>CM057343.1:440274136-440879676 GCA_030015575.1 Agapanthus africanus | reverse complement strand
AATAATCTGACTATACCAAGATCCCCATTGAAGAAGGTTGGTGCAGTTCGGGTCATGGGCCCGAATCATCGCCATCGCTTCCTCATCAGACGGTGACTGAGGAAAAGCCGCCTCCGAGCGAGAAAAGGGAAAGCGTGGAACAGAAGCCATCGCACCTGAAATCCAATAAAAGAAGACCGTTAAAAGGAAAGTCAGCGATATATATTCATGCACGAACATGAAGACTAGTTGAAGAAAACAACAGCAAAGTTTCCTGGGACCATTGGCTACGAAACATATGGGCCCCACAGAATCCGGATGACGGCTCATTAATAATGAGACCAAACAGTTACAATAAAACAAAGGGAATATCCTCATTTAATAAAAAAAATGATGACCATGCACATTCCCCTCAACAAGATCTGTCTAGGGCTCTACAATGAACCCAACAAAATCAAAGGAATTAAATTCCCACAGAAGACATCATTACAAAACCCCCAACGCATTAATTGCAGAAGAACAGCCTCGGGCCAAGAGACCCCAGGAAACCTCTGTGTGAAGAAAATCGAGTTCTTCATTGGAATTAAATTCCTTATTAAGAAAAGGGAATTAAATTCCCAGAAACATTTTTGGATGGAATTAAATTCCATGGAGTTAAAACGCCATCATCATCTCCCCAAAGATCATCTAAACCCTAAGAGATCTACAGTTGAAAGGTTAAGCGGTTTCATATTCTTATGGAAAATATGAAGAAAAAAGGGTAAAAACCCTTGTTTTGGATTTAAAATCCAGAGAAATGTGAAGGTCCGTCGTTGTCCAAGAACATTACCTGAGGAAAAAGGATTCTTTTCGAACAGAGTTAAACTCTGAAGATTGTTTCAGGACAGAGAACTAAGCTCTGAAAGCGAGAATTAAATTCTCAAAGAAGAAGTTCTCAGAAGAAGAAGATGAGCAAAGCGAAGGCTCCTATGAAGAGACAGAGGTATTTATAGAAGGCAATGAAAACGTTTCATCTCCCCAGATCCCTAGAGGAATCCAACGGTCACAAGAGGTGACAGCGTTGCACTCACATGCAGACACGTGAGAACAACGCTGTGGGGGCATTTGTTTCCTGATTTAAAATCAGGAAAACTTCTGGGAAAAGCTTCAGAAGAGGGTCACGTGCTTACACGTGACTAGCGGTCACGTGTTGGCACGTGACACCTAAGCACATCATCAAGGCAAGTTCAGTTTCCTGACTACGTTGAAGAAAAGGGGCTTCAGAAAGAGTCACGTGCTCTCACGTGACCAGGGTCACGTGGCGACACGTGACATTTAAATGCAAGTGTCAAAGGCAAACCGGTTCCCTGATCAAGTCAAGGAAAAGGCTTCAGAAGAGGTCACGTGCTCCCACGTGACCAGGGTCACGTGTTGGCACGTGACGTTCAAAGCAGCAGACTCGTTCTCCAGTTGAACCAAGGAAAGAGGCTCCAGACAAGGGTCACGTGCTCACACGTGACCAGGGGTCACGTGGTGGCACGTGATGGTTAAGCAGCAATCAGAAGACAGAGCGCAAAAGAAGGAGGAAGGATCGTTCCAAGGGGGTCACGTGCCCACACGTGACCAGGGGTCACGTGGTCACACGTGACCGGCTTTCAAAGCCCATTTTGTCAAACAGAATTAAATTCTGAAGGAGAATCAAATCTTTCCAAAGGAAAGTGATTATCTGGAGCAGATCGAATTAAAGATTCAGAGGTGATGAAATATCATCTATCTATGGGAAAATCTCGGGTTTGGAAAGATTTCCCCTTTAAATCTAACCGAAATAATAAAGGGGAACCCCTGGATTTGAAATCCAATGGTGAATAAAATTCACCCAATAATCCAAAGGTCCAAAATGAATGATGGATGCAAATCAAATCTTTCATGAAGATTCGTCAAAAACTGATTGATTCGGCTGCTTCTCCTATAAATAAGAGCCAAGAGACACAGAGAGAGACATACAGAGACAGGGAGAGAAAAAGAAAAGGAAGAAAGCTTCGATACTTGGAAAAACTTGGATCTTCTGCAAAAACCCTAGGTAAGAAAGGGAAAAGCTCCTTGAAAGAAAAAGAGAATTTAATTCTCAACAGAGTTACTCTGATACATAAAACAGAAGAACATATTTCTTCTCTCTTTGATAGAGGATCTGCAGAGTGCACATCTTCCCTTGAGGTTGAGAATTTAATTCTCAATGGGTTGAGATCCTGCCATGCAGATCCAAAACATAGAGAGGGAATGCAAGCACGAGAATTTAATTCTCACAGAACTATAGGAATTTAATTCCTTTAAAATAAAATTAGGGCTTGACCCTGTATCATGGGTATTTAATTCCTTCAGAACAGAGAGAAACAGGGTTTAACCCTAATTAAGAACTTAGTTCTGTTGAAACAGCGGGAATTTAATTCCTTTAATCATAATTTAACAGAGGATGGAAGTTCGAATTCCCTAAAAAGCTTTTGTTAGGGTTTAACCCTATTTGATTCTTCACATGAACAAGGAATTTAATTCCTGCAGAAAATTCAGAGTCCAACTCTATTCAGAATGTAAACCTTTAAGAGAAAGTAGGAATTTGATTCCTCTGAAATTACTGTCAGGGTTTAACCCTACGAGGAATTTAATTCCTGGAAAAGATTAACAGATCCTCTAAAAACAACATACATAAAGGCAGGGTCACGTGCCACCACATGACCCCCCCAAGAGATCTACAGAAACCCCCTTTGAGGCAGCACCCCGCGTGACCCACGTGACCCTCGGCAGAAGTTCTAACATATAAGTGTTTGAATGCCTATCACGTGATGGCACGTGACGCTCTGAAAGACGCAATAATCTCAGCAGAATAAATAAAGGGAGGGCGCTCTCACGTGCTGCCACGTGACCCCTCTTGCCTTAGTGTTTGAACACTAAATTGAAACTCTCGAACCCAGTGTTAAAATACTGTTGGGCCTTAGTGTTCAATACTAATTAAAAAGCTTTATTTGCAGTGTTCAACACTGATCTGTTTTAGTGTTTAACACTAATTCGAAAAGCCTTGTTGCTGGGGTTAAACACCAATTATCTCTTAGTGTTAAACACTAACTTGTCAACCTCATTCCCAGTGTTCAACACTGACTGCTCTGTAGTGTTTAACACTAGGCTTTAGCCCAATTGGCCTAAATGGATAGAGGCAAAGCCTCTCCTGATTGGACTTAGCCCAAGATGGCCATAAGTCCTCAATTTGTGATTAACTGGGCCAATGGACTCATAACGTAATTAATTCGTCTTGATCCCAAATTGGGCCAAGGACTATTTAATCCACTCCGGTTCTAGGGTACATCTCTTCACTCCTTTGATACTTGGCATTGTAATCCCTCAATGTCTTCAAAGAGGTGACGGGTCCCGACGACCACACATTGATACGGACTGTGGGGTCCTTAAACCCGTGTTTAATGCAAAATTCCTGGTTACGTGGAACGTGGATAATGTCACTCTTTGACCCCGTGGAAAACGTCCAGAGCAGAGCATGGCAGTGAACCCGTGTGAAGCATCCAGAGCACATACCGGACTGTGGGGTCCTTAAACCCATGGACTACGACGTCCTTAACCTTGACCGAGATGTCTTAAAACTAACAATGGACTGTGGGGTCCTTAAACTCATGGACTACGACGTCCTTAACCTTGACCGAGATGTCCTTAAACTACCCATGGACCGCAATGTCCTTAAACTACCCATGGACCGCAATGTCCTTAAACTACCCATGGACTGCAATGTCTTTAAACTAGAACAATAAAGCCCCGTATGCTCTTATGTCGGATCTAAACGGTCCCGTTTAAGTTGATCTTAGCCTCAAAGATGGCTAACGTATCCTTAAACCTTCAAACAGACTGGACTATGAATCCCTCCAATCAACTTTGGTTCAAGGGTACATCACGGAACTCCTTTGACACCTGTCGTTGTAATCCTTCAACGTCGTCAGAGAGGTAACGGGTCCCGACAACCATACATGCAATGGACCACCATGTCCCTAAACTGGGACAATAGAGCCAATTGCTCTTTTGTCGGATCTAAACGATCCCGTTAAGTTGATCTTAGTCTCAAACTAGACTAACGTATCCTTAACAAACTTTTGAGTTGATCTTGGCCTCAAATATGGCTAACGTATCCTCAAACCAAACCCCCAAACCCAAATCTAAGATAATACGGATTTGGACTAGTCCACGCCCTACGGGCGACGACATAACTCGGTCTCCGTAAACAATCCACGGGCAACAAAACAAAAAATAAACACACACGACACGAAGTGACCATCTGGAGAAGGAGAAAGTTGTTACCGCAATGCGGTAGCGTAATTAACTGCAGGGGCTTGCGCCTGCAGGGAAGAGCGTCCCCACAATCAAAAACCCCTCAAACGAGGGGGAATCTGACGAAGTCTGCTACATCGGACGCATCCGTCTAAACCTTCGATACATGGTGCCATAAATCAACTTGGCATCTTCGGAGAGGTGGACGGATAGCACCAATTAGCATCTGTCCCGAATCTCAGGCGAGACGCCCACGTCGCGCCGTCTTTCGGAGGGGAACACAAGGGTCCGGGAGAACCACGATCGCAGCGAAGGGACTTCAACAAGGAGCTATATAAGTGAAGGACCGATCTATAAAGGTTGTATTTCGTATTCACTTACTTGTAAACGTAGTTTACTTGCATATGAAACCCTAATTTTCTAGGAACGATCTTGTTTAGGGTTATTCGGCACGGCTAAAATTTTAAACGGGCATGTGTGATGCTTCCGTAACCCTTGTTAGAGTGCCTAGTAACCCTACACTAGTCTTACCCGACTTTCGCACCTTCTCTAGAAATTGCTTCTACACAACCATTTGGGAGTTTCACGTATCCAAACAAGTTTGAATCTTTTACTGAAACTCCTTCACAACCCATGTCTAGTCTAGAACAGTCGTTGAAAGCTTATATTGTAACGACAAACCAACAGATGAGGAATTTGGATGCGTCCATTGCCACCCTTATGCAACCTAGTTACCCAGTAGCTAGTTTCCAACTAACTCCAAAAATTCCAATGTATGATGAGGCGGTTGGACAGATTGAGAATTTGAGTGGAGAGAGTGAGCTGTGCACCCTTCCAAATCAAACCTACCCATCACCAATTGAATCCCACAACTCTGGTTTTGAATGTCTATCAAGTGTCCCAAATGATTCACCAGTTGAAAATAAAACGTTTAATGAGTTGTGCGACTTTGTAGTGCTTGATTTGCCAGATTGTGAAGAGTCCCTTTCGAGTGAAACCGTCACCAATCCTTTCGACCTCTACACCTCCAATCTAGAACCTGAATTGATAAATATCCATGTTGTTGATGAGGTGTCCGAAAAAATTGATTTTCACTTGATTGAGGATATTGACGCAGGGAATAATTTGGATGATGAACCAGCAGATTTGACTGAATTTTTCTCTCCAATTCATCATCCCGAGTCATTAAATGTTTCTCCCGAACTTCATATGCGTCTTGATTTTGATGATAACTGCATGGATGAGATAACTTTTGAGGAGAATTATGAAGATAGTATTGAGGATAGTATTGAGGATGAACCAGTTTTGTTTGATGAGTCGGATTTTCCAATTCATCCTCCTGAACCTTTAACTGTTATACTTCCTAAATCATCCCCCTTCATCCTTTCCATCATTCCGACCACGCAAGAGATCACACAGGAGAACTATGAGCTTGAAAAATTTATGTTCGATCACAGCAGTTTTGACGCCACTAGTGCGTTCCTCCTTGAATCTGACACAGTTCTCACAACCGATAACGATTACGAGTGTTTCACTTTTTCATACGATTTTGAAGACTCACCACCCGAGTTTGAGTCCTTTGAATTTTCAGATGAGTTAGTTGAACCATCAGACTCGGTTGCTTACAGTCATTTCGAACCATTGATGGAATCCTTCGAGTTCGAGACAGTTTCACCAATTTCACCTTCAATTGTTTCACCTCTAAAACTCGAACTCAAGCTATTGCCGTCTCACCTTATATACGCTTACTTAGGTGAGAATGAGACCCTTCCTAAATCACTCTCCTTCGTCCTTTCCATCATTTCGACCGTGCAAGAATCTGTCACGCTTCTATTTTCAATGTCTGGTTTACCATGTTCAACGCACCCATGTTTTCTCGCGAATCTTGAGGGATTTGACCCCATTTCTCGACGGGTTGATAGATTAGCACAATCTCTTTTAACACATCGGTCATCACAATTTGTGCTAATTTATTCACTCAATTTACACCCTCAAGTTCGTACTACACTTCTTTCTCTTTTCCGCCATTCATCTCCTAATATACCGAGACCATATTCAATCTTTCTTCCCATACGGTCTCGTGTGTTTCTCATTTCTTTTCTCTACACTCCATTCTTTCGCCAACCACACCATTATAACGATAAAATTTTTGAATGGTTGGTGCTTACCTTTGGCCTGTGTAAGGCCTTGTATAGCTTGATACTGTGTTTTTCTCCTCCCTAACTCTGAACTTTAATGCTTCAACAATGGAAACACTGTTTCACTTAAGTTTGGGGGGTACCCTTTTATATATATATTTTGTTTTGTTTTTCTCTTAACAATAAGAAATAAAAAAATAAACAGGGGAGTGCCGACAATTTTGACCCTCTTGGTGTAGCCTGACAGTGCGGACACTGTCAAGTTTAAGTTTGGGGGTATGCTCGGTAAGCTTTCTTCCTTCGCATTCATATGTACATTTTTGCATTTGCATACTTATTTTAAAACCCATAAAAAATTTTAAAAAATTTAAAAAATTATAAAATTTGAAAAATTCAATTTTGGCCATAATTGACTTGAGTTTGACAAGATGGTTAACTAGCTAGGAAAAACTAGATCTAAAACTTAGTAAATTAAAAACCCTAAAAATAGCCTTTCTTAAAATTTAACGGTAGAAAATATATGTTTTTGTGGTTTACTTAGAAATAGGCCAATTTTAAGTTCACTTCTTGGGCTAAGTCAAAATAAAGGAAGAGTATTGAAATTTTTATTGAAGTGTAAGTCTGAAAAATAATTCCTAAGCTTAAGTCTAATTTCTGAAAATGTATACCCTACAACTTGCACAAACACGAACCTTGAAACTTGGAATAGTAGAGGAGACCTTGAAATGCTCTTGTCTAAAATCCTTAATATGAAGGAAAATAAAATTATAAGTGTGAATAAAGAGATATAAAAAAAATAAACACTGGTTTTGTAATTACTTAAGGCTGCGTAAAATAAAAATATATAGCGATGGTGCTTTATCACCTAGTGCCTTAGACCAACTGGTTTGGGAGTCACTGCTAAAGCCTTAGGTATTACAAGACGTGGAATTACGCCTTAATGCGCCAACACATTTTGTAATCGGTCGTTAGTACCTCAAGAAGTATTAACGGTCGTATGAAGGATGTGTGAGCAATTTCATCTAAAATTCACCAACTAAAAGTACTTTGGACAATGGACAAGAGTATAATAGCTTGAATTGAATTTCTAAGTGTAGGGGTGATACATACACACACGTAGGGGTATATGATTGGGGTTTAGGTGAGAGATAGGAATGAAAAATAGGACTTATATCTTTAATAGAGATGATAAAAATTCCTAAGTTGAGATGGAACCTTAGAAGAAAAACTCAAAAGATGCTAAAAGCTAAGTGAATTTACAGAACATATACAATCTTAAGTTAAATGATAAGGAAGCGTGAAAAATACGGGTTGATAATTTCTGAGTTTAAGATGATAGATTTCTTGTTAGAAAACCGAATTGAAAAATAAAAGTCAATAGGCCGACTGATAGGATTTTGTGGGTAGTATCCGCTGAAAACCCTCAAGAGACAACACTCCTCCTACTAGGGATACTTAGAGATTTAACGGCTTGTTGCATGAGCTCGGTGTCAAATCGTGTTTCCCTGCGAAAGTGAGGCTGGGTCTTTTTCGAGAATAAAACTAGTTTTGCTCGAGGACGAGCAAAAGATAAGTTTGGGGGTATTTGTTCGTATCATAATTTTGCATTATTATATTCCCCATTCTTATTCATTTTACAAATAAACAGGTGCTTTTGATCCATGTCTGCTACATAGTTGCATGTTACAGGTTCTCGGAACAAAACAGTGAAAATGATGAAAAGACGATACAAAAGTGAGACTTAACGACCAACAAATAGAAGAATCTTGATCATGCCTACAGTTTGAGGGACAAACGAAGATCAATGAACAACTTCACAAAGTAAAAAGGCAGCGCAAATATTCAGGACTTCAACACGAAGCGAACGGTAAAAGTCCACCACATTCTACACTGTAGAAATCTGGAGGAAACTAGAAGACATTCTGAAGAACCAAGTGAAGAAAAGTCAAGGAAAATGCAACAGGAAGCAGCCCAGAAGAACATAGCCCAAGACCCCACCATATGGCCGCGGATCCGCGGCCAAACATGGCTTTTGACCGTGGTTCCGCGGCCATGGTGAGCACGTGTCGGTGCAAAAATTGACGGCGGCGGCGGTGCGTTGACTAGGCTTCTCAGGGTAGTTTTGTAAATGTAGATAGCGATCAGAATGTAACCTAGGGTTTCTATAATCTATAAATAGGAACCCTAAAACTCTTTTTGGAGCATGCCTCTTCTTATGCCTCTTTCTATTGAAAAAATTCAGAAATTCATTGTAATGCTTTGAAGAGTGCATCGAATAAAAGTAAGTAGTTTTTTTTTTACCTTGCCCTAGTTTTAATTTCTTTTCTGCCGTAGTTTAGAAATTTATTTATCTGCCCTAGTTAATTAGTTTAGCACTTTTAATTATTTGCCGTAGTTTAGATAGTTAGTCTCTTAAAAAAAATCATAAAAAAATGTCTTTTATCAATCCCCTAATGAGTGAGTAGTTCCTCACTTGTTAGGGTTAGGAATAAGAAAGGTTTGAGAGATGAAAATCTCTCATCCCTTTCTTGCCCATCGCATACTTTTTATAGGACTCCATGCATACATACACACACCGCTCACTACGGCACCCTACCCCATGAGGTAGCGGTGATACCGTGGTTTAAAAGACCGGTTGTATATGTTTTCCATGAAGGTTAGGGTAAGAATTAAGAAATGACGGACAAGGACCTAGAGAAAGAAACATCGTTTCTTCCCGATCGTGCTAATTCCCTTTATTAATTATTACCATAACACCTAAATAGATCTAAATTAGGGCATTGAAAGCGATGAGAAATATTAAATTTCCAAACTTAACCTAAACCTAACCCTAGCAAGGTTTTAATCCTAGTTTTAATCAACCTTAGTTTTTAGTGATAATCAATCCAACACCAATTGGAATTAACTCGTTAGAACAAATTGAGAATACACAAAATCCCTGTGGACCGACCCGTACTCACCGGCTAGCTACCAAGCGACGCCGTTCTTGATTGCGGTTAAATATTTTTGATTCATCTTTTAGAAGCGCACGCACGCATAAAATCTCTAACAATCATGGGATGAATATTAGTTTAAGGACGTTTCGGTCCAAGATTCCTGTATTTGGGATGAATATTAGTTTAAGGACATTTCGGTTCATTGTTCCCATATTTGGGACGAATATTAATTTAAGGACGTTTCAGTCCATTATCGTCGTATTTCGGGGCGACGGAGCTTTTTGGATGCTACTCTCACGGTTCTAATTTAGGAAGATAGCGAGCAGACACAAGCATCCTCATCTATCATTGACCTAAGTCATGACTCGTCAAGCATAGTATTTCTTTAAGAATCGATCGTTTATTAGCCGGAAGGGTCTTTCGCCAAGTATATCCACGAGCTGATAGGCTCCACCTTGGTAGACTTTGTCTATGATGTACGGGACTTCATAGTTCGGCTCAAACTTCCCCTGTTTTGCATGATTGGGGATCATTAGTATTTTGACGACTAGCACGAGTTCGCCTTGGCGAAATGTTCTCAACCTGGTAAGTTTTTCGTATGACCGTGTCATCCTTTCCTTATAAGTCTCCAGATTTTGCTGTGCTATAAGGCGAGTCTCATCAAGGGCATTGAGCTCCTCAAGTCTAAGATGAGCATTTTCTTCATCTGTCAGCTCATATCGAACCGCTACTCATAGAGAGAGAAGTTCTATTTCCAATGGGAGCACTGCTTCCATGACGAACACCAATGCATATAGTGTTGTATTCGTGGTCGTCTTGAACATTGTTCGGTACGACCAGATAGCCTTATGCAACCTTTCATTCTAATCCTTTTTGTTTTTGAACACCGTCTTTTTTATAATCTTTGTCAAGGACTTGTTGAAAGCTTCGGCTATACCGTTGGCCAGAGAATTATAGACTGAAGAGTATCTCCAATCTATTTTATGTTGTTATGCGAGTGGCTTATTTTATGGCTTCTGTAAGCTGGCCCATTATCCGAGATTATCCGTCGCGGAGTGCCAAACCGGTATATAACATGGGTCTTGAAGAAATGGAGGATATTCTTCGTCTTCACCTCCCTCAGCGGTACTGCTTCTGCCTATTTAGAGAAGTAGTCAGTTGTTGATAGTATGAACTGATGTTCTTTGGATGATACCGGTTCGATAGGGCCAATTATATCGGTTCCCTATATTTCGAATGGCCAGCTAACCACTGTCGGGTGTAAAGAATTTAGATGTTGATGGATGAAGTCCCCATAAATTTGGCACGAGTGACACTGCTTCGCATATTCGAGATAGTCCTGGATCATTGTGGGCCAATAGTAACCCATTTTTTTTATCTTCAGCTTCATCTTTTGCCCCGCCTGATGAGAACCGCAGAGTCCGCCATAAATTTCTTGGACGACTTTATTTGCTTCCTCCGGCCCCAGGCATCTTAGCCATAAATAGGGAACGATCTTTTATATGGAGTATCATTGACAAAGGAGAATGACAAAGCTCGTTTCATGAGCTAATGTCTAAACGGCGCATTTTCGGGCTTTCGTCGGGACTTAAAGTAGTCTATGAAGAATTTCCTCCAGTCCTTGACCTTTTCTTCGTCCTCTGTTTGAAGGGCTGCTTGTTCGGTCGTTTCTTTTCTTTCGGATGGCTCTATCAGATCTTCTAAACATATATCTGTTGACGTGAGAACCCTACGGTTTTGTACAATGATCCACACGTCATCGAGATCTTCATCGGCCAATTCCTTATCCAATATGGCTAATGCATCCGCCTTGCTGTTTTCCACACACGGTATGCTTTCCAGGATATAGGAATGGAATTGTGTCAGCAGTTGCTATACTCTTTCGCCATACTTTATCAGCTCTGACTTGTATGTCTGATAGTCACCATTTACTTGGCTAACGATCAGCAAGGAGTTTCCATATATGAGGAGGTCTTTGATTCCCATGACGATAGTGATCTCAAGACCTACTATCAAAACTTCGTATTCATCTTCGTTGAGTCCTAGGCTCCGTTAAGGAGAGGGCGTAATCCAATATCCCTCCTTGTGGGGTTATGAAGATAAGGCCCACCCCAGCTTTGATTATAGGGGTGTTTTGTTTTCGCCGCTTCATAGAAGATACTCCATAGAAGTAGAGTTCCCATTGGGAATCATTTTCTTCTTCGATTGTGTCGAACGCATGTTCATCTTGCAATTCACAATTTAATGGGGTGTCGGCTGGTATTGGATGCTCCGTGAGAAAGTCGGCAATGACCTGCCCATTCACTGCTTTGAGGGGACGATATGTTATCGAGAACTCCATCAGGAAGAGATCCCATTTGGCAAGCCTTCCTGTTAGTATGGCCTTTGAAATTAGACATTTGAGAGGATCTACCTTCGATGTGAGATGAACCTCATGTGCCAAGGCGTAATGTCTGAGCTTCGTTATTGCGAAGATCAGCGCCAGGTAATGCTTTTCGATGGGGGAATAGTTGTTTTTTGCCCCCAGAAGAAATAGACTCAAATAGTACAGAGCTCTCTCCTTTCCCTAATCGTTCTCTTGTGCCCACAATGCGTAGAGAACCCTTAAGGGCCGTTGTATATATAATAAGGGGTTTTCCCTTAACCAGAGCGGTCAATACCGACGGATTTTGCAGGTATTGTTTGATTTCGTCCAGTGCATTTTGGAAATTTGATCCCAGATGATTGGGGTCCCCTTCTTCATCAAATGACTATAGGAACAGTATTTTTCGGAAAGATTAGCTATGAACCGCCGAATATACGCGAGTTTTCCTTAGAGAGACCGCAGTTATTTAAGGGTTCTTGGCATGGGCATTTCCATAATCGCCTTGATCTTTGAGAGATTGATTTCGATACCCCGGTGACGTATGATGAATCCCGGGAATTTGCCTGAGAAAACTCCAAACGCGCATTTTATAGGGTTCTTTTTCAGATTATACTTCCGAAGACCTTGAAACACTATTTTTACATGTTCCCAATGCTCCTCATAAGATTTGCTTTTCACTACAAGATCATCTATGTAGCATTCGATAATCTCATATATGAGGTCATCGATGATCTTTTTCATGGCCCTCTAGTAGGTAGCGCCAGCGTTCTTCAAACCGAAGCGCATCACCTAATAGCAGAATATGCCCAACAGGGTCCGAAAGGCGGTATGCTTCTAGTCTTCAGGATGCATTTTTATTTCGTTGTATCCTAAAGATCCATCCATGAAGGGGAAGACCTCATGGATAGACGTGTTATCGATCATAACCTCGGTAACGGGCACTGGGAAGTCGTCCTTCAAGCAAGTTTTGTTGAGGTCCCGAAAGTCCACGCAGATGCGAATCGTCCCATTTTTCTTCATCACTGGAACGATATTAGCGATCTAGTCGGGATATTGAACTTCTTGGATGAAGCCGAAGTCGATTAGTTTCTTGACTTCAGCGTTGATACTCATCTCAAGTTCGAGTCGCATCCTTCTTGGCGCCTGTTTGATTGGCTTTATACCTGGCGATATAGCCAGTTTATGTACTGCCACTTTTGGATCTAGACCTGGCAATTTAGAGTAGTTCCAGGCAAAGCAATTTTTATACTATATGAGCATGGCTTTTAATGTGGCCACCTGTTTTTCAAATAGTATCTCACTGACGAACATTGGCCTCGGATCATTTTCCATTTCTAAGTCGATTTTTCTTAGGTTGTCCGCCATAGTGTGTATCCCATCTTCCAGCTCTTTTGGTGCTACTGGAAACTCCGAGATCACCTTATCCTTGTCTTCATTTGCGAAGAACCTGTAGAGGTTATTCATAGTCTTATGCCCTCCCTCTTTTGAAAATGTTATCATATGGCAAGTGCGAGTCTGCTTCCCTTCTTGATGTTGAGTTGGTCCTATCCTGACGGTATAGGTCCTCTTTGGCACATGTTTTTGTGGCGGGGTTACCTCTAGCTGTTAGATAACATAAATTCGCCTTTTCGATACTGGTCTTCTACCCAGGCTTTGAAGGTGAAGCAGTCTTCAAGGGGGTGACCTATTACTTGGTGATAGGAGCAATAATCTGGATGATGAACCTCGTTTATTTTTTCGGGGTGCCGAGACTCCGGAAGCATCATCATTTGGTTCTTTATGACAAGGTTAAATATTTTCATTGTCTTGTCTTGAGGGAAAGAGTATTCCCGACCCATCTTCTTTATAAAGGATGGGCTCCAATTAAGTTTTTCTCGATCACACGGCGTCTTAGATCCACTTTGTTGTCTTCGAGCATTGTTTGCGTTCTTGGCTATATTTTTGCTTCCATTTCGGGGTTTTCCCCTTTCGTGAGAACATATATCGGGTCGGGGATGAAGAGCATTACGGTCTAGTTTCTCCGCAGATTGCCGGCTGAGACGCTACGTCCTGACCTTATCAAAAATGGCCATTTTACGGCTGTGGTTGTCCCGGTTCGTTTGACAAGCTTCTTTTATTAACTTGTCAATTTGTTCTTCCAGCAACGGACTTAACGTTTTTAGAGCGGGATCTCTCTTCGATTTGACGTCACGGCTATTTGGAAGAGCGTTTTCCTCTTCACCCGAGCTATTTACGATGCGGCAACTGTAGATCTGCTCCCTTTTTTGGACCGAACATATCTAAGCCCCGTTGTCTCCATCTTTCCGTTGGGCATCTTTCGCTGAGTCCTGGGAATATCCTAAATCTTTTTGTAGAATTGGGCTTTTCGAATAGTTTGTTCGAGGGGTACACCTTAGCATCTTAACAGCCTTTTCAATCCCTCCGTGTAATATCTTGGCAGACAAATGGGTTGAAGCTTGTCGAGTGAAAAATTGGCACCGTGCCAAATTTCTTTCTCTACTTTGGTCTCCGTAGATTGGTAGAAGAGGATCGTCTTTTCACCTCTTCGTCTTGGAGGCACGTAGAAAGTTTGCAGCTCTTGTACGTTGTATGTATCGAGCACATCAAGTTCCTTGTAATGTTGAGGTGAAGCCATTGTAATTTGTAGACTCTGATCTGCTCCGGCAAAAGTTTGCATTGACGGGCGGACGGAGAACACTGCATTGGCCTCGTCCTCTGAGTTGCTGCCAAAGGCTAAGATTGGGGTAGATGGTCAGGGCTTATTGTTTTCTTTTTAGGGTGGCCCCGAGTAGACTAATTCTTCGTCTTCCTCGGTATCTTTCCCAAAGATCGGGATAGTGGCGACGGATTTTTGTTTATTCTCCGGTTTGTGGCACTTTCAGTATCCTCGAAGTATGGTAGGAAGTATTTTGCGTATTCGTATTTCCGGACTTCATTTATGGAGAACGGATTTAACTTTCCCATGACGGTGTACTCCGAGCCATCCTTGAAATATTTCATACACTGATGTTGTTTAGAAAGGATGACGTTGTACTCGTGTAACCAGGGTCTGCCGAGTAGGGCGTTATTCCAAGTCTTGGCATCAATGACATAAAATTTGATGTCAGTGACGAGCACCCCGAAGCGTAACATCAGTATTACAGACCCAAGCGTTCGTGACGACTGTGAGTCAAACCCAGAGATCGTAATTTTATCCCAGGAAAGGTGCTGAACGTTTATGCAAATTTCCTTCAGCACTCTCACGTTGAGAAGGTTAACGGAGGATCCATTGTCGACAAGGATTTTCCCTATCTTGATATTGTGGCAGTACCCGGTGACATATAATGGGCGATTATGTTCACACGTACCGAGGATGAGATCCTCATCGCTGAATGTAATATCGGCCGTATGAATTTCTGCCAGTTCATCTTTTATCTTCTCTTTTGTGAGGAAAGCTTGGAACTGATCGGGCTCTTGTAATACCTTGATCAGGGAATCCCATACCTCTTTGGATAGGAAGAGAGCATCTAATATGCTCGGTTGTGAGGATATTTTCCTCAAATGTGACAGGACGTTGTAATCCACCTTTTTTTTCTTAGGCGAATCTTCTATAGAGAGCTCTTTTACTGCGCTGTCATTTGAGACAATATCTTACCTGCTGAGCATGGTAAACTCAGCATCATATTCATCCACCGACTTGACCCAAATCGAGCTTTGCTGTAAATGGATGAATTACTACTCCATGTCAAAGCGGGCAATCTTTAGGAAGTACTTGGCATCGAAGAGCTCTTGGAATGTTTTCCATTCTATCGGTTATGCGAGACGGCTCTCCTCAGCCTTCCACCATACCCTGGCGTTATCAGTCGGTTGCAATTTAGCAACTCTCACCCAGGAAATATCTGGCACTTGAGCTTCTGCCAAGTCGTCCTCGATCGCTTGAGCCTATTCTTCTGCCTCAAGCAGGCTCTCCTTACCCGAGAAGTTCTTTGGATGCAGTGCCCGAAACTGCTTAACTCCGTATGCTTCGACTTCGGGGCGATGCATAAGGATAGCAGTTTGCTGCTGCTGACTCTCTAATAGACTCTTGATAGCCTCAAGTAGTACTGTATGCTCATTGATAGGAGCTGCAACGGTAGGTGGTGGTGGTGGTGTAGGCGGTAGAGTATTGCCATTGACGTTGGTACTGGTATTGTTCGGAGAGTCCATCACCTTGATATGAAAGATAGGTTAGGATAGATTTAAGAATTTAAAATGCAAGGAATGTAAATGTTTGTTAAATTCATTAATTCTTGTGGTATATTGTTTATGACTTTATGCAGAACTGACCTGCATGGGCCACCAAACAAACCTGTCACACCCCACTTTCCAGTAGAAGGAAATGGTGACGTGGTAAGACCGGGCATATTTATCCAGAGAAGGTCATTCCCTAAATAAATATACTAAGCGTATTGAAATAAATATACACAAAGCAAAAATAAATGGAGCCTGTAAAATTTTTCAACAAACGTCATTATTCACATTCAACTTCCAATATTTACAAATACATGAGTTTATTTTGGAAAGTAAATACAATAAGGAAAATGCCTAAACAAGTGGCTTACATAAACTAAAGAAAAAATGAAGCTGAGCTAGCCCTGAGTAGCGATCTGGTTGTAGTCCTCCTCCGTGGCTTCAACATCCTATGTCTCGACCGTATCTGACGAACATTCCAAGAAAAGAAAAGTGGGTGGAATGTCCGTCGGTGAAATAGCACTCGGTAAGTCCCAAAGATAGGTAAGAGTAAAGAATATGACAAGTGTAGAATATATATGACGAGTAAGAGTATATGATCATGGGTAAACATATTTTATAGGTCTCTATATGGTCATTATGTTAACGTTAAGTTCCAAGTGTGAATGTCAACCCAGCCGTAGAAGTACTCACGAGTTTAAGAGGGGGCCCAGGAGCTAGAAAACATAAGCCCATTTCATGAATTAGCATCGGGGCTCTACGCTGTGGATGAGTCAACCCGATCGATATTCGAGTAAAATAAAAAAGAGGTTAATATGGGACTCCTGAAGCTCCGTTGGATTCACACAAGAAACTATCCCAAACACGCCGAGTATAATGTATATTATAACTTTATAGTATACTTAATTAACTTGATTGACTGGTTATAACATGTATTGATCGAAACCATAGATTGCAAAAGGTGTGGAATATAGTCGAGTGAGTCGAGCAATACGCGAGTCATGACAATTGCAATCTTTGTTCGAGTGGTTCGAGTAGTTTGGATTCGAGTTCATGTTCAAGTTTAGTTTCAAGTTAGATTAGAGTTTGAGTTTGTGTTTGAGTTCGAGTTCAGGTTTAGATTCGAGTTTGGATTCGATTTCATGTCTTTTCATGGGAATTGATGTAAATTGTTAAAAATCTTATGTTCGGGAGAAATCGGCAACTGCTGCACATGGACGGTAGGATTTGTGTATTTTTCTAAAACAATTGTCATTGATAACTCCGTTAATTTGTCTAACCTGAATAGGCAAGCGCTCACTTTCTCCGGCTCTCTGAGGCTCAAGAGAAATGATACCGCTTAAACCTATATTAATTATAAAGTTTTTAAAATATTGTTTGCATATATCGATGGGGTTTTATGAAAAATACTTTAATATACTTTAAAAATAAATCTCGAGGGTGATTTGTAATATTTAGGGTTTTCATGAATATGTATTTTAATTATTGTGGTGTTTTGGTGATAAAACCTAGCTTTTTGAAAGTTTATAGTATTTTTGTGAAAACTACTATTTTTGGAAACTTGGTGGTATTTTATTAAAATTCTAATCTTTAATTTTAAAACATATAGTTTCATAATATGTTTTTATTGAAAATACGAATTCATAGTTTTATATAATTTTCCAAATTTTAGTTTTTATTTAAAAAAGACATATTTCTTAAAAATCGTATTTCTTATTTCCTTTCGATACCGAATACTCCGTGAGGAGTTTTGCATCTCACTCTACTGTTCTAAGGATGTGTGATAATCTGCACCATCCATTAGAGGGTCCCCTAACAAGGGTTGTAGAGGTGTAATTGCCAAGAATTTCAAAATACCGATTAAAAGAAACCCGTTTTGTAAAGGTGTGGTATTTTAATAAAAAAAAACTATTCTTTAAATGAGTCATAGATCTAGAATACCATGCTATGGAACTATAGTGTGCGTGTGGGATAGGTCGTTACCCCATGAAGTTTTTCTAAAGGTATTTAAACTAATTATCGAGAAGTGTTATACTAAAGTTCATGGTATTTTAATGAAAAAGTTCGTTATATGTTTGTTTCATATGAAATTTTTGTTAAGCTGAGAACTAAATGATGTGAATAAGGTTAAGATTAGTATAACATGTTAGTTTGATTTAATTTGCTTATCACATGCATTACAAATATTTAAAAAAATATTATATCGGAGATAACTCCTCTTTTGTTGATTTGTTTTAAAAAATTGTTTTGAGGTGGAAAATGATAGAGATGAAGGGACATACTAGTTTTAGGTGGTTAATAAGAGAACGAAGAAGCCCTCGGGGGTCGTGGTTTCGTCGGAGATGCTCTGGTCGTCGAGTTTGGCTTGCTACTCCATTTAGGCGGCTTAACTCCACTTGGCATTTAGAGAGTTTGAGAGAATTTTTGCTAGAAATTTCAGAATGGGGAAGAGCTAGGGCATGGGGTGGTATTTATAGTGAAGAATTAGAATTTGGGAATTAAATATGTGGATTAAAAGAATTTAAATGGTGTTAAATGGTGAATTGAAAAGTCTCTGTTTGATTATAGGAAAATCAAACAGTGCAGGGGGTTGAGAGGAGTCGAAGGGACAAGTGTGCAAAGCACGGAGGAGATTGGAGCTATGTGGACCGTCGGCCCCGGCCATTGTGATGAAACAGGCGGTTGGATCTCGAGGTCTTGCCTCGAGATTCGTGCCATGTGTCAAGATGGGTATGTACACCTCATTGCGCATGTTTGATTTTTCTGGAACTTTTTGTTTCTCCATGAATTGCATATGCAACTCTTGGGCTTCTGAAAAATTAAAAAGAAAAATCTTAAAATAATTGGGTATGATGGGAATCGAACGCACAAACTATGCCACAGTAGTGCAAAGGCTTTACCAATGAGTTACAAGTTGTTTCTTGCTTTTATTTAACAAAAATAATTTTTAACTCTTACACTGTAATACCCTTTTCTATACAATAATAAGAAATTTCTGTACAGTGATTTCAGAGTCGTTACAAGGAGTCTTTGAAGAGAGGGTCGAGGGGTGTTTCATCTTCAGAATCATTCTCTGAGGTAAGAACTTAGGGTTTCCCCCCTTCCGAACTGGTACCAACCATATGACAGTTGCCAGCTGTTTCTTCATGTGTGTTCGTTCCACTATTTTGCCGTCGACCAGCGCGATCTTCGCGCTTCATCCTCTTGAAGTGTTTTTGATAGGCAACGTATTCTTGCCACCACTTCTTGAAGGCACTGTATTCCTCGGTGGGGTGGGTGACCTTCCGATGATATAGGCAGTAGTTTGGATGTGATTCTTCTCCATCGAGCCATATGACCCCGAGAGTGTTCTTTATGATAGGTGGTAGCTTCATCCCCATTGACAGGGATTTGGCGAACCGCTTCTCTGTTTTGATTCAGCTCTTATTTGTTGCAGGTGTGCTTTGGTTTGGTGGGAGTACTTTACGACTCATCCTCATCACAGCTTCTTTACTCAAACGCCGACGCTTAGCATTTTCATATATGGTTGTCTCGTGTTCTCGGTCAACTTTGCTTTTTAAAAGGCTTCGTTTTGCAGCCTCTCAATCAGTTCTTATTCTGGCAATTCCGGGGATTTTAGCGCCGATTCTGCCTCCAATTCCTCTGTGTTGTTTTCTGACGCTGAGGGAGCCTCTTCGCTATATAAAGACGAATGGGAGACCATGTGGAAAGTTGCTACATAGTTTTTAGTGTCTTTTGATCAGTCATTTCCCTCATCATTGTCACTATCTTCGCCGTCAAGAATATAATTGAGGAATTCTTCGAGCGTGACTGGTGTCCGCGCCTTCTGGTTATATTCCTCCAACGCTTCTATGTATTTTTATAGATCTATGCGCTTTTCGTCATACTCGGCAGGCTACACAGGCTTCTTGGTCTCCTTCTTTTTCTTTGAAGGCTTGACTTGGGGGCTTTTCCCCTTGTGAGCAATTTTTGGCGCGGGACGAGGTTTTAGAATCCCTTCGATTATTTCGAGTTCAAGTGGACTTTTCCACTTGACTGCCGAACATGCCTGTAGATTCTTCAGTATTCTTTTGGTTTTTGTTGAAAGAACGACCTTCTATGGAGTTTCTTCCACGAGTGAGCATGATGTCCCTTGCACGTCCACCTTTTTGGGAGTGTGCTTCTGGGACAGGTGTACCTTACAGCTATCAGACAGCGCAAATTTCTCCTGTTGATACTGGTCCTCGACCCAGATTTTAAAGACGTAGCAATCTTCAATTGGGTGGCTCACCATTCTGTGATGGGAGCAGTAGTTAGGGTTGTTGACATCGCCGGATTGCGGTGGACGCCGTGGGTCTAGCAATCTGATGAGTTTATTATGCATTGCCAATTCGAACAGTCTTTTCATCTTGTCGCGGGGAAACATCCTAGTCTTTCCTCCAAGGACGGGCACGGACGCGCGTTGTTTTGGTGAGCAGCTGGTTTTGGGCCACTCGGCTGTTGTTGCGTGTTGGCAATGAAGCCTGCTTTCCCTTTACCCTTAGCATTTTAAGGGTCTTTATTTGAGGAGGATGGCCCATGGCCCATCTTGTCCATCTGGGTTAGTTTATCTATCAGGGCTTAAAAGGTTGTGGGCTTGAAGAATTTCATGAACTGGGACACAGTCGTTTGAGGATTGAGGGTCCCGATGAACATGCCCACGGCAGGAGATTTTTCAATGCGCTATTCTTATTTAGACCGCAGGTTCCGCCACCGGATCGCGTATTGGACCCATGTTTCTCCTGGCTTTATCCTAGAATTGAATAATGCCATGATCGGAGTGCGTTCGCTCATACTGGCGAAACGCTATGTGAACAGCAGTTCCATCTCTGTGAATGTCTTCATGGAGTCATTTGGGAGCTCCGAGTACCATTCGAAGGCTGTTTCTGATAGGCTGCCAACGAACTGGAGAAGCAACAGTTTGTCGTCGCCTCCAGTGTTGCCGCACAGAGCTTTGAATTCCACGATGTGTTGATGAGGGTTGCCTGTTCTTTTGTAGACATGGAACTTGGGGATCGTATATTCCGGCGGGTATTTGATTTGATCATACCAACCTGAATATGGTCGTCCGGTTTTGACAATTTGGCCGGCGGATTCATTAGTTTGATGAGCTCTTATTTGTTGAGCAATGTAATCATCAAGGGCGACCTTGGAGATCGTTTCTTCTTTGGCCCCTGATAAGGCCGGAGGAGGGTTTGATGTTTTCCCTTTGTCATCCTCGATGATTATCGGCGGATCTTCGGCCGGGGGTTCTGACTGGATCACCATTCCAACCATGTTTTTGAACAAGAGAGATATTTGCTTTATGTTAGCAGCTTTCTCAGTGGCTTCTTTATCCTTTCTCTCTAACACCTTTCGAAGAAATTCTGTATCGTTCTCTAGCTCTTGGTGTTGTTCAGCCTCTTTGTCCGGACTTTTTTTCTATCCAGTGAGTGCCGTCATTTTGTTCAACATTTCTTGGAGCTTTTGTTGTTGCTCCTGAGCGACCGAGTTTGCGGTCGATGACTCATCGAAGCACGGCTCCCTTCTTACCCATTGGTCATATAAACTGTATGAACGATAATACCCCCAGGCTTGGGACGTTTAGATCTATCGCCTTTGGAATTTGCCGCGGGCGGTAGAGTTTTTTCCAGCCTCATTCTTTTATGGGAGATTAGAGTTGAAGGAGCCATTGTGACAGGCACCTTTTTAGGAAAAGTCCCCCGTTGTATGGCGGAGAAGTGGTCTTTTTCTTCTCGAACCTTCTATTTCTTTGGTCGACAAAAGTAGTTTTGGTCAATAACAGAGTCATGGACTTTTTACCAAACCCTATGAATTTGCGAGGAGAGTCGCTGATAAGGCCGCTCCGGTTTTGCTAGTACTGTAACTTTTGCAGGTGGGAAAGATTTCTTTAGCACCGCCGTTGGGGAGTTTTTATGCACCCTCCTAAGCGGTTCAAAACTGTTCCCAGTTGGAACAGCAGTGTCGACCTCCACCATAAGAGCTGGTGGGGTGAGTCCAGAGGGGGAGTTGCCATCAGCTTCTTTCAATCGGCTCCAGTGGCGACGTCGAGCGTGACTCGAAGAAGGGACCGCCTCAGTCTTGGAAGTGGCTTCATCAATCCCCTGGCTTTGCTGAGGGGTTTCAATCGGTGTCAGCCTGTTGAAGACCGACGTCCTTGATGGAGTTTGAGGAGAGCAGGCCAATCTTTCGAAAACCGATCGTCTGATAGGGGAAGCACCTTTGACGGCTTCATCTGTAGCAGGCGTAGGGAGGGCTAGCCTTTTTGGGATAGTCCCTTCAGGTATCACGAGCTTCTTTACGTGCCTGTTTGAGTCCTTGCTCAGCCTGTTGAAGACTGAAATGCTAAAGTTTGACGGCTTACTGATGGGGGTTGTCGTGGTTGTCAGTCGATCGAAGACCGACCTTCTAAGAGCTTCTACTTGCGGCGTTGAGGCACCGAAACTCACATGTAGGAGCATGGTCCCAAAGAATAGTCCGGTAGTGGCTTGGGTGACCTTCCCCACTGGCATTGAGAAAATAGAGGCCGTGTTGGGCCTATAGATCACTCCTCCAGTTGGGGTGGAGCGGGAGTTGCTGTTGCATGAGGTGCAATTGAGAACCATTGATTTTCTGCACAGGAGAAAGACACCATGTTTTAGTACCTTGAATCTAAGTGCAACTATAGAGAACCGCTATTTTGTTCGCGAAACATGAAATATGAAGTGTGGAGTGGAAAGAGGAAAAGGTCCCACCAGACTGCCAGAATTTGTTCATCGCTGAAAGACCGGACTAAGACGTTGGGACGCCTGGCCTGAATTTGGGGACAGATAATATTTGGACATATCCATCCACCTCTCCGAAGATACCATGTTGATTTAGCACCATATATCAGAGGTTTGGATAGATACGACCATTGTAGCAGACTTTATCAGATCCTCCCTCATTTGTGAGGGGTTTTTGATTATGGGGACGCTCTTCACTACAGGCGCAAGCCCCTGCAGTTAACTACTTTATTGCATTGCTGTAAGTCGATGTCGCACACCCCATAAAGTTTGCGAGGAGGTGGAATTAACAAACATTGATTTTTATAGCAAGCAATATCGACCTAAAACCCGGATCATATCTGAAACCCTAACTAGCATGTCTAAAGAAGGTTCTAATCTACTACGAAATGATTTATACCTTCATGTCCAAGTCCTTCGGATCTTCTTATCCTCTTCTTAAGCTCCTCGAGTGTACAGATTGAGCTTGGTAATTGGCCTCCTTGTGTCAAAGAAGATCCAACCGAGAATTTGTAGTTCAAGCTCTAACCTCTAAAATGAGATAACTAAAATACCTAGTTTGCTAATCTAGGTAGTTTAGTGGATGTAGAGAATGATTATGGATTAATTTTTCTCAATTACCCTAGGTTTCTCAACTCATGAGAGTGTTTAGGGTTTGAGGAAGAAGAAAAGAGCAAAGGAGGAGAGAGAGTGTTCAAGTGATAATGATGTGAAGAATAGCTAAATCTTAATGACTATGAAGCATATCATTTTCCAATAATAATAACATAATACAACCATGCCTCAATGGTCATCAAATGAGAGTGAGTCACCAAAATAGCCATGCTTCAATAATGATCAATAACACCTCATACCTCCACCTCATTATCCATTTAAATAAATGGATTAAAGCACAAATGATGTGCCTTCTTCTAGAAGCACTCTTGTGAAATTACAAGAACACCCATCACCCTATATACATACCCGTATTCGTACCACGAATACCAAGAGACTAAAATAATCCAATATTATAATATTAGAATGCGGCTTAATCATAAGCCCGCTAGTATTATCCGTCTGATAAAAAATACGTGTATCCTGTACACGTATATGATCGAAACCCTGCACGTAAAACCATACGGCCTCTACATCGTTTCGCCTGAACCAGGGAAACCCTCTGTGTGGGACTCTAAAGACTCGACAGTACGCTGGCAGTGGGTTTAACCACAAGCACGTCAGTGGCACTAGCTTTACGTAACGGCTGCCCAGGTATCTGTCGAAAAGAAGGCCGACGAGCAAACTCGTCCGAACTCCTACTGAGCCTGTCCGTGACAATCTTCGTGCAGTCCGGACTGTTCGTCTGAGAGTATCGCATGCAATTTCTAGGGGGTGGATAACGTCAGACCTCTAATAACCAGACAAGTCGTGTCAGTGTGACTCAAGACCATCCGAGAATCTACTGGTCCAACCACCAGTAATTCTCAATCCGCCCTGGCCAGGGACTTATGGTGTTGACCAACCGATCACAGCGCGACATCGACTCTCTATACCAGGAGAGACGAATCCCCAACAGTCGCTCACTGTCTCCATGTGGCTCGGGACTGTACCCAACTAAAAGCCGTTTGCACAACTCAGTAGAGCCGTGGTAGAGTAGTAATCAAAGCACAGTGGGAACTCACACGGGACAAATGACGACCACAGGTCGACAGACTATCTGCACTCATGTCACCAGAGAACTGCTATCTGATGCTAGATATAATACCATCTAGTCAGTTCTTGGCGAGTCCGTCCGGTGTACCGACTCCTAGTGAGCACATGTATACAATCTTAAGTGCACATCACCAATGGCTGCGGGACCAATCCATCACCTCTCGTCAGGGTCTAGATATGTATACACTAGTCTACTCTAGAGTGTCGATGCCCAGTCTCGATACTCCTATGACTAGGGACACTTTAAGGATGTGCCTATCGACTACCCAGCTCCCATAAGTATGATTGCCATCACAACGCTGGTAGTCGGCAAAGATCCTACGGGATTTATCAACATGTATACAGGATATGAAATATTAAGTAAAACACATCACATGTTAAGATAAAGATAAACCATATAGCAAACTATCATATCGAGTAAGATTGTCTTGTACATACATATCCCTAGCATCATATACAATGAAGGCCTCTAGGGCATACATATCCAACAGTTGCGATAACCACTTTCTCCTGCTCCGGTAGTTCACTTCATGTCGTGTTGTGTTTGTTTTATTTTGGGTTGCTTGTGGATTGTATATGGAGACCAATTTATGTCGTCGACCGTAGGGCGCAGATTAGTCTAAATCCGTATATTTATGAATTTGGGTTCCGAACTTAGGTTATATATTCCTCTAGTTCAAAAATGTGTTGTTTTATTTATGGACAGTTAATCTAGTTTGAGATTATGATCAACTTAAATATATGAGCATTTGGGCTCAATTTGTTTTAACTAAAGGCACGTTAGTCCTGTCTGAGACTAAGATCAACTTAACAATATTTTCAGGATCATTAAATTTTATTAAGATCCAACAACAGAGTATTTGGGCTCGGCTGTAAGAAACTTCAGAGAGATATTTAGCCAATTTGTGTTTGGTCTACTCAGTATTTTCTCTTTCCCCCTTTTTTTATTCAAAGTGCTAAGCACTTATTTGGGTTTATTTGTTCAGCCATTTTCCTCTATGCAAAAGTGATAAGCACATGTTTGGAGCTCTGTCGCTCATGTGGAAAGCACGTGAGGCATTCAGCCTTTGTTTTTTGGCTCATGTGTATTTCACATGATTGCTTTATTTTTCTGGTGCTGGGTTGCTTTGTTTTGGTGGCCCAATCATTGCAAATGAAGTTCTTTGTTTTGGGGCACTCACATGGGAAGCACGTAAGGCGCCAAGTTCTTTTCTTTCTTAGATTTAATCTCTGTTAATGGTATTTTGGCCATTAATGATCACCCAGATGTAACAACTCCAATTTCTATGTATAGAAAATTTATTAAAAATTAATGTACACTTGGGGTATTTGATTTCCTGTGAATGCTATAAAAATTTGTTTTGCTTTAGAACAGCAAGAAAGCACTTGTAGCTCATTGGTAAAGCCTTGTACTGCTGAGACAAAGCACTAGAGTTCAAATCACATCAGCCACATTATCTTTTTGTTTTATTTTCTTTTAACCTTTTAGAAGCCTAAGAGTCTACACGTGCAACACACGTAATAGGGTAAGTTACAGAATAATCAAACATGTTAAATAGGCTAGTTGAAGCGTCAGGGACACGTGGCCCCAATACGAGCCCTCACCCTATGAATCTGACCGGCGAGATTCACTCTCAGGCCAGCGCCGGAGATCCAACATGGTCCGAACCCAATTTTTTTAAAAATCCCTAGACCCTTGGACTACCCCTTTAACTCCTGTATTACTTATTTACTTTGCACATTTACAGAGAATAGTAAACCCTTCAAATTCTATTTTAATGCATTATTCATTCCCCCCAAATCCTGGATTGCCCTATAAATACCCACCCCATCTTACACCCCTCTCACTCAGAATTCTCTTACAAAAATTATACCAAAATCCCAAGTCTTTTAGTGTACAAGTAGAGTTAGTGAAGGGCGAAACTCCGACGAACTTCCAAGGAGTTTCCGGCGACGAAACGACACACCGACGCTTCCCCACTCTTCCTCTTTCTCCCATCTACCTTATAAGCCAGTAAGTCTCTTTTTCCTTCTCATCTTATACTTTAAAATTTTCCATTTCTAAAACATGACGGAAGCGGAGTTAATCCGACTTCCGATTCGGTTTTTTTAAAAAACTACACTTTCTTTAATAAGATAAAACCATATTCTCATATGTTGATTAATAAACATTAACAAACTCAACAAAACAACTTTCACATCAAAATAATCATTTTTGTAACTTTTATCATACTTTTTCAAAAAAATACCATATAGTTTAGTTTCGACATAAACCATCATAATTCCTTGCTATACCTTTAGATAGTCCACGAGGTAATGACTTACCTCCTCACAACACACATATCTATCATAGCACGGTGAATTTTGGGACAATAGAATACGGAAAATACGACTTTGCAAATAAATCCCTTTAACTTATAAAACCGTTTTCTTTAAAAGATGTATTAAAACATTTTCATGCAATTGTGCCTCTACAACCCATTTTAGGGACCTCGTTCGAGATGGTGCGGATTATCGCACATCCTCGGGCTTAGTAGAGCAAGAAGCAGACCTCCGCAAGGAGCATTCGATCTCGATGGAATTTTTATGCATTTTTATTTAGAAAAATGAGATTTCTACAATAAAATAAATAAATTATTTTCATTAAAAATCTATATATTTATTATCAAAATATCTATTTTAATTATATAAATATTCCAAGTTTTCCAAATCAAAGGAATCACTATTACATGAAAATACCATCCAAATACAACACAAGTACAATATTTCAAGAAAAAACCATATACTATCAAACTAGGTTCTATTTACTAGAAATTGTACAATTGTAAAATACACATATATGAAAACTCAAAAGACGATAATTAAATGCTTGAGGAGTATTTTGAAATTATACCAAAACTATTTTTACATAAACCCCCTCAAGTTATACTAAATTACAATAAGGACCCTAGTAAACATAGGTTTAAGTGGGACCAGTCTCTTGAGCCTCAGGGAGCCGGAGATATGGGTGCTTGCCTATTTAAGGTAGACAATCTAACAAACGGTATTATCAACACGGAAATTGTCTTGGAAAAAGACACAAATCATGCCATCCATGTGCATCAGTTACCGATAACATCAAAACCTAATTCAGGACTTCAATTTCTTTTCTAATTGTCTGACTCAGATTGAGTCTAAATATAATCAATCTGACTTGAATGTGATTCAAGTATAAAACCACAATTCAATATGAATCCATATACTCAATATATTCAATCTATACCACTTGACCGAACCGAACCATAGATATACTCCATCTACATGTTCATCCATTATATCCGTTCCATTTACTGATATCATGGTTTCGGCAAGTCATCCATTTATACAATTTATAATACAAGACAAGACAATACAATCCATACAATCAATACAATCAGTACATAAATACTACGGGGTTATAAAGGGGTGACTAGTACAGAACAAGTTAAAGGTGGCACGAGATGGTCACATAAGACGTAATTACATCCATGTCGTTGGTCCATGGTATTATCGACGGAGCCTTAAACTACGTGTTACCAAAGTCTCCGGTGTAAGTGGGACTCCTCTCGTATACACTAGAATTTTCTATACCAAGCTAAAAACAACTGCGCTAATATTATAATAAAACATTATAAAACTATACTCTCTCTCTCTGTCTATTCTACTTCTCCCTCATATTTGGGACTTACCGAGTGATTGTTCGCTGACGACATTCCCATGCAGGGTTGCCTAGCACGGTAGCAAGGTTTTGGAAGGCATCGTTCATGCCAATTTCAAAAAATTGCCGTTCTAACTAACACTAACACTAGAATCGTTACTAGAAAATCCGACGAAATAGAAATGCAAACGACTTTGCAAGTAAAGTGAACAAGGAATACAACCTTTGTAGACTGGTCCTTCACTTCATTAGCTCTGTGTAGTAGTCCCTTCGCTGCGATCATGAACTCCCAGACTCTAGAGAGGATCCCATGAAGAAATGAACAAGCTTACATCCAAGTCTTCGAGGCCGAAGATGATCTAAGTCGAGGAGACACTAACCCAAGCTATCTCTTCACTAATTGTGGAATTAGTGAAGCAAACACCCTATACTAAATGGAAAGTAGTAGAGGATAATGAAGTAGGAAGTGGGTTCACTTTAGATTTATTTTTCTCACTATTTTTCATCACTTGCTCAAGTCAAGAGAGTAAAAAAATCTATGAAGAAGAAGAAGTTCAAGTGAAGTGATGAAGAGAATGAATAAGGCTAGAAATGTATCCATGGGTTAATTATGTCATGCTTAACCCTTGTAGAGACTTAAGAATGAGCTGGGGTTAAAGGTTAGGTTAACAAATATCTTAGAAATATCCAAAAGGGCGGACTTAGTCAACTATGATAAATATCTTAGTATAAATCCAAACATTTTGAATTATCTATGAATAAAATGTAAACCCTAATCTTAACCCTAGCATGGTATAAGTCTCTCACATCCATGTTGCATGTGTAACCTAGCATGTTACAATTATACATATCACATATATATAATTTAGTAACAAAAGAAAAGAATACAATAAACATATATCACATATATGTTAAAAGTATCCAAAGTGAGAAATGAAATCTTAAGTGAACTAATATTAGTTAATGTAATGTAATATATCAAATATATAATTATACATTAAATTATTAAATCAACTCTTGATTTAATAATCCGGCTATATTACATATAACCGACTAATATCAAATGAATCAACTTATCGAATCAACACTTGATCCGATAACCCGGCTATATCATATATAACCGACCGATATCACATATAGCAAGAATAGAATACGGTATCACATATCGTATTAATCTCGGTCCAGCACATATCACATATTTGCTCCTACTCCGTTTTGCTTGAGCCAGGAAACCTCTGTGTAGAACTCTAAAGACTCGTCAATACGCCGGCAGTAGGTGATGATTATATCAAACACCCATAAGCCGCAAGCGGTCTGCTAAACGTAACGGCCACCCGGGTATTGAGCGATCAGAAGATCAACAAGCAAACCTGCTCATACTCCTGCAAATCCAATCAGTAACACTACCGTACAGTCCTGTCTCTTCATCTGATATGTCGCATATCTCGTCTAGGGGTGGTAAACGTCAGACCCCAATAACTCGATAAGTCGTGCCGATGTGAGTCTCAAAACGGGTCGAGAAAATACTGATAACATTTAACAGTATATCTCTGAAGTAGCCCTGGCCAGGGACTTCCTGTTATAGCCAATTGAGCACAGCGCAACATCAACCCCCAATATCGGGAGAGACGAAACCCCTCCTATCGCTCATTGCCTCCATATGACTCGGGACTGTACCCAAAAGCCACCGTTTTGCACGTTCTCTTGAACATTTTAAGGTGGAAATCATAGCACAGTGGGAATCACACAAGACTCTATGACGATCTCGGGTCTACAGACTAACCTGTACCGGTGTCACCAGAGAACTGCCATCTGACATGAGGTATAATACCATCTGGGAGTTCTCGGCGAGTCCGTCCAGTGTACCCAGTCTCCACTGAGCACCCGTATACTATCTCTGATGTCAAACACCAATGGATATGGGATCATCCATCGCCCATCTTCATGGGTCGAGAAGCTATACGCTAGTCTACTCTGGTATATTGATGCCCTGTCTCGATACACCCATGACTAGGAACATTTGAAAGATGTACTTACTGACTACTCTGTCCCCACTAGTATGATCTGCATCATAATCCTGGTAGTCAAGTAATAATCCTAAGGGGTTTATCAACATGTAATAGAGAGACAATAAGTGTACATGTTAAGATAAAGAGCAACCTGATAGCATACTATTATGTCGAGCAAGAAAGTCATCCCTATATATGTCCAAGCATCCACTGCAATATACATCGTATGTACAGTAATGGCCTCTAGGGCATACATATAACTAACAATCTGCCACTTGCTCTAGGGCCATCTGTTGTAGTATCCAATACCCAACAATCAGCAGTGGTTGTAGTATCTCATACACAACCATCCCATAAAAGTCTCTTTTGGGAAAAAGGCCTTTGTGAGTGGATCCTCCGTGTTGTTCTCTGTGTCTACTCTCCTAACCTCGATCTCCTTGGAGATTAACCATCTTCATGATCAGGTGATACTGCCTCAGAATATGTCTGGATCACTGATGGGACGGGGGTTCCTAGGCATAAGCCACAACTCTATTGTCACACAATGGTAGGAACAAAGTTTATCTCATGAACTAATATACATCCAGACTGCCTATTTGGTAGCATCCTTGGTAGTAATGTATCGAGCCTTTATCATCTAGTTTGTCACAGTATCTAGCTTGGAACTCTTCCAATATACCGTCCCTCCATTGAGGGTAAAGACAATGCCTGTCACTGACATTCAGTCGACCTTATCACCCTGGAAGCTATCCAGTGATTTTCCCCAGGTCGATTAATACCATCTCACTACACCTAGTGAGAATCCTCACATCCACTTAGATCTATCTCATAAATCCAAAACCCAGGATTTAGGAGGTATCATCTTGATCCTATATGGAGAATCCTTGTGATAAGTGGAGATTGACCGAGTGCAGCATAGGAATCACCTTCCCTATCAAGAGTATGTCATCCACGTACAATACGAGGAAGACCACCATACTCTCTACTACCTTTTTGTATATACAAGGTTCATCTACCCTTTTGATGAAGTCAAACACTTTGACTACCATATCAAAATAGATGTTCCAACTCCGCGATGCCTGCTTTAACCCGTAAACCAACTTGCACACGTTTCCGCTGCTCCCACTGTCTATGAAGCCCTCTGGCTATGTACTTATAGACGCTCTCTTCTAAATCACTATTTAGAAAAGCATCCATGACACCCAACCGCCAGATATCGTAGTCATGGTATGTAGCAATGGCAAGTAGGATCCGGATGGACTTAAGCATAGCTACTGGAGAAAAGGTTTTATCATAAACCACACCTGATTGATGACGAGAACCCTTTAAAACAAGTCTAGCTTTGAAAGTCTCAACTTTTCCATCTACACCAAGTAATCTTCTCAAGATATACTTGCTCGTGATGGGGATTTAACCCTTCAGATATAACAACCAAAGTCCATACTTTGTTGGTGTATATGGATTCCATCTCAGATCGCTTAGCATCCAGCCATTCTCACAGAGTCCCCACTCTTGATGGCCTGCTCGAAACTAGTTGGGTCATCATCTCATGATGCAATCCTCACTCCCACTGTCATAGAGAAAACCGAAGTATCTCTCAGGTGGATGAGGAACCCTACTAGATCGGCGGAGAGGCTGAGGTTCGTTGGGAACTATTGAATCCTTCGGTTCTACCAAATCGTCAGCTGTAGTTTGTATAGCTGGAACTCCTTCCAGTTCTACCTCATGACCACTAATTTCTTCACAAGAAATTCCTTTTCTAAAAAAGAGGGCATGCTGAGAAAAAAAAACTCCTTTTGCTCCTCAGTGTGGTAGAAGATATTCCCTTGGTAATGCTTGGGATATCCAACAAACTTCCACAGAACTGACATTGCCTCGATCTTGTCCGGATTTTGCTTTTAGACGTAGGCCGGACAACCCTAAATCTTAACTTACTTAAGAGATGGGCTCTTCCCATACCATATCGCATATGGAGTGGTAGACACCCGATTTGGTTGGAACCCTATTCAATAGGTATGCAGCTTCTCAAGCGCATAACTCCCAAAAGGAAATAGGTAACTCAGTAGTACTCATCATAGAGCGCACCATATCACATAGGATGCGATTGCTCCGCCCCGATACACCTACGTGCTGTGGTGTATATGGAGGAGTAATGCTGAGAGAGAATATCATTCTCCTTTAGAATAGTCCAGGAACTTTGCGCTCAAGTATTCTCCTCCCTGATCACATCAAAGGACATAATACTTATACCCGTTTTGGTTCTCTACTTATAACTTATATTCATTAAATTTCTCAAAAGTTTCAGACTTGTGTTTCAACAGGAACATATGTCTGAATCTTAAGAGATCATCAGTGAATGCAATGAAGCACAAAGAACCAGTCCTGCCATGTGTAGACAGGGGATCTTCATACATCATCATGTATCAATCCCAAGAGTTCACTAACTCTTTCTCTGTTTCTAATAAACGGACCTATGGTCATCTTATCTTTGTGATATGACTGGCAAGTTTCACAAGATGTAAATTCAAACTGATTTAAATATGCATCTAAATGTAACTTAGCTAGTTGTGTCGTATTGATATGACCTAGTCTACAATGCCTTAAGAAGGATTCGTTCATTTCTGAACTCTTTCTCTTGTGTGTGTTATGTACGTTAAGAACTGTGGTTTGATTTAGAACGTATATGCTTTTAGATAACATGCTTGAACCGATCAATTCTTCATATAGGAAATGTTCAAAACATTATCCAACAATACAAAATTATATCCTTCTTTACTAAATAAAGAGACTGATATGATGTTGTATATCAGGTTCGGTATCCAATAACATTCGTTTAGAATCAATGTATTTGGTAATACAGGGTGGTAACTGCCTACAATTTGGCTGCAACACTTGCACCGTTTCCAACTCTTAAAACTTTATCACTCGTTCTCTGTTCTCTACCTATCTGCAGCCCATGTAACAGATTAAATATGTGGGATCCTGATCCGGTATCTCATACCCAGTAGTAGAGGATACTGAGAAACAGTTCTCGGTATTGAACACACCTGAAGAAGATGCATCAGCATGTACTTTCTTCGTTTGGGCGGCACGGGAATCCTGGTGATCCCCTATTTTCTGCTCGGTCTTATAACAATTATAAGTTGGAGTGGGACCAACGTTCCCTAGCTCAATATAACAATCGGGTTTGGTCAATACATCTATATTATTATCTTGATTAAGGCGTGACATGGTCGCTACCTGGAGAGAGAGAGAGAGAGAAGAAAACACGCAGCGTATGCTCTTGCAAGATTAGATTGGTTATTATTTTATCTAATCAGGATGGTTCCCACTGTTTTAGTCAAATCTTCCTTCAAACCCTAAAAGGTAAGACTAGCCGGGATTAATTACACCCTACAAGTTCGCCAATCCTTCAGCCAGGCCAGTGTCGGTACTTTGAGGGAGGTTCCCCGTGCTTTCGCACGGACCTAATTAAAATAAACCTCGTTTTCCCAGGGGCGTAACCCCGTAAACACCTTTTTAGACACCTACTTGATCAGCTAATTGTAATGTGTAAAACTCTCCCAGGAGTAACTCTTACTCGCAGTGGGTATCGGGATCCAACTATCTCATTGCAAATTTCAACACTTGAAATTCCCGATAATGTTTTGCCCCAAGCATCCTTTGACCTTGACAGATGTAACGACCGTGTTTTCTAATACCTTATAAAATATATTTTATTTAAATTTCTACTATCAAATAATCATTTACGTGTTTCTTTTATAGAAGAATAATTTTTTAAAGAAATGGTAATAATTTTCAAAGCATTAAATATGATTAAAGGAAATTTCTAAAATCTATTTATTGTTTTTATAGGCTTAAAATGTTTTAGTAAGATTTTACGACGCCTTAAAATAATCTACATATTTTTATTATCAATTAAAGTAATTAATTCGTGATTAAAAATATTTAAAAGATAAACTAGATATTATATAATTATAATAACTAGCTAACAATTTAGAAATAGATATATTATTTGTTTTTAGCCCAAAATTATTTTTATACTAAAGATAACAATAAAATATAATTTTTGAAATTTTTCCATAATTTTCCCGTATTTTTAACTATTTTTTTTAAAAACCAAATTCAGATTTTAAAATAATAAACAGATTATTATTTATATATATATATATATATAATATATATATCTTAAATCCCTTTGATTTGGACCGTTGGATACAAGATCCAACGGCCCGGGAAGCACGGCGGCGCCCACATGGTGGGGACCATGCGAAAACGCGTGATCCCTACACGCGCGGGCACGTGGCGACGCGTGGCCACGAAGCAGAGGCGGCGGTGGGCTTGACGGCGCGATCTCAGCCGTTGGATCTTGATCCAACGGCTGAGGTGAAGTGGCGGCGGGCGAATCATTAACTGATGATTCACAAATCATGGGCAATCATTGGCCGGCGCGATTTTTCGTCTATTTTTAACTGAATTTTGGATTTTATGGTTAGAAATAAAACGCTATAAATAGGCACTTCAAACACTGATTTCTCACACCTCAGAACTCCAAAAATTCTGAAAAAATACCAGTGTCTTCGTATTGACGACGCCGACGCTACGGCTCCACCCAATCGCCGAGGAAAAATCTGAGCGCGGAGCTATTGAGGATTTTGTACACGCCTACGTTTTCAACCCTTCGGCATCCGACTTAAACACAAGGTAGGATCCGCCTCTCTCCCCTTTTCCTGTCACCTTATTCCTTCTCAATAACCTAGTTCCAACTTATAATCATCAACCCATATTTAAAATGTTGTTATAATATTCGTGCATGCCTATTTCCTTGTACCCTCAATAACGATAATGTTAACCCATATTTTAAAACGGTGTTTAAATTTCCTCTGTACACAAAAGCATATTGCACACCCATAATACATGGAATCTGATATACTCAATGTCATAACCCATGAATTGTCAATTCATCTCTGACATACCCATACTATAAAAATGATCTCGAAATAGGGTACTTCCACAAAATACCCTCGTTAATTAAAATATTATATTTGTTTAAAATATCCATAAGAGATAAGATATGTGAAATAAATATTTTAGATACGACATACGTATATTTTACTTACACTTTTTCATCAACTACTATAATATTGTCAAACCCCTTTCAACCTTTTTAAAGAAGAAAATACTAAATTTAAATGACGATATCTTTTCAAAAGGAATATTAAGTGTCTTATTAAAAGGTAATTTTAAAATAACACCAATCTAAGGCAAAGGAAAGGTTGTAGGCATCGGCCGTTTATCTAAACCAGACTTTGTGGTGCCTAGGCTAAATAAGTGGGAAAGGTAACTTTAAAAGACCTGTCTCACGGTGATTCGTGAGCGGATCCCACCTTTCCTTACTTGTGCTTACCTGGCCACAATTGGCTGTGAAGAGGCGATTTGAGGACCTCACAACTTGTTCTTTTGGAACATTAGGAGCAGTTTAGATTTTCAAATAAAAAACCTCTTGCAACTTGTCCTTCTAAAAATCTCTTGCAAAAGATTTTCAAATAAACACCACAACCTTTTATTGAAAGGAGATTTTTCCGTAAAACATTATGTTTTTCCAAAATAATAAATATCCCAAATATCATGGTTTTTCTTAGAAGTAATAAAAGATAATTAAATATTATTATTCTTTTTAACTAAGCTTTCTCTAAAATGACACGAAGTACTTTACAAACTCTAGAAAATAAAACGAGTGGTTGTGGAAGGCCATATTAAATGAGATTAATACTTTTAAAAATAAATTTCCAGTTTATGACAACATGACATATACAAAACATGATACGGTTGGGGTTAGAATGCGCGGACCTAAGTATGGAATACTTATTATGAAAATCCCTGCAGGCAGGGTGACCAGTCCAATATATGTGCGACTATACAAATATGAAGATCCCGATATTCTGGGTGACCAGTCCAATATATGGGCGACTATACAATATGGAAATTCCATGCCTAGAAGTATACGCACTAACTCTAATTCGTCAAAACCTTTATACTGAACCACGGGGATGGGTAGTTTGATTAGGCAAGGAGATATCGGAACTCGGATTCCCCTACTACTCGATCATGATCCCAGGAAGTGAAACGATACATTTCACTTCCCCAATTGTTGTTCCGTGACCACAACGGAATAATCGCGAGTATCCGGACCCTTGTTTAACAAACTAAAACGTTTACAATACCTATTGATACTCAACACTAAACTCACATCATATGCTATACCTACCTGATATCTCATCTACCTTTCTGAGATACGAGTTATTCAGTATCTTGGATGTGGATATTTTACCAGTTAAACTTGTTGTTTATTATGGAACTGAAGGGTGGTAATACCTGTGCACTTGAGTGATATTCACGCTAGACAAAGCTCCATCGTAGTCATGGGACACCTTTCGGGAATGTTCACGCTACCACATTGATTGCCATCCCAAGCACGAGCACCAGCTCATACTGCTTCCAGCTAGTCATGAGATACCTCAAGGATACGAGTATGTTCACACTTCAATTCCATCCATACACACCTTGTTTAACCTGATCTAACTCTTAGACTGAATATCCGTTTGATTTGACTTGAACCTTTACCAAACATATACCTCACACAACCTACTCATATTCACATATCTAATTTGTATATAACCTCATACCTTTATACACATGTACATCATATTCATTATATACACCTGTTCGTTTCTATAGATTTACTTTCTTATGAGGCAATCCTACCCGAGTATAACTCGCTGACGGACCTTCCTTTTCTTTCTCTATCTTTGGAATGTCCGTCAGATAAGTATGAGTATTATAGCGAAGATCAAGGTGTGAAGCCAACTTATGAAGATTATGCAGACTGGACGATGGAAGATTAGCTAGATTTAATTTTTGTTGTTGCCCACATGTTTAGGGCTTTTGTTTCTCCTCGATGTAATTAATCTACTTAGTTTATTTTACTCTTTCTCTTGGGATGTAATAAAGTTTGGTTAATGGAAATAAATGCCTTTCGCTTTTATTATTTTTGTTTTGGTACACATCCTTCATGTTAAATATTCATACGCTTAACGTAACTGTATTGAATAGACCACCTTTAATACAGTTAGGTTGCGGACCATGCCACGTCATCCTTCTCCTTCTTTTGGGAAGCGGGGCGTGACAACAGAGGTCAACAAACCATAGGCTGCTAGTCAAGTTCAACCCGTCATTTCATGATTGAAATAAACCCACCCGCACGACCCTTGACAGAGGTCAACAAGGTCGTACGACTACCCTAAATCAATCGCATCATATACTTTGTAGATAAGCAATAATCAACTACCGCACACTACGCCTTGACAAAGGCCAACAAACGCAGCAGGAATACTAATAGTACTTATCTGAAATGACGGAGGGCTACGACATGTTTTTAAGAAAACCTTTTGCGTAATGAACTTGATATCGTCGTAGAATCAAGTGTTTTTGTAAAGGAGTGTTTTTGAGGCTTTTACTAGTTTCGCTAAAGAGGTCACTCCCGGTGAAGGGATCTCGGCTCTTTCATTATCGAATAAGGTGCAGGATATTATTTAAATACCACTTTGCAAAGAAAAAACTATAGAAGCAATCAAAAGACAAACCGAGTGGGTTGTAACATTTGCTAGTTTCGCTTAAGAGGTCACTCCCGGTGAAGGGATCTCGGCTCTTTCCTTATCAAATAAGGTGCTGGATATTATACAAATACCACTATGCAAAGCAAAAACTAGAGCTACCAGTTTTTAAAACAAATTTCTACAACAACTTTTAGGTTTCTTTTATTTCGTTAATCTCGTTAATGAATTCCCATCATAATATGCTTCCCAAGCATCACATATGAAACGAAAGCAGCAGTATTAATTATATCTCATATATATAATATAGGGATTCATCTGAACATATCACAGTGATCACATCATAGAGCAGCAGAAGATAACATATGAAATATTGGATATACTAGGATTTCCGTGTTTTAAATTAAGCATGTATAAAACACGGATTCCACGGTCGTGATGAATAGCCAAACCTACATCCCTAGACCCCTACGAGAGCAGCAAGCAACCCTACTAATTCTAGAGTTAGGAGACCCGGTCTCGACTCCTCGAGATGGTCTCCCACTAGACCCTAGAACCTGGTTACTTGTGCTCCCCGCCTTGGGTCTATCCTAATGCGGAAAAGTAAATAATATACAATGGTGACATCATCCTCAACCCGGAAGTGTCCCAATAAAAGAATATTACATACAATGAATTTTACATGAATGAAAATAAAAAAAACTCGCATCTCACATAAAACCCCCGGCTATTCAAAACACGACGATCCAATATAACATATCACAGCAACACATAACATCACATGTCATCAACGTAAGTAAATATGCGTATCACAATTGTCGTTGACGTATAGCAACGAAACCGGCGATACACCACATATTAGACTTACAGTCGCAGAAAAGAAAGTGAAAAACTACAACAGTTGGAATCTGTAACCACCTCAGACATCATAAACCCAATGTATCACATACTTTGGATTTCATGCCTAACCAAATGAATTCCTTAGACATCATATGCTTAACAATTATAAACCCCGTATTTTAGTCTCAATATCGAAAACACTTTTCAATAACAAGTCGGGCAATTCAACAAGATTCCCGACATCCTGATCGAATGCTCGTCGTAAACTTTATTGGACGGCCGCACCCCCGATGTCATCGACGAAGTGCACTAAGGCGGAACACCGCGACCGCGAGCACCCGAACGGATGCTTTTGGCAACGGGGTTCTCCTACAGTCACTTAGTCGGGGCTATGGGGCATGGATATCTAATAATTTTACCTGGCGAGTATCCGCGTACACTACGTGATCGCGACAAACTTTTGATCAACATCAAAATCCCGTGGCAACCGATCAAATGAGACTAAACTGCTAGATTTATAAAATTCAAACTAGTTATCTCAAAACTATTTGTGGATTCCAAGTATTGTATCCCATCACATGATACCCAGACGACGTTAAAATTTTTGATCGATTCATCAAAATCCTACAATTTCCCGATAGCTCAACACTTGAGCACAGTTTAATAATACCCAGAACATGCCACAGTACCTATGCACCAGCCGTAGAAGGGCAGACCCAAGCCTCACTCATGTCGTCACAGAACTGCGGCAAACCCTAGGGTATGACCGCGGTTCCGCGATCCAAAAAGTTGAGTTAGGGTTTCATTCTACCAGAGAGTTCACAGAATTACTTGCATGATTTTCCGGATACGTTAAACTTGGAAAAATAGGTTTTTGATATTAGATCGAACTTCTTAACTTCGCCTAGACAACAAGCAACAACCCGAAACAATGTTAAAACTACGAATACGAAACACTCCGAATTGCTTATAATCTAAGATCACATCACATGCAAAATTAGCAGAAACAAATAACATCTGAAACACCAAAACCCAGTCTCTGGAACACACCCAAAAATTTAACCCTAAAACTCACTAAGTGGCCGAGCAGGCCAGATATTGTGAGAATGCGGCCGGCCATTTTCCGGCGAGATGGGCTAAATTTTCTTGTGTGTTCATGATATATCCCATATAACATTCTGCATAGGTTTAAAAAAAATTTGAAGACTTTTTAAAAACGACAGAAATCAATTTTTGGCGTTGCAAGTTTCGGAGTATTTCGGTTTCGTAATCTTAACAAAATCCGTCTAATTTTCTAGCATGGCTCTGATACCACTGCTAGGGTTGCCTAGCACGGCAGCAAGGTTTCGGGAGGCATCGTCCATGCCAATTTCAAAAATTTATCGTTCTAGCTAACCTTAACCCTAGAATCGTTACTAGAAAATCCGATGAAATAGAAATGCAAACGACTTTCCAAGTAAAGTGAACAAGGAATACAACCTTTGTAGACCAGTCCTTCACTTCATTAGCTCCGTGTAGTAGTCCCTTCACCGCGATCATGAACTCTCGGACTCTAGAGAGGCTCCCATGAAGAAATGAACAAGCCTACATCGAAGTCTTCGAGGCCGAAAATGATCTACGTCGAGGAGACACTAACCCAAGCTATCTCTTCACTAATTATGGAATTAGTGAAGCAAACACCCTATACTAAATGGAAAGTAGTAGAGGATAATGAAGTAGGAAGTGGGTTCACTTTAGATTTATTTTTCTCACTATTTTTCATCACTTGCTCAAGTCAAGAGAGCAAAAAAATCAATGAAGAAGAAGAAGCTCAAGTGAAGTGATGAAGAGAATAAATGAGGTTAAAAATGCAACCATGGGTTAATTATATCATGCTTAACCCTTGTAGAGACTTAAGCATGAGCTAGGGTTAAAGGTTAGGTTAACAAATATCTTAGAAATATCCAAAAGGGCGGACTTAGTCAACTATGATAAATATCTTAGTATAAATCCAAACATTTTGAATTATCTATGAATAAAATGTAAACCCTAATCTTAACATTAGCATGGTATAAGTCTCTCACATCCATGTTGCATGTGTAACCTAGCATGTTACAATTATACATATCACATATATATAATTTAGTAACAAAAGAAAAGAATACAATAAACATATATCACATATATGTTAAAAGTATCCAAAGTGAGAAATGAAATCTTAAGTGAACTAATATTAGTTAATGTAATGTAATATATCAAATATATAATTATACATTAAATTATTAAATCAACTCTTGATTTAATAATCCGGCTATATTACATATAACCGACTAATATCAAATGAATCAACTTATCGAATCAACACTTGATCCGATAACCCGGCTATATCATATATAACCAACCGATATCACATATCGCGAGAATAGAATATGGTATCACATATCGTATTAATCTCGGTCCAGCACATATCACATATGTGCTCCTACTCCGTTTCGCTTGAGCCAGGAAACCTCTGTGTAGGACTCTAAAGACTCGTCAATACGCCGGCAGTAGGTGATGATCATATCAAACACCCACAAGCCGCAAGCGGTCTGCTAAACGTAATGGCCACCCGGGTATTGAGCGATCAGAAGATCAACAAGCAAGCCTGCTCATACTCTTACGAATCTAATCAGTAACACTACCGTACAGTCCGGTCTCTTCATCTGATATGTCGCATATCTCATCTAGGGGTGGTAAACGTCAGACCCCGGTAACTCGATAAGTCGTGCCGATGTGAGGCTCATAACGGGTCGAGAAACTATTGATAACACTTACCAGTATATCTGTGAAGTAACCCTGGACAGGGACTTCATGTTATAGCCAATCAAGCATAACGCAACATCAACCCCCAATACCGGGAGAGACGAAACCTCTCCTATCGCTCATTTCCTCTATGTGACTCGGGGGTGTACCTAAAAGCCACCGTTTTGCACGTTCTCTTGAACGTGGTACGGTGGAAATCATAGCACAGTGAGAATCACACAAGACTCTATGACGATCTCGGATCTACAGACTAACATGTACCAGTGTCACCAGAGAACTGCCATCTGACGTGAGGTATAATACCATCTGGGAGTTCTCGGCGAGTCCGTCCAGTGTACCCAGTCTCCACTGAGCACCGGTATACTATCTCTGATGTCAAACACCAATGGATGTAGGATCATCCATCGCCCATCTTCATGGGTCGAGAAGCTATACGCTAGTCTACTCTGGTATATCGATGCCCTGTCTCGATACACTCACGACTAGGAACATTTGAAGGATGTACTTACCGACTACTCTGTCCCCACTTGTATGATCTGCGTCATAATCCTGGTAGTTAAGTACTAATCCTAAGGGTTTTATCAACATTTAATAGAGAGACAATAAGTGTACATGTTAAGATAAAGAGCAACCTGATAGCATATTATTATGTCGAGCAAGAAAGTCATCCCTATATATGTCCAAGTATCCACTACAATATACATCGTATGTACAGTAACGGCCTCTAGGGCATACATATAACTAACATCTTATTTCTCTTTTCTTTGGAATATTGTCAGGTGGATCCGACGTTGAAATGTACGAGACCAGTCAGGAGCATTTGGAGCAGGTTCCTGAGCAGTACACCAAAGACCCGGAGCTGTAGCCACTTGTACTTATTCCATTTTCATTTTTGTTATGCCATTGTTTAAGCATTGCTTTCATTCCATGTATTTACTTTTCATTATATTGTAAAAAGAATGTTAATAAATAAAGTTGTTGTTCATTTACATCTTGTCTCTTGTGTATTTTACTTTATATTGCTTAAATACGCTTAGCGCGTTTACTTCTGAGTAAATACGTAGCGGCCTCGTTGCGTCCTCCGCCTCAGATTTGAAGATCTGAGATCAGTTTTATTTAGGAACTAAGTCCCCCCCCTCTTTTATAAGAACTAAGCTCTTTACGTAGGGTTAAACTCTATTTTTAGAGGAATTAAATTCCTTAGAACATAAGTTCTTTTTCTTTCTCTTTCTTTTTAACTCAGTTCTTTTCTCCTAGATTTTGAGTTTGAAGAACAGTATATCCCCGATGAGTATTAAATTCTCAATTTGTGGGAAGATTTGTCTTACAAATCTCAAATCAGATGAAAAACTAAGTTCTTTTTGTGAAGGGTTAAACCCTTATTTTTGTTTACACTAGGCAAATGAGATATTTTGATCTCTGTGTTTTCTTCTGCCTAGAGTTGGAAAAGAGAGAAATCTTCTTCTTTTAGAGAATTAAATTATCTGTTGTTTTGAGAGCCTCTGTCTTTTTGTTTGCAGAACCTTGGGGGGTCGATCCTCTCTATATGTGTGTCCGTGAGACTTGAAGTCTCGAGTTCTTTATATAGTAGAGGCAAATTGTTAATTAGTTTAAGAAAATCTCTCATTTGAAAGATACCAATTGATTTAATTAGCTTCAAAATTTATTCAAGGGATTTTATCCACCGTTGGATCTTTGATCCAGTGAGTTTCTGTTTCATAGAATATATATTCTTGTTTTTAACAAGAATAGGGAAATATTTTCCCATATACAGAATTTAATTCTGTCATACGGTGATTTTTAACCACCATTGGATTTTTAATCCAAGAGTTCTCTCTTTAACAGAGCACATCTTTCTTTGTTCAGAAAGATATAGAAAATATTTTCCATCTCATTGGATTTTCGATCCAACAACTTTTTGTTTAACAGAAAATATCCTTCTCATTTAGAAAGATTAGGGAGATATTTTCCAAGAATTTAATTCTATATGGGGAGGCACCCTCATGTGTTTAACACATGACCCCAATGTGTTTTAACATGTTTTACTTAGCGCCCATATGCCTTGTATATGGGCGCTCACGTGTTTAACACGTGAGGTCAGTTTGGTCTTTAGCTACTTACCTTAGTGCTTATATGTTTTGCATATAAGAAATAGAATTTAATTCTATGTATAGAGTTTAACCGTATCTGAAGCAAATACTTCAAAAATGTGTTCTCATGTGTTTAACACGTGACCCCAATGTGGGTTTTAACTGTTTATTTAGCACAGCGTTCACATGTTTAACACATGAGGCCTATTTAGCCTTTAGTCGCTTGGTTTCAGCACTTATATGCTTTTGCATATAACCGCTCACGTGTTTAATACATGAGGCTAAAATCACGGGGAACTCTCTTTTTTTCTCTCTCCCTTTTTATAAGGGAACAACGGAGATTGTCACTTTCAAGCTCAGTAGGGATACAGACGAGTTTGTTTGTCGACATTCCTTTCATTCAATATCAGGGTAGCTGTTACGTACCGCTAGTACCACTGACGTGCTTGTAGTTAAACTCATTGTAAGCGTATTGTCGAGTCTTTAGAGTCCCACATAGACGGTTTTTCGACTCGAGCAAAACGGTACAGTATGCGTATTTTGATACGTACGGAGGTTCGATTAAATACATGTTTTTGTACACGTACTTTTAATCGAATATTTTTTTAATACTAGCAGGTTTGATAGATAGCCAGATTATCGTATTTGGATGAAATGTGTGCTAGTATTATATCTCGTTAGGTATCTCTCTTTTGCTATTTGTATTTTGACACAAATTTGTGTTTTGATACGAATACGGGTATTCGTATCTTAATACGAATACAGATGTATGTATTTGTATAAGTGTATGTATATATGCATGTGTGTGTACACTTGAGGTGGCTTATCTTCTCTTCTCCTTCCATTTCTTCAAGTTTTTTTAGAATTGTGTGGACATGTGACTCACAATGGTGAGTAAAAATTCCACTCATTTCAATTCTTAAAAGAAAAGAAGAGTAAGAAAAAGAATGAGAGTTTTTCTTTTAGATCCATGCTTGGTTGCTTCTTCTTCTTCTCTTGAGTTTTTCTAAGTTGAGAAAAGAGAAAGAAAAAAAGAGAAAAACTAAAGATTAATCACTACTATATCCTTGTGACCGATTCCTAGCAAGTTTTGTTCACAAGTTACTTCACTCTGTATTCTTATGTGAAGCTAGAGCTTAAGCTACGGTTCCTGCTGGGTTCGCTTAGCACTCCCTCTATGTTTCGGCACGTATCAAGTATGCTATTTCAAAAATCTAGGATGCCGAGCAAGCCCGATCAAGGATCGAACTAGAGAATTAGGGTTTTATAACATGTAAACAAACTTTACACTAAGTGATATAGGAATACAACCTTTGTAGACCGGTCCTTCACTTCTAAAACTCCGTGTATTAGTCCCTTTGCTCCAAGTAGTGGTGTCCCGGACTCTCCTTAGGCTCCACTAGGCGAAAGGAACGAGCTTGCTTAAGGATCTTCGAGACCGAAAATAATCTACGTCGAAGAATCTCTAACTCAAGCTACCTCTTCACTAATTGATGGATTGGTTAAGTAAACAACCTATACTAAATTGCTAGTTTGGTATAGATTGATGAAGTAAGAATTTTGCTCACTTTAGAATAATTTTTCTCTTTTTCTTTTTCATATCACTCAAAATCAAGAGAAGAAAAATAAGATGAAGAAGAAGCTCAAGTCATCAAGTTATGAACCATGGGTGAGAAAAATATCTCATATAATCTCTTATAGAGACTTAACCATGGATAAAGATAATGGTTAGGTTAATAAATATCTAGAGTAAAACAAAATTAGTGGACTAAATCAAGGTTTCTACATGCTTCCATAAGTATCTTAAACCATGTCAATTTCCACCTAATTTTGATTTATCTCTTAATAATTAATCACCCAAATTATCTTTAGTTAGGTATGAGTCTCATACACCCAAGTCCAATGTATCATCTAGCATGACACATAAATAAATACATTAATATATATCACATATATATTTAAATGTATTTGGAGAAAACAATTTCTTAAGTGAGCTAATATTAGTTAATATATATTAATATATCAAATATATATAATTATATATATTAAATTATTAAATCAACACTTGATTTAATAATCCGGCCATATCACATACAACCGACTAATATTATTTATATGTATATCAAATATACATATAACAAATTATCGAATCAACACTTGATCAAATAATCCGGTTATATCACATATAACCTATATCGCGAGATTAGAATACTATATCACATACACGTATCAATCTCGGTCCCGCACATATCACATATGTGCCCTACTTCGTTTCGCTTGAGACAGGAAACCTCTGTGTAGGACTCTAAAGACTCATCAATACGCCAGCGGTATGTAATGATCATATCAGTTACCCACAAGCCGTCAGCGGTACTAACTAGACGTAACGGCTACCCAGGTATTAAGCGATCAAAAGATCAACAAGCAAGTTTGTCCATACTCCCATGAATCCAGTAAGTAACACTACAGTACAGTCCAGTCTCTTCGTCTGAAATGTCGCATATCGAGTCTAGGGGTGGTAAACGTCAGACCCCAATAACTTGATAAGTCATGCTGATGTGAGGCTCATAACGGGTCGAGAAACTACTGATAACACTTACCAGTAAATCTCGTCATCAGCTCTGGCCAGGGACTTACTGTTATATCCAATCGAGCACAGCGCAACATCAACCCCCAATACCGGGAGAGACGAAACCCCTACTATCGCTCATTGCCTCCTTATGACTCGGGACTGTACTCAAAATCCACCTGTTTGCACGCTCTCTTGAGCGTGGTAGGGAGGAAATCAAAGCACAGTTGGAATTACACAAGACTCTATGACGATCTCGGGTCTACAGATTAACCTGTACCAGTGTCACCAGAGAACTGCTATCTGACGATAGGTATAATACCATTTAGAAGTTCTCGGCGAGTCCTATTCGGTGACCCATTCTCCAATGAGCACCTGTATACAATCTTTGATGTCAAACACCAATGGATGTAGGATCATCCATCGCCCCATACAGGATCAAGAAACGTACACACTAGTCTACTCTGGAATATCGATGCCCTGTCTCGATACTCTCTCGACTAGGAACAATTAAATAATGAACTTGTGGACTACCCTAGCCCCACTAGTATGATCTGCATCGTAATCCTGGTTTTCAAGTATACATCCTAAGGGTTTTACCAACATGTGATAGCAAGACAGTATCACAATACTAGTCTACATATTAAGATAAAGAGCAACCAGATAGCATACTATCATGTCGAGCAAGAAAGTCATCTATATATATGTCTAAGCATCCATTATACTATACAATCATGTAAAATAATGGCCTCTAGGGCATATATACAACTAACAATCTCTCACTTGCACTAAGCCCAGTTGTTGTAGTATCTCATACCCAACATCCCGAAGAGTCTCTCAAATTGTATCTGGGGAATGGCCTTCGTGAGTAGATCCGCCGTATTATTCTTCGTAGCAACTCTCCTGAACTCGATCTCCCTGTCACGACCCGAAATATTAGCTCGTGACCAGCACTTGAATCACGCAACGTCTAAAGGATTAACGGAATTCAAGTAAGCTGAAACCCAGAAATCTAAACCTTTTTGAAAAAAATAAAGGTATAATGAAAACAAGTTTTCTTAATGGTTAGAAAAGGAATATGAATGATGCAAGTGAAATTTACTAGTTTGAAAACATGTTTCGTCTTTTAAAAATTTCGGCAGCACCTCCTTTGTATATTTTGATCCAAAACCACAAATACATAGTAAGAATAATGGCATCCCCAAGCGGGAGCTAGCTCTTCGCCAAACGGCGAATCACAACCACGCAATACAGTATAAATAAGTATATGACGTCCAACGGCGAAGTTCACCACAAAAAGATAAAGAAAAGAGCAAGATATAACCCCAAAAGTGAATATAAAACCCATCGCTCAAATCTCGCAACTACAAGTCTCACTAAGTCTCATCACTTATACAATTTACAACTTTTGATTGATGGAGTTAACTAGATACAATATGAAATATAGATACAAGAGTGGGAATGATACAAATATCCCACCTACCAATGCAAAATACCCGAATGCAACTATGTGCCAGCGAAGCCGCTACTGATCCAAGCGGTCAACCTGAAAGAACTGTAGCACAACGGGGATGAGTTGCCAACTCGTGAGTAGAAAAATATCAACAGATAGAAATCGAATAAACAACGACTCCTAGGTCAACTATATCATAAAGGTAATACTATGATATCTAGGGTGACCGGGTCAGTATATGTGCCAACAAGGTAGTCAATACCTATATGCATGTGGATAACATCCAACAGTAATAATCAATGCATGTATATGGATCTCTTCCAACCAAAATCAAGGTATGTATGCATGTGGATCTCGTCCACCTAAAATCAATGTCTACATGCACGTAAATATCATAAAGGGGTGTGCATGAAAGTATGAGGATATATATATCAACGGTGTCCCTCCCGACACATCAAAATCATGGAACCTGAGTGCCTAGCGTCGACACTCGAAAACATCATGAAAACCGTGCCTAGCATCGGCACGTAAATCCTCATATATCGGGCTCCGTCTGCGGAATCGGCCCCCGGCCCCGGCAGCACGGGTCATCCCGTATCCATCTATCGACTCTGGTCAGTATCCTCCAGATAACTTCCAGGTCCAACCAATCACCGGTAGGTAGTGGTCCCTCTGCCAGGCTCATCGCTTACTGCACGACAGATCCGTTCTCGCCCCTGGGTACCATACCGGGTCCACCATGTACCCGTAATCGGCCTCATCCAGCTCCTCGATTCGGGTTCACAAGTCACACGTCTCAGAACCGAGAAAACGCATGGTGGACGCACTGAAATATCATATCAAGAGAAACCGGGTTTTTAAATCAGTACATGATTTCTTTGAAATAGCCACGGTTCTCAAATCCAGAAATCTCATGAAAACAGCATATCTCAATGCGTAAAATCATAAAGCATGATGTATGCGACATGTGATGGAAATGTAAGCATAACAGTATATCATGATGCAGCAATCCTACTGTGTAATGACATGGCAATTATCGATGATAAAGTGTGCGAGCCGGCAAATCTGTGTACGTGTAACATACGCATCATCGATAATGGTGTAAGTGCACTAACACAGGTATATGCAATACAATGAAAATAATATGAATGCAGCATAAGGTAAATCATATGCAATGCTGACAGGTATACGTATCTAATATGACCGAGTTTGGGAATCTATCAATCGGCATCTAGCCTAACAACATCGCGTACGGTATGATCCATCGTACGGCAACCTCTAGTCAAGGGTAAGGATCAATCACCAAGTCAAACTCATCACGCACGGAAAATCATCGTACGGCGGCATTAAGCTAATAGGGATCCTATCATCCTATACGACAAATGAGGGTACGGCCTGAAATCACGTACGGCCTATCATCCATGATTCACAACATTCTATAAATATCTATATATGTATCAATATACCTATGTCCCAGGTCACATCCGCAATAATCTCACATCAGGGGACCGACAGGGTATAAATCATCTCGATTGACTCGTATCCGTATACCAACATATCATCAGATCATCGTATCCGTCTTATAATCTTTTCATCGCATTTATAACTCATATCAAGCCGAGTTTACCTAAACATTCTATCTCTACTATAAGTATAGGTATCTAATCTAACATACACACCCGAACCATACAATCGGACTTTAAAAGAAGCGAATCGTAGTTTTGAAAATAGGGGTTACGTGTTTTACGGAAAAGATATCATTTGAAAATCCGTAACATCCCTCGAAGTATATGTTTAAAATACATATGATTCTTCGGTTTAGAAAAGGGTATGGTTTGGATGACGCCTCTACATTGACTATCTAGTCCTACAGTACCCTAAACGGCAATATCGACAAACGTCATCCTCGAATTCCGTCCTCACATAATAGCCGTAACATATCGCTTCTAACTATCCTCTAGTTTCTAATATGGTTTCATATTGATCCTCATTGTAACCCTAGTTTCCTAATCTAGGTTTCCTAACCATATTCTATAATCAGTTTTCCATCAATACATTGCGGGGGTGCTCTACGCCATCCACCCGACTTCTCCCGTGGATATAGATCCACTCACCTGGTCTTCACTCGCTGAAATCAATGACGCCACACTTCGTCGCCTCGGAATCCATGCGAAGGTACCTACAATAATCAACAGTCGTAATGCGTATTAAAATCGAATCCGGAAAACCGATATGGCGCACGGTGTGCTCATAGGTTAGAACCTACGGCCTATACGTGCAAAACAATCAAACAACCCTTGTTGTCAATGTACAAACATCCAACAACCCAATACAAATCCAAATATCAAGAAAGTGCATTTTAAAATACGGAAAACACAGCCTAAAACACACCAAAATGCTCCCAGATTTTCCCCAGGTGACAATTAGCCAATTTTGCATATAGGAGGGGTCTATTTTACTGACATAGGAGCTACAGACGAAGCAAGAACCAAAAATGAGGTACCTAGGCCGCAAATTGCGGCCTAGGGGATTAAATCTGCGGCCCAAAGGTTAGGGTTTGGTCTCGGGTCTCTGTGGTAGCTTCCTGGGTGCCTGCATGTGCTACAGTGTTTGCAAAATTATTTTTAGAGGCTCCGGGTGTTATCAGATTCCAATTTAGATCCACAGAATTCATAATTCTCCCGATATCGGTTTCTAAATCCGTATTCCGGGTTTCTAGTCTCTGGTTTGAGTCTTAATTCTAACACTAGGGGGTTTGTGTGGCCTCTACTGAGCATAATTACCCATCGCCACTCTCAATTCCCATTAACCCTAACTAGGTTTTTCCCAAGTCCACAAAACCACTCGATATCGATTCAAATCTAACATAGGGGTATAAGTAATGGAAACACTAAGCTTATGGTTCAGAAATTACCTTATTTGGCAACTCAAGAAAATTCTTGAGTTGCCCCAAGTGGCCAAAATCCTTGCTTTCTTGGTTCAATGTGCTTCCCTTGAGCTTATGAACGTTTTTGATGAAAAGGAGATAGGGTTTTGAGGTGTTTATTGAGGTGATTTGAGGGGGTTGAAGATGGAGGAGGAGAGGGTGCTGCCTTGGGCTGAAGAAGGAAGGGAAAAAATGAAGGAGAATGATGGAGGAGAGAATGGCTTGGTCAAAGTAAACCCTCCATTTCTCTCTCTCACCCATACCTCTATTATTCAAATCTTTTCTCTTTTTCTTTTCTTTTCTTTTCCCCTCTCAAATAAAACATCAACCATGATAAAAACATGTAGGAAGCCATGGGAAAATATGTAACAAGTGTAGAAAAAGATACGGTGCGTGTTTTGCCCAAATACGCTTAAAGCGCGATTAGCGATTTTTAATCGCGATTAGCGCTAAATTAGCATATAATTAATCATAAAAACATTAAAAATGGCATAATTCCATAAAACACCCTCTTTTAGAATTTTCCATAATTTTCCAAAAATTTTCCCAATTTATCGGTATTTAATTATACCGAAATATTAAAATATTCAATATAATATTATTTAATTATTAAAATTCCCAAAATTAATATTTTATTTTTCTGAAGTGTTACACTCCCAGAGATCAACTATCTCCCTGATCAGGTGATACCGTCTAAGAATATGTCTGGATCACTGATGGGAACGGGGTTCCTAGGCCATCCATTGTTATCACAATACACAAGTATTGGATACTTAATGGTAGGAACCTCACCAAGTTCATCTCATGAACTTGTTCATCCACACAGCCTCTTTGGCAGCATCGTTGGTAGCGATGTATTCAGCCTTTATCGTCGAGTCTGCTACGGTATCTAACTTGGAACTCTTCCAACATATCATCCCTCCACTGAGGGTAAAGACAAAACCCGAGACTGATTTTCAGTCGACCTTATCACTCTGGAAGCTCAAATCGGTAAGGGACTCAATCTGGAGTTCACCGTTACCATACACCAAGAACATTTCTTTAGTGCTTCTCAAGTACTTAAGAATGTTCTTCACAACTGTCCAGTGATTCTCCCCAGGATCCGATTGACACCTACTCATTGCACCAAGTGAGTATGATACATCCTCTTAGATCTATCTCTATAGATCTTAATCCCTGGATGTAAGAGGCATCACCCAGATCTTTCATGGAGAAACTGTGATAAGTAGAGCTTGACCGAGTGTAGCATAAGAACATCGTTTCCTATCAAGAGTATGCCATCCACGTACAATATGAGGAAGACAACCTTACTCTCTACAACCTTCTTGTATATACAAGGTTCATCTACGTTTTTGATGAAGTCAAAATCTTTGAATGCCACATCAAAACAGATGTTCCAACTCTGCGATGCTTGCTCTAATCCGTATTTTGATTTAAGCAGCTTGCACACCTTTCCGCTGCTCTCACAATCTGTGAAGCCCTCTGGCTGTGTCATGTACGCGCACTCTTCTAAATCACCATTTAGAAAAGCGGTTTTGATTCCAACTGCCAGATTTCATAGTCATGGTATGCAGCAATGGCAAATAGGATCCTGATGGAATTAAGTATAGCCACTGGAGAAAAGGTTTCATTATAATCCACACTTGGTCGTTGACAAAAACCTTTTGCTACAAGTCTAGCTTTGAAATTCTCAACTTTTCCATATACACCAATTATCTTCTCAAGATCCACTTACTCCCGATGGGTTTTACCCCTTCAGGTGCAACATCCAAAGTCCATATTTTGTTAGTGTACATGGATTTCATCTCAGATCACATTGCATCCTTCCATTTCACAGAGTCCCCACTCGTGATGACCTGCTCGAAACTAGTTGGGTCATCATCTTCCATGATGCAATCCTCGCTCCCATCTTCTCCGAGAAAACCGTAGTATCTCTCAGGTGGATGAGGAACCCTACTAAATCTGCGGAGTGGCTGAGGTTTGTTGGAGGCTATTGAATTCTCCGGTTCTATCAAATCATCAGTGGTAGTTTATGTAGCTAGAACTTTTGCCAGTTCTACCTCATGACCACTAATTTCTTTCATAAAAAATTCCTTTTCTAAAATGGTGGCATTCCGAGAATCAAACAACTTTTGTTCCTCACCGTGGTATAAGATATACCCTCACGAATGCTCGGGATATCCTACAAACTTGCACAAAACTGACCTTGCCTCGAGCTTGTCCAGATTTTGCTTTTTGACATAGGCTGGACAACCCTATATCTTAACTCGTTTAAAAGATGATCTCTTCCCATTCCATATCACATATGGAGTGGTAGGCACTGATTTGGTTGGAACTCTATTCAATAGGTATGCGGTTGTCTCAAGCGCATAACCCTAAAAGGAAATAGACAACTCAGCAATACTCATCATAGAGCGCACCATATCTAATACGGTGCGATTCCTCCGCTCCGATACACTGTTGTGCTGTGGTGTATACGGAGGAGTAAACTGAGAGAGAATCCCATTCTCTTTTAAATAATCCAGGAACTCCGTGCTCAAGTATTCTCCTCCCCGATCAGATCGAAGGATTTTAATACTTTTACCCATTTGGTTCTCTACTTCGCACTTATATTCCTTGAATTTCTCAAAAGCTTCATATTTGTGTTTCAACAGGAACACATGTCTGAATCTTGAGAGATCATTGGTGAATGTGATAAAGAACAAGGAACCATTCCTGGCATGTGTAGATATGGGACCGCATACATCACTATGTATCACTCCCAAGAGTTCAGTAGCTCTTTCTCCGTATCTAGTAAACGGAGTTTTAGTCATTTTGCCTTTGAGACACGACTGGCAAGTTTCATAAGATGTAAATTCGAACGGATTCAAATAACCATCCTTATGTAACTTAGCTATTCGTGTCGCATTGATATAACCTAGTCTACAATGCCACAAGAAGGACTCATTCATTTCTGAACTTTTCCTCTTGTGTGTGTTCTTATGTTAAGAACTGTATTTTGATTCAGAACGTGTATACCGTTACATAACGTACCAAACCCAATCAACACTTGATTCAGGAAAAATTTCATAACATTTTTCTCTACTAAAAAGTTCTATCCTTCTTTATCTAATAAAAAAACTGATATTAAATTGCAAATCATAGATGGTACGTAATAACAGTCGTTCAAGATCAATGTATTCCCATTTGGTAATACAAGGAGATATTCGCCAACTGTTTTGGCTGCAACATTTGCACCATTCGCTACTTTTAGAGAATGGTCATCTTTTCCCAGTTCTTTACCAATCTTAAGCCCCTGTAACAGATTATATATATGGGATTCTGATCCGTTATCTAATACCCGGGACGTAGAGTATACTGAGAAACAGTTATCGGTAACGAACACACCCGAAGAAGATGTATCAACATGCTCATTCCTCGTTCGGGTCGCGTGGGAATCCAGATATTCCCCTATTTCCTGCTCAGACTTATAACAATTATAAGGTAGAGCGGAACCAACGTTCACCAGCTCAATATAACAAGCGGGTTCGGTCAATACATCAATATTATTATCTTGATTAAGGAATGTCATGGTCGCTGCCAGGAGAGAGAGAGAAGAAAACACTGTGTGCGCTCATGCAAGATTAGATTGGTTATTATTTTATCTAATCAGGATGGCTCCCACTGTTTTTATCAAATTTTCCTTCAAACCCTAAAAGGTAAGACTAGCCGGGATTAATTACACCCTACAAGTTCGCCGATCTTTCAGTCAGGCCAGTGTCGGTACTTTGAAGGAGGTTCTCCGTGCTTTCGTACGGACCTAATTAAAATAAACCTCATTTTTCCAGAAGCATAACCACGTTGACACCTTTCTAGGCACCTACTTGATCGGCTAATTGTAAAGTGCAAAACTCTCCCAGGAGCAACTCTAACTTGCAGTGGGTATCGGGATCCAACTATCTCATAGAAGGTATGCAATCTCATTGCAAATTTCAACACTTGAAATTCCCAATAATGTTTTGCCCCTAACGTCCTATGACCTTGACAAAGGCCAACAAACCATAGGGCGCTAGTCAAGTTCAACCCGTCATTTCCTGATTGAATTAAACCCACGTGTACGACCCTTGACAAAGGACAACAAGGTCGTACGACTACCCTAATCCAATCGCATCATATGGTTGCAGATAAGAACTAATCAACTACCACACACTACGCCTTGACAAAGACCAACAAACGCAGCACGAATACTAAATAGTACTTATCTGAAATGACGGAGGGCTACGACAGGTTTTTAAGAAAACCTTTTGCATAATGAACTTGATATTGTTGTATAATTGAGTGATTTAGAAAAGAAGCGGTTTAAGCTCCGCTTTTAAAATCGAGTTTTTCAAAATAAACCGAGTGGGTGTAGCATCTGCTAGCTTTTGCTAAAGAAGTCACTCCCGGTGAAGGGATCTAGGCTCTTTCCTCATCGAATGAGGTGCTGGATATTCATCAAGGAATACCACTATGCAAAGCAAGAACTAGAGATACCTTTTTGAAAATTTGATTCCACAATATCATTGGGTTTCTTTCCTTTTCATTAATCTCATTAATAAAGTCCCATCATTTATGCTTCCTAAGCATCACAGATAAAGAAACGAAAATACAACGTACGCTTATGCCATCCGCATTCGCCATGGGGTCCCGTCATGCACCGTTAGGTTAGTTAACTAACGGCAGAGCGGGGGCAGGACTAGCGCGGATGCAAAACATAAGCAACGTTTATTATATATCATATATATAATATAAAGCATTCGTCTCACGCAGTTATATGATCTCATCATAGAACATTGCAGCAGAAGTCAACATATGAAATATTGGATATATTAGGAGGTCCGTGTTTTAAATTAAGCCAGTAAAAAACATGGATTCCACGGTCATGATGAATAGCCAAACACAAATCCCTAGACCCCTACGAGAGTGGCAAGTAACCCTGCCAATTCTAAAGTTAGGAGACCCAGACTCGACTCCTCGAGATGGTCTCCCACTGGACTCTAGAACCCGGTTACTTGTGCTCCTCGCCTTGGATCTATCCTAATGCGGAAAAGTAAATAATATACATCAATGGTGACAACATCCTCAACCCGTAAGTGTCCCAATAAAAGAATATTACATACAACTTTTTACATGAATGAAAATGAAAAACTCTCATCTCATGCAAAAACCCCCGGCTATTCAAATACGATAATCCAATATAATATATCACAGCAACACATAATATCACATGTCAACAACAAAAGTAAATATGCGTATCCCAATTGTCGTTGACATATAACAACGAAACCGGCGATACACCACATATTACACTTACGGCCACAGAAAAGAAAGTGAAAACTACAATAATTGGAATCCGCAACTACCTTAGACATCATAAATCTGAAATATCACATACTTCGGATTTCATGCCTAACCGTATAAATTCCTTAGACATTATAAACCCGGAATATCACATATTCCGAATTTCATGCCTAACGTTATAAACACGGCATTTTAGTCTCATATTGAAAACACTTTTCAATAACCAGTCGGGCAATTCAACAAGATTCCCGACAAATGATTGAATGCTCGTCGGAAACATTAGTAGACGGCCGCACCCCCGATACCGTCGACGAAGTGCACCTAAGTGGAACACCGCGGCCGCGAGCACCCGTACGAATGCTTTTGGCAACGGGGTTCTCCTACAGTCACTTGGTCGGGGCTATGGGGCGTAGCTATCGAATAGTGTTACCCGACGAGTGTTCGCGTACTATACGAGATTGTGACGGAGTTTTGATCCGAATCAAAACCCCGCGGCAACCGATCAAAAGAGACTAAATTGCTAGATTTACAAAGTTCTAACTAGTTTTCACAAAACTAATTATTGTGGATTCCAAATATTGTATCACAAAGCAAAGATATCTAGACGATATTAAACATTTCGATCAATTATTCAAACACCCAAAATTCCTAAAGACCTCAACACTTGAGTCACTGTTAAAAATACCCAGAGAGTGCCCCAAGTACCTACGGACCAACACAAGAAAGCACACTCCCTGCCTCACCAACGGCGCCGCGGAACCGCCGCCAAAAGCATGTTTTGGCCGCGCTTCCGCGGTCGTTTGGTCGAGTTGGGCCGTCGTTTTTCTTGGGGATCAATAGAAAACCCTGCATAATTTTCTGAATATTTTTAATATGAAAAATTCCAACTTTTGAAAAATTTGCAGAGAGCATGTAAAAACCTGGTTTCGATGTTCTATCGAACACTTTAACTTCGCCTAGACAACTTCTAATGCTCTAGATTGGCTCTGATACCACTGCTGGGTTTGCTTAGCACCCCCGCTATGTTTCGACACGCAGCAAGTATGCTATTTCAAAAATCTAGGGTGCCGAGCGAGCCCGACCAAGGATCGAACTAGAGAATTACGGTTTTATAGCATGTAAACAAACTTTACACTAAGTGATATAGGAATACAACCTTTGTAGACCGGTCCTTCACTTCTAAACCTCCGTGTAGTAGTCCCTTTGCTCCAAGTAGTGGTGTCCCGGACTCTTCTTAGGCTTCACTAGGCGAAAGGAACGAGCTTGCTTAAGGATCTTCGAGGCCGAAAATGATCTACGTCGAAGAATCTCTAACTCAAGCTATCTCTTCACTAATTGATGGATTAATGAAGTAAACAACCTATACTAAATGGTTGGTTTGGTATAGATTGGTGAAGTAGGAATTTTGCTCACTTTAGAATTATTTTTCTCTTTTTCTTTTTCACCCAACTCAAAATCAAGAGAAGAAAAATGAGATGAAAAAGAAGCTCAAGTCATCAAGTTATAAACCATGGGTGAGAAAAATATCTCATATAATCTCTTATAGAGACTTAACCATGGATAAAGATAATGGTTAGGTTAATAAATATCTAGAGTAAAACAAAATTAGTGGACTAAGTCAAGGTTTCTACATGCTTCCACAAGTATCGTAAACCATGTCAATTCCACCTAATTTTGATTTATCTCTTAATAATTAATCACCCAAATTATCTTTAGTTAGGTATGAGTCTCATACACCCAGGTCCAATGTATCATCTAGCATGACACATAAATAAATACATTAATATATATCACATATATATTTAAATGTATTTGGAGAAAACAATTTCTTAAGTGAGCTAATATTAGTTAATATATATTAATATATCAAATATATATAATTATATATATTAAATTATTAAATCAACACTTGATTTAATAATCCGGCTATATCACATACAACCGAATAATATTATTTATATGTATATCAAATATACATATAACAAATTATCGAATCAACACTTGATTCAATAATCCGGTTATATCACATATAACCTATATCGCGAGATTAGAATACTGTATCACATACACGTATCAATCTCAGTCCCGCACATATCACATATGTGCCCTACTTCGTTTCGCTTGAGACAGGAAACCTCTGTGTAGGACTCTAAAGACTCGTCAATATGCCAGCGGTATGTAATGATCATATCAGTTACCACCAAGCCGTCAACGGTACTAGCTAGACGTAACGGCTACCCAGATATTGAGCGATCAAAATATCAACAAGCAAGTTTGTCCATACTCCCATGAATCCAGTAAATAACACTACAGTACAGTCCAGTCTCTTCGTCTGAAATGTCGCATATCGAGTCTGGGGGTGGTAAACGTCAGACCCCAATAACTTGATAAGTCATGCCGATGTGAAGCTCATAACGGGTCGAGAAACTACTGATAACACTTACCAGTAAATCTCGTCATCAGCCCTGGCCAGGGACTTACTGTTATAGCCAATCGAGCACAGCGCAACATCAACCCCCAATACCGGGTGAGACGAAACCCCTCCTATCGCTCATTGACTCCATGTGACTCGGGACTGTACCTAAGATCCACCTGTTTGCTCTCTCTCTTGAGCGTGGTAAGGAGGAAATCAAAGCACGGTGGGAATTACACAAGGCTCTATGACGATCTCGGGTCTACAGACTAACATGTACCAGTGTCACCAAAGAACTACTATCTGACGATAGGTATAATACCATCTAGAAGTTCTCGGCGAGTCATGTTCGGTGTACCCATTCTCCAATGAGCACCTGTGTACAATCTTTGATGTCAAACACCAATGGATGTGGGCTCATCCATCGCCCCATATAGGGTCATGAAACGTACACACTAGTTTACTATGGAATATCGATACCCTGTTTCGATACTCCCTCGACTAGGAACAGTTAAAAGATGTACTTATGGAGTACCCTGACCCTACTAGTATGATCTGCATCATAATCCTGGTAGTCAAGTATGCATCCTAAGGGCCCAATATATATGAGCAAGACAGTATCACAATACTAGTCTACATGTTAAGATAAAGAGCAACCAGATAGTATACTATCATGTTGAGCAATAAAGTCCTCTCCATATATGTCCAAGCATCCATTATAATATACAATCATGTACAATAATGGTATCTAGGGCATACATACAACTAACAATCTCCCACTTGCACTAAGGCTAGTGGTTGTAGTATCTCATACCCAACATCCCGTAGAGTCTCTCAAATTGTATCTGGGGAATGGCCTTCATGAGTGGATCCGCCGTGTTATTCTTCGTGTCAACTCTCCTGACCTCGATCTTCCGGAGATCAAATATCTCCCTGATCAGGTGATACCGCCTAAGAATATATCTGGATCACTGATGGGATCGGGGTTCCTAGGCCAAAGCCACAGCTCCATTGTTATCACAATACACAAGTATTGGATGCTTAATAGTAGGAACCTCACCAAGTTCATCTCATGAATTTGTTCATCCACACAGCTTCTTTGGCAGCATCGTTGGTAGCGATGTATTCAACCTTTATCGTCGAGCCTACTACGGTATCTAGCTTGGAATTCTTCAAACATACCGTCCCTTCACTGAGGGTAAAAACAAAACCCGAGACTGAATTTCAGTCGACCTTATCACTCTTGAAGCTCAAATCGGTAAGGGACTCCATCTGAAGTTCACCGTTACCATACACCAAGAACATTTCTTTAGTGCTTCTCAAGTACTTAAGAATGTTCTTCACAGCTATCCAGTGATTCTCCCCAGGATCCGATTGACACCTACTCACTACACCTAGTGAGTATGATATATACTCTTAGATCTATCTCTATAGATCTTAATCCCTGGATGTAGGAGGCATCACCCAGATCTTTCATGGAGAAACTGTGATAAATAGAGCTTGACCGAGTGTAGCATAAGAACATCGTTTCCTATCAATAGTATGTCATCCACGTACAATATAAGGAAGACAACCTTACTCTCTACAACCTTCGTGTATATATAAGGTTCATCTACATTTTTGATGAAGTCAAACTCTTTGAATACCACATCAAAACAGATGTTCCAACTCCGCGATGCCTGCTTTAATCCATATTTTGGCTGCAACATTTGAATCATTCTCTACTTTTAAAGAATGGTCACCTTTTCCCAGTTCTCTACCTCTCTTAAGCCCCTGTAACAGATTACATATGTGGGATCCTGATCTGGTATCTTATACCCAGGACGTAAAGCATACTGAGAAACAGTTCTCGGTAACTAACACACCCGAAGAAGATGCATCAACATGCCCATTCCTTGTTCGGGTCGTGTGGGAATCCGGATATTCCCCTATTTTCTGCTCAGACTTATAACAATTATAAGGTAGAGCGGAACCAACGTTCCCCAGCTCAGTATAACAAGCGGGTTCGATCAATACATCAATATTATTATCTTGATTAAGGCATGTCATGGTCGGTGCCAGGAGAGAGAGAAGAAAACACTGCATGCGCACTTGCAAGATTAGATTGGTTATTATTTTGTCTAATCAGGATGGCTCCCACTGTTTTTATCAAATTTTTCTTCAAACCCTAAAAGGTAAGACTAGCTGGGATTAATTACACCCTACAAGTTCGCCAATCTTTCAGCCAGGCCAGTGTCGGTACTTTGAGGGAGGTTCCCCGTGCTTTCGCACGGACCTAATTAAAATAAACCTCGTTTTCCCATAGGCATAACCCTGTTGACACCTTTCTAGGCATCTACTTGATCGGCTAATTGTAAAGTGCAAAACTCTCCCAGGAGCAACTCTAACTTGCAGTGGGTATCGGGATCCAACTATCTTATAGAAGGTATGCAATCTCATTGCAAATTTCAACACTTGAAATTCCCAATAATGTTTTGCCCCTAACGTCCTATGACCTTGACAAAGGCCAACAAACCATAGGGCGCTAGTCAAGTTCAACCCGTCATTTCCTGATTGAATTAAACCCACTCGTACGACCCTTGACAAAGGCCAACAAGGTCGTACGACTACCTTAATCCAATCGTATCATATGGTTGCAGATAAGCATTAATCAGCTACCGCACACTACGGCTTGACAAATGCCAACAAACGCAGCACGAATACTAAATAGTACTTATCTGAAATGACGGAGGGCTACGACAGGTTTTTAAGAAAACTTTTTGCATAATGAACTTGATATTGTTGTTGTTTGGTTACGGCAGCACCCTGGCCATCAAAACGTGGCCAAAAGCGGAACAAAATTTTTTTAAACTGGCGCTACCATTACCCGATACCCGGATCTACCCTAAACCCTATACTAGAAAGTACATAAAAGGAGTTAGGAATTGTTATACCGAGTTGATCCGTGTCCTTCGATCTTCAACCATCTTCTTAAGCTTCTAGAGGCTCCTTGATCAAGCTTGGTCGTCGGTCTCTCTCCATCGATGATGATCCACCCGAGAGAAGTAGTTGTGGCTCTAGCTTTATATAATGGATGCAAGTGAAGCAACTAGAGTTTCTAGCATGCTACTCTAGAAACCCTAAGATGTAGTGTTTGTAATCCAAGTGTTGGTCTATCTCATCTCACCTCCTCTCATGATTCTCAACACATGAGAGGATTGAGAGGAGGTGGTGAATGAAAATGGAGGCAACCATGGAAAATCAAGAGAGGAGTGAAGCACAAATGGTGATGAAGAGCTCAAGAAAAAACTCATGCTCAAAAATAATGAAGCTCTCATCCAAGAGAAAATCAAGCATGCTTGGTTTTGTAAAACAGTTTCTTTCCATTTTAAAATCCACCCATACTTGAATAGTATGCACAAATGAATTAAAAATACATTTGTGCACACTATGCAAGCATGGTCACCACCATACTCCTCTCATGCTAATATCAACCTCATTTACCATTTTCCAAAAATGGTCAAATCCAAAAATGAGGTGGCCACCTTCTAGAATGTTTTCCGGATAAAATACTGATTATATTATACTATATACACATACCTGCATTCGTACCGAAATACGAATACCTAATGAGATAGAATAACACAAAGAACATAATACTAGAATATACGTATCGAAATACATATACGTAATTTAATAAATCAATACTTGATTTAATAATCCGACTCAAAACCGAGCTGACTAGTATTATCAACTGTCCGATCGAAATTCCTGGTACAAAGTACATCAATCAATCGGAACCCTGCACGTATCAAATACGGCTACTACATCATTTCGCCAGAACTAGGGAAACCCTCTGTATGGGACTCTAAAGACTCATCAATACGCTGGCAGTGGGTTTAACCATAAGCACATCAACGGCACTAGCTGAATGTAACGGCTACCCAGGTATAGAGCGAAAGGGAGGCCGACGAGCAAACTCATTCTGAACCCCTACTGAGCCTGACAGTGACAATATCCATACAGTCCGGTGTGTTTGTCTAAGAGTATCGCATATCGAGTCTAGGGGTGGATAAAATCAGACCCCTAACAACGCGATAATTCGTGTCGGTATGAAACCCATCACCACCTGAGAAACTATCAATCCTGGATCGGTAATTCTCGTACACCCCGGCCGAGGATTTCTGGTGATGGTCGCCCGTGCACTGCGCGACATCAACCCCAATACCTGGAGAGACGAATCCCCGACGATCCGCTCACTGCCTCTATGTGGCTCGGGACTGTACCCAACTAAAACCTGTTTGCACGACTCCTTTGAGCCATGGTAGGGTAGTAATCAAAGCATAGTGGGAACTCACACAAGACAAATGACAATCTCAGATCGACAGACTAACCTATACACATGTCACCAGGGAACTGCTATCTGACAATAGGTATAATACCAACTAGCATGTTCCCGGCGAGTCCGTCCAGTGTACTCATTACCCAATGAGCACATGTATACTATCTTAGGTGAACAACTGACACCAATGGCTTATGACACCGGCCACCGCCCCTCGTCAGGGTCTAGATAAGTATACACTAGTCTACTCTGGAGTATCGATGCCCAGTCTCGAAACTCCCAGGACTAGGGACTTTTAAGGATGTGATTATAGACCCCCAGCTCCCACGTATATGATCGCCATCATAATGCTGGTAGTCATGCAAGAATCCTATGGGCTCTATCAACATGTACATGATGATAAAGACAAACTAGATAGCATACTATCATCTCAAGTAAGATTGTTCTACCGGTATAGGTCCTCCCTCAATCATCACAATCGCCTACCTGCGACTATGATAATTGCCTTGAGGGCACTATAGCCAACAATCTCCCACTTGCACTTAAGGCTAATTATTGCGGTGTCGCATACTCACAGCCCGTGTGATATCGAACACCCAACTTCTCTACTAACCAGTCTCGCAAAACCCGTTTGCGAAACTATTGCGTTCGAGAAATAGCCTCAGTGAGTGGATCTGCTTCAGTGTTTCTTTCTGTATCTCTCTATATCTCAACTTCGCGGAGAAAGCTATTTCCAGAAATGAGCAATACATGTCTTAGAATATGTCTGGATATCTAATAGGACCCGGTTCTCAAATGAACTCCAAATCCAGCAAACTTCCTAGACTGTATCGTCCACTGAACTTAATCAATATCCTGCGCCATACCTTCCCCAGTATCCGCTTGGACTACCTGTCCAACATACTGCCTCTCAGAAGAGAGAAAAACTATAGCTCGGACAGCCACTCTGTCATCCAGGTCACCTTGTAAGCTTGAAATGATAACCGTATCCTGAATGAGGTTGCCGTTACCATATCCCTAGAACATCTACTTATGTTCAAAACTGCTTCCCAACGTTTCTCCAGGATTGGATTAATATATGTTTATTGCAGCTAGTGCAAAAACAACATCTGGTGTGGTACTTGACATTTCATGATTAACTCAATTGCCTAAGCAAGTGATATGCTAATCATGCAGATCCCTCTCCACTTCAGTCTGTAAGAAACCTTTAGAGAGAGTGACTCCATCAGCTGCAGGTACACCGCCATGCTAGGAGTCGTCCATTCTAAAACACTTTAGAATAGTGTCAAGTACCCAAATTGGGACACGTCCCAAATCAAGATCTAAAACCATAGATGATCTATTTCCGCTATACCTGCTTTAGTCTATAAATAGACATAAGCTACTTGCTCACTATGCTTCCGCTGCTTCCACTGACTACAACAACCCTCTGGCTGAGTCATATACACATGTACTTCTAAAACTAGTTTAGAACGATGCTATACTTATCCTCCTGCGGGGTCTTATAGTCTAGAACAGTAGCAATGTCAAGTCTGGGTAAACAAGAACCTCCCTGTCACTGTAGACCGAAGTACCTCTCGGGTGTCTGAGGATACCTACCAAAACTGCGGAGTGGCTAATGGAATGTCAAATCCAATTGAATCCTTAGGTTCTATTAAATTTTCAGTAATTGTTTGTGGTTCTGGAATCACTTCCAGTTCTACCATACTCCCACTTCTGTTTTCTGAAAAAATCCATTTTACTAAAACTGTGGCGGGTCAAGAACAATATCACTATTGATCTTCCTAATGGTAGAAAGTTAACCCTCATCAAAGCCCGAGATAACCCACAAACTGCCATTACTGAAACGTGTCTTGAGTTTATCCGGATTCTGGTTTTAAGCATCAGCCGGACAACTCCCTATACCTTAATATCGTTAAGATATAAATTGATTCTATATATATCTAATATAGAAACAAAAGCACTAATTTAATTGGAACCAGATTCAAAATCATGCAGCTGTCTCCAGTGCATATCAACCAAACGGAAAGAGGCCAATCAACATTACTCATCTAGGAGCGCATCCATATATGAGTAATCTGAAAGAGAAGTAAGTTCTCAAAACCATTACTATCAACGGAATACCAAACGCAAGTATCTATATCTTCGACTACCTCGAAGAATCCTGATACTTCCAACAAATGGTTCTCTACTTTATTCTTATACATATAACTTCTCAAAATTTGGACCTTGTATTTCAACGAAATGCTTGTCCAGAACTGGAGAAGTCATGAGTAAACAGAATATAGTACGAGTACCAACCCCATTGTCCTAATGGACACTGGACAACATACAATACTTTGTATAACTTCCCTGAGTTCAATAACTCAAACCCTGTGCGTCGTAGATTGAAAAACTGTACTATAGTTAAGAAGAATTATCCCGTTGTTGAATACACCTTACCTAATCACCAACTGATATAGGTAAATGTCATACACATAATTTCAAAAAGTTATATCTCGCTTTATAAAATAAACGTACAGATATATCAATTTAAAATTGGTTCATAACAACGGATATTCAAAACCAAATATTTGTCGTCAGGCAAAACCCAGGTGATTTCCTCAAATATCACCAATTACAACGAATTCCGATATTATGAGGATCTAATCACCCAATTCCCAATATCTTACTCCCACTCACCATCTGTAATAACATATAGATGTCAGAAACTAATTTGGTAAATACATACCCTGGAGTTAAAATCTAATCAAGAAATTAGTTTTCAATTAACAATGTACAGTGAAACTGAAACATGAAAATGTTTCGAAGGGGTAACCGGGTATTCCTAGTAATGCCTCTTCTACTATCCTTATTCATGACTATAATCGTATACTTCCATACCCTCATTCCAATCCCTTTATTATGTCTTTACTTATTACCTTCTTTACACCTTCTTTAGGCTAATTGGTTTTCTTACTTCCCTACCCTTCGGCACCAATCTAAGGTTTGGAAGAAGACTATCCAATAAGCGTAATAGGTGTACACTCCTTATGCCAGGAGCCCTCGCAATCTCAGAGAAGGTAATGGGAAAAGACATCCGAATAATCCTATTCTATTTCTCTTAACCTGAAACCATTCTCGAATCTGGAACAAATTCCTTCAAGTTCGTATGTAACTATATGATGGTATATCCAAGCATTATGGACGTTTGTAGTGATACGAAGTGTTCTGGAGAAATCTAAAGTAGATGTGGGAGTGGCAGGGGTATACATGGTTTTGTCATGAATGATAGCAGTTGCAATTTTCTTTGTCATTATTCTAATCCCTTTATATATCTTTACTTATTACCTTCTGTATACCATACATAGGCTTAATTGGTTTTCTTCCTTCCCTACCTATCGGCACCTGCCTATGGTTTGGAAGAAGACTATACAATAAGCTCAATAGGTCCCTCTCCTAATCCTAGGAGCCCTCACAACCTGAGAGAAGGTAAAGGGAGAAGACAACCGAATAATCTTTTTCAATCTCTCCAGAATCAGAATCCATCCTCGAATCTGGAATAAGTTCCTTCGAGTTCGTATGTAACTATACGATGGATTTATCCAATGGAAGTAGATGTTCGTAGTGATACGGGGTGTTCTAGAGAAATGCAAAGGTGATATAGAAGTGGCAATGATGTATGCAACACCGTGACATTCCAAAATCCAAAGTGTTTTAAGAAGGTTCGGTTAACTTGGTTCATGAGTTTTAGTTTAGGGTCAGGTCATGGTCGCTGCCAAAAAGAGAGAGAGAAAAGAAACACTCAGCGTGCACTCTAACATAGATCGGAATGGTTAATCATTTTATCAAATCAGGATGGCTCCCACTGTATCCTCGAATTCTCCTCCAAACGCAAAAGGAGAATTAGTCGGAATCATCTAAAATCACCCGAGAAGTAATCCTACTCATCAGTGGGAATCGGGATCAAACTATCATCGCATGATAACTTGATGGATGCCACTCAATTCACCACACTCCAGAAGGTATGTGCATACCTGGTAAGTTTCCTGTATTTTTGAAACTCCCGATGTGTGTTTTTACCCCTAGGACCCAAGTGACCTTGACGGAGTCAACAAATCAAAAAGTCCTAGTCAAGTTCAACCCGTCATTATCTTGATTGCATTAAACCCACCCGCACGAGCCCTTGACGGAGTCAACAAGGCCGTACGACTGTCCTAACCAATCGCATATCTATGCTACAAATAAGTACCACTCAACTACCGTACACTACGCCTTGACGGAGTCAACAAACGCAGCACGAATACTAAGCAATACTAATCTGAAATGACAGAGGGCTACGGCTGGTTTTTGGCGAAAAACCTTTAATGTAATCAACTTGATATCGTTGAAGGAACTTGATAGCTTTTATAAATATATAATTGCGAAAACCTTTGCTAAAAAGGTCACTCCCGGTGAAGGGATCTCGGCTCTTTCCTCGTCGAATGAGGTGCAGGATATTCCAAATTGAATACCGCGATGAAAAGCAAAAAATAATCGACTATAGTGAAGTTATTACTTTGACGCAAACTTTTACTCAAGGGGTAACTCCCGATGAAGGGATCTCGGCCCTTGTCTCGTCGAATGAGGTGCTGGATATTCATAACCGAATACCACTGTGCAAAGCAAAAGCGTACGTCTGTAATGTCAGTTTTAAAAATGGTTCCAATAACGTTAAATAGGTTTGTTTTTATCCTTGCATTGATAAGAATCAATGCAGTCCCATCAATTAATCACATCAGAAAAGAACGAAAATATGATGTACGTATATGCCATCCGCATTCGCCACTGGGTCCCGTCATCACCCTTTAGGTTACTTAACTAACGATAGAGCAGGGACTGGACTAGTGCGGGTGCAAAACATATACAATATCTACTAGTATATATAAATATATATATATAACATTCGTCCCAGGCATGATATAAGCAACATCACAGAAACATTACAGAAGCAACACAGAATGGCGGATAATCTTGGAGCCCCGGGTTTCTTTTGAGCCACAAATGAGACCCGACGTTCCCTGTCGTGTGGATAGCCTGTTCAATGAAACCTAGACCCCTATGAGCATGGCAAGTTACCCACCAAAACCAGAAGCGAGGCAACCCCCTTCAACAACGTGAATGGGCCACCCAACACTTTACGGAATCTGGTAACTTGAGCACCCCTCTGTGGGTCAACCTATACCCCCTACAAGTGCGGCGAATAGCCTGCCAATTCTAGAGTAAGGTTCTATCCGTCTCAACGCCATGAGATGAGGACCCGTTGCCCTCTAGAACCCGGCTATTCGTGCACTCCTCCGTGGGGTAATCCTAGTACAGAAAAGAAAATAATATACAAGGGTGATATCGATCTCAACCCGGTCTGCCCCAAACAAATAATATACAAACTGGCAGTGACGGCAGTCCACATGTCGGACGCTCGCCCGCAATATCAAATGTACAAATGAAACTAAACTGTACTACCATTACACCATAGTTATCCACCACGACGATCCAACCACAACACAGAACATCAACGTGAATGTCACGTTCGCAAACCCGTCTAAAAGAACATATAGCAGTTAGAAGGATTGTACCGCTTGAATGATATTCACGGTCGCAGATAGTAATGCTTGTACTGTAAACACACAATTAAAACTTCGATCGACTAAATCTTTCCAAATTGGCCCCAAATGTAAAACTACCACTCAGAAAAATCTGGGCCAAAACCAAATATACCAAAAATCAAAGTTCCATGAACTAAAGCCCCAGAAAAAATTTGGGGCATTGTAGCCCAAAAAGCGCGGCGGAACCGCCCCAAAATGTGCCATTTTGCTCCGGTTCCACTGCCGAATTTTGGAGTTACATGCCCAAATTTTTTCCACAGCTATAGTTTTTGCTGCACATATTTTTAAGATGCCTGGAAAAATTTTATGACCGATTTTTAAATTCGACAGCAAGCATATCAAATGAAAATTTGATTCGGAAAAATTTATCGATCGATATTCTAACATTGTGCAAACAAGATAGTATGGGGTTAAAGGGTTGGCTCTGATACCATGTTGGGTTACGGCAGTGCCCCTGCCATCAAAACATGGCCAAAAGCGGAACAAAATTTTTCTAAACTGGCGCTACCATTACCCGATACCCGGATCTACCTTAAACTCTATACTAGCAAGCACATAAAAGGAGTTAGGAATTGTTATACCGAGTTGATCCGTGTCCTTCGGTCTTCAACCATCTTTCCAAGCTCCTAGAGGCTCCTTGAGCAAGCTTGGTCGACGGTCTCCCTCCATCGATGATGATCCACCCGAGAGTTGTAGTTGTGGCTCTAGCTTCACATAATGGATGCAAGTGAAGCAACTAGAGTTTCTAGGATGCTACTCTAGAAACCCTAGGATGTAGTGTTTGTAATCCAAGTGTTGGTCTATCTCATCTCACCTCCTCTCATGATTCTCAACATATGAGAGGGTTGAGAGGAGGTGGTGAATGAAGGTGGAGGCAACCATGGAAAATCAAGAGAGGAGTGAAGCACAAATGGTGATGAAGAGCTCAAGAAAAAACTCATGCTCAAAAATAATGATGCTCTCATCAAAGAGAAAATCAAGCATGCTTGGTTTTGTAAAACAATTTCTTTCCATTTTAAAATCCACCCATACTTGAATAGTATGCACAAATGAATTAAAAATACATTTGTGCACACTATGCAAGCATGGTCACCACCATACTCCTCTCATGCTAATATCCACCTCATTTACCATTTTCCAAAAATGGTCAAATCCAAAAATGAGGTGGCCACCTTCTAGAATGTTTTCCGGATAAAATACGGATTATATTATACTGTATACACATACCTGCATTCGTACCGAAATACGAATACCCAATGAGATAGAATAACACAAAGAACATAATACTAGAATATACGTATCAAAATACATATACGTAAATTATTAAATCAATACTTGATTTAATAATCCGGCTCAAAACCGAGCTGGCTAGTATTATCAACTGTCCGATCGAAAGTCCTGGTACAAAGTACATCAATCGATTGGAACCCTGCACGTATCCAATACGGCTACTACATCATTTCGCCAAAACTAGGTAAACCCTCTGTGTGGAACTCTAAAGACTCGTCAATACGCTGGTAGTAGCTTTAACCACAAGCACGTCAGCAGCACAAGCTGTACGTAACGGCTAGAGCGAAAGGGAGGCCGACGAGCAAACTCATCCTGAACCCCTACTGAGCCTGACAGTGACAATATCCGTATAATCCGGTCTGTTCGTCTAAGAGTATCGTATATCGAGTCTAGGGGTGGATAAAGTCAGACCCCTAACAACGCGATAATTCATGTCGGTATGAAACCCATCACCACCTAAGAAAGTATCGATCCTGAATTGGTAATTCTCGTACACCCCGGCAGAGGATTTCTGGTGATGGCCACCCATGCACTGCGCGACATCAACCCCCAATACCGGAAGAGACGAATCCCCGACGATCCGCTCACTGCCTCCATGTAGCAGAACTGTATCCAACTAAAACCCGTTTGCATGACTCCTTTAAGCCATGGTAGGGTAGTAATCAAAGCACAGTGGGAACTCACACGAGACAAATGACGATCTCAGGTCGACAGACTAACCTGTACACATGTCACCAGGGAACTGCTATCTGACAATAGGTATAATACCAACTAGCATGTTCCCGGCGAGTCCGTCCGGTGTACTCATTAACCAATGAGCACCTGTATACTATCTTAGGTGAACAACTGACACCAATGGTGTAACACCCTAGTTCATTTATACCAGTTCTATTTTGGATATTTCTTTTTTTATGGCTACTTCTTGATTTATTGTGTTTTGGGTGCGAATAGTATAATTGGTATCTGTATTTGCATCCGACCCGACCCGCTTACTGGAGACCTGTCTTGATTCCTGTTTATGATTTATCCCGGCTAGTTATGAGGATCCGTGCACTTTCATATTATATATCCTGTATATCTGCATTATATCGGACATATGCATTTTTTTAATAATACTAATATAATTAAATAATATATTTTAAAAATATCTAGTATGGCCTACATCATACCCTGAACCCTGTGGTAGCATCCGTACATCATGTTCCCATCCCGTTCAGTGAAACGGACTCGTTTGGATAGCTACGAGCACGTTACGTGTATTCGTTCTTGGGGGTATGCATTTTCTTTAACCGGACATCGCTTTTTAGTTTTGGTTGACACGTATACTGTCCGTATTTTCAAACCGTAATTTTAGACCCGATCTGGACGCGTTTTGGACTATTTTGTATTAGTCAGAAAACTCAAAATATTTAATATTATATTCTAATATATATTTTAACTATTTAATATATTTTTTAAACTTAAAAATCTAAACACACAGATCTCTCTGTCTCTCTCTCTCTCCAATAATATATTTTATATATTAAATATTATAATTTTAAAACCTATTTATTATTACCCCACGTCCTCTCTTCTCATCTTCTCTATTTTCTCGTTCCCGACTCCGAACTCAAAACTCGACCCCAGCCCTCGTCTCGTCGTCGCCGTCGCCGCCACCATCGGCCTCCTCTCGCCCATCTCCTCCTCGAATCGCCTCTCTGTCCTCATCGCCCTCGTCCCCACGACTCCTCTCCCCGCTACCCATCACCGCACACCCGAACCTACAGCTCCGATCCTCGCCGTCACAGTCCTCGTCTCCACCGCTCGTCTCCACCTCCTTCTCTTCTTCCTCTTCCTCACCACCTCCGACTCCTGACACCACCGCCACCATCATCAACTGCAGACCCCGACCTCTTCTCATCCCTGCACACCCGAACCCACACCTTGTCGTCGCCTTCGCCGCCGATAACCCTCGTTATCACCCTCACCTCTTCTTCCTCTCCTCTCCCTTCTCGCCAACCCAACACCAGAGCCTCTTTCCCGTGCACAAAACCTCGATCCCCGACTTCAAGAACCGTGATCCACTCCCCTTGCCGGCAAACCTCGCCAGAAAACCTACGAACCGCCGTAGTCGTCCCCTTGACACCTCCTCCGACCCCAGAGCACGAACCCAGGGAGTGCACCCCTTCTCTTCCTTTTTCTTCTTCTTTCTCTTTCTAGTTTCTTGGTTTTCCGATCACCGCTGGAGCCGTACCGTCACCGACGATCGGGGTGACCCAGTGGACATCCTCAGCCAGCATGGTCACATTCTTGCTTTGCCTAGTTCAGTTCTGTACGGCGTGTGTGCATCGCGACATTTACCGACATCGTATGCTGCATACGCACCCCGTATTGAGATCCAATCAGGCAAGTTTATCTTGCTACATGCTATATTATTATATTTTCATCCATATTAATAATAATATTACATGTTCATTGCATTGTGCATCCCTGTTACCGTTTTACTGTTTTACGATACCAGTTCACATCCGTATCATTTATTATACATATCTAGTCGCATGCAATTTTATCTCGCTACAGGCTATGCAACATATTTTACATCTATAGGTATAGAATTATTACATGTTTATGGCTTTTCACATCCATGTTACAGTTTTACCATTTTTTCGATATTCGTTCGTATCCATGTTATTTATTATATATCTAGCTGCATGCCATGTCACATTATTTCATGTTACTGTTGTATTAACACCTCATGCTTGATAATGTGCATCCTAGGTGGTCATGGAGTTATATATGTAATCCCTGATAGATATTTGTGCACCCGTGTTTTACTGTGTATCCGTACTTTTATCGTGCATCCGTACTTGCTACAGTTTTATTATGAGCATCCGTATGATACATATGCACTACCTGTCATGACCTGATACACCACTACTTGACCTGTTACCTGATCCTGTTTCTAATGCCGACAATCCTGACATGTTGTCCTGACGGACGTATCCTGCTGTCTGCATAGAAAACCCTGTACCTGCTTGGTCCTGTGTTGGCATTAGCTCCAGATTTATCAATACCTGACTTGAACACATAACTTGGGGGTAAGGGGAAATCAATGATGAAACCTGACTTATAACTCAACAGTTCGACGCTTATACTGATCAGTTTTACGGGCTAGGCCAGCCCCGGGATGATGATGCTGACATCATTCGTCTGTACATGTTACCTGTTTACTGCCTAGCGGCACGTCTCGGATTTATCCCGAGAGTCTTGACCGTGGTCCCGGGCATGCACGGGATACTATTGAATTACATTGACGATTCATTGAATTGATTTCAAAGACTTGAGAGTAATTAACCCAGTAGCATAGATTACTCACCGCATGCACATGCACTTCACTGTTCCATATTCATGTTATTGTTATACACTCATTACTGTTCATGATCATGCCTGCATATCTTGTTACCTCCTGATTATATTTTATTGTTTGATATTATGATGCACTGACGTCTGGGCTTTGCATGTCCCAGGTCCTTTATCTCTTTCGCAGGCCGACTAGGAGTAATTCAGTCGACAGGCCGAGCAGTGAGGAGCAATTTGGTATTTATTTTAATTTAGTTTTCTTTCAGCATTTTCATTTCCTGATGTGAGCCCATATTTAGGACGTACTTTCCAGATGTTTTGCTTATTGGATTTATTTCTTCCGCACAATTATATTTCTTGACTCGTTTATTCTGGCATATGGACATGTAATAGATAGTTTATTTTATTTTACTGTTCTTGATATCTTATAGACAGCCGTAATGTGACTGTGGAGGGATGTTTCCTTGCCACAGGTAGCATGGTTGGCTCTGTCACGTGCCGATCTTAGCGCACTCTGGGAAGCGGGGCGTGACAGGGTTTGTTTGGTATCAGAGCCATAGGATTTAGGTTAATAGGGTTTGATTCTTTTGTAGTTGGGTATTAGACCCAATACACGAATCAGAAAACCCGTAATTAGGAACATGTCCTGCCACATTGTTGTCGTGATCCTTGAATCTTATCTTTCTCTTGATCCTTGTCTTGATGATATGCAAATGACCTTGCATCTCGACTTGAAATCATTTTGGTTCCCTATTGTTTCTCCCGTCTTATTCTTTTGATTCTGATACTAGGATTTGGGCGACTTGAACGGAGTTATGTGATTGTAACTATGAACTGCAGCATGGTTACAATGAGGTACTCTATTTAAGTAACTTGAAGTCCTAGTCTTGATTCATCTCCTTGTTTTATGGTAGTTATATTACCTTATTTCTCTCGGTTTCATTGCTTACCAGTTTATGTTTTATTGCAATCTTGAATCCTGTTTACCATGCTTATCTTCTTCAGTATCTTGGCTTCAGATGAAGTTGTTTCGGGTATCTTACTTGTTCATGATTTTCCCGCATTAGCATTATTCGATTCTGGTGCATCCCATTGTTTTATGTCGTCCAAGTTTATTGTTGCACATTCGATTTCTTGCACGGCCCTGTCTTGTTGTTGGAACATACACACTGGGAATGGGAAGATCATATCTGGTAGCGAGTGTAAGGATTGTTCGGTTGTTATCTGCGGATGTGAGTTATTTGCAAATTTCTTGGTGATCGATATCGGCAGTTATGATGTTGTCTTGGGAATGGACTTTCTCGGCACTTTCCACGCTCACATTGATTGTAGGGCAAAGAAAGTGATTTTCCAGATTCCCGGACATCCGGAGTTTGTTTTTGCTGGAGGTAGCGGTTCTGTTGGGCCAGTCAAGTTTAGGGCTAGGCCGACAAACAGTGTTCTTTCGTCGATGGAAGTTGATAAGGAGGAAGCGCCAGCTTGAGTTCGAGATTTCATGGACGTGTTCGAGGACATCTCGGGTTTACCGCCAAAATGAGATGTTGAGTTCGCGATCGATCTTGTTCCTGGTGCAGCGCCAATCTCAAATGAGTATTATCCGATGGCACCAGTAGAGTTAGAAGAAATCAAGAAGCAGGTTACCAAATTGCTAGAGAAGGGTTGGATTCGCAGCAGAAATTCACCTTGGGGAGCTCCAGTTCTTCTAGTCAAGAAGAAAGATGGCACTAGGAGGATGTGCATCGATTATCGAGAATTAAACCGGGTGACTATTAAGAACAAGTACCCGATCCCTCGCATTGGCGAATTGTTCGAGAAACTCAGTGGCGTGAAGGTATTCTCGAAGCTGGATTTGCGATCCAGATATCATCAAGTTCGAGTTAAATCAGAGGATATCTGCAAGACTGCGTTCCGAACTCGATATGGACATTACGGGTATTTAGTGATGCCATTCGGAGTCACAAATGCACCGGCGATTTTATGGACTTGATGAACCGGATCTTTTTACCGTTCTTGGACCAGTTTATAGTGCTGTTTATCGATGATATTTTGGTCTACTCTAGGAGCCTAGAAGAGCATGCAGAACACTTGAAGATCGCGCTGCAAACGTTGAGGCAAGAAAGATTATATGCAAAGATGAGCAAGTGCGAGTTTTGGCTCGAAGAAGTGAAGTTTTTGGGGCACGTCGTATCCGGGGATGGAATCGCTGTTGATCCTGAGAAGATTGCAGCAGTTCCAAATTGGCTGATTCCGAGGAATGTAGCGGAGATCAGAAGTTTTCTTGGACTTGCAGGATACTACAGAAGATTCGTAGAGAATTTTGCTCGATTGGCTGAGCCTTTGACCAAGCTTACACGGAAGGAGGTACCATTCGTATGGACAAATGGTTGTGCGTCAGCTTTTGAGGTATTGAAGCAAAGATTAATAACCGCTCCTATTTTGACCGTACCAGACGGTTCCGGAAGATTGGTGATTCATAGCGACGCATTTGGGAAAGGTTTGGGATGTGTTTTGATGCAGTATGGGAAGGTTATAGCCTACGCATCAAGACAGTTGAAGACCCATGAGAAGAATTACCCAACTCATGATTTGGAGCTTGCAGCAGTGATTTTCGCTTTAAAGATTTGAAGACACTGCTTACTGGGCGAAAGGGTCAAAGTATTCACCGATCATAAAAGCTTAAAGTATGTATTCACACAGAAAGAGCTTAACATGAGGCAGCGTAGATGGTTGGAGCCGATGGCTGACTATGATCTTGATCTCAAGTACCATCGGGGGAAAGTTAATGTAGTGCCGGATGCGCTTAGTCGGTTGCCAGCAATTCTGATGTTGACTGCACAGAAGGAGTTTATCGATGATTTTCGAAGATTCGAGTTGGAGGTTGTGCTACTGCATTCTTCGGGACAGTTGATGCAGCTGCAAGTACAGTCGTCGTTGATCGATATCATTAAAGCAGCGCAGTCACAGGACCCAAGATTGCAAAAGTTTCGAGAACAGGTTGAAGCGGGACTTCGAACAAACTTGTTGATTCATGAAGATGGTTCGTTACGATATGGTAGCCGTGTTTGTGTGCCGAAAGGAGACATTCGTGAAGAAGTTATGAGGGAGGCACACAGTTCCGCATATTCCGTACATCCAGGAGGCACGAAGATGTACCGTGATCTACGACAGCATTTCTGGTGGGAAGGCATGAAAAGGGAGATTGCCCGCTTTGTAGCAAAATGCTTGGTGTGTCGGCAAGTTAAGGCTGAACATCAAAGAGTAGCTGGTTTACTGCAACCACTTCCGATTCCTTAGTGGAAGTGGGAACATATAACCATGGATTTCGTGACAGCTTTACCGCGGAGTCCAAAGCGCAATAATGCAGTTTGGGTGATTGTTGATCGATTGACCAAGATAGCTCATTTCATACCGTTTCGAGTTGGTCAGTCAATGGAAGCGTTAGCAGAGTGGTACATGCAGGAGATTGTGAGATTGCATGGAGTACCTGGGAGCATCGTTTCCGATCATGATACCCGATTGTTGTCGCACTTCAGGAGGAGTTTACAGGAAAGTTTTGGAACGCGATTGAAGTTTAGCACTGCTTATCATCCCCAGACAGATGGCCATTCGGAGAGAATGATCCAAACTCTTGAAGACTTGTTGAGGGTTTGCATGTTAGACTTCAAGGGTTCATGGGAGGATCATTTACACTTGGTGGAGTTTTCATACAATGACAGCTTTCAGGAAACTATTCAGATGGCTCCATTCGAAGCGTTGTATGGTCGCACGTGTCGCTCACCCGTTTGTTGGGAAGATGTTGGAGAACGAAAATTGTTGGGACCAGATCTTATCGTGCAAACCGTGGAGAAGGTTAATACTATCCGGAATCACATGAAGGCAGCACAAGATCGGCAGAAGAGTTGGGCCGATACATCGAGAAGACCTCTAGAGTTTGTTGTTGGTGATCTTGTATTCTTGAAGATATCACCGACTAGAGGAGTGATTCGTTTTGGGAGTCGAGGCAAGCTTAGTCCTCAATTCGTGGGGCCTTTCGAGATTATTGAGCGTGTTGGAGAAGTGGATTATCGATTGGCTTTACCACCATCTTTGGCGAGTGTTCATGACGTGTTTCATGTATCTCAACTCCGTAAGTATGTTCGAGATGAAATGCACGTACTAGATCATTCGGAGCTGACTGTAAGGGAGGATTTGACCTTTGAGGAACGACCGACGTCGATTGTTGATCGAAGAGAAAAAGTACTCAAGAATAAGGTTATCCCTCTCATACTTGTTTCATGGGGGAATCGCTCGCACGGAGAATCGACTTGGGAACGAGAAGACGAGATTCGACAGAAGTTTCCACACCTCTTCTTGTAGATTCATACTTGTATGTCTTTTCTTGTTCCGGGAATTTCGAGGACGAAATTCTTTTTGTAGTTGGGTATAATGTAACACCCTAGTTCATTTATACCGGTTCTATTTTGGGTATTTCTTTATTTATAGTAACTTCTTGATTTATTGTGTTTTGGGTGCGTATAGTGTAATTGGTATTTGTATTTGCATCCGACCCTACCCGCTTGCTGGAGACCCGTCTTGATTCCTGTTTGTGATTTATCCCGGCTAGTTATGAGGATCCGTGCACTTTCATGTTGTATATCCTGTATATCTGCATTATATCGGACATCTGCGTCTTTTTTAATAATACTAATATAATTAAATAATATATTTTAAAAATATCTAGTATGGCCTGTATCATACCCCGAATCCTATGGTGACATCCGTACATCGTGTTCTCGTACCATTCAGTGAAACGGACTCGTTTGGATAGCTACGTGCACGTTACGTGTATACGTTCTTGGGGGTATGCATTTTTTTTAACCGGACATCGCTTTTTAGTTTTGGTTGACACGTATATTATCCGTATTTTCAAACCGTAATTTTAGACCCGATCTGGGCGCGTTTTGGACTATTTTGTATTAGTCAGAAAACTCAAAATATTTAATATTATATTCTAATATATATTTTAACTATTTAATATATTTTTTAAACTTAAAAATCTGAACACACAGATCTCTCTGTCTCTCTCTCTCCAATAATATATTTTATATATTAAATATTATAATTTTAAAACCTATTTATTATTACCCCACGTCCTCTCTTCTCCTCTTCTCTATTTTCTCGTTCCCGCCTCCGAACTCAAAACCTGACCCCAGCCCTCATCTCATCGTCGCCGTCGCTACCACCGTCGGCCTCCCCTCGCCCATCTCCTCCTCAAACGCCTCTCTGTCCTCATCGCCCTCATCCCCATGACTCCTCTCCCCGCTACCCATCACCGCACACCAGAATTTGCAGCTCCGATCCTCGTCGCCGCCGTCCTCGTCTCCACTCCTTCTCTTCTTCCTCTTCCTCACCACCTCCGACTCCTGACACCGCCGCCGCCATCATCAACTACAGACCCCGACCTCTTCTCATCCCTGCACACCCGAACCCACACCTTGCCGTCCCCTTCGCCGTCGGTGACCCTCGTCATCACCCTCACCTCTTCTTCCTCTCCTCTCCCTTCTCGCCAACCCAACACCAGAGCCTCTTTCCCCTGCACAAAACCTCGATCCCCGACTTCAAGAACCGTGATCCACTCCCCTCGCCGGCAAACCTTGCCAGAAAACCCACGAACCACCGTAGTCGTCCCCTTGCCACCTCCTCCGACCCCAGAGCACGAACCCAGAGAGTGCACCCCTTCTCTTCCTTCTTCTTCTTCTTCTTTCTCTTTCTAGTTTCTTGGTTTTCGGATCACCGCCGGAGCCGTGCCGTCGCCGACGATCCGGGCGACCCAGTGGACATCCCCAGCCAGCATGGTCACGTTCTTGCTTTGCCTGGTTCAGTTCTGTACGTGCGTGTGTGCATCGCAACATTTACCAACATCGTACGCTGCGTACGCACCCCGTATTGAGATCCGATCAGGCAAGTTTATCTTGTTACATGCTATGTTATTATATTTGCTTCCATATTAATAATAATATTACATGTCCATTGCATTGTGCATCCATGTTACCGTTTTACTGTTTTACGATACCAGTTCACATCCGTATCATTTATTATACATATCTAGTCGCATGCAATTTTATCTCGCTACAGGCTATGCAACATATTTTACATCTATAGGTATAGAATTATTAGATGTTTATGGCATTTCACATCCATGTTACAGTTTTACCGTTTTTTCGATATCCGTTCGTATCCATGTTATTTATTATATATCTAGCTGCATGCCATGTCACATTATTTCATGTTACTGTTGTATTAACACCTCATGTTTGATAATGTGCATCCTACGTGGTCATGGAGTTGTAGATGTAATCCCTGATAGATATTTGTGCACCCGTGTTTTACTGTGCATCCGTACTTTTATCGTGCATCCGTACTTGCTACAGTTTTATTATGAGCATCCGTGTGATACATATGCACTACATGTCTGACCTGATACACCACTACTTGAACTGTTACCTAATCCTGTTTCTAATACCGACAATCCTGACATGTTGTCCTGACGAACGTATCCTGCTGTCTGCATAGACAAACATGTACCTGCTTGATCCTGTATTGGCATTAGCTCCAGATTTATCAATACCTGACTTGAACACATAACGTAGGGGTAAGGGTAAATCAATGATGAAACCTAACTTTAACTCCATAGTTCGATACTTATACTGATCTATTTTACAGGCTAGGCCAGCCCCCGGATGATGCTGCTGACATCATTCGTCTGTACATGTTACCTGTTTACTGCCTAGCGGCACGTCTCGGATTCAGCCCGAGAGTCTTGACCGTGGTCCCGGGCATGCACGGGATACTATTGGGTTACATCGACGATTCATTAAATTGATTTCAAAGACTTGAGAGTAATTAACCCAGTGGCATAGATTACTCACCGCATGCACATACACTTTATTGTTCCATATTCATGTTACTGTTATACACTCATTACTATTCATGCTCATGCCTGCATATCTTGTTACCTCCTGATTATATTTTATTGTATGATATTATGACGCACTGACGTCTGGGTTTTGCATGGCCCAGATCCTTTATCTCTTTCGCAGGCCGACTAGGAGTAATTCAGTCGACAGGCCGAGCAGTGAGGAGCAATTTGGTATTTAATTTAGTTTAGTTTTCTTTCAGCATTTTCATTTCCTGATGTGAACCCATATTTGGAACGTACTTTCCAGATGTTTTGCTTATTGGATTTATTGCTTCCGCACATTTATATTTCTTGACTCGTTTATTCTGGCATATGGACATGTACTAGATAGTTTATTTTATTTTACTGTTTTTGATATCTTATAGACAGCCGTAATGTGACTGTGAAGAGATATTTCCTAGCCACAGGTAGCATGGTTGGCTCTGTCACTTGCCGATCTTAGTGCACTTTGGGAAGCGGGGCGTGACAAATGGCTTGTGAGACCGGCCACCGCCCCTCATCAGGGTCTAGATAAGTATACACTAGTCTACTCTGGAGTATCGATGCCCAGTCTCGAAACTCCCACGACTAGGGACTTTTAAGGATGTGCTTATAGACCCCCGTCTCCCACGTATATGATCGCCATCATAATGCTGGTAGTCAAGCAAGAATCCTATGGGCTCTATCAACATGTACATGATGATAAAGACAAACCAGATAGCATACTATTATCTCGAGTAAGATTGTTCTACCGGTATAGGTCCTCCCTCAATCATCACAATAGCCTACCTGCGACTATGATAATTGTCTTGAGGGCACTATAGCCAACAGTTGTAGAATCGAGTAATTTAGAAAAGGAGTGGTTTAAGCTCCGCTTTTAAAATCGAGTTTTTCAAAATAAACCGAGTGGGTGTAGCATCTGCTAGATTTTGCTAAAGAGGTCACTCCCGGTGAAGGGATCTAGGCTCTTTCCTCATCAAATGAGGTGCTGGATATTCCTCAAGGAATACCACTATGCAAAGCAAGAACTAGAGCTACCTTTTTGAAAATTTGATTCCACAATATCATTGGGTTTCTTTCATTTTCATTAATCTCATTAATGAAGTCCCATCATTTATGCTTCCTGTTGGGATTCCTCAGCACCCTACTGGGTTTTCTATGCATCTACCATGCCAATTTCAAAATTTCAAGAATGCTAAGGAATCTTGACAAGGATCTAGCTAGAGTAAATAGACAATAAAACATGTAATCAAACATTACACTAAGTGAATGAGCAATACAACATTTGTAGACCGGTCCTTCACTTCTAAAACTCCGTGTATTAGTCCCTTCGCTGCGAGTGTTGATCTCCCGAACTCTAGTATGGGTTCCCTTAGAGAAATGAACAATCTTGCTCGAAGTCTTCGAGGCCGAAGATGATCTACGTCGAGGAGACTCAAACCAAAGCTACCTCTTCATTAGGTGATGAACATTGTGAAGAGAACACCCTAAACTAAATGGCAAGTAGTAGAGAATGATGAAGTAGGAAATGGGCTCACTTTAGATTTTATTTTCTCACAATTTTTCTTCATGTTTCATGGAGCTAGAAAGCTTGAAGAAAGAGATGAAGAAAGCAACCATGAAAAATGAAGCTAGTGAAGAATATAAACCATGGGTGAGTTAATATCCTATATTAACCCTTGTAGAGACTAAACCATGGCTAATATAATGGTTGGGTTAAAAAATATTTTAAGTAAAAACAAAATTAGTGGACTTGGTCAATGGTTCCATAAGCTTCTCAAAGCTTCAACCATTAATCCAATTTCCAACTAATTTTGATTAACTTTAAATAAATAAAACCCTTTATTACATGTGGCATAGTGTGAGTCTCATACACCCATGTCATGTGTATCAACAAGCATGACACAAAACATTGTACACTAATATATATCACATATATACTTAATGCACAAACAAGTGAGAAAAGAAATCTTAAGTGAGCTAATACTAGTTAATGTAAATTAATATATCAAATATATAATTATACATTATATTATTAAATCAACACTTGATTCAATAATCCGGCTATATCACATATAACCGACTAATATCATGTGTATCAATTTATCGAATCAACACTTGATTCGATAACCCGGCTATATCTCATATAACTGACCGATGACACAAATCGCGAGAATAGAATACGGTATCACATACACGTATTAATCTCGGTCCCGCGCATATCTCATATGTGCTCCTACTTCATTTTGCCTGAGCCAGGAAACCTCTGTGTAGGACTCTAAAGACTCGTCAATACGCCGGCAGTAGGTGATGATCATATCAAACACCCACAAGTCGCAAAAGGCCTGCTAAACGTAACGGCCATCCGGGTATTGAGCGATCAGAAGATCAACAAGCAAGCCAGCTCATACTCCTGCGAATCCAATCAGTAACACTACCGTACAGTCCGGTCTGTTCGTCTGATGTGTCGCATATTCACCTAGGAGTGGTAAACGTCAGACCCCAATAGCTTGATAAGTCATGCCGATGTAAGATCCATAATGGGCGAGAAACTACTGATAACACTTATCATTAAATCTCATCTACCCTGGCCAGGGATTTCAGTTATGGCCAATTGAGCATAGCACAACATCAACCCCCAATACCGGGAGAGACGAATCCCTTCCTTTTGCTCATTGCCTCTATGTGACTCGGGATTGTACCCAAAAACCACCTGTTTGCACGACTCAGTAGAGCCGTGGTAGGGTGGAAATCAAAGCACAGTGGGAGACACACAAGACTCTATGACGATCTCGGGTCAACATACTAACATGTACCAGTATCACCAAAGAACTGCTATCTGACGTGAGATATAATACCATCTAGGAGCTCTCAGCGAGTCCGTTCAGTGTACCTAGTCTCCACTAAGCACCTGTATACCATCTATGATGTCAAACACCAATGGATATGGGATCATCCATCGCCCATCACATGGGCGAGAAGATATACGCTAGTCTACTCTGGAATATCGATGCCCTGACTCGATATTCCCATGACTAGGAACATTGAAGGATGAACTCATGGACTACCCCATACCCCACTAGTATGATCTGCATCATAATCCTGGAAGTTAAGTACACATCTTAAGGGCTTTATCAACATGCAACAGAGAGACAGTAAGTATACATGTTAAGATAAAGAGCAACCAGATAGTGTACTATCATGTCGAGCAAGAAAGTCCTCCCTATATATGTCCCAGCATCCACTATAATATACATCTCATGTACAATAATGGCCTCTAGGTCATACATACAACTAACAATCTCCCACCTACACTAAGGCCGTCTATTGGAGTATCTCATACCCAGTGTCCTATAAAGTCTCTCACAGGTAAAGCCTTTATGAGTGGATCAGCCGTGTCAACCTCTTAGTTTACTTTCCTAACCTCGATCTCTTGGAGATCAACCATCTCCATGATCAGGTGATACTGCTTTAAAATATGTCTGGGTCACTGATGGGACCGGGGTTCCTAGGCCAAACCCACACCTCCATTGTCACACAATGGTGGGAATCTAGTTCATCTCATGAACAAATATACACCCAGACTACCTCTTTGGTAGCATCGTTGATAGCAATATATCCAGCCTTTATTATCTAGTTTACCCCGGTATCTAGCTTGGAACTCTTCCAACATACCGTCCCTCCACTGAGGGTAAAGACAATGCCTGTGACTGACTTTCAGTCGTCCTTACAACCTTGGAAGCTATCCAGTGATTCTCCCCAGGATCGATTGATACCATCTCACTACACCTAGTGAGAATCCTAACATCCACTTAGATATATCTCATAGATCCAAAACTTAGGATTTAAGAGGTATCACCTTGATCCTATATGGAGAATCAATATGATAAGAGGAGATTGACCGAGTGTAGCATAGGAAACACCTTCCCTATCAAGAGTATGTCATCCACGTGCAATACGAGAATGACCACCATACTCTCTACAACCTTTTTGTATTTACAAGGTTCATCTACCATTTTGATGAAGTCAAACACATTGACTACAACATCAAAACAGATGTTCCAACTCCGCGATGCCTGCTTTAACCCGTAAAGCAACTTGCATACGTTTCCGCTGCTCCCACTGTCTATGAAGCCCTCTGGCTATGTACTTATAGACGCTCTCTTCTAAATCATTATTTAGAAAAGCAGTCATGATGCCCAACCACCAAATATCGGAGTCATGGTATGTAGCAATGGCAAGTAGGATCCTGATGGACTTAAGCATAGCCACTGGAGAAAAGGTTTCATCATTATCCACGCCTGATCAATGACGAGAACCTTTTGCAACAAGTCTAGCTTTAAAAGTCTCAACTTTTCCATATACACCAAGTAATCTTCTTAAGATATACTTTCTCCTGATGGGGATTTAACCCTTCAGATATAGCAACCAAAGTCCATACTTTGTTGGTGTATATAGATTCCATCTCAGATCGCTTAGTATCCAGCCATTCTTACAGAGTCCATACTCATGATGGCCTGCTCAAAACTAGTTGGGTCATCATCTCATGATGCAATCCTCGCTCCCACTGTTATCGAGAAAACCGTAGTATCTCTCAGGCGGATGAGAAACCCTACCAGATCGACGGAGAGGCTGAGGTTCGTCGGGAACTATTGAATCCTTGGGTTCTACCAAATCATCAACTATAGTTTGTATAGCTAGAACTCCTTCCAGTTCTACACCATGACCACAAATTTCTTTCCAAAATAAATTTCTTTTCCTAAAAATGTGGCATGTCGAGAAATAAAACACCTTTTATTTCTCGGTGTGGTAGAAAATATTCCCTTGCGAATACTTGGGATATCTAACAAACTTCCACAGAACTGACCTTGCCTCGAGCTTGTCCGGATTTTGCTTTTATACATAGGCCGGACAACCCAAATCTTAACATGCTTAAGAGATGGGCTCTTCCCATACCATATCTCATATGGTGTGGTAGGCACTGATTTGATTGGAACCCAATTCAATAGGTATGCAGCTTCTCAAGTGCATAACTCGCAAAAGGAAACAGGTAACTCAGTAGTACTCATCATAGAGTGTATCATATCTAATAGGATATGATTGCTCCGTCACGATACACCGTTGTGTTGTGGTGTATACGGAGGAGTAATGCTGAGAGAGAATATTATTCTCCTTTTGAAATAGTCCAGGAATTCCATGCACAAGTATTCTCCTCCCTGATCTCATCAAAATACATTATACTTATACCCAGTTTTGGTTCTCTACTTTTGTCTTATATTCTTTGAATTTCTCAAAAGCTTCAGACTTGCGTTTCAACAGGAATACATGTTCGAATCTTAGGAGATCATCAATGAACAGAATGAAGTACAAAGAACCAGTCCCGGCATGTGTAGACAGGGGACCACATGCATCATCATGTATCAATCCCAAGAGTTCACTAACTCTTTCTCTGTTTCAAGTAAACGGAGCTATGGTCATTTTATCTTTGTGACATGACTGGCAAGTTTCACAAGATGCAAATTCAAACTAATTTAAATATGCATCTTTATGTAACTTAGCTAGTCGGGTCGCATTGATATGACCTAGTCTACAATGCTATAAGTAGGATTCATTCATTTCTGAACTCTTCCTCTTGTGTGTGTTCTGTACGTTAAGAACTGTGGTTTGATTTAGAACATATATGCTATTAGATAACGTACCTAAACCGATCAACTGTTGATATAGGAAATGTTCAAAACATTATCCAACAATACAAAATTATATCCTTATTTACATAATAAAGAGACTGATATGATGTTGTATACTAGGTTCGGTATCTAATAACATTCGTTCAGAATCAATGTATTTGGTAATACAAGGTGATAACTGCCAACTGATTTGGCTGCAACATTTGCACCAATCTCTATACTTAGAGACATATCATCATATTCTCAGTTCTCTACCTATCTGTAGCCCATGTAACAGATTACATATGCGGGATCCTGATCCGGTATCAAATACCCAAGATGTAGAGGATACTGAGAAATAGTTCTCTATAACAAACACACCCGAAGAAGATGTATCAGCATGCACTTTCTTCGTTTGGGCGGCATGGGAATCCTGGTATTCCCCTATTTCCTGCTCGGTCTTATAACAATTATAAGTTGGAGCGGGACCAATGTTACCCAGTACAGTATAACAAGCGGGTTCGGTCAATGCATCCATATTATTATCTTGATTAAGGCGTGACATGGTCGCTACCTGGAGAGAGAGAGAAGAAAACACTCTGCATGCGCTCTTGCAAGATTAGATTGGTTATATATTTTATCTAATCAGGATGGCTCCCACTATTTTTATCAAATCTTCCTTCAAACCTTAAAAGGAAAAACTAGCCGGGATTAATTACACTCTACAAGTTCGCCAATCTTTCAGCCAGACCAGTGCCGGTAGTTTGAGGGAGGTTCCCCGTGCTTTCGCACGGACCTAATTAAAATAAACCTCGTTTTCCCAAGGGTGTAACCCCGTTGACACCTTTCTAGACACCTACTTGATCGGCTAATTGTAAAGTGCAAAAGTCTTCCAGGAGTAACAATTACTCGCAGTGGGTATCGAGATCCAACTATCATATAGAAGGTATGCAATCTCATTGCAAATTTCAACACTTGAAACTCCCGATAATAGTTTTTACCCCTAGTGGCTCATGACCTTAACTATGGTCAACAAATCACAAGCATTAATCAAGTTCTACCCGTTATTTCGTGATTAATTAGACCCACCCACATGACCATTAACTATGGTCAACAAAGTCACATGACTGTCCTAACTAATCGCATCATATACTGTGTAGGAAGACATCACTTAACTACTGTACACTACGCCTTAACTATGGTCAACAAACGCAGCACGATTACTAAGTACTCTATTTCCTAAAATGACGGAGGGTTGCGGATGGTTTTTGTGAAAACCTTTAACACTTTGAACTTGATCTCGTTGCAGAATCAAATGATTTAAAATGGATTGTTTTTTAGGCTTTTGCTAGTTTCGCTAAAGAGGTCACTCCCGGTGAAGGGATCTCGGCTCTTTCCTCGTCGAATGAGGTGCAGGATATTCACAATATCACTATGCAAAGCAAGAACTAGAAAATCAATCAAAAGACAAAAACCGAGGGTTGTAGTAACTGCTAGTTATTGCTAAAGGGGTCACTCCCGGTGAAGGGATCTTGGCTTTTTCCTCATCGAATAAGGTGCAAGATATTCTACAAGGAATACCGCTATGCAAAGCAACAACTAGAGCTACCTATTTTTGAAAATTCGATTCCACAACACTTTTCCGAATTTCATGCCTAACGTTATAAACCCGGCATTTTAGTCTCATATTGAAAACACTTTTCAATAACCAGTCAGGCAATTCAACAAGATTCCCGACAACTGATCGAATGCTCGTCGAAAACATTAGTAGACGGCCGCACCTCCGATGCCGTCGACGAAGTGCACTCAAGCGGAACACCGTGGCCGCGAGCACCCATACGGATGCTTTTGGCAACGGGGTTCTCCTACAGTCACTTGGTCGGGACTATGGGGCGTGGCTATCGAATAGTGTTACCCGACGAGTATTCGTGTACTATACGAGATTGAGACGGAGTTTTGATCCGAATCAAAACCCCGCGGCAACCAATCAAAAGAGACTAAATTTCTAGATTTACAAAGTTCTAACTAGTTTTCACAAAACTAATTATTGTGGATTCCAAATATTGTATCACAAAACAAACATATCTAGAAGATATTAAACATTTCGATCGATTATTCAAACACCCAAAATTCCCAGAGACCTCAACACTTGAGTCACTGTTAAAAATATCCAGAGAGTGCCCCAAGTACCTACGGACCAACACAAGAAAGCACGCTTCCTGCCTCACCAACGACGCCACGGAACCGCCGCCAAAAGCATGTTTTGGCCGCGCTTCCGTGGTCGTTTGGTCGAGTTGGGCCGTCGTTTTTCTTGGGGATCCATAGAAAACCCTGCACAATTTTCTGAATATTTTTAATATGAAAAATTCCGGAGAGCATGTAAAAACCCGGTTTCGATGTTCGATCGAACACTTTAACTTCGTCTATGTTAGTGTATATGCCCTAGGGGCCATTATTGTATCATACTAGGTTGTATATTACTTAATGGAAGCTTGGGATATTCACAGTTGTATATATATAACAGTCTTGCTAAACATGGTAGTATGCTACTTGGTTTGAGTCTATTTTAATATGTGCATATGTTTCTTGTAAAGTATCACTTATACATATTAGTAGAGCCCATAGGATCTTTGCTTGATTACCAGCGTCGTGATGGCAGTCACACTAGTGGGGGCTGGGTAGTCTGTAAGCAACATCCTATACAGGTCCCTGGTCGTTGGATTGTCGAGATAGGGCATCGATATTCCGGAGTAGACTAAGTGTATACGCTTCTCATCCCAGTTGGGGAAATGGTCTGTCCCACAGCCATCAGTACGCCGTACTGGAGATAGTATACAGGTGCTCGTTAGGTTACGGGTACACCGGACAGGACTCGCCGAGGAACTGATTGGTTGGTATTATACCCATCGTCAGTTATCAGTTCCCAGATGACATGAGTACAGCATAGTCCGCAGACTTGACACTGCTACTTCGCCTCGAGTGTGTCCCACTGTTCTTAGATTGCTACCCTACCACGGCTCAAAGGAGTCGTGCAAACAGGTAGCAGTTGGGTGCAGTCCCGAGCACTTGGAGGCAGTGGCGGTTAGATAGGATTCGTCTCTCCCGGTATTGGGAGATGATATCGCACTGTGTTAGAGAGCCATTACGCAAAGACCCTGGCCAGGGCAAACGAGATATACTGGTAGGTTCCAGTAGCTTCTCAGGGCATAATGGGCTTCGCTCCGACACGACTTACACAGCTCTTAGGGGACTGACGCTTGCCGCCCCCTAGGCTTGATATGCGATAGTCTTAGACGAACAGACCGGACTGTACGAAGATTGTCACATCAGGCCCAGTGGGAGTTCGGATGATTTTCCTCATCGGCCTTCTTATCGACATCTACCTGGGGACCGTTACGTACAGGTAGTGCCGCTTGCGGTCTGTGGTTAAACCCACTGCCAGCGTAGTGTCGAGTCTTTAGAGTCCCACACACAGAGTTTCCCTGCTCCAGGCGAAACGATATAAAGGTCGTATGGTTTTTACGACGAGCGTTCGGATATATACGTGTGTTTTCGCACGTACGACTTTTCGGACAGTTTTTACTAGCCGGCTTTGGTTTAAGCCAGATTCTAGTATAAGGTTATTGAATTTATACAGTCTAAAGTTTTTCCGTGTTTTCACGGATTGGAGGGGCGTTCTCGTAATTTGTCGAGAAGGTTCTAGAAGAGTGGTGACATGAGGGGTTGAGGTGGCTTTTTCATGATTACTTTGTGTGACTCATTTATATGATTCATCATATCATTAATGCTTCATTAATGATCTAATGACTCACATGATGAATCACTCTCCTTGATTAAATGAAACATGGTGAATAATCAATTAATTGATATTATTTGATAATTCATTATGTATCATATATTCAAGTGAGAAGGATTTTTGTTCTCACTATCATCTTCTCCTTCTCTCTCCTCAAGCTCACTCTCTCTTGAAACCCTAACCCTAACCTCTCATGTGTTGAGATCAAGGGTTAGATAGACTAAAACATCCATAACCTCACTCTATATCCTCTAGGTAGCTTAGATTAGCACTTTAAGCAACCTAGTTATCTCAAGTTTGAGATTAAGCTTGGCGTAGAAGCTTTCGGGTGGATCGTCTTTGATTCGAGGAGGCCATGAAGTTGCCGATGTTCCAAGGAGCCTACGAGGAGTGGAGGACAGCGATGAAGACCCGAAGGACATGTAACGTGAGGTATAACTCCGGTACCGAGTAGTTAAACCTCTAGTATAACGTTAGCAATGGTTTAGATTACGATTCATGCGCTCAAGTCCGTGTTATGAAGCTTTGATAATCGTTTTTCATATATTCCGCCTCCCCGCGAGTTAGTGGGGTGCGTGACATGGACTTACAGTGGTATCAGAGCCAACTAAACCATTACTAGCTTGTTAGCAACTGATTAGAAGTTCGATCGACGGAAAAAAACACGAAAAACAAAACCATGATCCTTGACAGTTTCTGTTAATTTTAAAAGTGTCGCAAAAATTTTTTGACATACCTCAAAATTCACAGCAGGGAATTATAAGAAATCTGGGAAAATTCGAGGAGGTAACTCGACAAAACGGCCGCGGATCCGCGGCAATAGAGAGCTTATGCCGCGGATCCGCCGCCGAGTTGACTCGGAGTTTCACAGTAGTTCATATTTTTGGGTTTTGTGTTTTCCTGTACATACTGTTTCTGCCCAGGTTGCCTCTGTGAAGATTTGCTTTTGGGGGTAGACACGGATATAAGTAATCGATCGATGTTCTAATCAATTTGCTTATTGGATCTTTATCTGTAATGTTTAATGTGTTCGTAAACCTCCCCTAACTGCTAGTATGTCGGTTGGCAGGGGGTTGCACATTTATGTAATGGATTTTATCTGTTTGTGTATATAAACTGTATTGGACTGTTGTGGTGAATAGCCGGGTTTTGTGATGGGTTATTGTATTAATTCATTCGATGTAATTGTAATAAGTTGTAATATTATTTTGCGGGGCACATTCAGGTTGCGGTTGTAGCCACCGTTGTATTATTTCTTTTTACTGTTTTTTGCTCCTAGGATAGACCCAAGGTGGGGTGCACAAACTACCGGGTATTTTGAAGTGTTGAGGCAGACCGCTTCACTTCTGGTATTTGGCGGGTAGTTTGCCGTACCCGTAGGGGTCTGGGGTGGGGTAATGGCTATTCATCACAACTGTGTAATCCGTTTTTCCTTGCAGGCTCAAAAGAAACGCGGATTACTTGCATATCCAATAAAGTTTATCTGTGATCTGGAATGCTTATTATTGCGTCTGACGAATGTACAATATCTATATATGATAGCTATTAGGCGTCACTTATGTTTTACACCCGCGCTAGCCCAGCCCCCGCTCTGTCGTTAGTTAAGTAACCTAACGGGTGATGACGGGACCCCGTGGCGAATGCGGATGGCATAAGAGGACGTTGTATTTTCGTTGTTTTCTGCAATGATAGGTTAATTGATGGGACGCATTATTATAATGCAAAGAAAATAAACCAAAGTTTAATCGTTGGAAAAAATTTAAAAAGAAACCACTCGGTTATTTTAAAAGGATCGGAATTTTTAATTGCGTAGCTTTAACCACTCCTTTTAAAAGGTATCAGGTTCCTTCGATTATATCAAGTTCACTACGTTCACGGTTTTGCCAAAACCATTCGTAGCCCTCCGTCATTTCTTATGGATGGTCAGTAGTATTCAAGCTATGTTTGTTGGCCCTTAGTCAAGACATAGTGTTTGGTAGCTGCTGGGGTATTCATTTGTTGCATAGATAGATGTGTTGGTTTGAGACAGTCGTATTACTTTGTTGGCCCTTAGTCAAGAGTATGTACGGGTGGGTTCAAATTAACCTGGACAATGACGGGTAGAACTTGACATGTGATTTATGATTTGTTGGCCCTTAGTCAAGGTCATAAGAGCATGGGGCAAAAATCCACATCGGGAATTTCTAAAGAAACTGAAATTTGCAGAGAGGTGCATACCATTTTGGAGTTTGATGAATGTTGGTAGGATTCCTTCAACATTATCATACGATGATATTTTGGATCCCGATCCTACTATGAGTATATGCTACTTATCAGGAGATTCGTCACTTAACGATCAATGCTATAAACCAAGTAGGTGCCAAGAAAGGTGTCAGCAGGGTTACGCCCCCAGAGAAAAGAGGTTATTTAATTAAGGAACTTCGCGAAAGCGTTGGAAAACCTCCCTCGAAGTATCGACACTGGCCTGGCTGAACGGTTAAGCAAGTATTGTACGGTGAGAATTGTCCTGGCTAATTCTTCTTTTATGGTTTGAGGAGGGATTCGAGAAACAGTGGGAGCCATCCTGTTTAGATAAATTAAACCACTCTAAACTTGCAAGAGCATCATGCTAATAGTATCTTCTTCTCTCTCTTAAATTGCAGCGACCCTGTGACCACACATAGGTTACATCTAGATAATAATTTGACTGAATCTGACTTATATAACTGGCAAAAGTCTGTCCAGATGTCCATTGCCTATGACAAGCTGGACCACCCTACTAAGGGACATTCCTATTGCTATGGGATTGGGCATTGGCAGAGTGATTGCAGGGCTTTAGAAGCCAGTAGCCAGGATACGAAGCATGTTGTGGCTTCGACTTCGGGTGTGTTTATGATAGAAAACTGTATGTCAGTTAACCCTACTTCCTGGGTATTGGATACCGGGTCAGGAACTCACATCTGTAATTCTTTACAGGCTCTGAGAAACCGTAGGGTTATCGGGATAGGTGATATGACCCTCACAGTTGCTAACGGAATGAGCATGGACGCTGAATCCGTAGGGGAATATCATCTTGGACTGACAACTGGGCAGATATTGATTCTGCGTAACTGTTTTTATGTACCAGGTACTACTTGTAATATCATATCCGTACCCTTACTTTCTAAAGAAGGATATGATTTTGCTTTTACAAGAGATGTGGTTCACATCCACCTAAATCAAGATTTGATTGGGTCAGGTACATTAGAAAACGGAATATACGTATTAAATCAAGCTCAGATTTTCAGTGTCCAGAACACACTTAAAAGAAAGTCTCCGGAAACAAATCAGGCTTTCTTATGGCATTGTAGACTAGGTCACATCAATGAGAGGAGGTTGACTAAGTTACATAAAGAAGGATATTTGAATCCGTTCGAATATCAATCTTATGCTACTTGTGAATCTTGTCTCATGGGAAAGATGACAAAAACTCCGTTCACTGGACACGGAGTAAGAGCAAGCGAGCTCTTAGGACTCGTACACAGTGACGTATACGGTCCAATGTCTACACATGCGTGAGGTGGTTATTCCTACTTCATTACTTTTACGGATGATTTCTCTAGGTATGGATATGTCTTCTTAATGAAGCACAAATCCGAGGCCTTTGAGAAATTCCAAGAATACAAGAATGAAGTGGAAAAACAAACAGGCAAAAGTATAAAGACACTGAGATCTGATCGAGGTGGTGAATACTTAAGTGCCGAGTTCCTGGGTTACTTAAAAGAGAATGGAATTCTCTCTCAGCTTACTCCTCCATACACACCACAACATAACGGTGTATCAGAAAGGAGGAATCGAACCCTATTGGATATGGTTCGTTCCATGATGAGTAACGCTGAGTTACCGCGATCATTCTGGGGATATGCACTAGAATCAGCTGCATATCTTTTGAACCAGGTTCCTACCAAAACTGTGCCTACCACACCATATCAGATGTGGAGTGGGAAGAAACCCTGTCTAAAACATTTTAAGACATGGGGATGTCCTGCTTTTGTAAAAAAGCAGCATGCGGACAAGCTCGAGGCACGCTCAGTAAAGTGTAAGTTTGTCGGATATCCAAAGAACTCTAAGGGATATTATTTCTATTACGCAGAGGAACAAAAGGTTTTTGTTTCTCGTCATGCCTGCTTCTTAGAAACTGAATTTTTAGAAAATCAGAAGAATGGGAGCGCAATAGAACTGGAAGAAATTCCAGATCCACAAGCTATTACTGAAACCTTGGTAGAACAAGAAGGTTCAGGTGAACAGGACATCCCGACGCCACTCCGCAGGAGTAGTAGGCAATCTCATCCGCCCGAGAGATACTACGGTTTTCTCATAGACGGGGATAGAGAGGATTGCACAATTGACTATGATGAGCCTACTAGCTTCCAGCAAGCCATTCAGAGCGGTGACTCGGTAAAATGGCTAGATGCAATGCGAACCGAAATGGAATCCATGTACACCAACAAAGTATGGACTTTGGACATTGCTCCAGATGGGGTAAAACCCGTAGGATGCAAATGGATCTTCAAAAAGAAGATTGGTGTAGATAGACAGGTTGAAACCTATAAGGCTAGACTTGTTGCAAAGGGTTTCCGTCAAAGACCTGGTTTGGACTACGACGAAACCTTTTCTCCAGTGGCTATGCTTAAATCTATTCGGGTCCTTCTTGCTATTGCTGCCTTCCACGATTATGAAATCTGGCAGATGGACGTAAAGACGGCCTTTCTAAATGGTAATTTGGAAGAAAGCGTCTATATGGATCAGCCAGAAGGATTCATTCAGAGTGGGAGCAGCGGTAAAGTATGCAAGCTGCTTAAGTCCATTTATGGACTAAAGCAGGCATCACGGAGTTGGAACATCTGTTTTGATGATGCTGTCAAAGAATTTGACTTTATCAAAAATCCAGATGAACCATGCATATACAGTAAGATTGTAGGGAGAGCTGTAGTATTCCTCGTCTTGTACGTGGATGACATTCTCCTAATAGGAAATGATATTCCTATGTTACAGTCAGTCAAAAGATTCTTGTCACATAAATTCTCCATGAAAGACCTGGGTGATGCCACCTACATTCTGGGGATCCGGATCTATCGTGATAGATCAAAGAGGATATTGGGACTTTCACAGTCCAGGTACATAGACGCCATAGTGAAGAGATTCAGTATGGAAGATTCTAAGCGCGGTAACCTACCGGCTTGTCACGGAATCACCCTCTCCAAAGAGATATCTCCCAAGACTGATTTGGAAAGGGATCGCATGTCGATTATACCCTACGCTTCTGCGGTAGGCTCTATAATGTATGCAATGTTATGTACCAGACCAGATGTAGCATACGCATTAAGCGTAGTAAGCCGGTATCAAGCAAACCCAGGGGAGAATCACTGGATAGCAGTAAAGAACATTCTCAAGTACCTGAGGAGGACTAAGGAGATGTTCTTAGTATATGGTGGAAAAGACCTTCAGATGGAGGCCTTTGCCGACTCCGGCTTCCAGAGTGACAAAGATGACTCCAAGTCCATGTCGGGTTATGTCTTTACCCTCAATGGAGGGGCGGTCTGTTGGAAGAGTTCCAAGCAGGAGACCGTTGCAGACTCAACGATGGAAGCAGAGTACATAGCTGCTTGCGATGCCGCAAAAGAAGCAGTCTGGATGAAGAAGTTCCTCACAGAACTTCAGGTGGTTCCTACCAGTGTTGATCCAATACCTCTGTATTGTGACAACAACGGCGCTATTGCTTTAGCGAAGGAACCCAGGTCCCATCAGAAGTCCAGACACATCTTAAGGCGGTATCACCTGATCAGGGAGATCATAGATCGCCGGGAGATCGAGGTGAAGAGAGTAAAGACGGAGGATAACATTGCTGATCCATTCACAAAGGCCATTCCTCAGACGCAGTTCGAGAGGCTATTCGAGATGATTGGTCTACGATATGCCAGCTCATGGCCCTAGTGCAAGTGGGAGATTGTTAGTGTATATGCCCTAGGGGCCATTATTGTATCATACTAGGTTGTATATTACTTAATGGAAGCTTGGGATATTCACAGTTGTATATATATAACAGTCTTGCTAAACATGGTAGTATGCTACTTGGTTTGAGTCTACTTTAATATGTGCATATGTTTCTTGTAAAGTATCACTTATACATATTAGTAGAGCCCATAGGATCTTTGCTTGATTACCAGCGTCGTGATGGCAGTCACACTAGTGGGGGCTGGGTAGTCTGTAAGCAACATCCTATACAGGTCCCTGGTCGTTGGATTGTCGAGATAGGGCATCGATATTCCGGAGTAGACTAAGTGTATACGCTTCTCATCCCAGTTGGGGAAATGGTCTGTCCCACAGCCATCAGTACGCCGTACTGGAGATAGTATACAGGTGCTCGTTAGGTTACGGGTACACCGGACAGGACTCGCCGAGGAACTGATTGGTTGGTATTATACCCATCGTCAGTTATCAGTTCCCAGATGACATGAGTACAGCATAGTCCGCAGACTTGACACTGCTACTTCGCCTCGAGTGTGTCCCACTGTTCTTAGATTGCTACCCTACCACGGCTCAAAGGAGTCGTGCAAACAGGTAGCAGTTGGGTGCAGTCCCGAGCACTTGGAGGCAGTGGCGGTTAGATAGGATTCGTCTCTCCCGGTATTGGGAGATGATATCGCACTGTGTCAGAGAGCCATTACGCAAAGACCCTGGCCAGGGCAAACGAGATATACTGGTAGGTTCCAGTAGCTTCTCAGGGCATAATGGGCTTCGCTCCGACATGACTTATACAGCTCTTAGGGGACTGACGCTTGCCGCCCCCTAGGCTTGATATGCGATAGTCTTAGACGAACAGACCGGACTGTACGAAGATTGTCACATCAGGCTCAGTGGGAGTTCGGATGATTTTCCTCATCGGCCTTCTTATCGACATCTACCTGGGGACCGTTACGTACAGCTAGTGCCGCTTGCGGTCTGTGGTTAAACCCACTGCCAGCGTAGTGTCGAGTCTTTAGAGTCCCACACAGAGAGTTTCCCTGCTCCAGGCGAAACGATATAGAGGTCGTATGGTTTTTACGACGAGCGTTCGGATATATACGTGTGTTTTCGCACGTACGACTTTTCGGACAGTTTATACTAGCCGGCTTTGGTTTAAGCCAGATTCTAGTATAAGGTTATTGGAATTATACAGTCTAAAGTTTTTCCGTATTTTCACGGATTGGAGGGGCGTTCTCGTAATTTGTCGAGAAGGTTCTAGAAGAGTGGTGACATGAGGGGTTGAGGTGGCTTTTTCATGATTACTTTGTGTGACTCATTTATATGATTCATCATATTATTAATGCTTCATTAATGATCTAATGACTCACATGATGAATCACTCTCCTTGATTAAATGAAACATGGTGAATAATCAATTAATTGATATTATTTGATAATTCATTATGTATCATATATTCAAGTGAGAAGGATTTTTGTTCTCACTATCATCTTCTCCTTCTCTCTCCTCAAGCTCACTCTCTCTTGAAACCCTAACCCTAACCTCTCATGTGTTGAGATCAAGGGTTAGATAGACTAAAACATCCATAACCTCACTCTATATCCTCTAGGTAGCTTAGATTAGCACTTTAAGCAACCTAGTTATCTCAAGTTTGAGATTAAGCTTGGCGTAGAAGCTTTCGGGTGGATCGTCTTTGATTCGAGGAGGCCATGAAGTTGCCGATGTTCCAAGGAGCCTACGAGGAGTGGAGGACAGCGATGAAGACCCGAAGGACATGTAACGTGAGGTATAACTCCGGTACCGAGTAGTTAAACCTCTAGTATAACGTTAGCAATGGTTTAGATTACGATTCATGCGCTCAAGTCCGTGTTACGAAGCTTTGATAATCGTTTTTCATATATTCCGCCTCCCCGCGAGTTAGTGGGGTGCGTGACATGGACTTACAGTCTAGACAACTCCTAATACTCTAGCTTGACTCTGATACCACTGCTGGGTTCGCTTAGCACCCCCGCTATATTTCGGCACGCATCAAGTGTGCTATTTCAAAAATCTAAGGTGCCGAGCGAGCCCGACCAAGGATCGAACTAGAGAATTAGGGTTTTATAGCATGTAAACAAACTTTACACTAAGTGATATAGGAATACAACCTTTGTAGACCGGTCCTTCACTTCTAAAGCTCCGTGTAGTAGTCCCTTTGCTCCAAGTAGTGGTGTCCCGGACTCTCTTTAGGCTTCACTAGGCAAAAAGAACGAGCTTACTTAAGGATCTTCGAGGCCGAAGATGATCTACGTCGAAGAATCTCTAACTCAAGCTACCTCTTCACTAATTGATGGATTAATGAAGTAAACAATTTATACTAAATGGCTAATTGATGAAGTAGGAATTTTGCTCACTTTAGAATTATTTTTCTCTTCTTCTTTTTCACCTCACTCAAAATCAAGAAAAGAAAAATGAGATGAAGAAGAAGCTCAAATCATCAAGTTATGAACCATGGGTTAGAAAAATATCTCATATAATCTCTTGTAGAGACTTAACCATGGCTAAAAATAATGGTTAGATTAATAAATATCTAGAGTAAAACAAAATTAGTGGACTAAGTCAAGATTTCTACATGCTTCCACAAGCATCTTAAACCATGTCAATTTCCACCTAATTTTGATTTATCTCTTAATAATTAATCACCCAAATTATCTTTAGTTAGGTTTGAGTCTCATATACCCAAGTCCAATGTATCATCTAGCACGACACATAAATAAATACATTAATATAATATATTTAAATGTATTTGGAGAAAATAATTTCTTAAGTGAGCTAATATTAGTTAATATATATTAATATATCAAATATATATAATTATATATTAAATTATTAAATCAACACTTGATTTAATAATCCGGCTATATCACATACAACCGACTAATATCATTTATATGTATATCAAATATACATATAACAAATTATTGAATCAACACTTGATTCAATAATTTGGTTATATCACATATAACCTATTTCGCGAGATTAGAATACTGTATCACATACACGTATCAATCTCGGTCCCGCACATATCACATATGTGCCCTACTTCATTTCGCTTGAGCCAGGAAAGCTCTGTGTAGGACTCTGAAGACTCGTCAATACGCCAGTAGTAGGTAATGATTATATCAGTTACCTACAAGCCGCCAGCGGTACTAGCTGGACGTAACGGCTACCCAGGTATTGAGCGATCAGAAGATCAACAAGCAAGCTTTTCCATACTCCCGTGAATCCAGTAAGTAACACTACCGTACAGTCCGGTCTCTTTGTATGATATGTCGCATATCGAGTCTGGGGATGGTAAACGTCAGACCCCAATAACTTGATAAGTCATGCCGATGTGAGGCTCATAACGGGTCGAGAAACTACTGATAATATTTACCAGTAAATCTCATCATCAGCCCTGGCCGGTGACTTCCTGTTATAGCCAATCGAGCACGGCGCAATATCAACCCCCAATACCGAGAGAGACGAAACCCCTCATATCGCTCATTTCCTCCATTTGACTCAGGACTATACCCAAAATTCACCTGTTTGTACGCTCTCTTGAGCGTGGTAGGGAGGAAATCAAAGCACAGTGGGAATCACACGAGACTCTATGATGATCTCGGGTCTACAGACTAACCTGTACCAGTGTCACCAGAGAACTGCTATCTGACGATAAGTATAATATCATCTAGAAGTTCCCGGGGAGTCCTGTTCGGTGTACCCATTCTCCAATGAGCACATGTGTACAATCTTTGATGTCAAACACCAATGGATGTGGGATCATCCATCGCCCCATACAGGGTCAAGAAACGTACACACTAGTCTACTCTGGAATATCGATGTCCTGTCTCGATACTCGCTCGACTAGGTACAATTAAATGATGAACTTGTGGACTACCTTGGCCCCACTAGTATGATCTGCATCATAATCCTGGTAGTCAAGTATACATATAGGGTTTTACCAACATGTGAGAGTAAGACGGTATCACAATATTAGTCTACATGTTAAGATAAAGAGCGACCAGATAGTATACTATCATGTCGAGCAAGAAAGTCATCTCTCTATATGTCCAAGCATCCATTATAATATACAATCATGTACAATAATGGCCCCTAAGGCATACATACAACTAACAGTTCTTTCGGATGGATCATTTTCGACGAGGAAGACTGACTTCCAAGCTTATTCCCGGTGGACTTAGAAGCTTAAGAAGTAGAAAGGAAGACGAAGAACACGACTATAAAGATTGTTAACGCTAACCGAGTAGTTAAACTCCTTCTTATTTACTAGTTTAGTATTTGATATCGATTGCTAGGTCATAGTAGCTTGTGCCCTTATTTAACATTTTCGTTTTGTATTCCGTCTTGGCCGCAAGTTAGTGGCACGAACACGAGCAACTACTTACAGGCTCAAGCCCTAACAATCTCTTAGATTTCTCCATCTCTTATTATTAATCCTAGTCTCTCTCTCTCTCTCAAAAGGGCCACCAGAAGGGGTGTGTATTGGGCCGAGTGAAGCCCAGTAACCAACAATTAACATCAAGGAATATAAGATTAGCTAAAGCTATAAAGGAAAAATAACAGAACTTTTGATGACTTCTCTTTTGTTAGGTCATCAATCAAATAGTGAAGGGAATAGAAGCATAGGTATTGGCTGTATCTCTTTAGACAATTTTTGCCCAAACATTCCGCGTCATCCAAAGATGTATTGTCAATCCTGAGTTATTTCCTAACCTTCTTTTTAATCTTTTCAGCATAGTTGATATCATAACTTACCCGACAAGGAATTTCTCTGCTTTAGAACTGTTATAGTTACGAATGTGTTCATCGGGGTTTCGGTCGCCAGATGTTCATGTCCGAACGCATACACAACCGAAAAGGATAATTCTCTTGTCGCGTGTGAATGCTTCCTAAGAAAAACCTCAATGAAATTCCAAGCTTTAGCCAAAAAAAAAATTAAATTAAATCAACATGGCGGATGAGTCTTAGGGAATCTTGAAAAGATTTTGACAAGATCCGTCACATGGCTCAAACTTTATGCATCTTGAGAATACGCTCTTCTTCTTTCTCATAATCGAAATCTTATTTTTCTTACTTTCTTTCTTCCTTTTGTTTTAACCTGTGATTATAGTTTTTGAAACAGGATGTGCCGATTTAAGCAAATTAAACCTGACATAATAATATAACACAATTTTCTCGAAGAACTTAAAATTGGGACAAATAGCCGAGCTAATTAATTGTGCATAGGATTCTCCACTTTTCATATAACCACTTTAGCACACACATATTATCTTTATCATGAATGATTTAATGTTCTTAATGGTCCTTAACCAGCAAAAACATATAGAATTAATTCTTTTTTTCATCCAGCCGAATAAATCCGGGGGCTGGCTAAACACAATAGCATGGCAAACGAACGAGCCATCTACAGATAATTTCTCAACCACCCGCACAAACCAGCCCCATGAGCAGTGTTTTAAAGATCTATATGGAGGGTGTAACCGGTAGCGTGTTTGATAATGCTCACAAATGGTGTCTCCTCAGATCACGACACATGGCAGATGACGTATCCCGGACTCTACGGGGGTGGAATAAATGAGCCGCATCGTGGACAATCCCCGGGGTCTCTTTTCGTTGAATGTACCCGACCTTTCGGGAGACCTCCCTGAAGACATTTGACTTTCACCAAGGAGACTACCAACAGCTCGTCTTTGACCTTCCTAAGTCTCCTCGTGCCGAGCTTCGCCGAGCTTCCTCGGTCTCCCCCGATCAACCGAGATTGCAGAGCCCTAACGCCTCCACTACGGCTCCGCGTACTTCGCCAAAGCGAGATAACCGCCGCCCCACGTCCTGTGTCCCACGTCGGCATATCTCTCCCTATTAATGGACGTATCCCGTCATTAACGAAGGGGTCCCGTCATTCACGCACGCGTGACGTCAAGGGCGTAACCGAAGGCGAAGATCTCACGCCTGCTCGCTCCATACGACTACTATAAAACCCCTTTCTCAGACGACTCAGGTAACGCAACTTGAATCCAATAAGCCAACACTCTGCTCGAATTCCTCGGCTAACTAGATCGTCAGAGGGTCCTACGGTGGTCACCCACTCCGGGACTTGTTTGCAGGTAGCTTGGTTTCCACCTCAAACTCAACCCATTGAGATCCACATACTCAAGGAGGCAACCTCTAAAACCAATTTCAACCGTCCAGCAACGCTCGCGACAGATCGACGGAGGACAGCATCTGAAGGAGATCCGTACCTCCATCAGCTGGCGCCGTCTGTAGAAACTCAAAAGTTTCTTCCACTCATCAAAGTTGATCTTCCACTTTCGATCTAATAGCGAGCGAAAACCGTGACGATCCCAGTACAAGTCGCCGCCTCCCCCACAACGGAAGCGGAAACGGCTCGTCTCCTCCTCCCAATGCCATCGTCGTCTTATCCACTCAGATAGATAGGCTCACCTCGCTGGTGGATGCTCTCATCCATGTTCAAGCAGCGGGCCCTACCCACCAGATCGTGGCTCCCCCTCCTCGGGATAACGACGTTCGCCGAAGGACGGACTGGCATACTCGAGCCCTCGATCTCCTTCACCCTCATCACAACGACACCGAGCGCCGGCGTGCCGACTGTTGGTGAGTGCTGCATGCTCCCACAACTCTTGTGGCGTGGCGGAAGCGATGAACGAAAATTTTCTTTGCATACAACACGCACTTAACCGAAGATCTTGTCTAAACCACAACTAGTAAACCCTAACTAGAGATCTTATCTACTAAGTTAGGGATTATACCTTGATGATACGGTCCTTCGGGTCTTCTCTTGGATGCAACTCCTTTGCTTCTTTTCTCCTCTTTTGGTGAACTCCTTGGCTCCTTTAGATGTTGCCGATGTTTTCGATCTCCGGCCACCGAAGACCTAGATGATCCACCCGAGAGTTTTCGTGCAAGCTAGAAACTCTTCTCAAGAGTTTAACCGAGAGACCAAATTTGCTAGAAGAGGTCACTAGGATGATGTAGAGATAATTGTATTGGATTAACTTGAAATCCTAAGTTTTGGATTCACATCTCATGTGAGGGTTAAACCTAGGAAGAATGATCACCATCATTTTTCTTTCTCTCTTCTTATACACTTGTTATGATACACTTATCATAATTTTGTGTAGGATTTGAATGCCTTGATTTCACATCACATATGAAGGTATTTATAAGAAGAAGAAGGAGGAAAGAATAAGTGCATTTCTTGATTAAAAAGTTTAAGCATGATAAAAAGAAAATAGCACTAACTAAAGCATGTATTATGAAAGAAGTATCATGCATTAATAGTACATCCACTTCAACAACCACATTATCATGCTTATACCTTTTAATTTACGCCTCACTAATTTATTTTCACAAAATAAATGATGTCATAATTATGTCATTATGAGGTGGCACCTTCTAGAAGGTATTCTTGTAACAATTACAAAAATACCCCTCCTCCGTATACCGTATACCGTATACTGTATACCCGCATCCGAATTCCGAAAAATATGAATACCATTAATCCAATAATATAATACCGGTATTCGACCAGTATTATTCTTCCGATTATTATTCGTGTAACAATTATACGAACATAATCGAAAACCTGCCGCAACACCTTACGGTTGCCGTAATAACTTACGGTCTCTACATCTTTTGCCTGCACGAGGGAACCCTCTGTGTGGGACTCTAAAGACTCGTCAGTACGCTGGCAATAGGTTTAACCACAAGCACGTCAGCGGCACTAGCTGTACGTAACGGCTACCCAGGTACATGACGAAAAGGTGGCCGACGAGCGAACTCATCACAACCCTTACGAGCCTGTAAGCAACACTTACCGTACAGTCCGGTCTCTTCGTCTGATACGTCGCATATGAAGTCTAGGGGTGGTAAATGTCAGACCCCAGTAACTTTATAAGTCATGTTGATTTATGGCTCATAACAGGTCGAGAAACTACTGATAACACTTATCAGTAAACCTCGAGAACCCTGGCCAGGGATTTAGGTGTTATAGCCGATCAAACATAGCGCGACATCAACTCCCTATACCGGGAGAGACGAAACCCCTCCTATCGCTCACTGTCTCCATATGATTCGGGACTGTACCCAAAATCCACCTGTTTGCACAACTCAGTAGAGCCGTGGTAGGGAGGAAATCAAAGTACAGTGGGAATCACACAAGACTCTATGACGATCTCGGGTCTACAGACTAACCTGTACAAGTGTCACCAGAAAACTGCTATCTGACAATAGGTATATATACCATCTAGGAGTTCTCGGCGAGTCCGTTCAGTGTACCCAGTCTCCACTGAGCACCCGTACACCATCCTTGATGTCAAACACCGATGGATATGGGATCATCCATCGCCCATCATATGGGTCAAGATGCGTATACGCTAGTCTACTCTGGTGTATCGATGCCCTGTCTCGACACACCCTCGACTAGGAACAGTTATAGGATGTACTCATAGACTACCGTGGCCCCACTAGTATGATCTCATCATAGTCCCAGTAGTCGAGTACAAATCCTAAGGGCTTTATCAACATGTAACAAAAAAGACAATCAGAGTACATGTTAAGATAAAGTACAACCAGATAGCGTACTATCATGTCGAGCAAGAAAGTCCTCCCTATATATGTCCAAGCATCCACTACAATATACATCGTATGTACAGTAATGGCCTCTAGGGCACACATATAACTAACAATCTCCCACTTGCACTAGGGCCATATGTTGTGGTATCACATACCAAACAATCAGCTGTGGTTTAAGTATCTCATACTCAACCATCCTATAAAAGTCTCTACTGGGAAAAAAGCCTTAGTGAGTGGATCCGCTCTGTTGTCCTCTGTATCTACTCTCCTAACCTCGATCTCCCTGGAGATCAACCATCTCTATGATCAGGTGATGCTGCCTAAGAATTATATCTGGATTTCTGATGGGACGGTAGTTCCTTGGCTAAAACCACAACTCCATTGTCACACAATGGTAGGAACGAAGTTCATCTTATGAACTCATATATATCCAGACTTTATCTTTGGTAGCATCCTTAGTAATGACGTATCTTGCCTTTCTAGTATGTCACGGTATCTAGCTTGGAACTCTTCCAACATACCGTCCCTCTACTAAGGGTAAAGACAATGACTGCGACTGACATCAGTCGTTCTTATCACCCTGAAACCTTTCCAGTGATTCTCCCCAGGATCGATTGATACTATCTCACTACAACTAGTGAAAATCCTAACATCCTAATTAGATCTATCTCATAGATCTAAAACCCAGGATTTAGGAGGTATCACTTTGATCTTATATGGAGAATCTTATGTGATAAGCGGAGATTGACCGAGTGTATCATAGGAAACTTCTTCCCTATCAAGAGTATGCCATCCACATACTCTACGAGGATCACCACCATACTCCATACCACGAGGTTCAACCATTTTGATGAAGTCATACTCTTTGACTACCACATCAAAACAAATGTTCCAACTCCGCTGTGATTCTCCCCAGGATCAATTGATACTATCTCACTACAACTAGTGAGTATCCTAATATCCATTTAGATCTATCTCATAGATCCAAAACCCTGGATTTAGGAGGTATCACATTTGATCCTATATGGAGAATCTTTATAATAAGAGGAGATTGACTGAGCGTAGCATAGGAAACTCCTTCCCTATCAAGAGTATGTCATCCACGTACTCTACGAGGATCACCACCATACTCCCTACCATCCTTTTATGTATATACAAGGTTCATCTATTATTTTGATGAAGTCAAACTCTTTGACTACCACATCAAAACAGATGTTCCAACTCCGCAATGCCTGTTTTATCGCATAAAACATATTGCACACTTTTCCGCTGCTCCCACTGTCTACGAAGCCCTCTGGCTGTGTACTTATAGACGCTCTCTTCTAAAACTTCATTTAGAAAAGCTGTCATGACACCCAACCACCAGATATCGCAGTCAAGGTATGTAGCAGTGGCAAGTAGGATCTGGATGGACTTAAGCATAGCTTTGAAAGTCTCAACTTTTCCATGTACACCAAGTAATCTTCTCAAGATACACTTGCTCCTGATGGGGATTTAACCCTTCAGACAAAGCAACCAAAGTCCATACTTTGTTGGTGTATAAGGATTCCATCTCAGATCGCTAAGCATCCAGCCATTCTCACAGAGTCCCACTCCTGATGGCCTGCTCGAAACTAGTTAGGTCATACTACTTTGGTCAGGCAACAACCCCATCCCATAGGGTCGCCGTGGCACCAAAAGGTCCCTCAGCAGCTACTTTCTACGCATGCCCCCTTACGAGGACTACAACCCGTCGGAACACCTTCCGGTCTCGGGACACGCTGGGGTAATATGAAATCCTCGCTCCCACTGTCATAGAGAAACCAAAGTATCTCTTAGGTGGGTGAGGAAACTTACTAGATCGGCGGAGAGGCTGAGGTTCGTTAGAGTCTATTGAATCTTTTGGTTCTACCAAATCATCTGCTGTAGCTGGAACTCCTTCCAGTTCTACCTCATGACCATTAATTTCTTCACAAGAAATTCCCTTTTCACAAAAGGTGGCATGCTGAGAAACAAAACAACTTTTGTTCCTCGGTTAGGTCATCTGTTGTAGTTTGTATAGCTGGAACGCCTTCCAGTTCTACCTTATGACCACTAATTTCTTCACAAGAAATTCCCTTTCACAAAGGTGGCATGCTGAGAAACAAAACAACTTTTGTTCCTCGGTTAGGTAGAAGATATTCCCTTGCTAATGCTTGGGATATCCAACAAACTTCCACAGTTTTGACTTTGCCTCGAGCTTGTCCGGATTTTGGTTTTTTATACATAGGCCTGACAACCCCAAATCTTAACATCTTTAAGATATGGGCTTTTCCCATACCATATCACATATGGAGCAGTAGGCACCTGATTTGATTGGAACCCTATTCAATAGGTATGCAGCTTCGCAAGTGCATAACTCCCAAAAGGAAAATAGGAAACTCAGTAGTACTCATCATGGAGCACACCATATCACATATGGTGCAATTGCTCCACCCCGATATGCCATCGTGCTATGGTGTATACGGAGGAGTAATGCTGAGAGAGAATCTCATTCTCCTTTAGAATAGTCCAGGATTTCCATGCACAAGTATTCTCCTCCTTGATCTCATCAAAGGACATAATACTTATACCCGTTTTTGGTTCTCTACTTCTAATTTATATTCTGTGAATATCTCAAAAGCTTTGGACCTATGTTTCAACAGGAACATATGTCTGAATCTTGAGAGATTATCAGAGAATGTAACGAAGTACAAGGAACCGGTCCTGGCATGTGTAGACAGGGGACCTTTCATACATCATCATGTATCAATCCCAAGAGTTCACTAACTCTTTCTCTGTTTCCAATAAACAGAGCTATGGTCATTCAATCTTTGTGACATGACTGGCAAGTTTCACAAGATGTAAATTCAAACTGGTTTAAATATGCATCTAAAATGTAACTTCAGCCAGCCGGGTCGCATTGATCTGACCTAGTCTACAATGCCTCAAGAAGGATTCGTTCATTTCTGAACTCTTCCTCTTGTGTGTGTTCTGTATACTGAGAACTGTAGTTTGATTTAGAACGTCTATGCTTTTAGATAACGTGCCTGAACCGATCAACACTTGATATAGGAAATGTTCAAAACATTATCCATCAATACAAAATTTTATCATTTCTTTACTAATAAAGAGATTGATATGATTTTGTATATCAGGTTCGGTATCTAATAGCATTTGTTCAGAATCAATGTATTGGTAATACAGGGTGACAGTGACCAACAGACTTGGCTGCAACACTTGCCCCGTTTTCTGTCTCATGAAACTTATCACCCATTCTCAGTTTTTCTATCTTTTTTGTAGCCCTATGTAACAGATTACATATCTGGGATCCTGATCCAGTATCAAATACCCAGGATGCAGAGGATACTGAGAAACAGTTCTTTGTAATGAACATACCCGAAGGAGATGCATCATATGCACTTTCTTCGTTTGGGCGGCAAAGGAATTCTGGTATTTCCCTATTTCCTGCTCTGTCTTATAACAATTATAGGTTGAAGCGGGACCAACGTTCCCCAGCTCAATATAACAAGCGGGTTCAGTCAATATATCCATATTTATTATCTTGATTAAGGCATGATATGGTCACTATCTGGAGAGAGAGAGAGAAGAAAACACTTTAGCGTATGCTCTTGCAAGATTAGATTGGTTATTATCTAATCCGGATGTCTCCCACTGTTTTTATCAAATCTTCCTTCAAACCTTAAAAGGTAAGATTAGCCGGGAATAATTACACCCTATAATTTCATCAAATTGTCTTGTGTAAAACTTTCCCAGGGGTAACTCTTACTCGCAGCGAGATCGGGATCCAACTATCATATAGAAGGTATGCAATCTCATTGCAAATTTCAACTCTTGAAATTCCCGATATGATTTTTACCCCTAGTGACTTATGACCTTAACTATGGTCAACAAATCATAAGCACTAGTCAAGTTCAAACCGCCATTTCGTGATTGATTTAGGCCCACCCACATGACCCTTAACTATGGTCAACAAAGTCATGAGAATGCCCTAATCAATCGCATCAAATGCTTTGTAGGAATTCACCACTTAGCTACCGTACACCACGCCTTAACTATGGTCAACAAACGTGGTACGAATACTAAGTACTCTGCTTCCTAAAATGGCGGAGGGCAACGGATGGTTTTTATGAAAACCTTTAACGTTTTGAACTTGATATCGTTGTAGAATCAAGTGGGAAGGAGTGGTTTAAGCTCCAGTTTCAAAATCGAATGGTTTTGTAGTATCTTTCTAATTTTGCTAAAGAGGTCACTCCCGGTGAAGGGATCTCGGCTCTTTCCTTATCGAATAAGGTGCTGGATATATAAATACCACGATGCAAAGCAACAATAGATCAACTATAAAATCAAATCGAGTTCTTTGTAACATTTTCCAGTTTCGCTAAAGGGGTCACTCCCGGTGAAGGGATCTCGGCCATTTCCTCATCGAATGAGGTGCAGGATATTCAAGAATACCACTATGCAAAACAAAAGCTAGAGTTACCCTTTTACAAAAAGTTTGATTCTACAACATCTTTAGGTTTCTTTCTCTTAACATTAATCACATTAATGTGGTCCCATCATTTACGTTTCCTAAACATCACAGAAAAGAAACGCAAAATAGAACGTACGCTTATGCCATCCGCATTTGCCACTGGGCCCCGTCATGCACCGTTAGGTTACTTAACTAACGGCAGAGCGGGGGCTGGACTAGTGCGGGTGCAAAACATAAGCAACGTTTATTATATATATCTCATATATAAATATAACCATTTCAGATCACAGATGAATGCATTGGATATACTAGGAATTCCGTATTTCATTCAAGCCCTTAATGAAAGACGGGTTCCACGGTCGTGATGAATAGCCAAAACCCCCCTAGACCCCTACGGGTGCGGCAAACTACCCGCCAAATTCCTGAAGTGTAGCAACCTCCCTCAACAATTGAGTAGGCCACTCGGTACTTGAAGAACCCGGTAGTTTGTGCACCCCTCCTTGGGTCTATCCTAGGAGCAAAAACAGTAAAAAGAAATTATACAATATAACATTGCTTTTTACAAATTACATGGAATGATAGAAAAGGAAAAAACACTCTTCTCACACCCCCCGGCCATTCATCACAACGATCCAACACATTCATATACACATACCATCTCATGATATCCATATGTGCAACCCCCACTAATCGTCATATAGCAATTAGCGTACGTTTCAAACACATATAACAATAATGAAAACCCGATTAGCCAAGCACTTTAGAATTTTGATCGATAATTTTTACAACCATGCCAACACTTGACATGTCCCTGTACAAACACCTTTGTAAACATATACATATCCCAGAAACCCTAATTCTTCAGTATAAGAGTACTGTAGAAATCCGAGTCGACAAGGCCCCAACTCGGCGGCGGATCCGCGGCAAAAGCATGGGTTTGGCCGCGGATCCGCGGCTCTTTAGTTGAGTTAGGACTCCAAATTTCTACAGTGTTCTTAGAAAACCCTGCTTGTATTTTTAAGATATGTCAAATTAATTTTGGAACACTTTCAAAAACTGACAACAGCAAGGGCAGAATACGAGTTTTCGGGAGAAAAAACTGTCGATCGAGCTTCTAACTTTTGGCTAACATCTAATTGTGGTTTAGTTAGGCTCTGATACCATGTTGGTGAGTGCTGCATGCTCCCACAACTCTTGTGGCGCGGCGGAAGCGATGAACGAAAATTTTCTTTGCATACAACACGCACTTAACTGAAGATCTTGTCTAAACCACAACTAGTAAACCCTAACTAGAGATCTTATCTACTATGTTAGGGATTATACCTTGATGATACGGTCCTTCGGGTCTTCTCTTGGATGCAACTCCTTTGCTTCTTTTCTCCTCTTTTGGTGAACTCCTTGGCTCCTTTAGATGTTACCGATGTTTTCGATCTCCGGCCACCGAAGACCTAGATGATCCACCCGAGAGTTTTCGTGCAAGCTAGAAACTCTTCTCAAGAGTTTAACCGAGAGACCAAATTTGCTAGAAGAGGTCACTAGGATGATGTAGAGATAATTGTATTGGATTAACTTGAAATCCTAAGCTTTGGATTCACATCTCATGTGAGGGTTAAAGCTAGGAAGAATGATCACCATCATTTTTCTTTCTCTCTTCTTATACACTTGTTATGATACACTTATCATAATTTTGTGTAGGATTTGAATGCCTTGATTTCACATCACATATGAAGGTATTTATAAGAAGAAGGAGGAAAGAATAAGTGCATTTCATGATTAAAAAGTTTAAGCATGATAAAAAGAAAATAGCACTAACTAAAGCATGTATTATGAAAGAAGTATCATGCATTAATAGTACATCCACTTCAACAACCACATTATCATGCTTATACCTTTTAATTTACGCCTCACTAATTTATTTTCACAAAATAAATGATGTCATAATTATGTCATTATGAGGTGGCACCTTCTAGAAGGTATTCTTGTAACAATTACAAAAATACCCCTCCTCCGTATACCGTATACCGTATACTGTATACCCGCATCCGAATTCCGAAAAATATGAATACCATTAATCCAATAATATAATACCGGTATCCGACCAGTATTATTCTTCCGATTATTATTCGTGTAACAATTATACGAACATAATCGAAAACCTGCCGCAACACCTTACGGTTGCCGTAACAACTTACGGTCTCTACATCTTTTGCCTGCACAAGGGAACCCTCTGTGTGAGACTCTAAAGACTCGTCAGTACGCAGGAAATGGGTTTAACCACAAGCACGTCAGCGGCACTAGCTGTACGTAACGGCTACCCAGGTACATGACGAAAAGGTGGCCGACGAGCGAACTCATCACAACCCTTACGAGCCTGTAAGCAACACTTACCATACAGTCTGGTCTCTTCGTCTGATACGTCGCATATGAAGTCTAGGGGTGGTAAATGTCAGACCCCAGTAACTTTATAAGTCATGTTGATTTATGGCTCATAACAGGTCGAGGAACTACTGATAACACTTATCAGTAAACCTCGAGAACCCTGGCCAGGGATTTATGTGTTATAGCCGATCAAACATAGCGCGACATCAACTCCCTATACCGGGAGAGACGAAACCCCTCCTATCGCTCACTGTCTCCATATGATTCGGGACTGTACCCAAAATCCACCTGTTTGCACAACTCAGTAGAGCCGTGGTAGGGAGGAAATCAAAGTACAGTGGGAATCACACAAGACTCTATGACGATCTCGGGTCTACAGACTAACCTGTACAAGTGTCACCAGAGAACTGCTATCTGACAATAGGTATATATACCATCTAGGAGTTCTCGGCGAGTCCGTTCAGTGTACCCAGTCTCCACTGAGCACCCGTACACCATCCTTGATGTCAAACACCGATGGATATGGGATCATCCATCGCCCATCATATGGGTCAAGATGCGTATACGCTAGTCTACTCTGGTGTATCGATGCCCTGTCTCGACACACCCTCGACTAGGAACAGTTATAGGATGTACTCATAGACTACCGTGGCCCTACTAGTATGATCTCATCATAGTCCCAGTAGTCGAGTATGTTGGGGTAAAAATTTACACCCCCGTTGACCGAGTCAAAGTCAAAATCAACCCCAAGCCAAGTGGGCCCAAGCCCAGATCCAGCGGGCCCATGCCCGGGTCGAGCCCGAACATGAAGCGGCCGGCCTCCCCCACGCCAAGATAAAATTTTTGTAATAAATAATTTTGTTGCATTTTCTTTTATTTTATTTTCGGATAAATGTAAGAAAAATAGGCATAAAGCCAAATTTTTGTAAAACCCATGGCTTATGTGCAAAAAGAAATGGCACATGAGCCATGGGATAGGCAAAATGCCATTTTGTGAAGCCCAAGGGGCTATGTGTAAAATGTATGGCCTATAAAGGCAAAGATAATGGAAATATACAACAACTTTTTTTCTCTCTCCAAAAAAGTTTCAGATCTGAGATCTTTCTTCCTTCTTCAAGGTTCCAAAACCTTCTTCTTTCTTTTGAATTAAATCAAGAGTTTTACTCTTCCTTTTTCAAAACAAAATAGTTTTTCACCACAAAACCCACAAAGGGGAACTTGGATCTGTCATCAGATCTTCAAAAGGAGAGATTTTGAGATTTCACATCTCTTGATCTTCAAGATCCAGCAAGCAGCAGGAGGAAGAAGAAGAACCACTTCCATTAAACCCAGAACACATTCGGGAGCCCGACTCCTCTCTGATTTCTCTTTGAGAAATCTTTTTTCAGGCTAAAAGCCTCTTGTCCTCTCCAGCGCGCAGCGCAAGTGCGCAAAGCGCCCGCGTGCCGACACGTGGCGCGCGCGCCTGCGCACCTGCGCGCTTGCGCAAGTGCGCAAAGCGCCCGCGTGCCCACACGTGGCGCGCGCGCAGCGCGCGCACCTGCGCGCAGCGCTCTTGCGCAAAGCGCCCACGTGCCGACACGCGGCGCGCTTGCGCCTGAGCGCACAGCACCTAAGCGCACAGCGCTCAAGGCGCTGGCCCCACGCATCTCTTGGATGCCTTTTCCCCCTCTTTTTTATGTACATACATATACATATACATATGTATACAAATTCACACATATACATACTCCGCAACATTCTCCCTCTCCAAAAAAAATTTCGGGCCGGGGCGCTGCCCCGAACCCCGTAAGGGGGCTGCTAGCCCCTTTGACCCCCAGCCCGCTATCCGGGTAGCGGGACCCCCGTAAAAACTCTGCGTGGCTCCCGATATATCCAAAACCCCCCTTTCAGAACAGAACACACGTACACTGCACATTGAGTTCGCATGACCAGTTTAACCCGTTAATCGGAGGTTCCCTCGCCCCAAAGGCGAGGGGTAATTAACGGCAGCTTAGTCCGCGGCTGCCGGAGATTCGGATCCCCACAATCATTAAACCCCAGCCTACCCTAGGCAGGGGGAATCTGTAGTACGCCTGACAAGCGCGCGCGTATTCCCATCTCAATGGGGTGACGAAAAACACCCTACAGAGTACAAATCCTAAGGGCTTTATCAACATGTAACAAAAAAGACAATCAGAGTACATGTTAAGATAAAGTACAACCAGATAGCATACTATCATGTCGAGCAAGAAAGTCCTCCCTATATATGTCCAAGCATCCACTACAATATACATCGTATGTACAGTAATGGCCTCTAGGGCACACATATAACTAACACCGACTCCGGCAACCGCGGCTCCCACACGGCGACTGATTCCGTGACCCGCTGGGCACCACACAGTTCCACACCACGGTCTCGAGAAAGAGGTCATAGCCCTGACGCACACCGTGCTCCCGCGCCACCTGAGGAGTTTTCGGTCAGCTCGCCTGGTTCCAGGCACGACCGACGCCCTCACCCTCGCCGGACCACGCAAACAGCTCACGTCAAAGCTACGCCAAAAGGGCATCACCCGAGGATCTAAGAAATTCGATAGAGCGGAATCGAGGCCGTACCACCGGGCAGACCAGGCGTAGAAATGGCCACCACTCCGACTATGCCGAATCCTCGGGGTATCGCAACCGCCTCGAAACCCTCAAAAAAAAAATCGAGGGCATACAATGAGAGGGCCATTCGTCCGGTGAAGGGGCCAGGTATTCCGCCGACTTACTCACAAAGCCTTTCACCGAGGAGATGCTGGCCGTACAAGTCTCGTCCAGGAACAAACCGCCCAAGGTGAGCCTCTTCGACAGGAAGTCCGACCCGAAGGATCACTTGGACGCATTTACGGTGGGTATGAGCTTCCAGGATAACTCGGACGCAGCTCAATGCCGAGATTTCCCCACTACGCTAATCCGGGATGGCCGGGATTGGTTCCGGAGGCTGGCGCCGCACTCTATCTCGACCTTTGATGAGTTGTCCACCCAGTTCCTCGGTCACTTCGTCGGGAACAGACGACAGGGGAGAACGGTCGACTTCCTGTTCACCATAAAGAGTGGGGACAATGAATCCTTCAAGGGGTATGTCACTCGCTTCGACAACGCCCTCCTGGAGATTCCCGAGCACCGCGATGAAACGGTAATCACCGCACTAAGGTCGGGTCTTAGACACAGAGAGTGGCTCCGCTCTCTTGCATTAGCGCAACCTAAGACCATGGCCGAAATAAAAGTTTGGACCGAGCGGGAAAATCTAACTCGAGTCCGAGGTGAACTCCAACCCGCCCAGAGGCGACCAAGCCGACCCGAAGAAAAGGAGCAGGGTAGAGAAAATGAAAGTTGACCATCCAATACCCTACTCCCCGAAGTTCCAGGAGTACACTCCTCTGAATGTCTCCCATGCCGAACTGTTGGAGGAAGCAAAGAGCGAGTGGTTCTTCAAACTCCCACCGGCTACCCGAAGCACGGGCAAGCAGCTCCGAGGCCCGTATTGTGCCTATCACCGGACGTAAGGACATCCGACCGAGGATTGTAAACAGCTGCGCGATTGCATCGAGGAGCTGGTCCGCTCCGGTCACTTAACAAAGTACCTGCGAGATAAATGTTGAACAAATAAGGGGCCGGCCGATCAAATTAAAGACGGAGAGCTGATGATCGGACAGATCATGGTCATCGCCGACTGACCCAAGTCCGAGCAACAAAGACACCAACTAAATCTGCTCAGGAGAAATTAGAATGAATCACATAATTTGAATTTTATTCAATAATAAAGATTCTTGCTTCCCTATAATCTGAACTACTTCTCTTTGTTTTCATGCTAAAACTCCCCGTAGGGTCGACGATTGTCTTCCTGCTCGGCTCATCCACAGTGGATATATTCCTGCCCAACAACGTTGTGGATCTAAAGCCCTCCTCACGAGACCACCGAGCAGCCTTCCTGCCCGGTCCGTCCCTAGCGGGTAGATTTCTACCCATTTATGCTAAGGATTGAAAGCCCTCCTCACGAGGCCACCGAGCAGCCTCCTTGCCCGGTCCATCCCTAGCTGGTAGATTCCTACCCATCTACGCTAAGGATCTAAAGCCCTCCTCACGAGGCGACCGAGCAGCTTCCTGCTCAGTTCATCCGCAGTGGGTAGTTTCCTGCCGAACAACGCTATGGATCTAAAACCCTCCTTACGAGACTACCGAGCAGCTTCCCTGCCCGGTCCATCCCTAGCGGGTAGTTTCCTGCCCAACAACGCTAAGGATCTAAAGCCCTCATCACGAGGCCACCGAGCGGCTTCCCTGCCCGGTCCATCCCCACCGGGTAGCTTCCTGTCCAATAACGCTAAGAATTAAAGCCCTCCTCATGAGGTGACCGAACAGCTTCCCTGTCCGGTCCATCTTTAGCGGGTAGCTTCCTACCCATCCACGCTAAGGATCGAAAGCTCTCCTCACGAGGCGACCGGGTAGCTTCCTGCTCGGTTCATCCACAGTGAGTAGCTTCCTGCCCAACAAGCGCTATGGATCTAAAACCCTCCTCACGAGGCCACCGAGCAGCCTCCCTGCCCGGTCCATCCCTAGCAGGTAGATTCCCGCCCATCTATGCTAAGGATCTAAAACCCTCCTCACGAGGCCACCGAGTAGCCTCCCTACCCGATCCATCCCTAACGGGTAGATTCCTACCCATCTACGCTAAGGATCTAATGCCCTCCTCACGAGGCGACCGAGCAGCTTCCTGCTCGGTTCATCCGCAATGTGTTTCCTTCCCAACAACGCTGTGGATCTAAAACCCTCCTCACGAGGTGTAATACCCTAGTTCATTTATACCAGTTCTATTTTGAGTATTTCTTTATTTATGGTATTTTCCTGATTTACTGTGTTTGGGTGCGAATGGTGTATTTGGTATCGTATTTGCATCCGACCCGACTCGCTTGCTGGAAACCCGTCTTGATTCCTGTTTATGATTTATCCCGGCTTGTTACGTGGATCCGTGCACTTTCATTTTTTTTATATATACTGCATACTGGCATTATATCTGGCATCAGCATTTTTTTTATATAACATATAAGTCAAGTAATATTTTAAAAAAATGTCTAGCATGGCCTGCATGATACCCCTAACCCTGCCGTAGCATCTGCGAATCTTGTTCGCGTCCCGTTCAGTGAAACTGACTCGTTTGGATGGCTACGTGCACGTGCGTGCATCCGTTGTTGGGGGTATGCTTTTTCGTGACCCGGATATCCCGTTTTGATCTTGATCGACACGTATATTTTCCGTATTTTAAAACTGGATTTTTAGTCCCGACCCGGGCGTGTTTTGGACTCTTTTGTATTAGCCAAAATAATCAAATTCTTTAATTAATATTATATTTTATAATTCTAACAGTTATTATAATTATACCTTCGTTTAACAAAATTTATAACTAAAATATTTTTTAAATTTCAAAAGAAATCTTTTACAACAGAACACACACACTCTCTCTCTCTCTCTTTCTTTCTCTCTCCTCTCGAACGCTCTCTCTCTCCTCTCGCGAATACTGTTCCTCGCGAGATCCCGTCACCTCCCTTCCCCCTATGCGCACCTTCCTTCTTCCTCTTCTTCTTCAAATTCTGCCGCCTCCACTATAAAAGAAAAACCCTAACCCTAGCCGCCTCATCTTCTCCTCGACCTCGCCTCTTCTCTCACCTCCTTCTCTTCTCCTCTCCTCTGCAGACCTCCCTTTCCCCAAGAACCCTCACTGCACCCACCTTCACCCGAGCAACCACCTCGCCGCCGGCGATCCCTCGCCCTCGCCACCACCCTCGTTTCACTGCCCTCGTCACCATCCCCGTCTCCTCACCTCCTTCTCTCTTCCTTTCAACCCCTCTCTTCTCCCGAGCCCACTGCAGCCACACCCGCACCCACTGCCTCGCCGGAAAACCTCGTCTGAACTCTCACCAGAGCTCCGACCTCCATCGTCCTTATCACCACCTTCGACTCCTAACACCATCACCACCACCCTCACCCTACAGCCACCAGAACCCCGATCACCCGACTTCAAAAACCCGCAACCCCTTGCCTCGCCGTGAAACCTCACCGTCGACGAACCCACGACCTCGTCGTCGTCACCCCTCTGTTCTTGTCGACCCCTGACCCCAGAGCACCAACCCAGAACCCACTTCCTCTCTTCTTCTCCTTCTTTCTTCTTTCTTTCTTGATCTTATTTCTTTTTCCGGTGATCACCGCCGGAGCCGTGTCGCTGTCGACGATTCGAGTGCCCCAGTGGACGTTCCCAGCCAGCGTGGTTACTTTCTTGCCTGGACCTGTCCCGTGTGCCGTGTGTGCATTGCGACGTTTACCCGACGTCGGACGCAGCGTGCGCACCCCGTCGTGTGATCCGTTCAGGCAAGTTTATCTTACTACATGCTATACTACTGTATTTTACATTCATGCGAATAATAATATTACATATTATTTAGTTATGCATCCCATGTTACCGTTTTACTGTTTTCGGATAGCCGTTCGTATCCGTATCATTTATTACATATCTAGTTGCAGGCAAGTTCATCTTGCTACATGCTATGTATCTTATTTTGCATCCATATGAATAAAAATATCATATGTTGATTGCATTTTACATCTATTAATGTTTTACTGTTTTCGGATACCCGTATGCATCCATATCATTTATTAGATATGTAGCTGCATCTACAGATCACATTAACTTATATTACTGTTATATTAACATCCCATGCTTAATAATGTGCATCCTACTTAGTTATGGAGCTGTAGTTGTAACCCCTGATAGATAATTGTGCATCCATGTTTTATTGTGTATCCATACCATTAATTCTTGTTGCATGCCATGTCATATTAATTCATATTACTGTTACATTAGTACCCCATACTTGATAATGTGCATCCTACCTAGTCATGATGTAACCTCTGATAGATATTTGTGCATCAATGCTTTTATCGTACATCCGTACTTCTACCGTGATTCAATACTTGCTACATTTTACTGTTGGACACCCATATGTTACACTGTGCACTACTTGACATGACCTGATATACCACCACTTGACATGTTACCTGATCCTGTTCTAATGCCGACAATCCTGACATGTTGTCCCGATGGACATATCATGTTGTCTGTATAGACAAACCTGTACCTGCTTGATCCTGTGTTGGTATTAACTCCAGATTTATCAATACCTGATTTGAACACATAACCTTGGGGGCAAGGGAAAATCAATGATGAAAGCTGACTTATAACTCAACAGTTCGACGCTTATACTGATTAGTTTTGGGGGCTAGGCCAGTCCCGGGATGATGTTGCTGACATCACTTGTCTGTACATGTTTCCTGTTTTATGCTTAGCGGCACGTCTCGGATTCAGGCCCGAGAGTCTGGACCGTGGTCCCGGGTACGCACGGGATACTATTGAGTTACATCGATGATTTATTAAATTTATTTCACAGAATTGAGAGTAGTTAACCTAGTAATTTAGTTCAGATTACTCACCGCACGTCACATGTGCTTATTCCCTCTAATGTTCCTTATTCGTGTTACTGTTATACTTTTATTACTGTTCATACTCATGCCTGCATATCTTGTTACCTCCTGATTATATTATTGTTGATATTATGACGTACTGACATCTGGGTTTTGCATGGCCCAGATCCTCTACCTTTGTCGCGGGCCGATCAGGAGTACTTCAGCCGACAGGCCGAGCAGTGAGGATCCTGTTAGTATTTTTAGTTTAGTTTTATTTCCGTACTTTCATTTCCTGATGTGAGCCCGTATTTGGGACTTACTTTCCAGATTGTTATTGTTACTTGAATTTATTGCTTCTGCATATTATTTCTTGACTCGTTTATTCTGGCATATGGACATGATCTAGATAGTTTATTTTATTTCTACTGTTTTTGATATCTGTAGACAGCCGTAATGTGACTGCAGAGGGATATTTCCTAGCCACAGATATCATGGTTGGCTCTGTCACGTGCCGATCTTAGCGCACTCTGGGAAACGGGGTGTGACACGAGGCCACCGAGCAGCTTCCCTGCCCGGTCCATCTCTAGTGGGTAGTTTCCTGCCCAACACCGCTAAGGATCTAAAGCCCTCATCATGAGGCCACCGAGCAGCTTCTCTGCCCGGTCCATCCCTAGCGGGTAGCTTCTTGCCTAACAACGCTAAGGATCTAAAGCCCTTCTCACGAGGTGACCTAGCAGCTTCCCTACCCGGTCCATCCCTAGCGGGTAGCTTCCTACCCATCCATACTAAGGATCGACAGCCCTCTTCACGAGGAGACCGAGTAGCTTCCTGCTCGGTTCATCCGCAGTGGGTAGCTTTCTGCCCAACAAGCGCTGTGGATCTAAAGCCCTCATCATGAGGCCGCCGAGCAATTTCCTGCTGGCCAATCTGTAGTAGGTAGTTTCCTACTCGACAACGCTGTGGATCTAAAGCCCTCACCATGAGGCCACTGAACAGCTTCCCTGTCCGATCCATCCCTAGCGGGTAGCTTCCTACCTATCTACGCTAAGGATCTAAGCCCTCCTCACGAGGCGGCCGAGCAATTTCTTGCCGGCCCATCAACAACGGGTAGCTTCCTGCCCAACAACGCTGTGGATCAAAAGCACTCATCGCGAGTGGACCAGACAGTCTCATGCTCGGCTCATCCACTATGGGCAGCTTCCTGCCCTACAAAGAGATGGATCCCAAAGCCCTCATCACGAGGCCGCCGAGCAGATTCCTGCTCGGCCCATCCACAGTGAGTAGCTCCCTACCCAACAACACGGTGGACCCGAAAGCTCTCGTCATGAGGCTGCCGGATATCTTCCTGCTCGGTCTCAACGGTGGATCCTTGTGCCTCACATTAAACCAGCTGGCAAGCCTCTATCCGGCGCATATAACCGAAGAAAGCAAACCCCTAACATGGCCCAAGTAACAAAGCTCGAAATCTATCGATAGTCGGCCTGAACAGACTAAGCGACATCTCCATTATGGTGCTGCCCTTTCGGTAATCCACTGACATCATCAGGAACACGCTAAAAAATTAAGGCGCACGGTGAAACACCACGCGGGCCCAAAAATCGAAACGACGCAACCGCCAATCGCCAATCGCCATGTCGTTCCCAGACGATCTACAACATGATTCTCAGCGCCAAACCAAGCAGAAGAAAAATCAAGTAGGCCACTCTCGGTCCGACGCATGAATAGGTCAGAACGAGAGTGGGGGGCTAATGATGATGCTCACAAGTGGTGTCTCCTCAGATCACGACACGTGGCAGATGACGTATCCCGGACTCAGGGGTGGAATAAATGAGCCGCATCGGGAACAATCCCCAGGGCCCCTCCTCGTTGAATGTACCTAATCTTTCAGGAAACCCCCGTGAAGACATTCCACTTTCACTTAGGAGACTACCAACAGCCCATCTCCGAGCTTCCTCAGTTTACTCGTGCCGAGCTTCCTCGGCCTCCCGCTCGCCTCCGAGCTCTAAGCATGCCGATGTTGCGCCACGGCAGCGCCCCGGCCTCGTACTCGAGGCCAAAATGCGGAATCAAAAATTTTCCTTACTCGGAAACCGGCGCTACCGCGGACAATGAAAACCCGGATCGTTTACCATTAACCTAATGCTAGCAATCAAGAGATAGGGTGAGAAGTATACCGAGTGATCCGAGTCCTCCGATCTTCTCTGCATCGTCCCGATCTCCCGCGGAAAGTCTTGTCTCCATATCGTCGCCTCCTCGCCGGAAAGGGCACCACATCGCCTGCGTCTTTTACGGGCTCCCGCCTCAATACCGAGGCAACTCGAGCATGAAGCCGGCAACTCGACATGCTCAAGATATGCTGTAGAATGTAGTGTAGAAGATGCTTGTCTCATTTGGGGTTTGTTGCCATGGTGATGGAGGAATCAAGAATAGAAAAATGGTGCTTGCATTTTTCTAGCGAGAAAATGAGATCATGAATGAAACTCTCAAGATGAAGCTCTCTTCTTCTTCTTCTCTCTTTCTTTTTCCTCTCATGAAAAACTTATATTCAAAATGAGAATGGTGGAGGAGGTAATATGAAGCAAGAAGGGAGGTGAGTGTAGGGTAAAGCAAGTGGTGACCACATCAAGACATAATCATCATCAAACTTACATCAACCTCAAATCCAATCTTTTCACAATAAAGCATGAAATGAATGGTATCTAAAAAGGTTATCATAATAAATCATCTTACAAATAAAACCTCCACCAAAGTGTTATTTGCAAACTTGCAAATAACCCCCTCCATCGGAAAAGTCCGGCCGGGAAAGAACAAAGGAAAACCGGCCGGAACAGAATGCAAACTGGAAACTCCAGAAAACTGGTCCCGTAATAGATTACAGGAAAACCCCGATACTGTGCATACACACCCGCATCTGTATTCTGTCCGGATACAAATGCAATGAGACAAAATCTACACTGTACTAAACTAGGACCGGCTTAAGCCAAAGCCGGCTAGTAAAAACCGTTCGATCCTGATCCGTGCAATACCGCACGTATCTGATCGAACCTTGCCATATAACTATACGGCCACTAGTACAAAACTGTCCGATCCTGATCCGTGCAATACCGCACGTATCTGATCGGACCCTGCCATATCTCCATACGGCCTCTACAGCGTTTCGCCCGAAAGCTGAGTAACTGAAAGTGTGGTGGACTCTAAAGACTCGTCAATACTATGGCTGTGGATTTAACCACTAGCACGTCAGAGGTATAAGCCAATACGTGACGGGCCACCAGCTATTGACCAAAAGGGACGTCGATGAGCGAACTCATCCTGACACCCTACTGAGCCTGTCAGTGACAATATCCGTACAGTCCGGTCCGTTCGTCTATGAGGATCGCATGTCGGGCCTAGGGGGTTGGTAAAAGTCAGACCCCCAAAGACGGTACAAGTCGTGTCGGAGTGTAGCCCAGAACGCCCTGAGATACTACTGGAATACCTACCAGTAAATTTCCTGCCTCGGCCGAGGGCTTTGCGTAATGGCTCTCCTAGACACAGCGCGGCCTCACCCCCAATACCGGGAGAGACGAACCCCTGCAGATCCGCTCACTGCCTCCATGTGGCTCGGGACTGTACCCAACTAAAACCTGTTTGCACGACTCCTTTGAGCCGTGGTAGGGTAGTAATCAAAGCACAGTGGGAACTCACACGAGACAAATGACGATCCCCAGGTCAATGAACTAACCTGTACACATGTCACCAGGGAACTGCTATCTGACGTCTGGTATAAGACCAACTAGCAGGTTCCCGGCGAGTCCTGTCCGGTGTACTCATAACCCAATGAGCACCTGTATACATCTTAGGTGAACCAACTGACACCAGTGGCTTGTGAGACCGGCCACCGCCCCTCGTCGGGGTCTCGACTGTATACACTAGTCTACAATGGAGTATCGATGCCCTGTCTCGAAACTCCTACGACTAGGGACCTTTTAAGGATGTGCTTATAGACTACCAGCTCCCACGTATATGATCGCCATCATACTGCTGGCAGTCAAGCAAGAATCCTAGGGGCTCCATCAACGTGTAATAGCGACATGCCAGGTCACCTAAAGCAGTACACGATGATAAAGGTAAACCAGATAGCATACTATCATCTCGAGTAAGACTGTCCTCCCGGGATAGGTCCTCCCTCAATCATTGCAATCACGTGCCTGTGATCCAATAATTGACTCTGAGGGCACTATCTCCAACAATCTCCCACTTGCACTCAAGGCTAATTATTGCGATGCCGCATACTCACAGCCCGTGTGATACCGAACACCCAACTCCTCTACTAGTCAGTCTCACAAAGCTCGTTTGCGAAACTATTGCGTTCGAGGAATAGCCTCAGTGAGTGGATCCGCTCTGATGTTCCTTTCTATGTCTCTCTAAATCTCAAGTTCGCGGAGAAAGCCATCTCGCGAAATGAGCAATACCTGTCTTAGAATGTCTGGATGTCTGATGGGACCTAGCTCATAAATGAACTCCAAATCCAAACTTCTTAGACTGTATCGTCAACTGAACTTAATCAGTATCCTGCGCCATGCCTCCCTCAGTATTGCCTTGGATCACCTGTCCAAAATACTGCCCCTCGTCAGAGGGAAAACTATAACTCTGACAACCTACTTGTTGTCCATGTCACCTTGGAAGCATGGAATGATAACTGTCTCCCAAATGAGGCTGTCGTTATCATCTCCCTAGAACATTCACTTATGTTCTAAAACTGCTTCCGACTGTTTCTCCAGGATTGGATCAATATCAACTTATTGCATCTAGTGCAAGAACAACATCTGGTGTGGTACTTGACATCTCATGATTGACTCAATTGCCTAAGCAAGTGATCTGCCAATCATGCACATCCCTCTCTTCTTTAGTCTATAAGACACCTTTAGAGAGGGTGACTCCATCAACTGCAGGTACACTACCGTGTCAGGAGTCGTCCATTCTAAATACTCATAGAATGCTGTCAAGGTACCCAGATTGGGAAACCACCCAAATCTAGATCTAAAACCATAGATCTAGTAACCAGTATGTCTGATATAATATCCAAGTCCTATGTGGAGAAAACACTGTGTGACGACCAAAGTATAACCGATCGTAGTATAGGAATATCACTTCCTACTACCTTCTCAACAGATCCATCCCCTATTCTGATGACGTCAAACCTATGACTGTCATATCAGAAATGGATGATCTATCTCCGCTACATCTGCTTTAGTCTATAAATAGACATAAGCCTGATGTCCACCAATGCTTCCGCTGCTCCCACTGACTACGACAACCCTCTGGCAGAGTCATACAGACGTGCACTTCTAAAGCGAGTTTAGAACGACGCTATACTCATCCTCCTGCCGGGTCTCGCAGCCTGGAACAACAGCAATGGTAATTGTGGGTAAACAAGAACTTCCCTGTCACCGTCCTTGAGGCTACCGTAGTACCTCTCGGGTGCCTGAAGTTACCCACCTTATCTGCGGAGTGGCCAATGGAATGTCAAATCAGATTGAATCTTTAGGTTCCTTATCAAATCTTCAGTAATCGTTTGTGGTTCTGGAATTACTTCCAGTTCTACCATACTCCCACTACTGTTTTCTGAAAAAATCCATTTTTATTAAAACTGTGGCGAGTCTAGAACAATATTGCTATTGTTCATCCAGATGGTAGAAAGTCAACCCTCGTCATAGCCTGGGTCAACCCAAAAACAGCCATTACAGAAACGTGCCTTGAGTTGTCCAGTGTCTGGTTTTAAGCATAAGCCGGACAACTCCCCGTACCTTAACAATGTCAAGATATGAATTGTTCTATATCCAATATAGAAACAGAGGCACTGATTTAATTGAACCAGATTCAAATCATGCAGCTATCTCCAGTGCATGTCAACTAAATGGAGAGAGGCCGATCAGCGTTACTCAACTTAGGAATGCTTCCAATTATGAATAACCTGAAAGAGAAGCAATTTCTCTTTATCATTACTATCAACTGAATACCATACACAAGTATCTACATCTTCGATCACTTTGAAGAATCCCGATACTTGCAATACTTGGTTCTCTACTCTATTCAAATACCTATAACTCCTCAAAACTTAGACCCTATGTTCTTACGAAACACATGTCTAAGAACTAGAGAAGTTAAAAGTAAACAGAATATAGTATGAGGACCAACCCCTCTGTCCCAATGGACACTGGACAACATACAATACTCTGTATAAGTCCGCTGAGTCTAACAACTCTTTCACTGTGCGTCGTAGGTCGAAAACTGTACTTATGGTTAAGAAGAATTACACCGCTGTTTGATGCTCCTTACCTAACCATCCACTGATATAGGTAAATGTCATCGACATAATATCAAAAGGTATATCTCACTCTATGAAAATAGACGTACAGATATATCAATTTGAAATTGGTGCACAACAGCGGATATTCAAAACCAAATATTTGCCGACCGGCAAACAGCCCAGGTGATCTCCTCAAATATCACCGATTACAACGAATCCCGATATAGTGAGGATGGTCACCTAATTCCCAATAACTTACTCCCACTCATCATCTGTAAAACCATACAGATGTGAGAATCATACCTGGTAAATACATACCCTGGAGTAAGTATCTAATCGGGAAGTCAGTTTTCTTTTAACATTACACAGTGAAACTGAAACATTGAAATGTTTCGATGGGGTATCCTGGTATTCCTAGTAATGCCTCTACCATTATCCAGATTCACAACTATAACCGTATAATTCTTTGCCACCTCTCCAAATCCCTTTATATGTCTTTAGTCATTACCTTCTGCACACCCCTTAGGCCAAATGGTTTTCTTCCTTCCTTACCGTTCGGCACCAGCCTATGGTTTGGAAGAAGACTATCCAATAAGCATAATGGGTGTACTGTCCTAATCCTAGGAGCACTCGCAATGCGAGAGAAGGTGAAGATAAAAGACAACCGAATAATCCTTATTCCTATTTCTCCTGGACCAGAATCCATCCCCGAACTGGAACAAGTTCCTTTCGAGTTCGTATATAACCATACGATGGAGTATCCAAATAAACTGTGGATCTTCGTAGTGATACGGAGTGTCCTGGAGAAATACAAAGGTGATTTAGGTTTGGCGAAGATATACTCGGTTTGGTCGTGAATAGCAGTCGCAATTTACTTTGCCCTCTTACTAATCCCTTGCTTTGTCTTAACTTAATACCTTCTGTACACCATCGTTATGCTAATTGGTTTTCTTCATTCCCCACCGTTCGGCACCTGCCTAAGGTTTGGAAGAAGACTATCCAATTTGCGTAATAGGTGTACTATCTCCTAAACCAAGGAGTACTCGCAATGAGAGAAGGTGAAAAGAAAAGACAACTGAATAATCCTATTCGTTTTCTCCAGAACCAGAAACCATCCTCGAAGTCCTTCGAGTTCGTATATAACCATACGATGGTTTTGTCCAATGGAAGTGGACGTTCGTAGTAATACGGGGTGTCCTGGAGAAAAGGGTAAAAGTAGGAGTGGCAATGAGGTTTGCAACTCTGACAATCCAAAAGCCAGTGTTAAGAAGGTTCGGTCAACTTGGTCACTGAGTCATAGTCTAAGGGTCGGGTCAATGGTCGCTGCCAAAGAGAGAGAAAAGAAACACTCAGTGTGCACTCTAACCTAGATCAGAATGGTTATCACTTTATCTAATCAGGAAACCTCCCACTGTACCGTCAAATTCTCCTCCAAACCTGAAAGAAGAATTAGTCGGGATCACCTGAGGAGTAAACCAACTCATCAGTGGGAATCGGGATCCAACTATCATCGCATGATAACATGACGGAATCCACTCACGTCACCACACTCCAGAAGGTATGCGCATACCTGGCAAGTTTCAGTTCTTTTGAAACTCCCGATATTATGTTTTTACCCCTAGGACTCAAGTGACCTTGACGGAGTCAACAAATCAAAGAGTCCTAGTCAAGTTCAACCCGTCATTATCTGGATTGCATTAAACCCACCCGTACGTGCCCTTGACGGAGTTAACAAGGCCGCACGACTGTCCTAATCAATCCCATTTATGCAACAAACAAGCACCACTTAGCTACCGTACACTACGCCTTGACGGAGTCAACAAACGCAGCACGAATACTAAATAATACCCATAAGAAATGACGGAGGGCTACGAATGGTTTTTGGCGAAAAACCTTTAACGTAATGAACTTGATATCGTTGAAGGAACTGCATAGCCTTTTTAGAAAATATAGTGACGAAAACCTTTACTAAAGAGGTCACTCCCGGTGAAGGGATCTCGGCTCTTTCCCCGTAGAATGAGGTGCAGGATATTCCAACTGAATACCACGATGCAAAGCAAAAGTAATCGGCTATAGTGAAGTTAATGCCCTGACGCAAACTTCTGTCCAAGGGGTCACTCCCGGTGAAGGGATCTCGGCCCTTGCCTCGTCTACTGAGGAGCAGGATATTCCAAATGAATACCACGATGCAAAACAAAAGTGAACGTCCTTGCAATAACAGCTTTTTGAAAAGCGTTCCAACAACATCAGATTAGGTTTGTTTAGCTTGCATTGATCCGAATCAACGCACTCCCATCAATTGATCACACCATAAAGAACGAAAATATACTGACGTACGTATATGCCATCCGCATTCGCTACTGGGTCCCGTCATCACCCGTTAGGTTAGCTAACTAACGGCAGAGCGGGGACTGGACTAGCGCGGATGAAAAACATATACAACATCTACTAATATATATACCAATATATAGTATTTCGCTCAAGGCGTGAATAAAATGCAACATCACAGAAATGTACAGCATCACAGAACAATACAGATATCTGGAAGCCCCGGGTTTCACAGAGCCGCTGCTGAAACCCGACGTTCCCCTGGTCGTGTGGATAGCCTGTGCAATGAAAACCTAGACCCCTACGGGCGCGGCAAGTCACCCGCCAAAACCTGAAGCGAGGCAGCCCCCTTCAGCACCGTGAATGGACCACCCAGCACTTCACGGAATCCGGTAACTTGGGCACCCCTCCTGGGTCAACCTGTACCCCCTACGAGTGCGTCGAACAGCCCGCCAATACCAGACTGAAGCCCCCTCCGTCCCAATGCCATGAGATGCGGGCTTGTTGCCCTCCAGAACCCGGCTATCCGTGCACCCCCCGCGGGGTAATCCTAGTACAGAAAGTAAAATATACATACACCGGGTACATCGACCGCAACCAGGTCGTGCCCCAAAAGAATAATACAAACAGGCAGTGACGGCAGTCCACATGTCGGACGCTCGCCCCGCAATATCAAATGTACATAATACAACAAAACTGTACTAGCATTGCATCCAGGCTATCCCCCACGACCGATCCGCAACATCACAGCATAAACATAGAACATCAACGTGAAAGTCACGTTCGCAAATCCGTCTAACCGGGCTATAGCAGTTAGACGGGATTTACTGATCAAGTGACATTCACGGTCGCAGATATAATGTAAATACTGTGAAATAATGTGTTTAAAATATCCGATCAATCAAACAATTAACAAGTGGGCTCCCAAGTGAAACTGTAGCAGTCACAGAAGATCTGGGCCCAAATTTAATATTCCAAAAGCCCTATTTTCAGCCCATAAAGCAACTGCAGAAAAATGACCAAGTGACCTCACCATAGTGCGGCGGAACCGCGGCCCAAAGGGGGTTTTGGCCGCGGTTCCGCTCTCCAACTAGGGAATCACTTTGTCGTTTTTCTACAGTAGTCTTATCTTTTTCAGCACATCATTTTTCTGCAACCTGAAAAATTTTTAGACACCAAAAAATTCCAACAGAAAACTGATGTGAACAAAAATGAGGTTTTTGGAATTTTGGTCGATCGGATAAGCAAAACGCATTAGAACAAGCTAGGTAAGGTTAATGGCGTGGCTCTGATACCATGTTGCGCCACGGCAGCGCCCCGGCCTCGTACTCGAGGCCAAAATGCGGAATCAAAAATTTTCCTTACTCGGAAACCGGCGCTACCGCGGACAATGAAAACCCGGATCGTTTACCATTAACCTAATGCTAGCAATCAAGAGATAGGGTGAGAAGTATACCGAGTGATCCGAGTCCTCCGGTCTTCTCTGCATCGTCCCGATCTCCCGCGGAAAGTCTTGTCTCCATATCGTCGCCTCCTCGCCGGAAAGGGCACCACATCGCCTGCGTCTTTTACGGGCTCCCGCCTCAATACCGAGGCAACTCGAGCATGAAGCCGGCAACTCGACATGCTCAAGATATGCTGTAGAATGTAGTGTAGAAGATGCTTGTCTCATTTGGGGTTTGTTGCCACGGTGATGGAGGAATCAAGAATAGAAAAATGGTGCTTGCATTTTTCTAGCGAGAAAATGAGATCATGAATGAAACTCTCAAGATGAAGCTCTCTTCTTCTTCTTCTCTCTTTCTTTTTCCTCTCATGAAAAACTTATATTCAAAATGAGAATGGTGGAGGAGGTAATATGAAGCAAGAAGGGAGGTGAGTGTAGGGTAAAGCAAGTGGTGACCACATCAAGACATAATCATCATCAAACTTACATCAACCTCAAATCCAATCTTTTCACAATAAAGCATGAAATGAATGGTATCTAAAAAGGTTATCATAATAAATCATCTTACAAATAAAACCTCCACCAAAGTGTTATTTGCAAACTTGCAAATAACCCCCTCCATCGGAAAAGTCCGGCCGGGAAAGAACAAAGGAAAACCGGCCGGAACAGAATGCAAACTGGCAACTCCAGAAAACTGGTCCCGTAATAGATTACAGGAAAACCCCGATACTGTGCATACACACCCGCATCTGTATTCTGTCCGGATACAAATGCAATGAGACAAAATCTACACTGTACTAAACTAGGACCGGCTTAAGCCAAAGCCGGCTAGTAAAAACCGTTCGATCCTGATCCGTGCAATACCGCACGTATCTGATCGAACCTTGCCATATAACTATACGGCCACTAGTACAAAACTGTCCGATCCTGATCCGTGCAATACCGCACGTATCTGATCGGACCCTGCCATATCTCCAAACGGCCTCTACAGCGTTTCGCCCGAAAGCTGAGTAACTGAAAGTGTGGTGGACTCTAAAGACTCGTCAATACTATGGCTGTGGATTTAACCACTAGCACGTCAGAGGTATAAGCCAATACGTGACGGGCCACCAGCTATTGACCAAAAGGGACGTCGATGAGCGAACTCATCATGACACCCTACTGAGCCTGTCAGTGACAATATCCGTACAGTCCGGTCCGTTCGTCTATGAGGATCGCATGTCGGGCCTAGGGGGTTGGTAAAAGTCAGACCCCCAAAGGCGGTACAAGTCGTGTCGGAGTGTAGCCCAGAACGCCCTGAGATACTACTGGAATACCTACCAGTAAATCTCCTGCCTCGGCCGAGGGCTTTGCGTAATGGCTCTCCTAGACACAGCGCGGCCTCACCCCCAATACCGGGAGAGACGAACCCCTGCAGATCCGCTCACTGCCTCCATGTGGCTCGGGACTGTACCCAACTAAAACCTGTTTGCACGACTCCTTTGAGCCGTGGTAGGGTAGTAATCAAAGCACAGTGGGAACTCACACGAGACAAATGACGATCCCCAGGTCGATGAACTAACCTGTACACATGTCACCAGGGAACTGCTATCTGACGTCTGATATAAGACCAACTAGCAGGTTCCCGGCGAGTCCTGTCCGGTGTACTCATAACCCAATGAGCACCTGTATACATCTTAGGTGAACCAACTGACACCAGTGGCTTGTGAGACCGGCCACCGCCCCTCGTCGGGGTCTCGACTGTATACACTAGTCTACAATGGAGTATCGATGCCCTGTCTCGAAACTCCTACGACTAGGGACCTTTTAAGGATGTGCTTATAGACTACCAGCTCCCACGTATATGATCGCCATTATACTGCTGGCAGTCAAGCAAGAATCCTAGGGGCTCCATCAACGTGTAATAGCGACATGCCAGGTCACCTAAAGCAGTACACGATGATAAAGGTAAACCAGATAGCATACTATCATCTCGAGTAAGACTGTCCTCCCGGGATAGGTCCTCCCTCAATCATTGCAATCATGTGCCTGTGATCCAATAATTGACTCTGAGGGCACTATCTCCAACAGCCGAGCTTTCTCGATCTCCCCCGATAAACCGAGATTGCAGAGCCCTAACGTCTCCGCTACGGCTCCGCGTATCTCGCCAAAGGGAGATAACCGCCGCCCCACGTCCCGCGTCCCACGCTGGCGCATCTCCCCCTTTAATGGGCATATCCCGTCATTAACGAAGGGAACCCGTCATTCACGCACGCGTGACGTCAAGGGCGTAACCGAAGGCGAAGATCTCGCGCTTGCTTGCTCCATGCGACCACTATAAAACCCCTCTCTCAGACGACTCAGGTAACACAACTTGAATCCAATATGTCACTACTCTGCTCAAATTTCTCGGCTAACTGGATCGTCGGAAGGTCCTACGGTGGTCACCCATCCTGGGACTTATTTGCAGATAGCTCGGCTTCCACCTCAAACTCAACCCATTGAGATCCACACTCTTAAGGAGGCAACCTCCAAATCCAATCTCAACTGTCCAGCAACGGTCGCGACAGATCGACGGAAGGCAGCATCTGACGGAGATCCATATCTCCATCAGTGTTGTTGCTGGCACATCCCATGAATTGGACATTTTGGGAGGATCCCCCGGAAACCCGAACCCCGCTCTAAGGCAAAGCTCCGTTATTCCGGCATCACGTGGGCCGCATGCACCAAACTGAGATCCGCCGCCAGCCTTCTCACACCCACCACCCAATACAAGCAACGCAGCAACAGGCGGGTCCCACTCATGCTAACGTTAGAACTGTTTTCGCGCGCGAGATTACGGCGACGCAGCCTCTCCCTTTGTCTTTAATCACGCTATTTTCCACTAAACTCGTAATTTGAAAGCTACTTAAAATCACAATTAAATCGAATAAAAATATACTATTTCGATTATACGGAAGCAAAAAGGTACTGTCGCTGTCGAGAAAAATAATACAAATAAATAAATAAATATTTTCAAACTCAATAAAAATGAAAATAAAAAAGCCCGTTCCCCAAATTTCCTCCCATTAAATTCACACCCGCAGTGAGAAATCGATCGATCATCGATCGATCGAGTCCTCGAGATCTATAAAAGTTAGTTCACAGATCATCGGATTCTGATCGCTGAATGCTGAGTAGCTCTCGCTTTCCCTCTCGCTCTCGCTCGCTCGTTGGCGAGATTGATCAAATCTGAGCTCGGAATCGATCGATAAAGCCCTAAATTGATCGGATTGGGGGTTTTCGTTAGGTGATTCGCTCATCGATGCCGAATCACACGGAGTTCGAGAGCAATGCATCGCCTGTTGACGAAAATCTTGAAGGTAACTGTTTCTTTCTTTTTCGATCAATCTTTCTTATTTTAGCAGTCATCTAGTAAAAACAGCAACTTTTTATTTTTAAAGACGCTATGTGGAGGTTGAAGCTGGAGGATAACAACCAGAAGGGTTCGGATTCGAATCGGAACCCGTACCCGGATCGGCCCGGTGCGGCCGATTGCATATACTATCTGAGGACAGGGCTTTGTGGGTATGGGAGCAACTGTCGCTATAATCATCCCACTTACAATGGGCAGGTGAGGGAAAAATATTCATTTGCTTGATAGAATGTTAAAATGCCGGTGATTGATAAGGAATGATTTGTGTGTGGATGTAACTATGCGTTGATGTATTTGGTTGTGAGGGAACTCAGGAGAGGGAGGAACTGCCGGAAAGAGTAGACCAGCCCAATTGCCAGGTAAATCTTGTTATGTCTGGACTGTTTGGTTTATGATTTTACAAACATCCAACAAACTTGCCAACTTTGTTTTGTATCGTATTTGATCAAGTTGGTAGCTTTTGTGTTGATAACTATGAATGTAGCTGAAATTAGCATTATTTCTTGCACATCAAGTAATTAGTTCTCAATTTTATTTCATCTTTTAGCATAGTATGCTTAGTTTGCTTAACATCAAGTTTATTGTGGCTTGAGCACCCTTTAAACTCATAGAGTGTGCATTAGATGGATTATGTGCTTCCAAAATGCTGTTTACCGTTCTCTCAAATGGATTTTCCGTTGTCTATGGAGAACTCAGTCTTTAGCTACAAGACTAAAACTACTATCATCATTTATATCCAATTAGTTTTTTTCTTGAAAAAAATTTATTGTGGAAAGGAATGTTGTCCTATGCATTGAAGTATACTATACAGATGATAGCATGAATTATTTTTAAAATATCTGGCACATCTTGCCACATCTTGCCTGATACCATAATTCACAAAGTATTCACAAGCACCAATTTCATTATAATCAAGAAAGGAAAATCTGCATAAATTGGAATTTAATAGTAGATAGACAATTCGTATAATAAGGAAAAGAGTGTTTTTTCTGGAATCCAATAAAAAGAGTGTTACTAACACTCCAATAAAGTTAGCAGCAACAGAAGAAGAATCACATAACTGATAAATGGTGTCTGCTTGATAGATTCTTAGGAAGGTGTCAGTATTTTAAGCCTATTGTGATTAACCGCTTCTATTGTAATTATAGTTCAACTGTCAATCATCGTATTGATTAGCCACCAATTTTGTGTCATATAAGTATCTTGTTTGCATTTGAACGATATAACATAGGTTAATAGGAAAACACAGATTAAGTTTCATCGTGTAACCATTTTCATCTAATCTTTGAAGGCGGTCATAGCTTCCATGCCTGATTCCAAATCGCAGGATATAAATTCTCTGAATTACGAACATAAATGTTTATCACACAATATGCTTGGTATAGCAAGCAAAGTATAAGGACTATTGCATACTGTGTTGACTAGGCTATTCCACAAATTATTGTCAGTGAGTATTATCGAGGAAAGAACTGTTGACCTACTGTAAACATGTTTGTAGACTTTACATCAAAATGGTATGTCTCGATACATGTGTAATATAATAGAATTGTTCCCAAAACATACCACAATGCATGGAGGCTAACTTGAAGAATGTTGTTACTATAAGCAAAGGACCATGGTTCGAAATCTCGGCCGATCCCAATCCGAGACGGCCAATTCCAACCCCAAAAATGATTTACGAGTTCCGGTACCAATGCTTTCCGATTTGTACCAAGTAATATTGGCTTTACCATTTGATTAATGATGGGTTAGTGGGTTATTAATATGTTATTGGGTTATGATGGTTATAAGATATCACAAACTAGTGAAAAATATATCAAAAAGCTTGTATTTTTTACCAAGTATTAAATCAACCACTTTAGACATTGTTAATTATTAAATAATTTCCAAATCGTTTATAGTTAATTTTATTAGTTATTTAAACCTTTTGATGAATTTTTTAAGTTTTTGTCCAACATATAAAACCAGATATTCCGATCCGAGACGGCTGATATGGGTGATTCTGAATCCAAAAGTGAGTATTCAATATTGGTACCGATATCGAGATTTTAAACCTTGCAAAGTACTGATAACAAAGAAATTACTTGTCTAAAAAGCTTTGGACTCTTGTTTTGATGGCAAGCTGAATCTCAGTCCTTATAGGGAAGAGTGGGGGATTAGGAAGCGACGAACTTTGAGACACCAAAAGGCCGACACAAGTGTTAGAGGCTACTGCCTTCCTCTCATTCACTTTTATATGACAGTGTCTAGTTCTGTCTTCAGTTTTTTTTGCCCCTTGGTCTCGAGGAGTCTAAATATGTGGTGGTTTTGGTTTACTGAAGCAATTGTTAATTATTATCTATCCCATCACTTCATTCATGCCTTCTACTTAAACCAAGATGCGTTTTAATAATGCTATCTGCATTGTATTCTGTGTCTTAATACTCCGAATATTGCAGTATTTTTTGAAGACAGGAACATGCAAATTTGGAGCAACATGCAAATATCACCATCCATGGGACAGACTTGGTGCACAATCTGCTCTATTAAACATTGTGGGGCTGCCAATGCGGCAGGTATCTTCTTCTGTCCCCCCCCCCTCCCCACTCTGTCCATTGCTTTGGTTTGGGGTTCCCATATAGTTCCCTCCTACCCTTGAGCTATGGAGCTCATTTGCAATTTTCATTTTTATTTTTTGCCGCAGGATGAAAAGTCATGTCCATATTACATGAGAACTGGATCTTGTAAATTTGGAATTGCATGCAAATTCAATCATCCACAGCCTACGTCCCTTGGTGCTGTATTTCCTGCATCGGGACCATCTGCTTATGGACCCACTGGATCTTCATCTGGCCGTCCGTTATATGGAGGACTTTCAGCATGGCCTTTAGCAGGACATCCCTACTTAACAAGCCCAAGAATGCAAGGGGCCCAAGCTTATATGCCTTACGCTCTTCCAGCCTCGCAAGGTGCCATGTCTGCCCCACAGGGTTGGAGCACTTACATGGTGAGCTACTGCTATTTTCAAAGTGAATCTGCAAAAGAAATGTTAGACGTATAGGGTTCATTTCACCCCTCGCCCCATGCAGTTTATTCCATATAGCAATTATACGTGCTCTAGTGACCTATCAGCGCGATCCCCCTCTCTGCAAATCGACGAACACACTTAAAAGTACTCAGATTCAAGTCTAAAAAACTCAGATAATTGTCTAATTCAACTCTAGAATGTTTTTGTATTGTCTAAAATAGAACGAGGATGTTTTGGTCCATAAACAAAAGCAGTTGATTGTGCTAAAAAATCTGTGTGCATGCGCGCACGTGTTTTGGGTGGGTTATAATATAAGTGCTAAATGGGTAAACTACAGGGGAGCTTTCTTCAATTTACCCTCACCATCCAGAGTTTTGGTGTGGCGTTAATTATAATATGATATCGGAAATTAGGTTCAAAGCCAATCAGTCATGCAGTTGAACAACGTGGTTTAAAAGAAAACACAATGTGCAAAAAGCCTACCTTTCGGCCTAGGGTGCTCAATCTGCCAAGGCATATGCTAGAATACAAAATATATTCCTCATTCCTAACTTTGGAGTTTTGGTATAGTGGCACTAACTATAAGAAGAGATATCATGATTATGGATGTTGACTTAAGGTGTAGCATCAGTAGTGGTGCCAGAGTGTCAGGTCTGGCAAGGCAAGAATTTGAAGTAAATAAAATAGGAACAGAGAGATTACTCAAAATTAAGAAAAATGAAACTTCTAGAAAAATATTCATTACTACATCGTATAGATGAAGCATGCCACATAGCCTGCTGTAGAGATTTATGATTTATCTATTTGGTACCAAAGTTCCTGTACATTTGAAAATAGTAAGTTCGATTTACTACAACGGAAGTTAAAAAAGTTTCAACTTAGCAAAATATCTTTTGTTTACAATTCAAAACCAAAGAAGTTGTCTTATCCTGGTCAAGATTGGTTTGCTTAAAAATAAATGCAAGATTTGTTTTATAGTGTTATAAAGCGGGAAGAATATATAAGAAACTTTTTTAACAGGTATATTCCATTTTGTATAACTATTTAATTGTCCATATACCTGTTATTGTTGGAACTCATGTCATACATAAATACTAACGAGAACAATAGTTGCAAAGTATTTACAATATTTTAAGAGTTTATACAAAAGAGAAAAGTTTAAAGGCTTAATAAAAATATTAAAAGGTTCAGAGACTTTGCTAAAATTTCCTACATATGTTGACTACATGAGTCTGCAAAGCAAAACTATATTACTGCTTTCAAACCTGGATTTGCTGGCCCAAAATCCAAATCGACAACCAATATGCCAATTCCAGGTCAGGCAAAGCACTATAACTTCCTTTTTAAAGGACTGTGAGTCTGTGATGGCCAATCTTTTAAGGCTTAGATATAAAATTTCCCGAGTCAGGTCGGACGATTGCTAGCCTCGTCCCAGCCTAGGTCCGCCTCCTGAGAGTCATCAGTCTTCCATGAACATCCATTTTCCTTTTTTTATATCCATGGTTGTGTTATGGTAGATATTTTACTTCATTTCTCACAGAACATGTTGCAATTGAATCACAACAAACTGCTTAGAATTATTTTCACAAATTGCTTTAAGTGCTTTTCTTTGAGTGCCGATTATCATTAAATGCCACCTTTATCATTAGGCATGGAAGAAATGATTTTCTTTTTTACAGCGATAAAATCTTAAGTATATTTAAAGTCTTGGTCAAAAGGTGTTGGAATTTTTTGATATAGAAAGTTAAATGCCATCGGCTATTTCATTTGGCCCATTTCTTTGGGAATGAAGTCTGTCAAGTTTCAGAGTTCTTTTTATATACTTCATAATGCTACAAGGAATATCAGTAGGTTGCTGCATGTATACCGAACTGTTGATGTAGCACACTGCTATTTTCTGCACCGGACTATCACTGTTATTATTAATCTGTACAGATTACAAACATGACATTGCCTGATCCACCAATAATCATCGGATATAGTATTGTCTCTTGGTTTTAAATAGGTATATTGCATCAGTGAGTCCATAATTGGGATATTCAGTGGTCCACATTTGCAATCTGTTTGGATATATAGAAAGTAGAGAAGGAAAAAAAAGGTATTCCCAGAAATAATTTATATTGGCAATTTGGTGCTCTGGGCCTATTCAGCACAGATGAATGTTTGCGATAAAGATCAATTAAGATACCTGCATAGTTTATCATTGTGAGAATAGCTTGTGATACCGACAGTAAACATTTTATTGTTTTCATCATTAAAAAATCAGATTTTAAAAGTTTTTCCAGAATTCTCTGTTCTCATCTAAATCCTTGGTCTTTTCTGGAAATTATCTTTGTAATCTTCTGTTTTGGCTTCTATCCATGAAAAAGTCTGGTGTTTCTTGATGGCATTTTTACTGAAATGATCGAGACAACTACAAGCAGTTGATGTGACACTATGAGCAGTTACTAACTTGCACCTAAAAAATGATCCGGCCAGGAAAAATACCATACTGAGATAAAACATATCCATGAATAAATGTGTCCTAGAAGTTTCATTTGAGAATAAAAATAATTACAATTTGGATACCTTTCATCTATAAGATATGAAAAGATTTGGCTAAGCATAGATTCTTCATATTTGATTCCTTTTAGGACTATATTTGCTCATCTGAGATTCTTGGTCTCTGCATTTTGATTAACAAATTAGATGAAGAGGAAGGATTCCATTCATCTTTAAGACACGGAGAGATATTTCTAAGCGTAGCTTCTTTCTTTTGATACTTTTTAGTACCATATTTGCCTATCTGAGCCTTTGCATTTTGATCAACAAATTAGAGGTGAAGTGTAGATTCTTTTCTTAAAAAAAAAAGGCTTTTTTAGTATTATATTTGCAGATCTGAATCTTTGTATTTTGAATGAAAAATAATAATTTGAGCAAGCTTTGTATGTAAATCTGGAATCTTTATGCCAGCTTCAATCTTCTGATGGTTTTGAACCAAACACGATAAATCTCCCACAGAGGCCAGAGCAACCTGAATGCCAATATTACATGAAAAATGGTAGCTGCAAGTATGGGACAAGTTGCAAGTATCATCACCCCAAGGAAAGGTATTCAGAAAGTCTTATTACTCTTGGACCCTTAGGGCTTCCTCTGAGACCTGTAAGTTCTCATACTTTGTATTTATTTTATTTGGTTAATTGTGTGGGACAACCATCATGTTTACCTCATATTGCACTTGTCACCCTTCAACTTGTTTACTACCACATAATAGTAATACCCCTGGGGTTAGCCTTGATATGACTTGAAAGAGAAATTTCGACTTGATCACTGACCAACTTGTTGATGTTATATGCTAATAAGCTTTGTCGAGAGGTGATAAATGGTATGTTTATTACTTAGTACTAGATATTAAAAAGCACTATCTCGTTGAAAGGTTCCATACATTTGCCCTTTCTCAACGTATTTCTTTACCCAAAGACTCCGTTTTCCCCGCTTTCCTTACATTTTTGAGCGAGTCGCAAACAAAGTAAGCATCATTATTAGTTGAAAGTTTGACCTGATAGTTGACTAACTCTAGGGGTATTATGTTCTGATTAACAAGTTGAGGAGTGATAAGTGCAATACGAGGTAAACATGAGTGGTGTTATATTTAGTTAGTCGTAATTTTCTTTTCGTTTCTTTTTTTTAATTGAGAAAATGGATAGTGTATTAGCCGTATTTTATGTCTGTCTATTGCTGTTTTCTGGAAGATATAAGCTAGATTGCAGGAAACCCCCCTCATTTTTGCCTGCATAGCAGATATTGACCCTTCTGAAATTTACACTTCAATCTAATTTTAATGGTTGGTATGAAAATTCGCTTGCTGATGAAAATTTTATTACCAAAATGGCGATGATGTTAAATATTATGTTTATAATATCAGTTGAAAGTGAAACTGTAGAAAAATGTCAGGGATAGTTTAGGAAGGAAGATATTGGTAGCTAATTCCTATTAGAATTAGAGGTGAAATGCAGTTCATTAAAATCTAAGTTTGTCTCGTGTGCAAATGCAAGGATAAGGATAGTTTCCAACAAATTTAGCCAAAAATATTAGGGCTATTATTCTATTCCTGATCACATTTCTCGTTTCTTTTGTGGGTTGATTGCAAAGGGTCATGCCATCTGCTCATTTTACACTACGTATGGGACTTGCCGATTTGGCTCAGCTTGCAAATATGATCACCCCCTAATGGGATTCTATAATTACTCCGTGCCTTCTTTCTCTTCGGAGCCATCGGCTTTCTTTCCTCCTGAACCGAGAAACTTGCAGCAAGCAACATGGGCATCAGCAGCACAATCTCCGGTGAAAATATCGATGTTGCCTGAATCAACGCCGGACTCCGATGACAACAATGATCCGCATTTTTCAGAATCCTCGCAAAATCACACGGGTTAAATATTTCTGTCATTTTCGTCCATTTTGAAATGGTTCCTCAACGGAAATTTTTGGGCTGAGGATAAATTATCTCGAGGTCTTTTTTGATGAATACAAGTGCCGGTGAATATGTATGTTCCTGTTAAACTTATAGAGCAGATTTGTTGCCTGTTGCTTTTGAATAGGAATCAAACCATTGAAGCTTCCAAATGTTATACATGAGTGTTTGTGGAATAATGAGAGAGCACCTTTTTGTTGATATGGCATCTGAGGTCTAATAATCATCCATAGCATTATTATTTTGTAAGCTGGTGAGTTTCTTCAACATGTTTGCCTCGTAAATCCTGTTGCTGCCCAAATTGAGTGTTGTGGTTGATTGATGTAACTTAGTTTTATTCTTGTCCATCTGGTTGCTTAAAACTTATTGAATGCAAATATTCAATAACCGACCTCTGTTAAATGCAAATATTCGGTAACCAGGCCTGCAATGCAGCGGTATATTAAGATTGGATTTATTTGTTAATTGCTTAGTTATTGAGCAGAAGAGGAAGAAATTTTCAATTATTGACGGATAATATTTTTATTTTAACCAATATTTTTTTTGACAGATAATAATTTTATTTTAACCAATATTATTTTTTCCCAAAGGTTTTCTGTACCGTCTCTTCAGTAAGACCCCAAATGACATTTTCTGCCCACCTCAATAGGTCCAAGGGAAAGGGTTCGATGATTTTACACCACATTAGTACAAATGTTCTCTCTAGAGCCTCGTCGAGTCCCACTTGACCGATCCAAAAGGAGCTGCTACTTCCACTTGATTCCATCATTGTCTTCTTGCTTCTTTTCCCCGTCCTTTATTTTCTTAACCTTCAAAAGCTCTGAAAGTTAAATCCTGCTTGAATGTGGCCAAGACAGCTCCAGTGCTTTCCGAGGAGCGTTTCTTCATGAATTCGTCAAACTTCCTGTAATTGCCTGTGTTTGCATTTTGGCGTGTTAATTTCATCTCTAGAATTTTTTTGCCCCCGAGTACTGCCTATTTATGCACATCGATGTACTTTCTTGGACGGTAGGTTATTCCTAAGGTCTTATTCTATAGAATGTGAAAAAAGTCAAATTCTGCCGACATTGAATATGGTTTAGTATTAGTTAAAAATCCTTGTTGGTTCGATTTCTTCTTTTCCTTCTTAGCCATTGAATTCTTTGGTACTCTACACATGAACGCTACCATCGAAAAATTACTGTAGTATACATATACTATACATACGAAGCGGTATCTAATTTTCCATCTACCGTACCTCTAGATAATAATTAGAACTCTGAAGCTGTTATATTTGATTAGGCATTGTGAATTGGATAACTGTCTTTTGAATAATTACTTAATTATATTTCAAAGTAAAGGGGCTTTTTTCCTTTTGATATTTAAAGTTAGTTAATTGAACATATGCACATAAACCAATTCGTATCAAGTTCGAATACAATAATTTGGTACATTTTATTCAGCATCATTGACTGTTTGGGGTTTTCAAGATAATGCCAACGAAATTTAAAAATGCTGGGAAACCCCTCTTAACTAGCAATGTAAATCTGAAATTTTTTGAGTTAGGTCTAATTTATTTAAAGAGATTTAGAATTGGAATTTTCAAACAATTCATGTGATATAAAACATGAGAAAAATGGGATGAGCACAAGCCCATGCCTAGGCTCGCATGACCCACACTTAAAAACATGGACCCTCCCCCCTGCCCATGGACCCCATCCCTCTGTTTGAACCTATTACCGTAGCTAATGGTGCCAACCTCATTAAGCTCATTAAAAATTAAGAATGATGAGTATTTAAAATAAAACTTCAAATCTTTTTAAATTAAATCCTAATTCTTCTTAAATCAAATCAAAACCGAATACCTTCAGATTGCATTACTAGTTCAGTAAGGTTTCATAGCATTTATAAAATTTATTTGGTGTGGTCTCGAAATTCCTGAAAAATCGACGGTGTTTAACCTTAAAAAGCAATAAAAATAAGAAATAAGGAGAAGAGGTTCCCTTCTAAACTTTGGCGCATTGTCCTTTTTGCTATGCTAAATCTAATAGTACGATTTTATTGAATTCAAGTTTTGGCATGTTCTTTTCCCTCAATAAAAAAGGTGCAAATTATTAGAACCAACAAAATTAGTGTACAGGAAGAGAATGGAGAGGATCAATATTAACCACAATCCTTATCCAATGCGACTTTCATGATAAGCATGTTTAATATGATATCGATGTTTGAATTTGACTTTGAGTTTTCAAAGGCAAATCGACTTAGTATAGAAAACAAAAGAAATAATTAATGAAAATCATGTATAATTCAACATAGAGGATTTTATATATCTAAAAACTATTAGTTTGCAGAATAGACTATGACTTCAACAAGCTATGATTACATAATAAGAGCCTTGAATGTTGACTGGTTTGGTCTTCTGTCAATATTTCAATCTATCCTTTCTATGCATAAGATTTTTTTAATAAAAGAAAATATATAGAAAATACTTGAAGAGCTTCCTATGAATTTTATTAAAAACCCGAATTGGTGAATTGACTAAGTCTAACTTTTTCATCTATATTTATTTAGCACTTATAACTTATATACCGATATACTTGGACACGATCTAGGAAATTAGGGCTGTCATTGTATCAACCAAACAAAATCCTAGACTTTCAATGCGGCCTCGATCTTCTATAGTATCCTAGATATCTAGTCTGTTGTGCTTTTATAATTGAGCATGAAATAGATTGATTTAGCTGTGAACCATCTCCAAAGAGGCCTAAGCTCCTGTCTCTCTTCCATCGGTTTCCAAGGGTGCAGAAAGTTTACCATCGTCCTTCTCTCTTTTCTCTCATATGTTGTTAACGCTCGCTTAAACTTCAGCGCTACTTGGAACTCCTCCACTGACTCGAAACAGAACCTCCTTGTTTCTCACTAGCTCAAACAGTCTTGAAATTCGAAATCTCTTTCGTAATGATGTGTTGGTAGTTTGAATCTATGGGTAGCATTTGTATGTGGGAAATAGTCCCACATTGGATGGAGAGATGAATGTCCAAACCTTTATAATAATTCCCAATATTTTAATAATATCTTGAACAAAGTGGGATATGAGCCAAATGGGTCTAATTTCTAACAGGCTTATAAATATTTATTTATTGTTGTCTTTGATAGGGCCATCTTGGAGTTGACTTGATTAAGAAGGTTTGCCTTTTTTTAAATTTCAATTTCAAAGCTTGTCTGAAAAACTGTTTACTGCAGTTTTGTTGTCTGAACAATCACAACCGTCCAAACAGTTAAGTCTGTTCAACTCTATAAATTAAGTTTATTTCTTCATAAATTTTTCATTTTCTTTTCATCATCTTCTAAGAGAGTTTCAAAGGCTTTATTATATATTGGGGGTGATTTTCTTCTGCTGTACTCCTATAGTGGGGGGCAATATCATCTTTCAGAAATTGTATCATACACGCCTCAAAGATTTTAATTCTGTCTTAACCAAACTACAAATTCAACATGATGTCCTTACACCAATAGTCTCCCCCCAACTGTATACGTCAAACATCTAAAGAGGGCCTCTTTAATAGACATTTCCATTAGCCAAACGATGTAGACATCCTTTTGTTCAGCGCATTGAATGCTCCCAACATGTAACCATAAGCGGCGTAAATGTTCTCCTTTCTTATTCCTTGATACCAATCTCTTCCACCATCTTTTCAATATGCGCTTTATTCATGTATCTAAGATTCTTGATTACTGATCTTCCCAGCTGCGCTATTGGTCTGCACAATACCGCACATATGACAGATAATATGCTTTTCTTTCCGAGGATACCCCTATCCACAGAAGCCTTTTCCGTAACTACTCTATCCTTTTAATCATCCATGTAGGTAACAGGTAGAAAGATATGGAGCAAGAAGATATTGCAGTCGGAGTCAACGCCGAGTTTAGTAAAACCACACTTCCTAGTAGAGAATTGCCTTTTTGGCATTTAACTTCTTCTGCACATTGTTTTCTAGGGTAAGCTAATCTGCTCTCTATAGCGAGCCCGCTCTCAATGGCAGACCCAAGTATTTCAGCAGGAAATACTCTATTTGTAGAAAAATAAATGCGTGTTGATATCGTGGAGTTTTTTCATGAGACGGCTCGACCTTATTATGAGACGGCTCATAGTTATGTTGAGCCGACTCACATGTTTGGAATTACCAATTCCCGTCTGTTCGTATGAGACGTCTCATAGTTATGTTGAGTCGGTTCAAAAGAGTTTCGTGACGCGCAGGGTATTTTCGACAGGGTATTTTCGTAATACTGTTTAATCCTAATTCAAGTGGGATAAGGGTTTGGCAATAAATAGGGTTTTTCATTATAGGAAATTTTGATGCTATCAGAAGAGACTTTTGAAAATAGAGAGAGGGTGACAGTTAAGAGAGATTAAAAAGATTTGAAAGAAATCTCCTAGGATTTGAAAGAAATCTTGCTCTTAGTATAATCTTGAAAAAAGAATTAGTGGAAATTTTGTAGATTCCGCTCTGCCGGGGACTAGCCATACGGTGGGCGAACCTCGTAAACAAATATTGTGTTCTTATTCTTGCACTGTTTTATCTTTCGTTATATATATTGCGTTTTGCATGGTTAGCCGTTTAACATAGATTTTACTTCTCCCCATATTTCCCCAACGGAGTGGTATCAGAACGTATGAATCGAAGAGTATTCGATTCTACGGCCTAAGTTTACGGTGGGTGACAACGTTTGTGTTCGTTCCCCATATTCTTAGATTGTAATTTTGAAGGTGTTGGTTCAAAAATCCGAGGGAGAAGATTAAGTCTGCCGTGGTGGTAAACGAAAGATGGCTGAGAATAAGATCAAAATCGAGAAGTTTAATGGTCATAACTATGGTTGGTGCCGTATACAGATGGAGAATTACCTATATTAGAAAGATTTGTGTCTTTCGTTGTTGGGCGATAAGCCCGAGAAGATGTCCGATAAGACATGAAATCTACTGGATAGGAAAGCCATGGCGATGATTAGGTTGTCGTTTGTTGGATATAGGTGTCATCAAGGCAATTATTGTAATTGAAGGAGGAACTATATGAGATAACAATCTTAATCGAGATGATATTATGCTATCCAGTTTGTCTTTATATTTCATGTGTGATGCGTATTATTTACTATCACGTACCGTTTAAACATGAAATAAAACCCTAGAATTTTGCTTGACGACTAGGACGATGATGAAGATCATACTAGTAGGGTCTGAGTAGTCAATAAGCACATTCTTAAATGTCCATAGTCGTAGGAGTATCGAGACTGGGCATCAATACTCCAGTTTGTTGGATGTAGTGCCCTCAAAGTCAATTATTGGATCTCAGGTATGTGATTGCAATGATTGAGGGAGGACCTATACCGGTAGGACAGTCTTACTCGAGATGATAGTATGCTATCTGGTTTGCCTTTATCAGTCGTGTACAGTTTTAGGTGACATTACTGTTCACTATTACACGTTGATAGAGCCCTTAGGATCCTGCTTTACTACCAACAGTATGATGGCGATCATATACGTGAGAGTTGGGTAGTCTATAAGCACATCCTTAAAAGTGGTCCCTAGTCGTGGGAGTTTCGAGACAGGGCATCAATACTCCGGAGTAGATTAGTGTATACAGTCGAGACCCCGACGAGGGGCGGTGGCCGTTCTCACAAGCCATTGGTGTCAGTTGGATCACCTAAGATATATACAGGTGCTCATTAGGTTATGAGTGCACCGGACAGGACTCGCTGGGAACATGCTAGTTGGTATTATACCCAGCGTCAGATAGTAGTTCCCTGGTTACATGTGTACAGGTTAGTTCATCGACCTGAGGTCGTCATTTTTCTCGTGTGAGTTTCCCATTGTGCTTAGATTACTACCTTACCACGGCTCAAAGGAGTCGTGCAAACAGGTTTTAGTTGGGTACAGTCCCGAGCCACATGGAGGCAGTGAGCGGATCGGCAGGGGATTCGTCTCTTCCGGTATTGGGGGTAAGATCGCGCTGTGTCTAGGAGAGCCATTACACCAAGTCCTTGGCCAAGGCAGGTGAGAATTACTGGTAGGTATTCCAGTAGTTTCTCAGGGTGTTCAGGGCTACCCTCCGACACGACTTCTACCGCTATTGGGGGTCTGACGTTACCAGCCTCCTAGGCCCGATATGCGATGCTCATAGATGAATGGACCGGACTGTACGGATATTGTCACTGATAGGCTCAGTAGGGTTCCAGGATGAGTTCGCTCATCGGCTTTCTTTTCGGTCAGTACATGGGCAGCTGTTACGCACAGCTAGTGCCGCTGACGTGCCAGTGGTTAAACCCACCGCCAGGGTACTGACGAGTCTTTAGAGTCCCCCACAGTTAGTTTCCCAAGTTCGGGCGAAACGTTGTAGATGCCGTATAGTTTTATGGTAGGGTTCGAATATGCACGTGCACTTGTGCACGTGTCATGGTTCGGACAGATAATACTGGTGGACTTTGGTTTAAACCGGATCCAAGTATTATATTGAGTCGGAATATTTTAGTCTCATTGTATTCGTATTCGGTCGGAATACGGATACAGGTATGTATATACAGGTGAGGGGTATTCTCGTAATCCGTTACGAGATTACTTTAGAAGATGCATTTCTTTTTGGGTTAATCATTTTGGTTTAAATGATTATTGGATTTGGAAAGTGTGACTCATTTTTGGTGACTCATTAGTTCTAGAATGTTCACTAATGACTCATGCTAATGAGTCATGTAGTGAGTCATGAAGAGTTAACGAGTTTTGTTTTGGGTGTGATTTTTTAGGGTTGAGTTGGAGATATTTTGGTAAGATATTTTCTTTGTTTTTCCATACAAAACCTTATATATATCACACACAAAATTAGTGGACAGCCAAGGGGTTAATTTTGAGACTTGGTTTTTTGCTCACTAGAGTTTTCTTGAGCTCTCACTCTTCATCCCTTTGCATCTTCTTCAACCTCCACCCTAACCCTCTCATATGATGAGAATGTTAGTGTATATGCCCTAGAGGCCATTACTGTATCATACTAGTTTGTATATTACTTGATGGAAGCTTGGGATATTCACAGTTGTATAGACAATCTTGCTCAAAATGATAGTATGCTACTTGGTTTGTTTCTACTTTAATATGTGCATGTGTTTTTTTTTGCATATCGCTTATACATATTAGTAGAGCTTTTAGGATCTTTGCTTGATTACCAGCGTTATGATGGCAGTCACACTTGTAGGGGCTGGGTAATCTACAAGCACATCCTTATACAGGTCCCTAGTCGTTGGATTATCGAGACGGGACATCGATACTCCGGAGTAGACTAGCGTATGCGCTTCTCATCCCAGCAGGGGAGATGGTCTGTCCCACAGCCGTCAGTACGTCGTACTTGAGATAGTATGCGGGTGGTCATTAGGTTACGAGTATACTGGACAGGACTCATCGGGAACTGTTGGTTGGTATTATACCTATCGTCAGTTATCAGTTCCCAGGTGACATGAGTACAGCTTAGTCCGCTGACTTGACACTGTCATTTCGCCTCGAGTGTGTTCCCACTATTCTTTGATTACTACCCTACCACGGCTCAAAGGAGTCGTGCAAACAGGTAGTAGTTGGGTGCAGTCCCGAAGCACTTGGAGGCAGTGACGGTTAGACAGGATTCGTCTCTCCCGGTATTGGGGGTTGATATCACGCTGTGTCTAGGAGAGCCATTACACATAGTCGTCCCTGGCCAGGGCAAGCGAGATATACTGGTTGGTTTCCAGTGTTATCTCAGGGTGTTCTGGGCTACACTCCGACACGACTTGTACCGCTATTAGGGGACTGACGTTTACCACCCCCTAGACCCGCCATGCGATATTCTCAGACGAACAGACCGGACTGTACGGAGATTGTCACATTCAGGCTCAGTAGGAGTTCAGATGGGTTTACCTCATCGGCCTTCTTGTCGACATCTGCCTGGGGACCGTTACGTACAGCTAGTGCCGCTTGCGGTCTGTGGTTAAACCCACTGCCAGCGTAGTGTCGAGTCTTTAGAGTCCCACACAGAGAGTTTCCCTGCACTGAGCGAAAGGTGTAGAGGCCGTATGGTTTTACGGCAAGGCTACGATCACTTACGTACATTTGTGTGCATATGCTGTTCAGGCAGACAATACTAGTGGGCTTTGGTTTAAGCCGGATCCTAGTATTGTATGGATGGATTTGTTTTGTCTTCTGTGCATTCGCATTCTACGGAATGCGGATGCGGGTGTGTATGTACAGTTGCGAGGAGCGAAGAAGAAGGAAGCGCCTCATTAGGATTTTGACAGTTGATTCGGTCAAGACTTTTATGAGGCGGGCTCATTAGGGTTTTGACAGTTGATTCGGTTAAAACCATTATGAGCCCGGGACATTATTTACTAATTTTTTTAGTGATAATTATGTCATGGCTAATTGCTTTGACCATTTGACCATACTTGACTTTGTTGACCGTTTGACCAAAGTTGACTAGGATCTTCATGAGAGGTCTAGAGTATTCTTTGGTTTTCATTTTATTTTTGTGATGAAAATGGTCAAGTCAAGGTAGCCATCTACTTTATCATGAAAAGATTAGTAATCATGATGTTTATGCATTATTATTCCATGGTTCTTTTTCTTTGGTTCATAATTCTTTTCTCATTCTCTCTCTTGATATGAGAAAGCTCCATGGTTCCTCCTTCATCTTCCTCCTCTTGAATTTTCCTTTGATCTCATGTGTTGAGAAAATAAGGAAGTAAATTGACAAAAATATCCATTTACTTCTTCTACACAATCTAGGACATCAAGCCTAGCAACCTTGTTGCCCTAGTAACCTCGGTTTGAGGTGGAGCTCGGAACACAAACTCTCGGGTGGATCGTCTTCGACTCAAGGAGGCCGCGGAGGTGACCAAGATCCGGATCGATCTTCGGAGCTTGGATGGATGAGCAGGACAGCGGAGAGAAGACCCGAAGGACCGGTATCGTGAGGTATAATCTCTATGACATAGTAGATAGAACCTCATGTAGTTTGCTAGACTTTTGTTTAGCAAAAATCCTCGTTTTAGTCCATGTTGCCTTTGTGTCAAAAATCGTTTTTTACCGTTTCCATCTTCCCGTAAGAACCGGGGTGAGCAACGTGGACTTACAGTGGTATCAGAGCCTAGCTAAACACAAACTAGCATGTTAGTAAAGTATTTAGAATTTCGATCGGAGAAAAATCGCAAAACACGTCCGAAAAACCAACTTTCTGCCGATTTTTAAAACTGCTCTAAAAATAATTTGACATACACTAAAAATCGGCTCAGGGTTTTTTAAAAACACACAGCAAAAACGAGCCAGTGACTCGGCCAACTCACCGTGGAACCGCGGCCAAACCAAGCGTTTGGCCACGGATCCACGGCCGAGTTGACTCGGCCGCGACTCGGTTTTGCTGCAGTGTGTTCTGTCATATTTTGGGATTTTTAAAGTATTTTGTTTCTGCCCAGAATTTCCAGAGAAAAAAGTTGTGTTTGGGGTAGTTGCAAATCCGTATTTTTTGATCGAACTTCTGTAGACTTTGGCTAATGGATTTTATCTGTGATGTGATATATGTATTGAACGTCTGCTAATCGCTATACGTCGATTAGTGGGGGTTATACATATCTGTGATCTGTAATGTTGATGGTTTGTATATATGAGCTCGTTGGATTGTCGCGGATGAATAGCCGGGGTTTGTGAGATGAGAGTTTCTTTTTCTTTCATTCAATGTAAAATTTGTAATTGATGTAATATTATTTTTATGGCCGCACATCCGGGATGAGATTGAAGCTGCCATTGTATATTATTTCTTTTACTGTTTTTTGCTCCTATGATAGACCCAAGGTGGGGTGCACAAACTACCGGGTATCTCGAAGTGCCGAGTGGCCTACTCACGTTGTTGAGGGAGGTTGCTTCACTTCGGGTACTTGGCGGGTAGTTTGCCGCACCCGTAGGGGTCTAGGGTGGGGTTTGGCTATTCATCGCGACCGTGTAATCCGTCTTTCGTTGCAGGCTCGAACGAAACGCGGATTCCTAGTATATCCAAAGTGTTCATCTGTGATCTGGAATGGCTATCATTGCATCTGACGAATGTATATATCTATATATGATATCTAGTAGGCGTTGCTTATGTTTTGCATCCGCCCTAGTCCAGCCCCCGCTCTGTCGTTAGTTAAGTAACCTAACGGGTGATGACGGGGGCCCGTGGCGAATGCGGATGGCATAAGCGTACGTCATATTTTCGTTGTTTTCTGCAATGGTAGGATTAAATGATGGGACACATTAAATTAATGCAAGAAAATAAACCAAAGTTAAAGTCGTTGGAACAATTTCAAAACCACTCGGTTTCTTTTCAAAAACAACTTTTAAACGCGGAGCTTAAACCACTTCTTTTAAAAGCTATCAAGGTTCCTTCGATTATATCAAGTTCACTACATTCACGGTTTCTCCAAAACCATTCGTAGCCCTCCGTCGTTTCATATGAATATCCAACAGTATTCATGCTGTGTTTGTTGGCCTTAGTCAAGGCACAGTGATTGGTAGCTGGTGGGTATTCATATGTTGCATAGATAGATGCATTGGTTTGGGACAGTCGTATTACTTTGTTGGCCATAGTCAAGGGTATATACGGGTGGGTTCAAATCAACCTGGACAATGACGGGTAGAACTTGACATGTGACTTATGATTTGTTGGCCTTAGTCAAGGTCATAAGAGTATGGGGCAAAAATCCACATCGGGAGTTTCTAAAGAAACTGAAACTTGCTAGTGCTGCATACCATTTGGAGTGTGATGATTCTGGTAGGATTTCTTTAGTTTTATCACACGATGATATTTGGATCCCGATCCTACTGTGAGTATATACTACTCCTCGGGAACTTTCTCACTTAACGATCAATGCTATAAACCAAGTAGGTGTATAGAAAGGTGTTAGCGAGGCTACGCCCACAGGGAAAAGAGGTTACTTAATTAAGGAACTTCGCGAAAGCATTGGAAAACCTCCCTCGAAGTACCGACACCGGCCTGGCTGAAAGGTTAAGCAAGTATTGTACGGTGAGATCGATCCCGACTAATTCTTCTTTTATGGTTTGAGGAAGGATTCGAGAAACAATGGGAGCCATCCTGTTTAGATAAATTAAAAACCAATCTAAACTTGCAAGAGCATCATGCTGAGTGTTTTCTTCTCTCTCTCTCTTAATTGCAGCGACCCAGTGACCACACATAGGTTACATCTAGATAATAAAATGACTGAATCTGACTGTTATGATTGGCAAAGGTCTGTTCAGATGTTCATTGCCCATGACAAGCTGGGACACCTTTTAACTAATCAAACCCCTGCCGTCTCAGGACCAGTTTCCCATGTCACGGATATTGATATCCGTAAGACATCGGAAAAAGACTGTGCGAAAGCCAAGTGCCTCGTGTTAGCCTCAGTTGATGGTGCATACCAGAGGCAGCACGAGAAGATGGACTTAGTTTCTATCTTCCTCCATAACAAAGATTTATATGGAGAGCAATCTCGTATCGCAAGATATGAGACCTTGAACGAATTGCTTCAAGCGAGATTGGCTATCGGGTCATCTGTAGGGGGCAACGTCCTTACAGAGACCAACTATTTTGAGCTCACGGACCTGAAGACCATGTTGAAGAACAGGTCATGTACTGACTTGATTCTACAGTCTCTGCCATCTGCTTATACCCTGAAGGAAACCAGGGAAGTAGAAGGAAAGGGAAGGGCAAAAGTTTTGGGACTGGATGTAGTAAAGGAGGGACGTTCTTATTGTTACGGGAATGAACATTGGCAGAAGGGTTGCAGGGCTAGCAAAGCCAGTAGCCAGAATTCGAAGCATGTTGTGGCTTCGGCTTCGGGTGTGTTTGTATTAGAGAACTGTATGTCAGTTACCCTACTTCCTGGGTATTGGATACCGGATCAGGATCTCACATCTGTAATTCGTTACAGGCTCTGAGAAACCGTAGGGTTATCAGGATAGGTGATATGACTCTCAGGGTTGCTAACGGAATGAGCATGAACGTTGAATCCGTAGGGGAATATCATCTTGGACTGACAATTGGGCAGATATTGATTCTGCGTAACTGTTTGTATGTACCAGGTGCGACTTGTAATATCATATATGTATCCTTACTTTCTAAGGAAGGATATGATTTTACTTTTGTAAGCGATGTGGTCCACATCCACCTAAATCAAGTTCTGATTGGGTCAGGTACATTACAAAACGGGATATACGTATTGAATCAAGCTCAGATTTTCAGTGTCCAGAACACACTTAAAAGAAAGTCTGCGGAATCAAATCAGGCTTTCTTATGGCATTGTAGACTGGGTCACATTAATGAGACACGGTTAACAAAGTTACATAGGGAAGGATACTTGAATCCGTTCGAGTACCAGTCTTATGTCACTTGTGAATCTTGTCTCATGGGAAAGACGACAAAGACTCCATTCACTTGACACAGAGAAAGAGCAAACGAGCTCTTGGGACTCATACACAGCGACGTGTGTGGTCCAATGTCTACACATGCGCTAAGTGGTTATTCATACTTCATTACTTTCACAGATGATTTCTCTAGGTATGACATGTCTTCCTGATGAAGCATAAATCCGAGGTCTTTAAGAAATTTCGGGAATACAAGAATGAAGTTGAAAACAAACATGCAAAAGTATCAAAACACTTAGATCTGATCGAGGTGGTGAATACTTGAGTGCCGAGTTTCTGGACTACTTAAAAGAGAATGGAATTCTCTCTCAGCTTACTCCTCCATACACACCACAACACAACGGTGTATCTGAAAGGTGGAATCGAACCCTATTGGATATGGTTCGTTCCATGATGAGTAAGGCTGAGTTACCGCGATCTTTCTGGGGTTATGCACTAGAAACGACTGCATATCTTTTGAACCAAGTTCTTACTAAGTCAGTGCCTACCACACCATATCAAATATGGAGTGGGAAGAAACCCTGTCTTAAATACTTTAAGACATGGGGATGTCCAGCTTTTTTCAAAAAGCAGTATGCGGACAAGCTCGAGGCACGCTCAGTACAGTGTAAGTTTATGGGATACCCAAAGAACTCCAAGGGGTATCTTTTCTATTACGCAAAGGAGCAAAAGGTCTTTGTTTCTCGTCATGCCCGCTTCTTGGAAACTGAGTTTTTAGAAAATCAGATAAGTGAGAGCGCAATAGAACTGGAAGAAATTCCAGAACCACAAGCTATTACTGAAACCTTGGTAGAACCAGAGGGTTCAGGAGAACCGGACATCCCAGCGCCACTCCGCAGGAGTAGTAGGCAGTCTCATCCGCCCGAGAGATACTACGGTTTTCTCATAGACGGGGATAGAGAGGATTGCACTATTGATTATGATGAGCCTACTAGCTTCCAGCAAGCCATTCAGAGCGGTGACTCAGTAAAATGGCTGGATGCAATGCGGACCGAGATGGAGTCCATGTACACCAACAAAGTTTGGACTTTGGACTTTGCTCCAGAAGGGGTAAAACCCGTAGGCTGCAAATGGATCTTCAGAAAGAAGATTGGTGTAGATGGGCAGGTTGAAGCCTGTAAAGCTAGACTTGTTGCAAAGGGTTTTCGTCAAAGACCTGGTTTGGACTATGATGAGACCTTTTCTCCAGTGGCTATGCTCAAATCCATTCGGATCCTTCTTGCCATTGCTGCCTTCCACGATTATGAGATCTGGCAGATGGACGTAAAGACGGCTTTCCTAAATGGAAATTTAGAAGAGTGCGTCTATATGGATCAGCCGGAGGGATTCATTCAGAGTGGGAGCAGGTAAAGTGTGCAAGTTGCTTAATTCCATCTATGGAAGAAGCAGGCATCGCGGAGTTGGAACATCTGCTTTGATGATACTGTCAAGGAATTCGACTTTATCAAAAACCCAGATGAACCATGCATTTACAGTAAGATTGTAGGGAGAACTGTGGTATTCCTCGTCTTGTACGTGGATGACATTCTCCTAATAGGAAATGATATTCCTATGCTACAGCCAGTCAAAGGATTCTTGTCACAGAGGTTCTCCATAAAGGACCTGGGCGATGCCAACTACATTATGGGGATCCAGATCTATCGTGATAGATCTAAGAGAATGTTGGGACTTTCGCAGTCCAGGTACATTGACACCATACTGAAACGATTCAGTATAGAAGATTCAAAGCGCGGTAATCTACCGGCTTGTCACGGAATCACCCTCTCCAAAGAGATGTCTCCCAAGACTGATTTGGAAAGGGCTCGCATGTCATCTATACCCCACGCATCTGCGGTAGGCTCTATAATGTATACGATATTGTGTACCAGACCAGATGTAGCATACGCATTGAGCGTTGTAAGCCGGTATCAGTCAGACCCAGGGGAGAAACACTGGATAGCAGTAAAGAACATTCTCAAGTACCTGAGAAGGACTAAGGAGATGTTCTTGGTGTATGGCGAAAAAGACCTCCAGATCGAGGCCTTTGCTAACTCCAGCTTCCAGAGTGACAAGGATGACTCCAAGTCCATGTCGGGTTATGTCTTTACCCTCAATGGAGGGGCGGTTTGCTGAAAGAGTTCCAAGCAGGAAACCGTTGCTGACTCAACTATGGAAGCGGAGTACATAACTGCTTGCGATGCCGCAAAGGAAGCTGTCTGGATGAAGAAGTTCCTCATGGAGCTTCATGTGGTTCCTACCATTGTTGATCCAATACCGCTGTATTGTGACAACAATGGCGCTATAGCTTTAGCGAAGGAACCCAGGTCCCATCAGAAGTCTAGGCACATTTTGAGGCGGTACCACCTGATCAGGGAGATCGTAGATCACCGGGAGATCGAGGTGAAGAGAGTAAATTCGGAGAATAACACTGCAGATCCATTCACGAAGGCCATACCCCAGACTCAGTTCGAGCGGCTGATCGAGATGATAGGTCTTCGATACGCCAATACATGGCCTTAGTGCAAGTGGGAGATTGTTAGTGTATATGCCCCAGAGGCCATTACTGTATCATACTAGTTTGTATATTACTTGATGAAAGCTTGGGATATTCACAGTTGTATAGACAATTTTGCTCAAAATGGTAGTATGCTACTTGGTTTGTTTCTACTTTAATATGTGCATGTGTTTCTTTTAGCATATCGCTTATACATATTAGTAGAGCTCTTAGGATCTTTGCTTGATTATCAGCGTTGTGATGGCAGTCACACTTGTGGGGGCTGGGTAATCTACAAGCACATCCTTATACAGGTCCCTGGTCGTTGGATTATTGAGACGGGGCATCGATACTCCGGAGTAGACTAGCGTATGCGCTTCTCATCCCAGCAGGGGAGATGGTCTGTCCCACAGCTGTCAGTACGTCATACTTGAGATAGTATGCTGGTGCTCGTTAGGTTACGAGTACACTGGACAGGACTCGTCGGGAACCGTTGGTTGGTATTATACCTATCGTCAGTTATCAGTTCTCAGGTGACATGAGTACAGCTTAGTCCGCTGACATGACACTGTCACTTCGCCTCGAGTGTGTTCCCACTATTCTTTGATTACTACCCTACCACGGCTCAAAGGAGTCGTGCAAACAGGTAGTAGTTGGGTGCAGTCCCGAATCACTTGAAGGCAGTGACGGTTAGACAGGATTCGTCTCTCCCGGTATTGGGGGTTGATATCACGCTGTGTCTAGGAGAGCCATTACACATAGTCGTCCCTGGCCAGGGCAAGCGAGATATACTCGTAGGTTTCCAGTGTTATCTCAGGGTGTTCTGGCCTACACTCCGACACGACTTGTACCGCTATTAGCGGACTGACGTTTACCACCCCCTAGGCCCGCCATGCGATATTCACAGACGAACAGACCGGATTGTACGGAGATTGTCACATTCAGGCTCAGTAGGAGTTCGGATGGGTTTACCTCATCGTCCTTCTTATCGACATCTGCCTGGGGACCGTTACGTACAGCTAGTGCCGCTTGCGGTCTATGGTTAAACCCACTGCCAGCGTAGTGTCGAGTCTTTAGAGTCCCACACAGAGAGTTTCCCTGCACTGAGCGAAAGGTGTAGAGGCCATATGGTTTTACGGCAAGGCTACGATCACTTACGTGCACTTGTGTGCGTATGCTGTTCGGGCAGACAATACTAGTGGGCTTTGGTTTAAGCCGGATCCTAGTATTGTATGGATGGATTTTTTTTGTCTTCTGTGCATTCGCATTCTACGGAATGCGGATGCGGGTGTGTATGCACAGTTGCGAGGAGCGAAGAAGAAGGAGGTGCCTCATTAGGGTTTTGACAGTTGATTCGGTCAAGACTTTTATGAGGCGGGCTCATTAGGGTTTTGACAGTTGATTCGGTTAAAACCATTATGAGCCGGGACATTATTTACTAATCTTTTTAGTGATAATTATGTCATGGCTAATTGCTTTGACCATTTGACCATACTTGACTTTGTTGACCGTTTGACCAAACTTGACTAGGATCTTCATGAGAGGTCTAGAGTATTCTTTGGTTTTCATTTTATTTTTGTGATGAAAATGGTCAAGTCAAGGTAGCCATCTACTTTATCATGAAAAGATTAGTAACCATGATGTTTATGCATTATTATTCCATGGTTCTTTTTCTTTGGTTCATAATTCTTTTCTCATTCTCTCTCTTGATATGAGAAAGCTTCATGGTTCCTCCTTCATCTTCCTCCTCTTGAATTTTCCTTTGATCTCATGTGTTGAGAAAATAAGGAAGTAAATTGACAAAAACATCCATCTACTTCTTCTACACAACCTAGGACATCATGCCTAGCAACCTTGTTGCCCTAGTAACATCGGTTTGAGGTGGAGCTCGGAACACAAACTCTCGGGTGGATCGTCTTCGACTCAAGGAGGCCGCGGAGGTGACCAAGATCCGGATCGATCCTCGGAGCTTGGATGGATGAGCAGGACAGCGGAGAGAAGACTCGAAGGACCGGTATCGTGATGTATAATCTCTATGTCATAGTAGATAGAACCTCATGTAGTTTGTTAGATTTTTGTTTAGCAAAGATCCTCTTTTTAGTCCATGTTGCCTTTGTGTCAAAAATCGTTTTTTACCGTTTCCGCCTTCCCGTAAGAACCGGGGTGAGCAACGTGGACTTACAGAGAACCCTAGGGTGTTTGAGACTAGGTATTCTACTCATTCTCTACTTCATCTTGGACATGTCGGTTAGTATATTTCATGTCCGAGTTGCCTCGGTATAGAGGCGGAAGCCCGTATAAAGATCCATTGACGTGGTGCCACCTCGACGAGGAGACAGGAAATCGGAGATGCCGCGAGGAGCGTGGAATGATGGATAAAGACCGAAGGACACGGATCGATCGGTATAGCAATTCTATCATCTTTGTAGTTAGCTAGTTTAGCGTTAATGGTTAGATCCAGGTTAAAGTCCATGCTAGCGCCAGTTTATAAAAGTTTTTGTTCCGCGTTTGGCCTCAGATTATTGGCCGGGGCGCTGGCGTAGACTTACATGGTATCAGAGCCACGCCGTTAACCTTTACCTGCTTGTTCTAACATGTATAAAATATCGATCGAACGAAATTTCCAAAACCGCATTTTCAATGTTAAAGTTTCTGTTGAATTTTTAAACTGGTATAAAAATTATTTTGGGTATGTCAGAAAATCGAGCAGGCTTTTCTAAGACTCTGGAAGAAATTTGGTCGACTGAACCTTCAAGACCGCCGCGGAACCGCCGCACAATCCATGTATTGGCCGCAGTTCCGCCGCCGTTTTAAGGCTTCAGTGCACCATTTTTCTTCTGGGTGTCTTTCATGTGGAATTGTAGTTTTTGGAATATTTTGTTTGGGCCCAGATTTTGTTTGAGTACTGGAGTTGTACTTGGGGCTCACTTCGGGAAGTTTTGTTGATCGGAATTTTAAATATGTTAGTTTACAGTACTTATATTATATCTCCGACCGTGAATGTCATTCGAGCGGTAAATTGTGTCTAATTGCTATAGCTCTTTTAGACGGGTTTGCGAACGTGACATTTGCGTTGATGTTCTGTGTTGTTGCGGATTTGTCGTAGTGGATAGCTGTATGCAATGGTTGTGCAGTTTGGATTTAATTGTACATTTGATATTGCGGGGCGAGCATCCAACATGTGGACTGCCGTCACTGCCTGTTTGTATATTATTCTTTTGGAGCACGACCGGGTTGAGGTCGATATACCCGTTGTACATATTTTCATTTCTATACTAGGTTTACCCCGCGACGGAGTGCACAGATAGCCGGGTTCTGGAGGGTAACGGGCCCGCATCTCATGGCTTTAAGAGGCAGGGGGCCTCACTATAGAATTGGAAGGCTATTCGTCGCACTCGTAGGGGGTACATGTTGACCCAAGGAGGGGTGCTCAAGTTACCGGATTCCGTGAAATGCTGGGTGGTCCATTCACTTTGCTGTAGGGGGCTGCCTCGCTTCAGGTTTTGGCGGGTAACTTGCTGCACTCGTAGGGGTCTAGGTTTCATTGCACAGGCTATCCACACGACCAGGGGAACGTCGGGTTTTAGTAGCGGCTCTGTGAAACCCGGGGATCCCAGATTATTTGTATTGTTCTATGATGCTTATTACTTTTCTGTAATGTTGCATTTATCACGCCTGGAGCGATTATTGTATATTGGTATATATACTAGTAGATATTGTATATATTTTACACCCGCTCTAGTCCAGTCCCCGCTCTGTCATTAGTTAAGTAACCTAACGGGTGATGACGGGACCCAGTGACGAATGTGGATGGCATATACGTACATTTTATTTTCGTTCTTTTCCGGAGTGATCAGTTGATGGGACTGCGTTGATTTTGATCAATGCAAGGAAAACAAACCTGTTTGACGTTGTTGGAACAATTTTCAAAAGGTGTTATTACAAGGACGTTTTCTTTTGATTTGCACAGTGGTATTCAGTTGGAATATCCTGCACGTCATTCGACGAGGCAAGGGCCGAGATCCCTTTACCGGGAGTGACCCCTTGGGCAGAAGTTTGCGTCAGGGTAATAATTTCACTATAGTTGATTAATTGTTGCTTCGCATCGCGGTATTCAGTTGGAATATCCTGCACTTCATTCCACGAGGAAAGAGCCGAGATCCCTTCACCGGGAGTGACCTCTTTAGCAAAGGTTTTCGCCACTATATTTTTGTAAAAAGCTATCAGGTTCCTTCAACGAGATCAAGTTCATTACATTAAAGGTTTTTCGCCAAAAACCAGCCGTAGCCCTCTGTCATTTCATATGAATTGACCGTAGTATTCAAGCTATGTTTGTTTGGCCCTTAGTCAAGACATAGTGATTGGTAGCTGCTGGGGTGTTCACATGTTGCATAGATAGATGTGTTGGTTTGGGACAATCGTATTACTTTATTGTCCCTTAGTCAAGAGTATGTACGGGTGGGTTCAAATCAACCTGGATAATGACGGGAAGAACTTGACATGCGACTTATGATTTGTTGGCCCTTAGTCAAGGTCATAAGAGCATGGGGCAAAAATCCATATCCGGAGTTTCTAAATAAACTGAAACTTGCCAGGCATGCGCATACCATCTGGAGTGTGATAACGTGAGTGGATTCCTTCACGTTATCATGCGATGATAGTTGGATCCCGATTCCCACTGATGAGTTGGTTTACTCTTCGGGGGATCCCGACTAATTCTTCTTTCAGGTTTGGAGGAGAATTTGACGATACAGTGGGAGGTTTCCTGATTAGATAAAGTGATAACCATTATGATTTAAGTTAGAGTGCACGCAGAGTGTTTCTTTTCTCTCTCTCTTTGGCAGTGACCAAGGCCCGACCCTTGACTATGACTCAGTGACCAAGTTGACCGAACCTTCTTAAAATACTGGCTTTTGGATTGTCTAAGTTGCATAAGTCATTGCCACTCCTTCTTCTACCCTTTGCATTTCTCCAGAACACCTCGTATTACTACGAACATCCACTTCCATTGGATAAATCCATCGTATGGTTATATACGAACTCGAAGGGACTCCTTCGGGGATGGATTCAGGTTCAGGAGAAATTGAATTGGTTTATTCACTTGTCTTTTATTATCACCTTCTCTCAGGTCGAGAGTACTCCTTAGTTTAGGAGAGTACATCTATTACGCTTATTGGATAGTCCTCTTCCAAACCATAAGCAGGTGCCGAAAGGTAGGGAACACTACTACAAATAAGGGTTGCCCCTACGAATATAGCCGTAGGGACAAGAAAATACCCTGTAGGTGCAAGTTGAAGCCCTGAACTTGCCCCTACGGACAAAAATTTGCCCCTACGGAGTTCTGTGTAGGTCCTGTTTGCCCTATGGAATAAGCCGTATGTTAGTTGTATGTATGCCCTAGAGGCCAGTATTGTACAGATGATGTATATTATATTGGATGCTTGGACATATATAGAGATGACTTTCTTGCTCGATATGATAGTATGCTATCTGGTTGCTCTTTATCTTAACATGTATACTAGTCTCTTTAAACTGTCTTATAGTTACATGTTGATAAAGCCCTTAGGATGTGTACTTGACTACCTGGACTATGATGCAGATCATACTAGTGGGGACATGGTAGTCCATAAGTACATCCTTCAAGGTCCCTAGTTGTGGGTGTATCGAGACGGGGCATCGATATACCAGTGTAGACTAGCGTATATGCTTCTCGACCCATGAGATGGGCGATGGATGATCCCATATCCATTGGTGTTTGACATCAGAGATGGTATACGGGTGCTCAGTGGAGACTGGGTACACTGGACGGACTCGCCGAGAACTCCCAGATGGTATTATACCTCACGTCAGATGGCAGTTCTCAGGTGACACTTGTACATGTTAGTCTGTAGACCCGAGATCGTCATAGAGTCTTGTATGATTCCCACTGTGCTTTGATCTCCACCTTACCACGTCCATGAGGGCGTGCAAAACGGTGGTCTTTGGGTACAGTCCCGAGTCACATGGAGGCAATGAACGATATGAGGGGTTTCGTCTTTCCCGGTATTGGGGGTTGATGTTGCGCTGTGCTCGATTGGCTGTAACAGGGAAGTCCCTGGCCAGGGCTGATCAGAGATTTGCTGGTAAGTGTTACCAGTAGTTTCTCGACCCGTTATGAGCCTCACATCGGCACGACTTATCGGTTATTGGGGTCTGACGTTTACCACCCCTAGACTTGATATGCGACATATCAGACGAACAGACCGGACTGTACGCTAAGTGTTACTGGTTGGATTCACAGGAGTGTGAGCGGGCTAGCTCGTCGATCTTCTGATCGCTCAATACCCGGATGGCCGTTATGTTTAGCAGACCGCTTGCGGCTTGTGGGTGCTTGATATGATCATCATCTGCTACCGGCGTATTGACGAGTCTTTAGAGTCCTACACAGGGGTTTCCTGGCTCAAGCGAAACGAAATAGGAGCGCATATGAGATATGTGCGGGACCGAGAATAATGCGAGTATGTGATACCATATTTCATTCTCGCGATGAATGTTTCGATTGGTTGTATGCGATATAACCTAGTTATCGAATCGTTGATTCGATAAATCGATACATTGGATACTAGTCGGTTATGTGCGACATGACCGGATCATTGAATCAAGTGTTGATTTAATGATTTAATGTATAATTATATATTTGATATATTACTTTGCATTAACTAGTATTGGTTCATTTTAAAAGGATTTTCTCACTTGAAATGCACACAAGTTGTATATGTGATATACTTTTGTGCACTTGTTTGTATCATGTTTGATGATACATGCTAACTTGGGTTTGTGTAAAGGATTAAACCATGGTTATGTAATGGTTAGGGTTTTCATTTTCTTAACTATTTCTTTTATTTATTTATTTTTGCAAGATAAATAGAATGGTGGCTTTCTTTGTTTCTTTCATGAAGCTTCATGAAGTGTTGAAAGCTTGACCATTTTGTTTGTTTGCTTAACCCTAACCATTCAACCTAACCATGGTCTATTCTCTACACCTAACCAAGGTTAGAAGATGATAAGTATTTATTTTATTATTCTTTTCAAGAATAACTTATCATATTCTATCTTCTTCTTCTTCTTCTTCTTCTTCATCTTCATGAAGAAAACCTTGCCTCCATCAATGGCTTCTTGAGTAAAAGTGTGAGAAATCCAATTCTAAAGTGAACCCACCTCCTATTTCTTCACCCTCTACCTCTTGCCAAGTAGTATAGGGTGTTTTCTTCACAAGTTTCACAACTTGGTGAAGTTGGAGCTTGATCTTGTGTAACCTCGACGTAGATCATCTTCGGCATCGTAGCCGACGACTGTTCCGCTCATTTCTCCGATGAAGCCGATGCGAGAGTCCGGGATTCGAGATGGACAGCGAGGGGACAACTACGTGGAGCTAAGGAAGCGGATAACCGGATCTACAAAGGTTGTAGTTTCCTACTTTTAGTTAAGATGTTAACTAGTTTCCTTTTTCGCCTAAAATTCTAGTCAACGATCCGTATTAGAGTTTCTCGGCACTTGTAAAATTTGGAATTGGGCATTCTTGATCACATGTGAGAACTCATTAGTGTGCCCAGGAACCCTACAGTGGTATCAGAGCCAGGTTAGAGCCTTAGGCGATGCTTTGACGATGTTTGAAACCCGATCGAACCCGAAACCCTATTTTTTCCACGCTCTCTGGACTTTTTCTAAAAACTGGGTTTTTTCCAGATTAAAAATGCTTAAAAAATTCAGCAGGAAGTTGTAAGAATTACGATGCAAAATTGGACAAATGATGCCTCCAACCTGCGGCGGAACCGCGGCAGAAGCTTAGCTTCTGCGGCGGTTCCGCGGCGACATGATGACGTCAGCCCTCCAAATTTGCACAGTAATTCCTAATTTACAGTGTTGAGTTTTATGGGAATTTTTAATATTTATTCAAGAGTTGAATTTTCTGGGGTGTTTTGGGAGTTCGCTGATTCGATCGGATTATCAGACTTTGTCTATGTGGCTTTCCGGATATTTTGGAATATGTTAAAAAGTTCGACCGGATGTAAATACCCAATCTTTCCCCTGCCGGAAAATATCCAAGTGTTGGATTTTTCTGTGGTTTAAAGACGTTCTGAGTAGTGCAAGTAACGCGATGGTCCCTCTAGAAGACAACAAACCTTAACTCGATTATGTAACCGTCTTGAACTGCCCTTTGAACCTTCGGGTTTGGGGCAGTACGGCGTGCCACATGTGAGGCGTTGGCTTGACCCTTCTACGGCTGGACCGTTGGTACTGAGGCATGAAGTGAATGTCTTTGAACCTATTTCATGTGTTGAACGGTTTCGGGAAAACTTGGGTGTTCGAATGTTCGATCGGAAAGTTTAATATTTTCTATTTATCCGGAATGAGATACAATAATTGGAATTCACACACAGTTATGAGATAACTGAATGAATGTTATAAATCTAGCGGTTTAGTCTCACTTCATATTGAAAAGAGTTTTCGATAATGGGACTAAAATGCGGGGTTTATAAGTGTTAGGCATGTGATGTCTAAGTATTTCATTTGATTAGGCATGCGATGTCTAAAGAGGTTGCGGATTCCAACTGTTGTAGTTTTACACTTTCTTTTCTGTGACCGTAAGTGTAATATGTGATATTGCCGGTTTCGTTGCTATATGTCAACGACAATTGGGATGCGCATATTTACTTACGTTGATGACATGTGATGTTATGTGTTGCTGGATATGTTATATTGGATCGTCGTGTTTGAATAGCCGGGGGTTTTTGTGTGAGATGAGTGTTTTTCATTTTCATTCATGTAAAAACTTGTATGTAATATTCTTTTATTGGGGCACTTCCTGGTTACGGATGATGTCACCATTTGTATATTATTTACTTTTCTGCACTAGGATAGACCCAAGGAGGGGAGCATAAGTAACCGGGTTCTAGGGTTCAGTGGGAGACCATCTCGAGGAGTCGAGTCCGGGTCTTCTAACCCTAGAATTGGTAGGGTTGCTTTCCGCTCTCGTAGGGGTCTAGGGGTGTGGGATTGGCTATTCATCACGACCGTGGAATCCGTGTTTTATACTGGCTCGTATTAAAAACACGGACGTCCTAGTATATCCAATATTTCATATGATATTTTCTGCTGCGTTATCTGTGATGTGATCATGTGATTAGTTCAGATAGATATTATATATAGTATATATGATATATTATATAGACGTTGCTTATGTTTTACACCCGCGCTAGCCCTGCCTCGCTCTGGCGTTAGTTACCTAACCTAACGGTGCAGACGGGACATCGAGGCGAATGCGGATGGCATAAGCGTACGTTATATTTATCTGTGATGTTTAGGTGGACTTAAATGATGGGATATTCATTAATGAGATTAATGAAAGAAAATAAACCTAATTGATGTTGTGAAATCGAATTTCAAAATAAAACAGGTAGCTACAGTTCTTGCTTTGCATCGCGGTGTTCATTGTAGAACATCCTGCACCTTATTCGATGAGGAAAGGACCGAGATCCCTTCACCGGGAGTGACTCCTTTAGCAATAACTGGCAGATGCTACACACTCGGTTTGTCTTTTGATTGCTTCTATAGTTTCTGCTTTGCACAGTGATATATATGATATATCCCGCACCTCATTCGACTAGGAAAGGGCCGACGATCCGTTCACTGGGAGTGATCCCTTTAGCAAAACTAGAAAAGCCTCAAAAACACTCCATTTAAAAACCATTTGATTCCGCAACGAGATAAAGTTCAAAGCGTTAAAGGTTTTCTTAAAAACCATTCGCAACCCTCCGTCATTTTAGGAAGTAGAGTACTTAGTATTCATGCTACGTTTGTCGACCATAGCCGAGGCGTAGTGTGCGGTAGCTAAGTGATGTCTTCCTACACAGCATATGATGCGATTAGTTAGGACAGTCATGTGGCTTTGTTGACCTTAGCCAAGGGTCATGTGGGTGGGTCTAATTAATCACGAAATGATGGGTAGAACTTGACTAGTACCTATGATTTGTTGACCTTAGCCAAGGTCATAGGTGCTAGGGGTAAAAACCATTATCGGGAGTTTCAAGTGTTGAAATTTGCAATAATATTGCATACCTTCTATATGATAGTTGGATCCCGATACCTCCTGCGAGTAATTGTTACTCCTGGGAGAGTTTTGCACTTTACAATTAGCCGATCAAGTAGGTGTCTAGAAAGGTGTCAACGGGGTTACGCCTCTGGGAAAACGAGGTTTACTGTAATTAGGTTCGTGCGAAAGCACGGGGAACCTCCCTTAAAGTACCGACACTGGCCTGGCTGAAAGATTGGCGAACTTTAGAGTGTAATTAATCCCGGCTAGTCTTTCCTTTTAAGGTTTGAAGGAAGATTTGATAAAAACAGTGGGAGCTATCCTGATTAGATAAAATATATAACCAATCTAATCTTGCAAGAGCGCACGCAGAGTGTTTTCTTCTCTCTCTCTCCAGGTAGCGACCATATCACGCCTTAATCAAGATAATAATATGGATGTATTGACCGAACCCGCTTGTTATACTGAGCTGGGGAACGTTGGTCCCGCTCCAACTTATAATTGTTATAAGACCGAGCAGGAAATAGGGGAATACCAGGATTCCTATGCCGCCCAAACGAAGAAAGTGCATGAGATGCATCTCCTTCGGGTATGTTCATTATAAAGAACTGTTTCTCAGTATCCTCTGAATTCTGGGTATTTGATACCGGATCAGGATCCCAGATATGTAATCTGTTACATAGGGCTACAAAAAGGTAGAAAACTGAGAACGGGTGATAAGTTTCATGAGACAGAAAATGGAGCACGTGTTGCAGCCAAGTCTGTTGGTCACTGTCACCCTGTATTACCAATACATTGATTCTGAACAAATGCTATTAGATACCGAACCTGATATAAAAAATCATATCAATCTCTTTATTTGTTAAAGTAATGATAAAATTTTGTATTGATGGATAATGTTTTGAACATTTCCTATATCAAAAGTTGATCGGTTCAGGCACGTTATCTAAAAGCATTGACGTTCTAAATCAAACTACAGTTCCTAGTATACAGAACACACACAAGAGGAAGAGTTCAAAAATGAACGAATCCTTCTTGAGGCATTGTAGACTAGGTCATATCAATGCGACCCGACTGGCTGAAGTTACATTTTAGATGCATATTTAAATCAGTTTGAATTTACATCTTGTGAAACTTGCCAGTCATGTCACAAAGATTAGATGGCCATAGCTCTGTTTATTGGAAACAGAGAAAGAGTTAATGAACTCTTGGGACTGATACATGATGATGTATGTAAGGTCTCCTGTCTACATGTGCTAGGACCGGTTCTTTGTACTTCATTACGTTCTCTGATGATCTCTCAAGATTCAGACATATGTTCCTGTTGAAACATAGGCCCGAAGCATTTGAGATATTCACAGAATATAAGTTAGAAGTAGAGAACCAAAAACCGGGTATACGTATTATATCCTATGATGAGATCAGGGAGCAGAATACTTGTGCATGGAATTCCTGGACTATTCTAAAGGAGAATGAGATTCTCTCTTAGCATTACTCCTCCGTATACACCATAGCACGATGATATATCGGGGCGGAGCAATCACACCCTATATGATATGGTGCGCTCTATGATGAGTACTACTGAGTTTCCTATTTCCTTTTAGGGAGTTATGCACTTATGAAGTTGCATACCTATTGAATAGGGTTCGATTCAAATCAGTGCCTACCACTCCATATAAGATATGGTATGGGAAGAGCCTATCTCTTAAGTAAGTTAAGATTTGGGATTGTCCGGCCTGTGTCAAAAGCAAAATCCGGACAAGATCGAGGCAAGGTCAGTTCTGTAGAACTGGAAAGGTTCCAGCTATACAAAACTGCAGCTGATGATTTGACAGAACCAAAGGATTCAATAGTTCCCGACGAATCTCAGCCTCTCCGCCGATCTGGTAAGGTTTCTCATCCGCTTGAGAGATACTTCGGTTTCTCGATGACAGTGGGAGCGAGGATTGCATCATGAGATGATGACCCAACTAGATTCGAGCAGGTCATCGAGAGTAGGGACTCTGTAAGAATGGCTGGATGCTTAGCGATCTGAGATGGAATCCATGTACACCAACAAAGTATGGACTTTGGTTGCTAAATCTGAAGGGTTAAATCCCCATCAGGAGTAAGTATATCTTGAGAAGATTAATTGGTGTAGATGGAAAAGTTGAGACTTTCAAAGCTAGACTTTTTACAAAGGGTTTTCGTCAAAGACCAGGTGTGGATTATGACGAAACCTTTTCTCCAGTGGCTATGCTTAAATCCATCCGGATCATGCTTGCCATCGCTGCATATCATGATTACGAAATATGGCAAATGGATGTTAAGACCGCCTTTCTAAACGGTGATTTAGAAGAGTGCGTGTACATGACTCAGCCAGAGGGCTTCGTAGACAGTGGGAGCAGCGGGAAGGTGTGCAAGCTGCTTAAATCCATTTATGGATTAAAGCAAGCATCGCGGAGTTGGAACATCTGCTTTGACGTCGTTATCAAAGAGTTTGATTTCGTCAAAAACCCAGATGAACCTTGTATCTACAAGAAGGTAGCAGAGAGTAAGGTTGTCTTCCTCGTATTGTACGTGGACGACATACTCTTGATAGGAAATGATATTCCTATGCTGCAATCGGTCAAGCTCTTCTTATCACAAAGATTCTCAATGAAAGATCTTGGTGATGCCTCCTGCATATTGGGAATTATGATCTATAGAGATAGATTCAAACGGATATTGGGATTGTCCCAATCCAGGTACATTGACACGGTGCTAAAGAGGTTTAGTATGGAAGAATCCAAGCGTGGGAACTTGCCCACGATCTCTGGAGTCACTCTCTCCAAAGGGATGTCTCCCAAGACTGATTTGGAGAGAGCTAGCATGAAAGGGATACCCTATGCTTCGGCTGTAGGCTCTATCATGTACGCGATGCTATGTACCAGACCCGATGTAGCATACTCACTAAGTGTAGTGAGCAGGTATCAAGCTGATCCTGGAGAGAGTCACTGGACAGCTGTGAAGAGCATTCTCAAGTACTTGCGAAGGACTAAAGAGATGCTCTTGGTGTATGGTAACGGAGAACTCCAAGTGGAGTCCTTTACCGATTCGAGCTTCCAGAGTGATAAGGACGACTCTAAGTCGCAGTCGGGATTTGTCTTTACCCTTTACGGATGGGCGGTTAGCTGGAAGAGTTCCAAGCAGGAAACCGTGGCAGACTCGACTATGGAGGCTGAATACATCGCTGCCAACGATGCTGCTAAAGAGGCTGTCTGGATCAAGAAGTTCATTACTGAACTTGGTGTGGTTCCATCCATTGAGCATCCAATACCTTTGTATTGCGATAACAATGGAGCAGTGACTTTGGCCAAGGAACCCAGGTCCCATCAGCGATCCAGGCATATTCTGAGGCGGTATCACCTGATCCGGGAGATAGTTGATCGCCGGGAGATCGAGGTCAGGAGGGTTGACACGAAGAACAACACGGCGGATCCACTCACGAAGGCCATTCCCCAGATACAGTTTGAGAGACTCTTCGGGATGCTCGGTATGCGATACTACAGCAGCTGGCCCTAGTGCAAGTGGGAGATTGTTAGTTGTATGTATGCCCTAGAGGCCAGTATTGTACAGATGATGTATATTATATTGGATGCTTGGACATATATAGAGATGACTTTCTTGCTCGATATGATAGTATGCTATCTGGTTGCTCTTTATCTTAACATGTATACTAGTCTCTTTAAACTGTCTTATAGTTACATGTTGATAAAGCCCTTAGGATGTGTACTTGACTACCTGGACTATGATGCAGATCATACTAGTGGGGACATGGTAGTCCATAAGTACATCCTTCAAGGTCCCTAGTCGTGGGTGTATCGAGACGGGGCATCGATATACCAGTGTAGACTAGCATATATGCTTCTCGACCCATGAGATGGGCGATGGATGATCCCATATCCATTGGTGTTTGACATCAGAGATGGTATACGGGTGCTCAGTGGAGACTGGGTACACTGGACGGACTCGCCGAGAACTCCCAGATGGTATTATACCTCACGTCAGATGGCAGTTCTCAGGTGACACTTGTACAGGTTAGTCTGTAGACCCGAGATCGTCATAGAGTCTTGTGTGATTCCCACTGTGCTTTGATCTCCACCTTACCACGTTCATGAGGACGTGCAAAACGGTGGTCTTTGGGTACAGTCCCGAGTCACATGGAGGCAATGAATGATAGGAGGGGTTTTGTCTCTCCCGGTATTGGGGGTTGATGTTGTGCTGTGCTCGATTGGCTGTAACAGGGAAGTCCCTGGCCAGGGCTGATCAGAGATTTGCTGGTAAGTGTTACCAGTAGTTTCTCGACCCGTTATGAGCCTCACATCGGCACAATTTATCGGTTATTGGGGTCTGACGTTTACCACCCCTAAACTTGATATGCGACATATCAGACGAACAGACCGGACTGTACGCTAAGTGTTACTGGTTGGATTCACAGGAGTGTGAGCGGGCTAGCTCGTCGATCTTCTGATCGCTCAATACCCGGATGGCCGTTATGTTTAGCAGACCGCTTGCGGCTTGTGGGTGCTTGATATGATCATCATCTGCTACCGGCGTATTGACGAGTCTTTAGAGTCCTACACAGGGGTTTTCTGGCTCAAGCGAAACGAAATAGGAGCGCATATGAGATATGTGCGGGACCGAGAATAATGCGAGTATGTGATACCGTATTTCATTCTCGCGATGAATGTTTCGATTGGTTGTATGCGATATAATCTAGTTATCGAATCGTTGATTCGATAAATCGATACATTGGATACTAGTCAGTTATGTGCGACATGACCGGATCATTGAATCAAGTGTTGATTTAATGATTTAATGTATAATTATATATTTGATATATTACTTTGCATTAACTAGTATTGGTTCATTTTAAAAGGATTTTCTCACTTGAAATGCACACAAGTTGTATATGTGATATACTTTTGTGCACTTGTTTGTATCATGTTTGATGATACATGCTAACTTGGGTTTGTGTAAAGGATTAAACCATGGTTATGTAATGGTCAGGGTTTTCATTTTCTTAACTATTTCTTTTATTTATTTATTTTTGCAAGATAAATAGAATGGTGGCTTTCTTTGTTTCTTTCATGAAGCTTCATGAAATGTTGAAAGCTTGACCATTTTGTTTGTTTGCTTAACCCTAACCATTCAACCTAACCATGGTCTATTCTCTACACCTAACCAAGGTTAGAAGATGATAAGTATTCATTTTATTATTCTTTTCAAGAATAACTTATCATATTCTATCTTCTTCTTCTTCTTCATCTTCATGAAGAAAACCTTGCCTCCATCAATGGCTTCTTGAGTAAAAGTGTGAGAAATCCAATTCTAAAGTGAACCCACCTCCTATTTCTTCACCCTCTACCTCTTGCCAAGTAGTATAGGGTGTTTCCTTCACAAGTTTCACAACTTGGTGAAGTTGGAGCTTGATCTTGTGTAACCTCGACGTAGATCATCTTCGGCATCGTAGCCGACGACTGTTCCGCTCATTTCTCCGATGAAGCCGATGCGAGAGTCCGGGATTCTAGATGGACAGCGAGGGGACAACTACGTGGAGCTAAGGAAGCGGATAACCGGATCTACAAAGGTTTTAGTTTCCTACTTTTAGTTAAGATGTTAACTAGTTTCCTTTTTCGCCTAAAATTCTAGTCAACGATCCGTATTAGTGTTTCTCGGCACTTGTAAAATTTGGAATTGGGCATGCTTAATCACATGTGAGACCTCATTAGTGTGCCCAGGAACCCTACACCGTTGGGGCAAAAAAATTATTTTATTTACGGTTTTTAAAATAGATTACTTGTACCTACGGATGAATCCGTAGTAATAACCCCTACGGATACATGCGTAGGTACGCATCCGTAGGGGCAAAATATCAGGAATCCTGATATTTTGCCCCTACGGATAACTGGGTAGGGGCATTTGTTTGCCCCTACGGATATATCCGTAGGGGCAAGCTCAACCCCATGATACTGAGATCACAGGGGAAAATATCAGTTATTCTGATATTTTGCCCCTACGGTTTTATCCGTAGGGGCAAAGTGTGTACCTACGGATTAATCCGTTGGTACATATTATCAGTTTTTTAAAAAAAAGGGCTGCCTATTTTTTTCTCGCCCTGTGCACAATAATATATACATCAATCAAATATAAAATTAATCATCACACAACATGTATCACAGTATTCATAATCACGTCTCACGCATATAATATACAAAAGAAACCAAAAAACAGAATATGATATAAATATAAACACCGTAGGACCACCAATATCAATATCGTCCAAAATGTAGTACAATATGTATCATATAAATAAATACATGTTCCAAAAAATAAGAATCAAAAAGCTATCCTATCTCGGTCCAGCTCCACCTCTGATAAACGCTAGAATCTGGCGCGCCTGCTCCTCGGTTAATAAATCATGCAATTCGGAGCGTGCGGGAGTCTGAGCGGGCTGTGGAGCTGGCGATGTGGTCTGCGCAGCCACCGTCGAGGTAGTGGCTTGCGGAGCCGCGGCTGCGGGAGTCTGAGCGGGCGGTGGAGCTATAGGAGCTATCTGCGGAACCGCAGCCGATGTAGTGGCTTGCGGAGCCGCAGCCGAAGGAGATGCATGTGGAGGCTCGGCCGATATACCCTGTCGCGTCTGGACCTAACATGTGTAATAAGCGTGTAAGAACTGTGTATTATTCGAATTCGTATCATTATCAAGTTATTTCGAAACCCCATTTGGATATCTAGTTTGGAAAACCGTAGTTTATTTTAATTAGATATGTATGTATGATTAATCAAAGCTAAGTCTACAACCAAATAAGCTCAGGCTACGTACTAATATTGGATATGTTGATATCTATAATATGACATGATATTTTACTATTAAGTAGTATACATACCAGCATCTCCTTCAACTCCTCTTGAACGGTGGCCTTCAAGCTCTCCAGTTCCTGCTGGACACGTCGCTCACTGGAGACGGAGGAAGTAACCGCCGGGGTGGAATCCAACCTCATATGGGCCCTGCTAGGGCCCAGTCCCCGGCTTCTTTCCCAACCTCCGTGGTGCCCTCCGTGTGCGGCGTCCAGGACTGGGGTCAGCAGCCTCGGATCGCTCTGTCCGGTAAAATCGATCCCCGATGCCTCGGCCTGCTCAACCACCCGCTCCTACACCCACATTAAGCAGTAAAGTATAAGTATAAAATTTCGTGTTCTCCTACGTCCAGTGAATGACTTGTTACTCCATTCATTTAGGCACTTAATCTGGAAAAGTTGGACGAACCATGAGAGGGTGGAATACTTCGCATTCTCATAAATTGGTTTTCTAGCATCATTCATGAAATTTTCATATTTATCCGTACGCGGTCCTTGACCGGAAGGAATGTCATCTTCGGTACGAATAGATTCACCTAGGGTAGCATCTACTATATCCTCCATTTCTTCTGATGGAAATAAATCACCGTCTTCTCCTTCTTCTCCTGCCGCATTATCGTGTTCTCCTCCTTCTTCTGCCGCATTACTGCATTCTTCTCCTTCCCGTGATATTTCCAAGTTGTATAAAGTCTAGTAAACCCATATTTTACAATATGAAGCTCTACCAATTCTACCTTCTGCCAGTACTTATTTCCACATCTATCGCACGGACAGAGAATCTTCTCTATTATGATCTTATTATGTGCGCGTGCAAATTCAATGAAAGCAGCAACTCCTGCGACAAACTTAGATTGCAAACGTTGTTGCCAGTCCACATACATCCAGTCCTTAACTCTGACGTACTCATGGGCCATGGTAGACTGTATAACATATAAATTGTAGGTTATGGTAACTATATTGAGAAATATAAGAACGGGATAGTTACTGACAAAGGAGAAAATCCGTGTATATGCTTTGTGTGTGCGTTTATCGTTGAAAAGAATAAATTATCGAACGTATGTTAACCGATAGACGGGGACTAAGTGGCGCTTAGTTTCATATATGAGTATTGATGAGATTTTGAAGGTTTCATATTAACATCGAGTTCATATATTGGTTTTAACTTGAACATCTTGAATCACTCTCTAATTATCCGTTTGTTGTGTATTCTTGTTGTATGTGTGTGTTCCGGCTGTCGGGGGTAAGGCTTCTATCCCATTAAGAATGTATAGAGCGAACACCCATTCGCTTGTGCTTTCAACTGTTTTGAGTAAATTTCGGCAGCACCTCCCTGCTGTTCTCCGAGTACACTGTAATAGAATAGATAATCATTTCAAAGCTGTGAAACAACGTTGAAATGAACTTCTAATCTATCTTTGGGCACGGAGAACCAGTCGAAAGGTACCGACAAAATATCTCGAAACGGATGAAAACACAAGTGAATGGAGGTGTTTGCTTTATATATTCCTAACTTGTCCACACGGGACAAATCTATCGGTTACCATACGATTGAATCTTCTCGTCGCATAGACTATACGACGGTTGTTAGTATCGAGCTATACCGTCCGATATTTAACAACCTTCATATAGTTCTATGTCACGACGAACATCGCACGTATGTTAACCGATAGACGGGGATTAAGTGATGCTTTTAGTTTCATATATGAGTATCGATGAGATTTTGAAGGTTTCATATTAACATCGAGTGTCATATATTGGTTTTAACTTGAACATCTCGAATCACTCTCTAAATATGCGTTTGTTGTGTATTCTTGTTGTATGTGTGTGTTCCGGCTGTCAGGGGTAAGGCTTCTATCCCATTAAGAATGTATAGAGCGAACACCCATTCGCTTGTGCTTTCAACCGTTTCGAGTAAATTTCGGCAGCACCTCCCCGCTGTTCTCCGAGTAAACTGTAATAGAATAGATAATCATTTCAAAGCTGTGAAACAACGTTGAAATGAACATCTAATCTATCTTTGTGCATGGAGAACCAGCGGAAAGGTACCGACGAAATATCTCGAAACGGATGAAAACATAAGTGAATGAAGGTGTTTGCTTTATACATTCCTAACTTGTCCACATGGGACAAATCTATCGGTTACCATACGATTGAATCTTCTCGTCGCATAGACTATATGACGGCTGTTAGTATCGAGCTATACCGTCCGATATTTAACAACCTTCGTATAGTTCTATGTCATGACGAATATCGCACGTATGTTAACCGATAGACGGGGACTAAGTGGCGCTTTTAGTTTCATATATGAGTATCGATGAGAATATGAAGGTTTCATATTATCATCGAGTATCATATATTGGTTTTAACTTGAACATCTTGAATCACTCTCTAATGATGCGTTTGTTGTGTATTCTTGTTGTATGTGTGTGTTTCGGCTGTCGGGGGTAAGGGTTCTATCCCATTAAGAATGTATAGAGCGAACACCCATCACTTGTGCTTTCAACCGTTTCGAGTAAATTTCGGCAGCACCTCCCCGCTATTCTCCGAGTACACTGTAATAGAATAGATAATCATTTCAAAGCTGTGAAACAACATTGAAATGAACATCTAATCTATCTTTGTACACGGAGAACCAGCGGAAAGGTACCGACGAAATATCTCGAAACGGATGAAAACACAAGTGAATGAAGGTGTTTGCTTTATACCTTCCTAACTTGTCCACACGGGACAAATCTATCGGTTACCATACGATTGAATCTTCTCGTCGCATAGACTATACGACGATTGTTAGTGTTCCCCTCCGAACGGCGGCCGAGACGTCAGGACGTCACGTAACCTGGGGTTCGGGGCAGATGCTATTTGGTTTTTATCCGTCCACCTCTTCGAAGATGCCAAGTTGATTTATGGCACCGTGTAGCGGAGGTTTAGACGGATGCGGCCGATGTAGCAGACTTCGTCAGATTCCCCCTCGGGGTGAGGGGTTTTTGATTGTGGGGACGCTCTTCCCTGCAGGCGCAAGCCCCTGCAGTTAATTACGCTATCGCGTTGCGATAACAACTTTCTCCTTCTCCAGAATTTCACTTCATGTCGTGTATGTTTATTTTGTTTGTGGTTGCCCGTGGATTGTGTACGGAGACTGAGTAATATCGTCACCCGTAGGACGTGGATTAGTCCAAATCCGTATTTGCTTAGATTTGGGTTTGGTGTTTTTTAGTTTAAGGATGCATTAGTCGCGTTGTGGCTAAGATCAACTTAAACCTTCGTTAAGGATACATTAGTCATGTTCTAGACTAAGATCAACTTAACATAGTAATTGATTTAATTATCTGGCCATCGGGACCCGTCACCTCTCCGACGTCGTTGAGGGATTACAACGACATGCGTCTGAGGAGTTCAGAGATGTACCCTTGAACCAAAGTTGATTTGGGGTTTCATTGTTTATTTAAATATCTAAGGACACAATAACCGTATTTGGGGCTAGGATCAACTTAGACGGGACCGTTTAGATCCAGCAAAAGAGCGTTTGGGCTCGATTGCGCTAGTTTAAGGACGTGGCGGTCCATTGCCAGTTTTAGGGACGTGGTGGTCCATTATTAGTTTAGGGACGTTTCGGTCCGTCGCCAGTTTAAGGACGTAGTGGTCCATATTCCAGTTTAGGGACGTGGTGGTCCATCGCCAGTTTAGGGACGTGGTGGTCCGATTTTAGTTTAGGGACGTTTCGGTCCAATTTTTAGTTTAGGGACGTTTCGGTCCAATTTTTAGTTTAGGGACGTTTCGGTCCAATTTTTAGTTTAGGGACGTTTCGGTCCAATTTTTAGTTTAGGGACGTTTCGGTCCAATTTTTAATGAGTGGTCGTTGGGACCCGTCACCTCTTTGACGTCGTTGAGGAATTACAACGAGTGATGTCAAAGGAGTTCGGAGATGTACCCTCGAACCGGTCGTGAATTGGTTTATGAGAACCATTTCGCTCAGTCAACTTAATTTTAAGGACTTACAGTCAGGATTGGGTTAAGTCCAATTTTTATTTATTTTAGGCTTTGCCTGACTGAAAGAATCAATCTAAATAGGTCTCTGCCTCTTTTTTATTCTTGCAGTTTGATTTGGGCCAGGCCCTCAAGAATTTCCAAATAGGGCTCTGCCCTTTCATGATTTGATTTGGGCCAGGCCCTCAAGAATTTTCCAAATAGGGCTCTGCCCTTTTATTATTTTATTTGGGCCAGGCCCTCAAGAAGTTTTCAAATGGGGCTCTGCCCTTTTATTATTTTTGATTTGATTTGGGCCAGGCCCTCAAGAAGTTTTCAAATAGGGCTCTGCCCTTTTTATGAATTTTTTTGTGATTTGATTTGGGCCAGGCCTTTTTAAATAATGAGTTACAGGAACTCAAGAATCTTCTGATTGAAGAACAAAAGTACATAGCACTTTTGATCTAAATTTGGATCAAAAGAAAACAAGTTTTTCTTCTTGTTTTCTTTTCACAGAACCAAGGGTTCATATCAAGTGCAAGGCACTATTTTTATTATTTTTATTTATTTCTTTTTTCTTTTGTTCTTCAGAAATTCTACCTTTTTTTCTCTTTTCTTGATTAATCTTCAAGAGTTTCTTCTCTTTTTTCTTTTCAGAAGTTTTTTCTTCTCTTGATGATGATGCCTTCTGAATGAGGCCTGGGGTCTTATTTATAGTGCTCACAAATTTGTTGGATTTGTTAACAAAATCTTTCCTGAATGATTTTGGGAATTTTCCCACCATTGGATCAGAGATCCAAGGGTCCCTGTTTTACAGGAGAACAGAAAAGATCCACATAAATTTTCATTTAGTTGCTGCGCAACTCACCAGTGCGTGACACGTGTCACGCATCTGTGCACTTGCGCAGTTGCGGTTGCGCAACTGCGCAGATACGTGTCGTGCATCCGAGCGCTTGCGCGGTTGAGATTGCGCAACTGCGCAGACACGTGTCACGCATCGGTGCGCTTGCGCAGTTGCGATTGCGCAACTGCGCAGACACGTGCACGCATCTGTGCGCTTGCGCAGACACGTGTCATGTATCTGTGCGCTTGCGCAGTTGCGATTGCGCAACTGCGCAGACACGTGTCACGCATCTGTGCGCTTGCGCAGACACGTGTCACGCATCTGTGCGCTTGCGCAGACACGTGTCACGCATCTGTGCGCTTGCGCAGTTGCGATTGCGCAACTGCGCAGACACGTGTCACGCATCTGTGCGCTTGCGCAGACACGTGTCACGCATCTGTACGCTTGCGCAGTTGCGATTGCGCAACTGCGCAGACACGTGTCACGCATCTGTGCGCTTGCGCAGCCACGTGTCGCGCTGCCATGTATTTGCGCAGTTTAAGCCTTAATTTTGTTTTCTGAAGAGCCTTGCTCTGATGGGACGCACTGTCTCGGGCGTTACGCCGCCGAATCACCTTCTGCCACGTGGCAAATTGCGCGTTGCGCACGGAAACCGAAGCGTTGCTTCAAATTTTGAATTTTCAAAATTCAGTAGAGCCTTGCTCCGATTGGGGGAAACAGATGCCCCCCCACCGTTGCGCTCACGTGGCGCGCACGTGAGTGCAGCGGTGGCAAGATCCTGACCATCGGATCGACGGGTCAGGTGAACAGGCGCAGGCGCCTATAAATAGGACCCTTGGTCCTTGGTAATTTTTACCATTTCTCAAGAATTTTTACCCAGAGCCTTGCTCTTGTTTAAAACTTTAGAGCCTTGCTCCTGTGATTTCCTTAAGAACTTCTAAGTTCTAATTTCAGAACCATTTTAGGTAAATTAACTTAATTTAAATCAAATTTAAATAATCAGAGCCTTGCTCTTATAGATCTCTGATCTAAAGGAAACCCCTTTGGGGTTTCTTCAACAGAGCCTTGCTCTTATAGATCTTTGATCTAAAGGAAACCCCTTTGGGGTTTCTATTCACAGAGCCTTGCTCTCAAAAATTTGCAGAGACTCTGTTCTTAGGTTTTAACCCATGAACAGAGCCCTGCTCACAGATCAACTAGAAAACTTTTTAAAGGTTTCCATGGATCTTTAAGACCCCAAAATTTTAATTCTTAGGAGTTATAAATTTTTATTATTGCTATAGAGCTAGGCTCTTTTTTTTTTTGGAAGTTTTATTCTTCTGAAACAGGAGTTTGACAAATGTCACTCTGTGACAGAGCTTTGCTCTGAAAAGAGGAGATTTTCTCCTTTTCCTTGGGGATCCCCAACCAATGGGTGTATCCCATTGGGGATTTTTTTTATGAATTGACAGTCACATCTAATGATGGGATTGTCTTATCAAATGATGCACATCATTCAGATTTTGTGGTCCCCCTTTGGTCCCCAACCCACTGCATTGCAGTGTGATGTATGCCTTTGATATGTGAAGCAATGGAACACTAACAGTTGTTATTATATTTTTTTTTTTATCTACAGGAAACATGTCTGAAGATTTGTCTTTTCCCTTTGTTCGCTCAGAAGGAGGGTTCCCACATGCACCAGTGGACCGGGTGGTGTTTGCTCTGATCAAAGATCACGATCCTGAGTGCAAGAGACTTCACCTATGGGGGAGGTGGTATAGCCAGATTATCCAAGGCCGCCGCAGTTTTAGTTCCGCCTCGCCTTCCGAACCCATAGTTACGATCCCCTATGCGGACAAACCCCCGGTGGAGTATGCCGTGGAGGTAAAAAATTGGAATTCAGACGACCTTCTCCAGCCCGCAATCGGCGCTATTCCGGTACAGCCGCCGCCGGCCATAGATATCTTGGGAAGGCGAATCTGTCAGGGTGAAGCACGCCCTTGGGGACAGGCTTACAATATTGGATTAAATCCGCGACCGCTTGCTGGATACCTGCCATGGGCCCGGTACATTTTAGCGGCGAAAAGAGCTCACCTGACGAAGATAGGTTTATATTCCGCCGTCTACGTCTCGCTTTTCGAGTATCCTACTCCTCCAACGTGGTGGACAAAGGCCTTCATCGAACAATGGAATATCCCCACGCATACTTTCCTGGCAGCGGATAGGGAAGTTTCAATTTCTCTAGAGGAATTCGTTGAGCTTTCTGGTTTACCGGCGAGGGGGGAGCACTACGAAGAGCTGCTTCCTCCTGATGAGTACGTCTTTGCCACCAAGCAAGTGGTACTCGACTTGACTCCGGAAAATGCCATCCAGCATCAGCATCCGGGCCTGGTGAGGGTGTTGGAGATTTACGAGGAGCTTCATTTGGAATTGGGCGACCGAGGAGTTAGTTTTGCGGACTTCATTGCTCGTTTTATTCGCCCGGAATTTTTATCAGAGCAAGGTGAGAAGTTCGCCCAACTTGCTGATCCTTTTGGTTTCGGCCTGGACCGCCGACCTTCATCGGAAATTGATCAGCGAAGTTTTTACCTTCCCGGTACTGCTAGCGTTCCTTTCTCAGAGATCGCCGTTCCTGGCATGGATGAGGAGACCTTCTTCATCGGGTTCTTAGGTCTGTGGCTGTGCAGCTTCGCGCTTCCCATGCACCCACGCCTCATGAGGTCTTCTGTCTTTTACCCGGCGCATCAAATGGTGGCCGGTCTACAGTTATCAGTGGGGATCGCCGGGTTGGCTCATCTCTACAATGGACTTAGCGTAGCGGCGGACGCTAATGAACCTGGGGTGCAGCCTGCTAACTTCCCGATGCATTACTTCACATCTTGGATGGAGCTGCATGTTCGAGGAGTGTTTGGTGCCCACAAAACTCCTCCATTCTTTGAGAGATTCATATTTCCAAGAATCATACGATTGATCGGGGCTTCCATCGTGTTTGCACCTCCGCGGGAGTCTAGGGGACTCCTTCTGCGTTCGCATCTAGTCGGGGCGAAGACTTCTTTTGTGGATAAGGTCATCACCATGGGTTCCGAGACCACTAAGTCGGTGGTGCCGCTGCGTGATGACTTCAAGGGCGGTGTCTCCGTGTTGAAGGCTCGGGAAATCCTCCACCTTTATTCCATTCGGCCGGGTTACTTGGTATTTAGGCAGAATGAAACGGCCCTCTTCATGAGGTATAACCCGCATCGATTTGCCCGGCAATCGAGTTATAACCAAGGAGTCCCGTTGGAAGCCTTCTTGGGAACACCTGCAGTCGGTCCAGAGGGAGTACGGAATGCGATGCATCACTTCATCCGGCTCAATACAGGCTCCTACTTTTTCATCAGTGAGCCCAGCTGTACCCCCAAGATACTCAATTCGTATGTGGCTTGGTACGCGCACGCGATGGGCCCAATTATCTTGATGGAGAAACGTCTACTGGTCGATCGCAGGGCTGCGCCTCCCGGCGGCAATCGCAAGGCTCCATTGCAGCCCAGGGTTCAGGTTATCCCTCCGACGAAAGAGGCCGGAGCTGATCGACCACGGGTGTTGGCCCCTCCGCGTGGACTGCCACTGCCTACTACAGTGGATGCCCCAACGGCGCCCCGTGCTCCGACAAAGACGGTTAAAGCGGCATCGCCGGAGTCGGGTGCAGGAGCGGACATCGGGACTCGCCGCCCGAAAGCGACTGCCAAAACTGGCAAGCGTAAAGCTGCTCCCAGTGGGTCCAAGGCTGGCGGGCAAAAAAAAAGAAGTCCACCTTATCCCTCGATGTGATTCTTAACTTGGAGCCCGCGGCTCATCCTGCCGAGACTATATGTGAGTATGGCAGCAACGAGGGTTTCGTGGTGGATCCTGAGGACACCAACCTAGCCGCCGCCATTGCAGAATCAGAGCGATCAGCGAGGCTCGAAGCGATGCTGAGTAAACTCGCCGAGTCCGGTAATCATCAGACGCCTTATTTGTTATCTCGTTGCACTCTATATTGTTACATTTAACTAACTTTTTCTCCCTTTTTTAACAGGTATCTCCACTGAAGATGCTATCGCTGCATCCTTGAAGACCTTCCAAGAGGAGGAGAAGAAACGTGCACTGGCAAGCGTCGGTATGCTCTATCCCCTTCTCTTTTATAAGGAAAGTTTGTTGTCTTTTTATGATAGCCGACATGACCTTCTCTTGTTTCTTTACAGGGGTGGTATTAATCGGCGCCAGGACCCTTCCCAAGCCCGTCATCGAAGTCCCAGCTCCGTCGAAGCTGCCGCAAGAGCCTCGGCTTGATGCAACAACGAGGGATGCTCTGAAAAATCTGGAGGCATCCCTCTACACGGATGAGGAGGCTTCGCTCAAGGAAGCTCTGATGGCATCTGTCTCATCGGCTCAAGAGGAGCGGAAGCGGTCCAGACGCGAAGCTAAGGCGCGCAGAGCTGCTCTGGCCGCAGGAGCGGGCCCTAGCACTGTTCCTCACGCTAGTACTCCTTCTAAAGAGCCCCCTGTGGCTCTGTCTACCGCTCATCGGCAAGTTGCACGCGCGGTTCGGAACGCCAATGATAAATCCGCTTCAGGTAGTACTCCTTTCAGAACTTTGTTGTATGATTTGTAAAACTATTGGCTTATACATATCTCATCTTGCAGGGTCAAGTCCAACTGAGGGGGAGGCGGAGACGACCGTCGAACCCAAGGGAGCGGAAGAAGCGGTACTCGCCGAACCCGAACCGACAGTGGACAACTTTGTCGAGGCCGTGGGGACTGGAGCCGAGATTGAGGAACCTACCGCGGAGAAAGTCATTGATGCCGTACCCGAAGCGGTGGCAGATGATATGATTGTCTCGACCGAGCCGAAGGCGGTAGAGGGCGAGGTACTTGAGGCTGGGGACCTCGTGGTGCCGGTGGACGGGGCAGCTGTAATCGCTGATCCTGAGGGAGCAGCAGGTGAGGCGGCCATGATTCCTGAGGACGAGCTAGGCGCTCCTTCTCAGGAATCTGGCAATGTTCCTATCTTGGCCCTCCCTGTCTATGGTTCCCCACCGCCTGCAGAGCTTGAGAGCATAACAACGGTTCCCCTTGAGTCGGGTGATGAAGCTACAGGCGGTGGTCTTCCGTCAGTGGAGGAGGGGACTGCTTCCGTTTCTGCGGGCAGTTCGTCAGGTAAAATTTTTAAGTCACCAGCGTTTTCCCCTTTTTTTTGTATATATATTGTGATCTCTTTTAACAAGCTTGTTCTTGCAGGTGCGGCCAGTACTGACGCTCCATTGCTCGAGGGAGTACCGTCCATTACTACTTTGGCAGTAGTTACCTCCCCATCTTCCCTTATACCGTCACGGATGTTGGAAGGTATGGATTTACGACTTATGCATTAATCTTTTCAAAAATGTGGCTTTTGTACTAACGTTATACTATTGTGCTTTTGCAGGAGTGCTTTTCGACCATTTATATCAAGTGTTGCTCCCACACTTCTCTTTCCCATCCGACCTCACTTCCCCCTCCAGTGGCGCCGGTGAGTATACTTTCACCATAATGTCTTTACTTACCCCCCCTTTTTTTAGCAGTGGGATAATTTCTGATCTTTCCTTTTCCTTATTGCAGTGCCACAAATCGAAGGAGGGGATGTAAGGCCTGCCGCGTTACCGGCCCTTCCGGCTCCGCCGTCCGTTGCTGCTGGTATAGTAGATTCCCTTTTTGGTAACCCTTTAACATCTTTTGAACCATCGTCTAACCTGTTTTGTTTCGCAGCTATTGTTCCGGCTCCCGTTCCCTTTGAAGCTCGCGTCTTTTCACCGGCAGGCCCCTTTTTGAGACGTCCGTCTTCAAAGGGTGCTGCGATGAGTCTAGGCATGCTGAGCGGATATATCGAAGAGCTCAGCATGGACGCTCTCCCTTCCGCTGCAGATTTCGCTGTGGATGTTAACCCCATGTTAGCGGCGCTCGTAACTTTTCACAGCGAAGGCGTCGTCGAATCTTGGGTTAACCACTGCAGGGAGATCGAGGCCTGCTTGTACCGGCTGGAGTTGACGCGACCCGTTCCCGAAGTTTTAGCTCTGAGCGCTCAACGCACAACTTGGCTCGAGCAAAGCACTTCGCACTCCCGCCACTTGGAGCAAGAAGCAGCTCGGAGACTAAAGGAATGCCAAAAGACCTCAAACGAAATGGCCCATCTGCGCGCTGAGGTTGAGGCAAATGCCGCCCAAGTGAAGACTATCTTTGAGGGTCTCTTGGAGCGCATCTCCCATGGGCTAAATTTAAAGAGGAAGCTTGACGTGGCTGAGCGCCATATCCCAAGTCGAGAGGCTGCTTATGAGGGCGTGAGGGAGCAGCTTGCAGTGGTCTTGCGGCAGCGGGCCCAAGTGGAGGCAGAGTTGATGGCGGTAGCCGAGCAGGAGAGGGCGTGGAAGGAGGTATGCGAGCAACTGATAAAGCTACTTAAGACGCTTCCTTCCCAGTAGCTGTTTTTGTATCAATGTATTTGTAAAATTTTTCTTTAAAATAATATGTATCTATTCTTTATTCTTTTGTACGATTCGTCTTGTATTTGATTGAAGTCAATGAATAAAGATACACATTTTCTTTTTCAATGTCTTGTATGCACTTTTTCTTTCTGCGTTCTCTTATTATCAGCATGCTGTCTTGATAAACATGTTTGACAGGTAACTTAGTTTTTTCCAAGAGATAGCGATGGCTTAGGCCGCAGGTTCAGGTCTGCTATCTAGGACTTTTCAACTCTATAAGCCGTGAGGGTCTCATAGAGACTTTTCTCCCTACGGATCGAGAGGATCTCGCAGGTGAATTTTCTCCTTAGGAATCGTGAGGATTCCCAAGTGTGGTTTTCTCTCATAAGTCGAAAGGATCCTATAAGAGAATTTCTCCCTCTTGCGAGTCGAGAGGGCTCGCAAGCGGTTGTTTCCCTCTTTGCCGAGAATCGATTTCAGAGAGTGAGATCCGTGGATAGTATGCAAGAGACCATTTAGGATTGACTTGCAGGATCCCATTGCCCCTCTTACGAGTCGAAAAGGCTCGTAAGCGGTTGTTTCCCTCTTTGTCGAGAATCGACTTCAGAGAGTGAGATCCGTGGATAGTATGCAAGAGACCATTTAGGATTGACTTGCAGGATCCCATTGCCCCTCTTACGAGTCGAAAAGGCTCGTAAGCGGTTGTTTCCCTCTTTGTCGAGAATCGATTTCAGAGAGTGAGATCCGTGGATAGTATGCAAGAGACCATTTAGGATTGACTTGCAGGATCCCATTGCCCCTCTTACGAGTCGAAAAGGCTCGTAAGCGGTTGTTTCCCTCTTTGTCGAGAATCGACTTCAGAGAGTGAGATCCGTGGATAGTATGCAAGAGACCATTTAGGATTGACTTGCAGGATCCCATTGCCCCTCTTACGAGTCGAAAAGGCTCGTAAGCGGTTGTTTCCCTCTTTGTCGAGAATCGATTTCAGAGAGTGAGATCCGTGGATAGTATGCAAGAGACCATTTAGGATTGACTTGCAGGATCCCATTGCCCCTCTTACGAGTCGAAAAGGCTCGTAAGCGGTTGTTTCCCTCTTTGTCGAGAATCGACTTCAGAGAGTGAGATCCGTGGATAGTATGCAAGAGACCATTTAGGATTGACTTGCAGGATCCCATTGCCCCTCTTACGAGTCGAAAAGGCTCGTAAGCGGTTGTTTCCCTCTTTGTCGAGAATCGACTTCAGAGAGTGAGATCCGTGGATAGTATGCAAGAGACCATTTAGGATTGACTTGCAGGATCCCATTGTTCAGGAAGTGAGTTTTTGAATCCTTACTGCCCGAGATGTGAGTCAAAGAAGCTCTCGTCACGGAGTGTTTGTATCCGTGAGTTGAGAAGTTTTGCGAGGGATTATTTGTTTCCCAAGCGCCAAGGATTATTTGTGTCCTTGGGGTTTGAAACGGGTCGATGGTTCCCACGGAGGCGCTGGTGGCTCTGCGAGTCGACGCGGATCAGAAGGCTCTCGTCAAGGAGTGTTTGTATCCGTGAGTTGAGAAGTTTTGCGAGGGATTATTTGTTTCCCAAGCGCCAAGGATTATTTGTGTCCTTGGGGTTTGAAACGAGTCGATGGTTCCCACGGAGGCGCTGGTGGCTCTGCGAGTCGACGCGGATCAGAAGGCTCTCGTCAAGGAGTGTTTGTATCCGTGAGTTGAGAGGTTTTGCGAGGGATTATTTGTTTCCCAAGCGCCAAGGATTATTTGTGTCCTTGGGGTTTGAAACGAGTCGATGGTTCCCACGGAGGCGCTGGCGGCTCTGCGAGTCGACGCGGATCAGAAGGCTCTCGTCAAGGAGTGTTTGTATCCGTGAGTTGAGAGGTTTTGCGAGGGATTATTTGTTTCCCAAGCGCCAAGGATTATTTGTGTCCTTGGGGTTTGAAACGAGTCGATGGTTCCCACGGAGGCGCTGGCGGCTCTGCGAGTCGACGCGGATCAGAAGGCTCTCGTCAAGGAGTGTTTGTATCCGTGAGTTGAGAAGTTTTGCGAGGGATTATTTGTTTCCCAAGCGCCAAGGACTATTTGTGTCCTTGGGGTTTGAAACGAGTCGATGGTTCCCACGGAGGCGCTGGTGGCTCTGCGAGTCGACGCGGATCAGAAAGCTCTCGTCAAGGAGTGTTTGTATCCGTGAGTCGAGGAATTTGTGTTGAAGTCACTGGCTTCTTCGGTTGGAATGAACCATTGAGGTTTGGCTTTATCGTTCGACGGAATCTGCTGGGGAAGTATGGTTTCTTCTTTGTTTACGCCCTTGGATCGTATACAGGGATCGATGTGATCTTAACTGTAGGGCCGAAGTTTCATCATTTCTTATTTTTGTTTTATTTTATTTCCGCGATGCTCTATCATTTCAGCTTTTATATCGCGAAGGTCGCGATTGCCCAATCATTTCGGCTATTTTTCGCGGTGCCCAATCATTTCGGCTATTTTTTGTTTTTACTCGCTGCTTTTTATTGCGAGTTGCCCAATCATTTCGGCTGTTTTGCATGCATACATTTTACTTGCTGCTTTTATTGCAAGTTGCCCTATCATTTCGGCTATTTCGTATGCATGAGCGGCCTACTGGCTTTTTGCCGTAAGCCTGAAATTAGACACCGATTTTGGCATCAGCACCGCTGCAACTGGGATATTGCCAGGAGCGAATCATCATTTGCCTCCGTCGTTGTCGAACAAAGGAGGCTTAGCGACCAGGGTTAGGGTCCTGTCGGCTAAGGCTTTTGACTTCATGAGCCGTAAGGGTTTCACGAAGTTATTTCTCCCTACAAGTCGTGAGGATCTTGTAGGTGTATTTTCTTCTTAGGACTCGTGAGGATTCCTAAGTGTTCGTTTCCTCTGTAAGTCGTAAGGATCCTACAGGAGGGTTTTCTCCTTGTAAGTCGAGAGGACTTATAAGGGTTGTTCATCATGCGAACATATCCCCAGTCTCGGATGAGACTTGATTAGGGAAATGTTTATTCGCGCCCGTGGATTGTATACAAGGGTCAATATTGAGCCACTTGTAGGGCCATATTGGAAGTTTGTGGGGGCTTGCTTAAGCACAGGTTTAGGTTTCTGTAACTTAAGACTTTCAAATCTCATGAGCCGTGAGGGTCCCATAAGAGAGTTCTCCCTACGAGTCGTGAGGATCTCGCAAGCGTATTTTCTCCTTAGGAATCATGGGGATCCCTAAGTGTGTTGCTCCCTTGTGAGTCGTAAGGATCTCACGCGGGTAGTTTCTCCTTACAGGGTCGAGAGGACCCCATAAGTGTCTTTTAACGAGGTTGCGCCCTTTCGGGTTTTCACAAACACTCGCCGGTAGCCCTGCTGTTTTTACTCACGGAGCCCTTTCGGGTTTTCATCCGTGCCCATTTTGCTTATGGACATACCGTTTTTTTTTTTTTTTTTTTTTTTTTTTTTTTTTTTTTTTTTTTTTTTTTTTTTTCTGTGGTAGTAGTTTAAAGACGTTTCGGTCTGTTATTAGTTTAAGGACATTTCGGTCCAACGTTAAAGGGCTGGCTACTGCTTATAAGCTCGAGCTTAGGAAGACAGCGAGCGGGCATAGTCGTCGTCATCTGCCATTGACCTAGGCTGTGACCCATTAAGCGTAGTATTTCTTTAAGAAGCGACCGTTTACTGGCCTGAAGGGTCTTTCACCGTGCATGTCCATGAGTAGATAAGCCCCGCCCTGGTAGACCTTATCGATGATGTACGGTCCTTCATAGTTTGGCTCAAACTTTCCCCGCTTGGCGCGATTGTGGATCATGGGCCTTTTGACCACTAGCACGAGTTCGCCTTGATGGAACGTCCTCGGTCGGGTTAATTTTTCGTATGATCGCGTCATCTTTGCTTTATAAGCCTCAAGGTTTTGTTGCGCTATGAGCCGTGTTCCTTCAAGGGCGTTAAGCTCCTCAAGCCGGAGGTGTGCGTTTTCTCCATCCGTCAGCTCGTAGTGAACTGCCACTCGCAAAGAGGGTAATTCTATTTCGAGAGGGAGTATTGCTTCCGTCCCAAACACCAACGCGTATGGCGTTGTTTTTGTGGCTGTCTTGAACGTAGTTCGATACGCCCAAAGAGCTTCTTGCAGCCTCTCGTGCCAGTCTTTTTTATTTCGGGATACTGTTTTCTTTATGATCTTTGTCAAGGTCTTGTTGAAGGCCTCGGCTAGACCGTTAGCTCGCGGATTATAAACTGATGAATATCTCCAGTCTATATTGTGCTGCTGTGCGAAACGGCTAATCTTATGACTTCGGTAGGCTGGCCCATTGTCAGAGATGATCCTTCTCGGGGTTCCGAACCGGTATATGACGTGCGTTTTGAAGAAATGGAGAATATTCTCCGTCTTCACTTCCCTCAACGGTACCGCCTCCGCCCATTTGGAGAAGTAATCGGTCGTCGCCAAGATGAAACGATGTCCTTTTGACGATGCTGGTTCGATGGGACCGACTATGTCAGTTCCCCACATTTCGAACGGCCAACTAGCCACTGTTGGGTGCAGTGGATTAGGATGCTGATGGATAAAGTCCCCATGAATTTGGCATGAGTGACATTGTCTGGCGTATTCCAGGCAATCCTGCATCATCGTAGGCCAGTAGTAGCCCATCCGCTTTATCTTTAATTTCATTTTAGGGCCTGCTTGGTGGGAACCACAGAGTCCGTCGTGAACCTCTTGGACGACCCTTCTCGCCTCGTCAGGTCCTAAGCATCTTAGCCACAGAGAGTCGAATGACCTTTTATACAAAGTATCATTGACGAAGGCGAAAGACAGAGCCCGTTTCGTGAGCTGATGTCTTGTGGACGCTTCTTCAGGTATTCGGTGGAACTTGAAGTAATCTATGAAGACTTCTCTCCAGTCCTCGGTATTTTCCCTGTCTTTTGTTTGCAGGGTTGTCTCCTCTTCCGCTTCTTTTTCTTCAGACGATTTTGGAGATATTTCTGTTGGGGCGAGCACTCGACGGCTTTGTACTATGATTTTAACGTCGTCGAGGTTCTCGTCAGCCAGTTCTTTAGCAAGTTTGGCTAGTGCGTCTGCTTTGCTGTTTTCCGCACGCGGTATGCTTTCCAACGTGTAGGAGGGAATTTGGGTTAGCAGTTGCTGCACTTTTTCACCGTATTTTATTAATTCCGGTTTACATGTTTGGTAATCGCCGTTCACTTGACTGACGACCAATTGGGAGTCCCCATATATGAGGAGGCTCTCAATTCCCATATCGATGGCGATCTCGAGGCCTGCTATCAGAGCCTCATATTCGGCTTCATTATTCGTCCTCGGCTCCGTTAAGGAGAAGGCGAAGCGCATTATTCCTCCTTGGGGAGTCACAAAGATGAGTCCCACCCCCGATTTGATCGTTGGCGTACTTTGTTTGTGCTTTTTCATAGAAGACGCTCCATCGAAGTAAAGCTCCCAGCGGGTATCACCACTGTCGATTGCGTCAAATGCATGTCTGTCTGGCAAATCGCAGTTTAAAGGAGAGTCGGCAGGTATGGGATGCTCGGCAAGGAAGTCAGCGATGGCCTGGCCTTTTACTGCCTTGAGAGGTTGATATGTTATGGAAAATTCCATCAAGAGCAGGGCCCATTTAGCGAGTCGTCCTGTCAATATGGCTTTTGACATTAAATATTTGAGAGGGTCCACTTTTGAAATCAGACGGACCTCGTGCGCCAACGCATAGTGCCTAAGCTTTGTTATTGCGAAGATTAATGCCAGGCAGTGTTTTTCAATGGGAGAATAGTTGCTTTCTGCCCCCAGCAGCACTCGACTTAAGTAGTAGAGTGCTCTTTCTTTCCCTTGATCGTTCTCTTGTGCCCATAATGCGCCTAAGGAACCTTCGAGGGCGGTCGTATAAAGAATGAGAGGCTTCCCCTTAACCGGGGCAGCCAACACCGGCGGGTTCTGCAAGTACTGCTTGATCTCGTCTAGTGCGCCTTGGCATTTTTGATCCCAAACGAATGGGGTTCCTTTCTTCATCAGGTGACTATATGGCCGGCATTTTCCTGAGAGGTTGGCTATAAATCGCCGTATGTATGCGAGTTTCCCTTGGAGAGACCGAAGTTGCTTGAGAGTTCTCGGCGGAGGCATTTCCATGATCGCTTTAATCTTTGAAGGATCTATTTCAATACCTCGATGCCGAACAACAAATCCCAGGAATTTGCCCGAGGAAACCCCGAACGCACATTTAAGAGGATTCATCTTCAAGTTGTACTGCCGAAGACGTTGAAACACGGTCTTCAAATGCTCAAGATGTTCGTCGTATGATTTGCTCTTGACCACGAGGTCGTCGATGTAGCATTCGACGATTTCGTGTATAAGGTCGTCGAAAATCTTTGTCATGGCCCTCTGATAAGTAGCACCGGCGTTCTTCAAACCAAAGGGCATCACTTTATAACAAAATATACCAAGAGGAGTCCTGAAGGCTGTGTGCTTCTGGTCTTCGGGATGCATTTTTATCTGGTTATACCCCGACGAGCCGTCCATGAAGGAGAAAACCTCATGAGTGGATGTATTGTCTATCATAAGTTCAGTAACTGGCACTGGGAAATCATCTTTTGGGCAGGCTTTATTAAGATCCCGAAAGTCTACGCATATGCGCACTGTCCCATTTTTCTTCATCACCGGGACGATGTTAGCGATCCATTCAGGGTATTGAACTTCCTGGATGAAGCCAGAGTCTATAAGCTTTTTGACTTCGGCGTTGATGCTCATCTCAAGCTCGAGTCGCATTCTCCTCGGCGCTTGTTTGACGGGCTTGATGTCCGGAGATATCGCCAATTTATGTACAGCAATTTCTGGATCTAGTCCCGGCATTTCGGAATAGTTCCAGGCGAAGCAATCTTTGTGTTGTAGAAGCACATCCTTCAACACAGTCACCCTTTTTTCAGATAACAGCTCGCTGATGAATGTTGGTCGCGGGTCATTTTCCGTCCCCAACTCAATTTTCTTGAGATTATCTGCAGTGGTGTGGATTCCATCCTCCAGTTCTTTCGGAGCTGGGGGAAATTCTGAGATTACCTCATCGCTGCTGTTTTCAAAGCACCAAGGGAAGTCGTTCATGTCCTCGGATTCTTCTTTTAATATTGTTACCACGTGGCAAGTGCGAATTTTCTGCCAATCCCAATGTGGAGTTGGTTTTTCTTTTGCAGCCTCGGGTTCGTGCTTCTGTGGTGGTGCTACCCTCCAGTTGTCAGAAAGCGCGAATTTGCCTAACTGATATTGGTCCTCAACCCAATTCTTAAAGGTGAAACAATCTTCAAGCGGATGCCCTACTACTCGATGGTAAGAGCAATAATTTGGGTTGGAGACTTCGCCTGCTTGCTCAGGGTGTTTAGACTCTGGCAGAGTAAGCATTTGATGTTTCAGAGCAAGATCAAGTATTTTCCTTGTTTTGTTCCGAGGAAACGAGTATGCTCGACCCATTTTCTTCATAAGGGCTAGGTCAATAACGCTCGCCTCTCGTATGCGTGGCTTCTTAGCTCTGTCCTGGGGTTGTCGAGCACCTTTTCGGCCCCTCGACTTGTTTTTGCTTTCGCGTCGAACCCTTTTTGTAGCAGGCTGACGTGGGGTAACATCTTCGTTCTTTACTGCCTGTCGAAGGAGACGCTGTGTCTTGGCTTTCTCATAGATTGCCATTTCACGATCGTGATCATCTCGGGCTTTTTGACTCGCATCCTTTATAAATTTGCTCACCGGGTCTTTAGACGATGGACTGGGCGGCTTTGTGTCAGGAACTTTTGCTGATTCGGGATTAGCGTCCTCCCATTGAGCGTCCGCTTCTTCATCAAAGTCATACATGGCATAACAGCTGTTTATTAGCTCACGTTTCTTTGCGCGAATATACCCGAGCCCTTTCGTTTCCGTTCTCCCGTTAGGCAGTTTGCATTGAGTTCCGGGAACGTTCCAGACCTTGTCATAGAATTTGGCCTTTCTGACGGTCTGTGTGAAGGACATCCCTTGGCGTTTCAGCAGCTTCTTCAAACCTTCGGTATAATACCTGGGAAGACGGATAGGCTGGAGCCTGTCGAGCGTGGGATCCGCGCCGTGCCAAATTTCCTTTTCCACCTTGTTTTCTTCAGAACGGTAGAATAGGATTGCTTTCTCGCCTTTTCGTCCAGGAGGGATATAGAATGTCTGCAATTCTTCTACGCTGTTGGTGTCGAGTGCATCCAGTTCTTTGTAATGTTCAAGCGGCACCATGGTTATCTGCAGACTTCGCTCTTCATCAGTGGAAATCTGTATTGAGGGCCGAGCGGGGAATACAGCATGAACTTCATCCTCTGAGTCACTACCGAAGATCAATGAAGGAACAGATGGTCCTGGCCTGGTGGACTGGGACGGACCTGAATAAATTATATCCTCCTCCTCCTCGGTGTCACTGCCGAAGACAGGGATGGTTGCGTTAGTTTTGTTCTCCGGTTTGTGACATCTTTCCGTGTCTTCGAAACTCGGTAGGAAGTATTTGGCATCTTCATACTTGCGAACTTCGTTCACGGAAAATAGATTCAACTCTCCTGCCACTGTGTACTCGAGGCCGTCCCTAGAATACTTCATGCACTGATGCTGTGTAGAAGGGATGATATTGTATTCGTGTAGCCATGGTCGGCCGAGCAGAGCATTGTAGCACGTCTTGGCGTCTATAACATGGAATTTGATGTCTGTGACGAGCACCCCGAAGCGTAGCGTCAATATCACAGATCCAAGAGTCTTTGAGGATTGAGAGTCGAAACCGGAGATGGTGATTTTGTCCCGGGCGAGGTGTTGGACACTCATGCAAATCTCCTTTAACACTCGCACATTGAGTAAATTGACAGACGATCCGTTATCGACCAAGATTTTTCCTATCTTTATGTCATGGCAGTATCCTGAGACATAAAGTGGGCGATTGTGTTCACACGTTCCGAGGAGAAGGTCTTCATCACCAAAAGCAACGTCGGCTGTGTGCACCTCTTCCAATTCATCCCTCATCTTTTGTTCGGCTAGGAAAGCTTGGAACTGGTCCGGATCTTGTAGGGCCTTAACCAAAGAATCCCTCGCCTCTTTCGAGAGCAATAGGGCATCGAGAATGCTGAGTTGTGAGGGTAGCTTTCTCAGATGCGCCAAGACATTGTAATCTACTTTATTCCTTTTGGGGGGATTCTTGGCGGTTAACTCTTCCGCAACTTGGTCATCCAAAGCGATGTCTTCAGAGACCTTCTCTTTCCCTTTGTTTTTCTTATTCAAGGGTCCGAGGTTCTTTTCGGGTAATGTTCGATTGCGCAGCTGTATATTCTCGCAGGCCTTTGGTTCTTTTTCTTTTCCCGAAATGGATTCTTCGAAGAGGGGACCAAGCTCTAGCTCTTCATCGGAGTCGCTCCCAAACGTAGGCACTTGTGACCCGGTAGTGTTAACCATGTGACAATTGCCGGCAGTTCTTTCAAGTTCTTTAGTCGTATTTCTTCGCTCTCGGCGAATTTTACGTTTTTCCCGTTTAAATCGTTGTCGATTAGCGACGTATCCTTGCCACCATCCATTGAAAGCTTTGCAATCTTGGGTGGAATGCGAGACCTTCTGATGGTATAAGCAATAAGAGGGGTGCATTTCTACCGCGCCAGTAACTTTTTCTTCAGAGGGTGGTAGCTTCATGCCCATCGATATGGCCTTAGCAAATTTCTTTTTTATCTTGAATTGGCTTTTGTCAGTGGTGGAGGCATTTTGCTTCAACGGGATCATTTCAGCTCCTTCCTCAAGTCGCTGACGCTTAGCCCTTTCGAATATAGCCGTCTCGCGCTCTCGATCAGCCTTGCTTTTCAACCGAGCTTCATTAAGAAACGAATTAATCATTTCAACCGGTAACCCTGGGGTTCCTGATTCGGCATTTGCCCCCAGCGTCTCAGTGCCAGAAGTTCCTTCATCGTTCGTGGTCGAATGGGAGATCATATGACAGCTTGCCACATATTCGTCAGATTCATCCGATGAACTTTCTTCCTCATCTTCTTTTTGGAAGACGTGATCAAGGAAATCTTGGAGCGTGATGGGAGTTCGCGCCTTTTGGTTATATTCATCCAGCGCATCGATTTGCTTTTGTAAGTCCGTGCGCTTGTCGCCAGGCTTCACGGGCTTCTTAGATTTCTTCTTCTTCTTTTTCGAAGATTTTGACGGCTGGCTATGAACGCTTGAACTACCACCAGCGGTCTTCGGAGTCGGTCGTGGCTTCAACATCCCTTCAATAACCTGCGGTTCAAAGGGGTTCTTCCACTTGACCGCTGGGCAGGTTTGAAGATCATTTAGCATTCTCTTCGTTTTGGCCGATAATACAACCTCCCAGGGAGCCTCTTCAATAACGGAGCATGTTGCCCCCGGCGTATTCGTCCCCTTATAGGTGTGGGGCTGCGGAGGGTTCACCTTCCATTTGTCAGACAGCGCAAATTTGCCCTGACGGTATTGATTCTCAAGCCAATTTTTGAAAACGTAACAGTCTTCGATTGGATGTCCCAACACTCTGTGATAAGGGCAGTAATTAGGATCGTTGACGTCATTCGGTTGTGACGGACGTTTTGGATCTGGCAGATTTATAAGCCTGTTGCGCAACGCCAGCTCGAATAGCCTCCTTGTTTTATCACGGGGGAAGGAGTAAGCACGTCCCATCCTGTCCTCAAGGGGTACGTATGGGCGTGTATTGTTTGGACGAGCAGCCGGCTTCGAGTCGCTCGGTTGTTGTTGGGCATTGGCGACGATGATCGCTTTTCCCTTTCCTTTATCGTTTCGGGGGTCCGGCTTCGGGAGAGGGGGTTTATGGCCCATCTGGTCCATCTGCGCTAATTTGTCGATTAAAGCCTGGAAGGAAGTCGGTTTGAAGAACATCATGAACTGCGAGATGGTTGCCTGCGGATCAAGCGTTCCAACAAACATCCCTACTGCCGGCGCTTCTTCTATGCGTTGTTCACACTTAGACCATAGATTACGCCACCGTATAGCGTATTGAACCCACGTCTCGCCGGGCTTTACCCTGGCGTTAATCAGCGCCGTCATCGGAGTACGCTCGCTGGCGCTTGCAAAACGTTGGGTGAAGAGTAGCTCCATCTCCGCAAAGGTTTTAATAGAGTCGTTGGGGAGCTCGGAATACCACTCGAAAGCTGTGTCTGATAAGCTTCCAACGAATTGGCGCAGCAAAAGTTTGTCGTCGCCTCCAGTGTTACCACACAGTGCCCTGAACTGGGCAACATGTTGATGGGGTGTTGCCGGTCCCCTTGTAGACATGAAACTTAGGAATCGTGTAACCTGGCGGGTACTTAATTTGGTCGTACCATCCCGGATATGGGCGCCCCGTTTTCACGATCTGACCGGCTGCTTCAACCGCCTGATGCACTCGTATTTGTTGAGCGATATATTCATCCAAATCAGCTTTTGATATAGTATCTTCTTTAGCTGCGGATAGAGCCGGTGGAGGGTTCGATGTCTCTCCCCTATCATCTTCAAGAATGATTGGGGGATCTCCAGCAGGTGGATCTGGTTGAATCATCATACCCACCACATCCTGGAACAGGAGGGCCATTTTCTTTATGTTGGCCGCCTGTTCTGCAGCCTCTTTGTCTCTTCTTTCCAGTATTCGGCGGAGGAACTCAGCGTCGGTTTCCTCCTCTTGACGTTCATCTAAGGACGTCTCAGGATTCTCTTTTGGCCCCGTGAGTGCAGCCATTGTAGTCATCATCTCCTGGAGCTTTTGTTGCTGCTCCTGAGACCTGGTCACTGACCGGGTAAGCGGTCGGTGACCCGTAGAAGTACGACTTTCTTCTTTTCCTGAAGCCATATAGATTGTATGAACTATTATGCCCCCTGACTTGGGGCGTTTAGGTTCACCATTGTTAACTCTTGCTGCTGTTGCGGGAGCTTTCTCCGGCCTCCTTCTTTTGTAGACCTTTGAGGTTGAAGGAGCCGTTGAAGCGGGCATTCTAGCATTTGTTGCCCCCTGCTGTTGAATGGGGCAGTTTTTGTTCTTTTCCACCTTCGCCCTTTTCTGGTGACGCAAGTGGTCTGGATCGATCACAGAGTTTTGAACCCTGCGCCATACTTTACAAACTTTTGATGACAGCCGTTGAGGGGGCTGTTCCTGTTTCGTCTCCGGAGCTTTTTCCATGGGTGGAGGAGACCTTTTCAATGTAGCAACCGGGGAGTTCTTTCTTACCTTCCTCAGCAATTCAAAGCTGTTCCCAGTTGGAACAGCAGCGTTGATCTCCGCCACTGGAGCAGGCGGGGTTAGCCCTGAAGGGGAGTTGCCTCCTGCTTTCTTTATTCGCTGCCAATGGCGACGTCGCGCACGACGAGCCATTGGGACTGGCTCAGATATCGGGACAGTTTCTTGTTGCCCCTTGTTTGGGTGTGGGGTAACTGCCGGTGTCAGCCTATCAAAGACTGATGCTTTTTGACCAGCTGAAGGAGGAGTAGGAACCGTCAATCTTGTGAAGACTGACTTTCTGATAGGAGAAGCCGCTTCAACGACTTCCGAAGCTGTGGCCGTTGCCCTCTTTGGGACAGCCACTTTATGATCCTGACCTAGCCTGGCAAAAACAGAGGCTGTTGGTTTAGTAGCAGGCGACCCGTTGACAGGGGTCGTGGTAGCAGTGAGCCGGTCGAATACCGACTTCTTGTTCGCTTCTGGTGCGGATATCGGCATGGAGAAGCTTGCAGGTGGGACCATGGTCCCGAAAAACAAACCGGTGGTGGCCTGAGTCACCTGGTCTACCGGCAGAGTCAGGAAGGAAGCCGCCTGGGGCCCATATGCTATACCTCGCGGTGAGGTGGAGCGTCCGCTGCAATGGCATTTCGAACAGTTGGTGGCCATTGAATCTTGAGTTCTGCGCCAGACAAAAGACCAAATTTTAGCAACTTGAAATCCGAGGACAACCATTTAACAAACCGCGATTGGTTCGCGAAGACGACACACGAAGTGTGGAGTGGAAAGAGGAAAAGGTCCCACCGGGCGTGCCAGAATCTGTTCCCCTCCGAACGGCGGCCGAGACGTCAGGACGTCACGTAACCTGGGGTTCGGGGCAGATGCTATTTGGTTTTTATCCGTCCACCTCTTCGAAGATGCCAAGTTGATTTATGGCACCGTGTAGCGGAGGTTTAGACGGATGCGGCCGATGTAGCAGACTTCGTCAGATTCCCCCTCGGGGTGAGGGGTTTTTGATTGTGGGGACGCTCTTCCCTGCAGGCGCAAGCCCCTGCAGTTAATTACGCTATCGCGTTGCGATAACAACTTTCTCCTTCTCCAGAATTTCACTTCATGTCGTGTATGTTTATTTTGTTTGTGGTTGCCCGTGGATTGTGTACGGAGACTGAGTAATATCGTCACCCGTAGGACGTGGATTAGTCCAAATCCGTATTTGCTTAGATTTGGGTTTGGTGTTTTTTAGTTTAAGGATGCATTAGTCGCGTTGTGGCTAAGATCAACTTAAACCTTCGTTAAGGATACATTAGTCATGTTCTAGACTAAGATCAACTTAACATAGTAATTGATTTAATTATCTGGCCATCGGGACCCGTCACCTCTCCGACGTCGTTGAGGGATTACAACGACATGCGTCTGAGGAGTTCAGAGATGTACCCTTGAACCAAAGTTGATTTGGGGTTTCATTGTTTATTTAAATATCTAAGGACACAATAACCGTATTTGGGGCTAGGATCAACTTAGACGGGACCGTTTAGATCCAGCAAAAGAGCGTTTGGGCTCGATTGCGCTAGTTTAAGGACGTGGCGGTCCATTGCCAGTTTTAGGGACGTGGTGGTCCATTATTAGTTTAGGGACGTTTCGGTCCGTCGCCAGTTTAAGGACGTAGTGGTCCATATTCCAGTTTAGGGACGTGGTGGTCCATCGCCAGTTTAGGGACGTGGTGGTCCGATTTTAGTTTAGGGACGTTTCGGTCCAATTTTTAGTTTAGGGACGTTTCGGTCCAATTTTTAGTTTAGGGACGTTTCGGTCCAATTTTTAGTTTAGGGACGTTTCGGTCCAATTTTTAGTTTAGGGACGTTTCGGTCCAATTTTTAATGAGTGGTCGTTGGGACCCGTCACCTCTTTGACGTCGTTGAGGAATTACAACGAGTGATGTCAAAGGAGTTCGGAGATGTACCCTCGAACCGGTCGTGAATTGGTTTATGAGAACCATTTCGCTCAGTCAACTTAATTTTAAGGACTTACAGTCAGGATTGGGTTAAGTCCAATTTTTATTTATTTTAGGCTTTGCCTGACTGAAAGAATCAATCTAAATAGGTCTCTGCCTCTTTTTTATTCTTGCAGTTTGATTTGGGCCAGGCCCTCAAGAATTTCCAAATAGGGCTCTGCCCTTTCATGATTTGATTTGGGCCAGGCCCTCAAGAATTTTCCAAATAGGGCTCTGCCCTTTTATTATTTTATTTGGGCCAGGCCCTCAAGAAGTTTTCAAATGGGGCTCTGCCCTTTTATTATTTTTGATTTGATTTGGGCCAGGCCCTCAAGAAGTTTTCAAATAGGGCTCTGCCCTTTTTATGAATTTTTTTGTGATTTGATTTGGGCCAGGCCTTTTTAAATAATGAGTTACAGGAACTCAAGAATCTTCTGATTGAAGAACAAAAGTACATAGCACTTTTGATCTAAATTTGGATCAAAAGAAAACAAGTTTTTCTTCTTGTTTTCTTTTCACAGAACCAAGGGTTCATATCAAGTGCAAGGCACTATTTTTATTATTTTTATTTATTTCTTTTTTCTTTTGTTCTTCAGAAATTCTACCTTTTTTTCTCTTTTCTTGATTAATCTTCAAGAGTTTCTTCTCTTTTTTCTTTTCAGAAGTTTTTTCTTCTCTTGATGATGATGCCTTCTGAATGAGGCCTGGGGTCTTATTTATAGTGCTCACAAATTTGTTGGATTTGTTAACAAAATCTTTCCTGAATGATTTTGGGAATTTTCCCACCATTGGATCAGAGATCCAAGGGTCCCTGTTTTACAGGAGAACAGAAAAGATCCACATAAATTTTCATTTAGTTGCTGCGCAACTCACCAGTGCGTGACACGTGTCACGCATCTGTGCACTTGCGCAGTTGCGGTTGCGCAACTGCGCAGATACGTGTCGTGCATCCGAGCGCTTGCGCGGTTGAGATTGCGCAACTGCGCAGACACGTGTCACGCATCGGTGCGCTTGCGCAGTTGCGATTGCGCAACTGCGCAGACACGTGCACGCATCTGTGCGCTTGCGCAGACACGTGTCATGTATCTGTGCGCTTGCGCAGTTGCGATTGCGCAACTGCGCAGACACGTGTCACGCATCTGTGCGCTTGCGCAGACACGTGTCACGCATCTGTGCGCTTGCGCAGACACGTGTCACGCATCTGTGCGCTTGCGCAGTTGCGATTGCGCAACTGCGCAGACACGTGTCACGCATCTGTGCGCTTGCGCAGACACGTGTCACGCATCTGTACGCTTGCGCAGTTGCGATTGCGCAACTGCGCAGACACGTGTCACGCATCTGTGCGCTTGCGCAGCCACGTGTCGCGCTGCCATGTATTTGCGCAGTTTAAGCCTTAATTTTGTTTTCTGAAGAGCCTTGCTCTGATGGGACGCACTGTCTCGGGCGTTACGCCGCCGAATCACCTTCTGCCACGTGGCAAATTGCGCGTTGCGCACGGAAACCGAAGCGTTGCTTCAAATTTTGAATTTTCAAAATTCAGTAGAGCCTTGCTCCGATTGGGGGAAACAGTTAGTATCGAGCTATACCATCCGATATTTAACAACCTTCGTATAGTTCTATGTCACGACGAACATCGCACGCATGTTAACCGATAAACGGGGACTAAGTGGCGCTTTTAGTTTCATATATGAGTATCGATGAGAATATGAAGGTTTCATATTATCATCGAGTATCATATATTGGTTTTAACTTGAACATCTTGAATCACTCTCTAATGATGCGTTTGTTGTGTATTCTTGTTGTATGTGTGTGTTCCGGCTGTCGGGAGTAAGGGTTCTATCCCATTAAGAATGTATAGAGCGAACACCCATCACTTGTGCTTTCAACCATTTCGAGTAAATTTCGGCAGCACCTCCTCGCTGTTCTCCGAGTACACTGTAATAGAATAGATAATCATTTCAAAGCTGTGAAATAACGTTGAAATGAACATCTAATCTATCTTTGTACACGGAGAACCAGCGGAAAGGTACCGACGAAATATCTCGAAACGGATGAAAACACAAGTGAATGAAAGTGTTTGCTTTATACATTCCTAACTTGTCCACACAGGACAAATCTATCGCTTACCATACGATTGAATCTTCTCGTGCATAGACTATACGACGGTTGTTAGTATTGAGCTATACCGTCCAATATTTAACAACCTTTATATAGTTCTATGTCACGACGAACATCGCACGTATATTAACCGATAGACGGGGACTAAGTGGCGCTTTTAGTTTCATATATGAGTATCGATGAGAATATGAAGGTTTTATATTATCATCGAGTATCATATATTGGTTTTAACTTGAACATCTTGAATCACTCTCTAATGATGCGTTTGTTGTGCATTCGTGTTGTATGTGTAACATGATTTTAAACCATTGAGATCAAGATTGATAGAACTGATCATCCACAAAGAGATTAAGGATTGAATTTTGACAGCCATATGAAGGAAAATTTTCTCCTATGGCAACCTAATAATATACCCATTATCCTCATATATACATATATGCAGGCAGGCATGGATACATACATGCAAATATTTGAAAAATTAATATATCAACCAAAAACTATTATTGCAATGGCATTCATCTATAACAATCAACAATTAAAACTACAAATGTAGGATACTGATATCATAAAGCGTTATACGCAACATATGAATTCACATGACTGAAACATGCATAAAAAAAACATGTTCATCCAAAAGAAAGGCCACTGTCAACAAATATAGACAAATACGTCATAAAAACAGTAACTAATTAACAAGTTGATTAGCATCCGGATCAAGAAAATGATAGGAAAAACAATTGACTATGATCTATAATGACAAGTCTATTACCATGATTCTCGACTAACAAAGGTGGCTTTTCGTCCTCGGTAGCTTGATAATTGGGATTTCATGGCGAATAAAAATATGCATATGCCGTTTGACCGGGAACTTCAATAGGAAACTCAATGAGGTCGGGTGTACTGAAGTACGCTTTGTATTTCGCTATATTACGTGATGAAGCCCAAGCCCTAGCTAGCTCCACCCCCACCCCAACCGAACCTATCGAAGGTAAATAACATCCTTACACTTTCAATGTTCACGAAAACCTATCGGCTTTCTAAGAAATTTTTTCGAATTTCGTTTCATTGTTTTCAAATTTGACAATTGCTACAGGTTTTGATTTGGTTTGAGTTGGGGTTGAGATTTCGAGTTAAATTATTGCAAAAATTTAGAATTTATAGATTCAATTGAGAATTCAATTACTAGAAGATTGTTACTCCTGTTGATTGATGGCACTATAGTTGCAGCAACTTATCTATAAAGAGATATAAGGGATTATATTGAGCTATTTTTTATTGTACAACTAAAATTTGTGCTGAATTTATGAGAAGAGATAATTGTGACTCAATGTGTCAACTTGCTAACTTCATACATGAGGGATACAAAAAAGTTATTACAGCATCCTACATTGCAATACAATTTTCATAATTAATATAATAGCCCTGCGGTCTGAAGATAATATCTGTATGTAGTAATTGTTGAGCAGTAGTTTCTGATTATCATTATTTATTTTTGGTTAAAGACACCAAAAACTACAACACGAAAGACACGAATTCTTCCCATGTCTCCTCATGTCTCCATGGAAATTGGGGCAACATCGTCAGAGACTACATTGTGGAACTGCATAAGATCGGCCCTAGCTCCTCCACCATCTACCGTGGCTGCGATCCCCCAGCCCCAGCCCAGCCCCAACCCCAACCGAACCCTAGCCCCAGCCCCAGCCCAGCCCCAGCCCCAGCCCAGCCCCACCCCAACCGAACCCTAGCCCCAGCCCCAGCCCAGCCCCAACCCTAATCGAACCCCAGCCCCAGCCCCAGCCCAGCCCCAGCCCCAGCCCCAACCCCAACCCCAACCGAACCCCAGAATTGAACCCTAACCCTAACCCTAACCCTAACTGAACCCGATGCCGATGCCGATGCCAAACCCTCACCCCTACCCGAACCTGGCCTGAACCCTAGACCTAACATCATCAAAATTAAAAATAATTTGAGATTTAATTACTAACCGGGTGCGCGGTGGAGGAGATGACAGAAATCGGTGGTCGACGACAATCGGCGAAGGTGGCGACGAGGCGCGGGAAGTCGACGAAGGTGTGGGAACGACCGACGAAGGTGGCGACGAGACACGGAGCGTGGTGGCGACGACGCGCGGGAACAGGCGATGAGAGGCGCGGGAGTGAGAGAGAGAAATTTTGGGAACGATGAAATAACTTTTCTGTGCTTTTTTTTATTAATAACCTATTTATATGCCCCTACGGACATAACCGTAGGTCCATCGTTTGTGGCTCCGTAGAGCCAAACAAAAAATTAGAACGTAAGGCACCGTAGGGACAACGATGTGGCCCTACGGATAAATCCGTAAGGGCAAGAAATCTTTGCCCCTACGGATTCCAGAGTCAATAGGGGCAACCCCATATTGTAGTAGTGGAAAGGAGAAAACCAATTAGCCTAAGTAGGGTGTACAGAAGGTAATAATTAAAGACATATGAAGGGATTAGAAAGAGGGCAAAGTAAATTGTGACTACTATCATTCACGACCAAACCGCGTACTTCATCGCCACTCCTACTTCACCTTTGCTTTTTTCCCCAGTTCGGGAGGAATAGAATAAGGTTTTATTTAGTTGTCTTTTATCATCACCTTCTCTCAAGTTGCGAGTACTCCTAGGATTAGGAGAGTACACCTATTATGCTTAACTGGATAGTCTTCTTCTAAAGCATAGGCTGGTGCCGAACGGTAGGGAAGGAAGAAAACCATTTAGCCTAATGATGGTGTATAGAAGGTAACGACTAAAGACAAATAAAAGGATTTTGGAGAGATATCAAAGAAATATACGGTTACAGTCATGAATTGGATTATGGAAGAGGCATTACTACGAATACCCGGATACCCCTTCGAAACATTATCATGTTTCAGTTTCACTATGCGTTGTTGAAGGAAAACTGTTTTCCCGATTAGATACTTACTCCAGGGTATGTATTTACCAGGTATGATTCTCACATCCGTATGGTCTTACAGATGATGAGTGGGAGTAAGTTATTAGGAATTAGGTGATTATCCTCATTATATCGGAATTCGTTGTAATTGGTGATATTTGAGGAAATTGCCTGGGTTTTTGCCTGAAGGCAAGTATTTGGTTTTGAATATCCGTTGTTATGCCCCAATTTCAAATTGATATATCTGTATGTTTATTTTCATAAAGTGAGATATATCTTTTGAAATTATGTCTATGACATTTACATATATCAGTTGACGATTGGGTAAGGAGCATTGAACAGCGGAGTAGTTCTTAACCATAGGTACAGTTTCAACCCACGATGCACAGGTTTTGAGTTATTCAACTCAGCGGACTTATACAGAGTATTGTATGTTGTCCAGTGTCCATTAGGACAAAGGGATTGGTCCTTGTACTATATTCTCTTTACTTATGACTTCTCTAGTTTTTAGATAAGTGTTTCGTAGAAATACAAGGTCTAAGTTTTGAAAAGTTATAGGTATAAGAATAAAGTAGAGAACCAGGTGTCGCAAGTATCGGGATTCTTCAAAGAGATCGAAGATGTAGATACTTGTGATTGGTATTCAGTTGATAGTAATGGTCTTGAGAAACCTGTTTCTCTTTCAGGTTATTCATAATTGTATGAACTCCTAAGTTGAGTAATACTGATTGGCCTCTCTCCATTTTGTTGACATGCACTGGAGACAGCTGCATGATTTGAATCTGGTTCCAATTAAATCAGTGCTAAAGTTTCTATATTGGATATAGAATGGTTCATATCTTAACGTTGTTAAGCTACGGGGAGTTGTCCGGGTTATACTTAAAACTAGACTATGGATAACTCAAGGCACGTTTCTGTAATGGCAGTTTGTGGGTTGACCCGGGCTATGATGAGGGTTGATATTCTACCATCTGGAAGATCAATAGTGATATTGTTCTTGACTCGCCACAGTTTTAGTAAAATGAATTTTTTCAGAAAACAGTAGTGGGAGTATGGTAGAACTGGAAGTGATTCCAGAACCGCAAATGATTACTGAAAATTTAATAGAACCTAAAAATTCAATCAGGTTTGACATTCCATTAGCCACTCCGCAGATATGGTGGGTAACCTCAGACACCCGAGAGGTACTCTGGTAGCCTCAAGGACGGTGACAGGGAGGCTCTTGTTTACCCAGACTTGACACTACTGTTGTTCCAGGCTATGAGACCCGGCAGGAGGTTAAGTATAGCGTCGTTCTAAACTAGCTTTAGAAGTGCACGTATATATTATTCTGCCAGAGGGTTGTTATGGTCAGTGGGAGCAGCGGAAGCATAGTGGGCAAGTAGCTTATGTCTATATACTCGAGCAGATATAGCGGAGAGAGATCATCTAATTTTGATGTGACAGTCATGGATTTAATTTTATCAGAATAGGGGATGGATCTGTTAAGAAGGTAGTAGGATGTGATGTTCTGGTATTTGGATGACATACACAGAGTAGGAAGTAAAATTCCTATACTACGATCGGTTATACTGTGGTTGTCACACAGTTGTTTCTCCACAAAGGATATGGATATAATATCTGACATTCTGGTTACTGGATGTATGGTTTTAGATCTAGATTTGGATAGTTTCCCAATCTGGGTACTTGGGCAGTATTCTAAAGGTGTTTTAGAATGGACGACTCCTGACATGGTGGTGTACCTGCAGGTGATGGAGTCTCCCTCTCTAAAGGTGTCTTACAAACTAAAGGGGATAGGGATGTGCTTGATTGGCATATCACTTGCTTAGGCAATTGAGTCAATCATGAGATGTCAAGTACCACACTAGATGTTGTTTTTCCACTAGATACAATAAGTTTATATTAATCCAATCCTGGAGAAACATACGGAAGCAGTTTTAGATTATAGGTGGATGTTCTAGGGATTTGATAACGTCACCCTCCTTTAGGAGACGGTTATCATTCCAGGCTTCCAAGGTGATATGGATGACAAAGTGTCTGTCAGAGTTATAGTTTTCTCTCTGACGAAAGGGGCAGTATTATGGACAGGTGGTCTAAGAGGATACTGTGGGAGGTATGTTGCAAGATACTGATTAGGTTCAGTTGACGATACAGTCTGAGAAGTTTGGATTTGGAGTTCATTTATGAACTAGGTCCCATCAGATATCCAGACATATTCTAAGACAGGTATTACTCAATTCAGGAGATGGCTTTCTCCACGGATTTGAGATTAAGAGAGACATAGAAAAAACATCAGGACAGATCCACTCACTGAGGCTATCTCTCGAACACAAGGGTTTTACAAATGAGCTTTATGAAACTGGTTAGTAGAGGAGTTGGGTGTTCGGTATCATACGGGCTGTGAGTATGCGACATCGCAATAATTAGCCTTAAGTGCAAGTGGGAGATTGTTGGATGTAATGCCCTCAAAGTTAATTATTGGATCGCAGGTACATGATTGCAATGATTGAGGGAGGATCTATACCGGCAGGACAGTCTTACTCAAGATGATAGTATGCTATCTGGTTTGCCTTTATCAGTCGTGTATAGCTTTAGGTGACATTACTGTTCACTATTACACGTTGATAGAGCCTTTAGGATCCTGCTTGACTACCAACAGTATGATGGCGATCATATACGTGAGAGTTGGGTAGTCTATAAGCACATCCTTAAAAGTGGTCCCTAGTCGTGGGAGTTTCGAGACAGGACATCGATACTCCGGAGTAGACTAGTATATACAGTCAAGAACCCGACGAGGGGCGGTGGCCGGTCTCACAAGCCATTGGTGTCAGTTGGATCACCTAAGATGTATACAGGTGCTCATTGGGTTATGAGTGCACCGAACAAGACTCGCCGGGAACATGCTAGTTGGTATTATACCTAGCGTAAGATAGCAGTTCCCTGGTGACATGTGTACAGGTTAGTTCATCGACCTTGGTTCGTCATTTGTCTCGTGTGAGTTTCCCACTGTGCTTAGATTACTACCCTACCACGGCTCAAAGGAGTCATGCAAACAGGTTTTAGTTGGGTACAGTCTCGAGCCACATAGAGGCAGTGAGCGGATCAGCAGGGGATTCGTCTCTCTCGGTATTGGGGGTGAGATCGCGCTGTGTCTAGGAGATCCATTACACCAAGTCCTTGGCCAAGGCAGGTGAGAATTACTGGTAGGTATTCCAGTAGTTTTTCAGGGTGTTCAGGGCTACCCTCCGACACGACTTATACCGCTATTGGGGGTCTGACGTTACCAGCCCCTAGGCCCGATATGCGATGCTCATAGATGAACGGATCGAACTGTACGGATATTGTTACTGATAGGCTCAGTAGGGTTCCAGGATGAGTTCGCTCATCGGCTTCCTTTTCGGTCAGTACATGGGCAGCCGTTACGCACAGCTAGTGCCACTGACGTGCCAGTGGTTAAACCCACTGCCAGGGTACTGACGAGTCTTTAGAGTCCCCCACAGTTAGTTTCCTAAGTTCGGACGAAACGTTGTAGAGGCCGTATGGTTTTATGGTAGGGTTCGAACATACACGTGCACTTGTGCACGTGTCATGGTTCGGACAGACAATACTGGTGGGTTTTGGTTTAAGCCGGATCCAAGTATTATATTGAGTCAGAATATTTTAGTCTCATCGTATTTGTATTCGGTCGGAATACCGATACATGTATGTATATACAGGTGATGGGTATTCTCGTAATCCGTTACGAGATTACTTTAGAAGATGCATTTCTTTTTGGGTTAATCATTTTGGTTTAAATGATTATTGGATTTGAAAAGTGTGACTCATTTTTGGCGACTCATTAGTTTTAGCATGTTCACTAATGATTCATGCTAATGAGTCATGTAGCGAGTCATGAAGAGTTAATGAGTTTTGTTTTGGGTGTGATTTTTAGGGTTGAGTTGGAGATATTTTGGTAAGATATTTTCTTTGTTTTTCCAACACAAAACCTTATATATATCACACACAAAATTAGTGGACAGCCAAGGGGTTAATTTTGAGACTTGGTTTTTTGCTCACTAGAGTTTTCTTGCGCTCATACTCTTCATCCCTTTGCATCTTCTTCAACCTCCACCCTAACTCTCTCATATGATGGGAATCCTAGGGTGTTTGAGACTAGGTATTCTACTCATTCTCTACTTCATCTTGGACATGTCGGTTAGTATACTTCATGTCCAAGTTGCCTCGGTAAAGAGGCGGGAGACCGTATAAAGATCTGTTGACGTGGTGCCACCTCGACGAGGAGACATGAAATCGGAGATGCCACGAGGAGAGTGCGATGATGGCTAAAGATCGAAGGACACAGATCGATTGGTATAGCCATTCTATCATCTTTGTAGTTAGATAGTTTAGCGTTAATGGTTAGATCCGGGTTAAAGTCCATGCTAGTGCCAGTTTATAAAAGTTTTTGTTCCGCCTTTGGCTTCAGATTATTGGCCGGGGCGCTGGCGTAGACTTACACAGTTTAGACTAGTGTGTATGTTTCCTGACCCGGTTGGAGGGCAATTGCTGATCCTACAGCTATTGGTGTTTGATATTGAGAATTGTTTACAAGTGCTCATTGAATGAGTTACACTGGATGGACTCACCGAGAACTCCTAGTTGTAATATACTAATGTCAGGGAGCAGTTCTCTCGTGACATATGTACATGGTAGTCCCTAAGACCCGAGATCGTCCTAGTGTCTCATGTGTGTTCCCACTATATTTTGACTTCTACCTTACCGCGGCTCAAAAGAGTCATGCAAACAGGTTTTTGTTGGGTATAGTCTTGAAGCATGTGGAGGCAGTGAGAGTTTAAGAGGATTTGTTTCTCCCGGTATAGGAAGTTGATATCGCGCTGTGCATGACATAACTATAATCACAAGTTGAAGGCCGTCGCAGTGGAGATAAACTGATAAATGTTATCGGTTGTATCTCCGGTTGGTTATGAGTTCTCTGTCGCACGACTTATCGAGTTATTGGGGTCTGACAGATTCTAAACCCTAGACCCGATATGCGATTCTCTTAGACTAAAAGACCGGACTGTATGGTAATGTCACTGATAGACTTTGCAGGGTTCGGATGAGCTTGCTCGTTGACCTTCTTTTGTTCAATTCCTGTATAGCCGTTACGTGCAGCTAGTACCGCTGACGTGCTTATGGGTTATGGAAATGATCCTAACCTACTGCCAGCGTATTATTGAGTCTGTAGAGTTCCACACAGAGGTTTCCCAGTATATGCAAAATGATGTAGGGCACGTATAGGGATACGTACAGGAGTTCGATTAAACATGTGTATTTGATACACGTATTTTAATCGGGTGTTTATTGATATTAGCCGGTATATATATGATATAGCCGGATTATTAAATCAAGTGTTGATTGATATATTTACATATTAACTAATATCATGCTTATTTAATTTTTTTCTTCTCTTTAATTAATATTTATATTTGATATAAATAATGAGACATGTATGTTGATACATGTATGATGGGAGTATAGCAATTATATGAAAGAAATGAAAATGAGTCATGATTGTAGAAGTCATAAGATGATTCTTTTTATGACTGATTTGTGTGAGTTATTATTTGTAATGACTCATTTTTGTTTCTAGTAAATATGCTTTTCAAACTTATCTTCTTCAAGTTTCTTATCTCCTCCATGCTTCTTCTTCTTTCTTTTGATTTTTCTTCAAGCGAGGAATAGAAAAGAAAAAAAGAAAAATTAAGTGAGCTAATTATTCTTCATCTCCTACTAATTATTTTTAGCAAGTTTAATTACCGAGTTACTTCATTTTGATGAGATCAATTTGAAACTAAAACTTGTGTTGGAGTTATCTCAAGGTGGATTATTTTCGGTAAGGAGATTATCGAGCAAGCTTGTTCTGGATTTCGTGGAGACTAGCCGAAGTCCAAGAAGAGGTGGCTGACGTGCTACAAAGGTTGTAGCCCGCTAAACTCTTGTTTTTACCTTACTAGTTTTGTGACAAGTTTAGTAGTTTGGTTTGATTCTTGGTTTGGGTTTGCTAAAACTCTCTAGATTTTTAAAATTACCGCTTCCGCCGCGCTTTAAACCCTACTAAAAGAGCCTAGCATTCCAACAGTGATATCAGAGCCATACCAAAAGACTACAACTTGTTTTGGTGACATTTGAATTCATGAAATCCAAAATTTTCAAAACTAGTTTTAAATATTTGCGTTAAAAGCTCTCATTTTTGCTTGTACCGGAACTACCGGATTCTTGCTTCGGACCAAGAGTTTAGAATAGGCCCACTTTAACCTGAACCCACCCAATTTGAGCTCGATTCGGCCCCGATTCGGGGCCGAACCGAGGCCAATTCAACCCTACATCGGGGCCGAACCAAGGCCGATTCAGCCCTGCATCGGAGGCTGAATCAGCTACTGGATCAGCCCCGATTTGGGGCTGTTCCAGGGCTGATTCAACCCTGATGCGGGGTTGGTCCCGCTTCTGATTTGGCCCTGTTTCGGGGCTAAATTAAGGCTCATATAGTGTGGGATTTTATAGGGTTATCGGGGTTTGATTTCGTAAGAAAATGAGAGGATTTTCGTTACCGGGATGAACTTGAAATTCAGTTTTTCGAATTTCAAGTTAGCAATCTCGCAGTTTATGAATTCTAATGTCATGGTTCCATCCGACTAAATCAATGTGTATGATTTAGTTGGCTCAAACACGGATACATTAAGGATATGCGTTGGTAAACGTCGCCTAATTGCTTTTTGATCAATTAGACGAGATTGCGCATTTGTTTTGGTGATTGTTGTAGATATATGTTGATATATAGCATTGTTGGAATGTGTTTGGATTGTCGCGAAATGAATAGACCCCGTGCGGAATTGTGATATGTGTTATTTTCATTCATGCTTATATCCATCTTGTATATTCATTTGTTTCGAGGCTTAGCGGTTCACATGTGGCCGTAGTCACCGTTTGATGTAATATTATTTATCTGGACACGATTACGTTGCGATCGTTGCCGCCGTTGTATAATACAGGTTTAGGATTACCCCACGGAGAAGCGCACGAGCAACCGAGTTCTAGATTGTTGCGGGTGGCCATCTCAAGAAGTTGAGATCGGGTCACTCGAATCTAGGATTGGCGGGTTACTTGCCGCGCTTGGAAGAGGTATAGGATAGACCCGCAGAGGTGTGCTCAAGTCACCAGATTCGAGAAAGCGTTGGGTGGCCCCCTCATGATGATGATATTGGGTTTTCTCGTTTCTTGGGTTGCCTGGTAGCTTGCCACGCTCTTAGGGGTTTGCTTTTGGCTGCACATGGGCTATTCACGTGACTGGGGAATATCACGTTTCGTTTGATGGATCGAACAAAACGCGGGATTCCTAAGTGATCCGACTATTCCTATTTTATGATGTTCATTACTTACTTGTGATGTGATTATCTGCCTGTGTTTATATTTATCGCTTGCCTGTAATGCTGATTATCTACCTACGATATTTTATATGATGATATATTGATATATGTGATATATTGTATGTGTGTGTGTGTGTGTGTGTGTGTGTGTGTGTGTGTGATATATATAAATAAATGCTATATACATTTTGCACCCACGCTATCCGGGCCCCCGCCCTTCCGTAAATTAAGTAACCTTACGGTGAAGACCCGGGGCCTCGGGGCGAATGCGGATGGCGTATATGTGCATTCTATTTTCTTTTTATACTTTTTTGTGATTATATGAGAAGATACTAGGTAATGTGATTATCTATTTGATGTGACTTCATTGATTTAGATTAATGCAAATATAATAAACCTAAAACATGTTGTAGAAATCAAATATCAGATATTGTAGTGTTATAGTAGAATCTTTTTCTTTAAATAGAGGTATTCAGTTAGGAATATTTTGCATCTCATTCGATGAGGGAAGATCCTTGATCCCTTCACCAGGAGTTCGCTCTTAAGCAAAAGTTTATGTTTCTATAAATTTGCAAATCCAATAGTCATAGTCTTTTGTTTTGCATCGAGGTATTCAGTTAGGAATATCCTGCACCTCATTCAATGAGGTAAGAGCCCTGATTCCTTCATGGAGAATCCGCACTTAAGCAATAATCCACGTAACTATAAATTTGCAAAACGACTCGGTTCCTTCAATGATATCAAGTTCATTACGTTAAAGGTTTCGTAGCACTCTGTCATTTCGGGAAATAGAGTACTTAGTATTCGTGCTATGTTTGATGACTATATTATGGCGTAGTGTACGGTAGCTAAGTGATGTCTTCCTGCTATCATAATGATGCGATTGGTTAGGACAGTCGTACGACTTTGTTGACTATATTAAGGGTTGTGCAGGTGGATCTAATTTAATCATGAAATGACGGGTAGAACTTGACTTGTGACATATGATTTGTTGACTATGTTAAGGTTATAAGCCGCTAGGGGTAAAAACCTATATCGGGAGTTTCAAGTGTTGAAACTTGCAATGAAAATGTATACTTTCTATGGTGTGGGGTGACTTGTTGACTATGTCAAGATTACCACTCCATGATAGTTTGGATCCTGATTCCTACCATGAGTAATAGTTACTCTTAGGATCTGATCTTGGCTAATTCTCCTTTTAGGGTTTGAAGGAGAATTTGACGGAACAATAGGAGCCATCCTGATTAGATTAATATACCAATCTAATATAGGTTAGAGTGCATGACGATTGTTTCTTTTCTCTTTCTGGCAGCGACCTAAGACTGGCCCTAAACTATAAACTCGTAAACCAAGTTAACCGAACCTTTTTACTATCAATGGTTTTGGAATGTCATGATTGCCCTATTTCACAACATAGTCGCATATGTCCTTACCCATCCCAGTTCCCCTTTTGCTTCCTCCAGAACACTCTATATCTGATACAAAAATCCATAATGTTTGGAAGGCCATTGTATAGTTAGATACGGACTCGAAGAAATTATTTCAGTGAGAATAGCCACAGGTTCTGGAGAAAATGAATTGTATATGATACAATTTATTTGTCTCTCCTCTCCATCTTATCTTAAATTTGAGAGCTCTTTAAATAAGGAGTATATACCAGTTACGCTTGTTAAATAGTCTTCTTCCAATCTCGATGCTGGAGCTGAAAGGAAGGATAAGAAGAAAACCAATTAGCATAAGTCCTGTATAAACAAGATAAGAAAGAAAGACAACAATAGGGGAAGAAATGAGCGGAAAGGAAAATATAACCACTGTTATGACCCCGGACAATGAAAGAGGCATTACTTGGAATACCTGGCCACATTTTAAAACATTTTGATATTTCATGGTTTCTATGTGATTGTAATTGAAAACTGTTTTCCAATTAATTCTAATTCCTGGGTATATAGATACCGGATTAACATCTCACATCTGTAAGTTTTTACAGATTCTGAGAAGGATTAGATTATTGGAAAGGTAATTTTATCCTCAATATAGGATATCGGAGCAATTGTTACTATTGGGGAAATCACCTGGTTTTGACTTTCGGCAAACTTATGGGTTTGAATATCTGTTATTATACACCAACTTTTAAAAACTGATATATCCATCTCTTTATTTGATAAAGTGGGATATAAATTTTCAAAAATTATGTTATGAACATTTGCCTTTATCATTTGATGATTGGGTAAAGTGCATTGAATAACGGGATATACATTCTTAGCCAAATTACAGTTTTCAAATTGTAACACACAGAGTATGAGTTAGTGAACTCATTAGGCTTATACATAATGATGTATGTTGTCCGGTGTCCGCACAGACAAAGGATTGGTACTCATATTTCGTTCCGTTTTACTTTGAGTTCTCTGATTTTAGACACGCAATCTTGTTAAAATGCAAAGTCCAAAAATTTTAAGAAGTTGGAAGTATCAAGATTTTTCGAAGTGTTCGAAGATATGGATACTTATGCTAGATATTCCGCAGTAATATAATCAAGAATTTGATTCTCTCTCAGATTGCTCATCCGTGGGTGCGCTCTATACTGAGTAATATTGAATCGCCTTTTTCAATAGAGGGACACACTAGAAATAAATGCATATCAATTGATACTGGTTCCACCTAAAACAGTGCCTCATTTTCTATATTTGATATAGATTGGATTATCATCTTAAGATTGTTAAGATGTTGAATTTTTCGGCTTATACTTAAGACCAGAATCTGGATAAACTCAAGACATGTTTCAATAATGGCAGTTTGTGGGTTATCCCAGGCATAGACGAGAGATTAACTTTCTACTTTTTTCGGGATCAAAAGTTGTTTTGTTCTCGACACACCACCTTTTTAGAAAAGGAATTTCTTGTAAAAGAAATTAATAGGAGTATGGTAGAACTGAGAGTGATTTCATAACCACAAACGGTTACTAAAGATTTAGCAGAACTGAAGATTCAATTGACCTTGACAGACTTTAGCCTACTCCGTAGATCTGGCAGGTGACCTCAGCCACCTAAGTGGTACTACGGTTTTCTCGTTGACGGTGACAAGGAGGCTTGCATCATGTGATAATGACCCTACTAGTTATCAGAAGGCCATGGGAAGTGGTGACTTCCGACTGATGGTTGGATGCCAAGTTATCCTAATTGGACTCCATACACTGCAACAAAGTGTGGACTTTGTTGGGTGCTCCTAAAGGGGTAAATCCCATTAGGAGCAAGGAGATCTTATGAGATCAGTGCAAATGGAAAGGAATTGACTTAATAAGAATAGACTTGTAGTAAAAAGTTTTCATCAAATACCCGTTGTGGATTGTGATGAAACTATTACTTTAGTGTCTGTGCTGACGTCCATACGGATAAAACTTGCCAGTGTTGTCTTTCATGACTATGATATCTGGCATGTGAATGACTATAACGTTTTTCTAAATTGGATTTAGAAGTGTACGTGTATATGACTCTGCCAGATGGTTATCTTAGACAATGGGAGTAGCGGTAAGCATGCAAGTTTCTTAAGTCTATATTTAGACTAAAGCAGGCATAGCGGAGAAGGATCATATGTTTTGATGATACGGTCAAAGTGTTTGACTTCATCAAAATGATAAATGAACCTGGTATTTATAAGAAGGTTGTAGGGAGTGTTTGTCAGATTCCTCTTATGGTATGTGAATGGCATACTCATGATAGGAAGTGATGCTTTTATGCTGCAAATCGGTAAAACAATGGCGATCACATGTGTTTCTCCATATAGGATATGGATATCAGTTCAATCTTGGAGATACATAGGGTAGCAGTGAAGAGCATTTGATGTTTTTGGAATATGGTAATGGCAGCCTCTTTAAAGAGGTGGTTATCGATTCTAGCTTCCCAGGAAACATGCAAGACATAGCATCTGTCACGAGTTATAGGTTACCCTTTTCTTAGGAGCAGCATATTGGAAAGAGTTCCAAGGAGGATACTAAGCTAGTCGTGGTGCTAGATACTGATTGTGAATCAGCAAAAGTATACCGCCTGGGAATTCGCTGGATAAAATTGTTCATTTATGGACATGATCCCATCGTCTGTCCAGGCAAATACTAAGGCAGGTATCGCTCAGTTTGGGTGAAATTTGATCTCCTCGAAATTGAGATTCAGGGAGAAAGAGAGAGAGAGAGAGGAGCTGTGTTGGGTCTACTCATTGAGGCTAGTTCTCGAACACAGTTTGCAAAACTGTTAGTACAGAAGTTGGGTATGAGACACCGCAATAATTGGCCTTAAGTGTAAGTGTAAGTTTGTTGGATATAGGTGCCCTCAAGGCAATTATTGTAATTGAAGAAGGACCTATATGAGAGAACAATCTTACTCGAGATGATAGTATGCTATCTAGTTTGTCTTTATCTTTCATGTGATGCGTTTTATTTACCATCACGTATCATTTAGACATGAGATAAAGCTCTAGGATTTTTCTTGACTACCAGGACAATGATTGAGATCATACTAGTAGAGCCTGAGTAGTCAATATGCACATCCTTTAATGTCTCTAGTCGTAGGAGTATCGAGACTAGGTATCGGTACTCCAGTTTAGACTAGTGTGTACGTTTTCTGACCCGGTTGGAGGGCGATAGCTGATCCTACAGCTATTAGTTTTGACATTGAGGATTGTATACAAGTGCTCATTGGATAAATTACATTAAATAGACTCACCGAGAACTCCTAGTTGGTAATATACCAATGTCAGGTAGTTCTCTTATGACATATGTACAGGGTAGTTCATAGGACCTGAGATCGCCATAGTGTCTCATGTGTGTTCCCACTATACTTTGACTTCTACCCTACCACGGCTTAAAGGAGTCGTGCAAACAAGTTTTTGTTGGTTATAGTCTCGAGGCACATGGAGGCAGTGAGCGTTCAAAAGGATTTGTCTCTCTTGGTATAGAGAGTTGATGTCGTGCTGTACAAAACATGACTACAACCACAAGTCGATGGCCATCGCAGTGGAGATAAACTGATAAGTGTTATCGGTTGTATCTCCGGTTGGTTATAAGTCCTCTGTCGCACGACTTATCGAGTTATTGGGGTCTGATAGATTCCAAACCCTAGACCCAATATGCGATACTCTTAGACGAAAAGACCGGACTGTACAGTAATATCATTAATAGACTTTGCAGGGTTCGGATGAGCTTGCTCGTTGACCTTCTTTTGTTCAATTCCTGGTAGCCGTTACGTGCAGCTAGTAACGCTGACGTGCTTATGGGTTATGCATATGATCCTAACCTACTGCCAACATATTATCGAGTCTTTAGAGTCCCACATAGAGGTTTCCCAGCACATGCGAAATGATGTAGGGCACGTATAGGGATACATGCAGGAGTTCGATTAAACATGTGTATTTGATACATGTATTTTAATCGGGTGTTTATTGATATTAGCCGGTATATATATGATATAGCCGGATTATTAAATCAAGTGTTGATTGATATATTTACATATTAACTAATATCATGCTCACTTAATTATTTTCTTCTCTTTAATTAATATTTATATTTGATATAAATAATGAGACATGTATGTTGATACATGTATGATGGGAGTATATGAATTATATGAAAGAAATGAGAATGAGTCATGGTTGTAGAAATCATGAGATGATTCTTTTTATGACTCATTTGTGTGAGTCATTATTTGTAATGACTCATTATTATTTCTAATTCATATGCTTTTCAAACTTATCTTCTTCAAGTTTCTTATCTCCTCCATGCTTCTTCTTCTTACTCTTGATTTTTCTTCAACTGAGGAATGTAAAAGAAAAGAGAAAAATTAAGTGAGCTAATTATTCTACATCTTCTACCAATCATTCTTAGCAAGTTTAATTAGTGGGTTGCTTCATTTTGATGAGATCAATTTGAAGTTAAAACTTGTGTTGGAGTTATCTCAAGGTGGATCATCTTCGGCGAGAAGATCATCGAGCAAGCTTGTTTTGGGCTTTGTGGAGACTAGCCGGAGTCTAAGGAGAGGTGGCTAACGTGCTACAAAGGTTGTAGCCCGCTAAACTCATGCTTTTACCTTACTAGTTTAGTGACAAACTTAGTAGTTTGGTTTGATTCTTGGTTTGGGTTTGCTAAAGCTCTCTGATCTTTAAAATTACCGATTCCGCCACATTTTAAACCCTACTAGAGGAGCCTAGCATCCTAACATCGTTGACTCCGCAAGTAGCTTTTAATATTTCGAAGGAGAAAACAACCATGGGGATAATGACGACATTCGCAAAGTTGTATGAGAAGCCTTCAACGTCAAATAAGATATTTATGACGAAGAAGCTTGTCAACATGAAGATGGCAGAAAACGGTTTAGTGACAGAGCATCTGAACGAGTTGAACAGTGTGACAAGCTAACTCGAATTAGTCTCAATCACATTTGAAGATGAGATTTGAGCCATATTGTTTCTATGTTTATTACCAGAGAGTTAGGGAAACGGGTTATGGCGGACAACAACTCGATCTCAGGGACTCTCACATTTAATGATGCGGTGAGTTGCATATTAAATAATGAGATGAGGAGAAAGGCTGTGAGTGGAAGTTCGTGAACTTCTGCACTCTCAGTAAAGAATCGTCGCAGGACAATGAAAAGGGAAAAGGGAAGAAAGGTAAGTCAAAGAGCCGAAGAAAGTCAAAAGGACAAATCCAAAATAACTATTGGAACTGCGGAAAGAAGGGTCATAAGAAGAGCGACTGTAGACTCTTGAAAAAAGAAAATTGCTCAGATGAAAATTCAGATGATAAGGAAGCCAATTTGGTGTTTACATACAAACAAGGGGAACGTGGACTTTGTTTTTCGGTGAACGAGAGCATAAAGGGAGATACCTGGTTTCTAGATTTGGGGGCATCTTTACTCTACACTTCAGGTCGGTATCATCTTAGCGATTATGTTCAAGGGGAACTTGGACATGTGATGGTGAGAAACGATCAGCCGTGCAAAATCTTTGGAAAAGGGGCGATTATATTGCATCCGTCAGGAGGAGGTCAGATAAAGCTGAAGAACGTTAGACACATACCAGATCTAAAAAGTGTCTAATATCTATAAGTCGGCTAGACAACGAAGGGTACATTACGGTATTTAGGAATTTTCAGTGTAAGATTTCTAAAGGATCGTCGGTAGTCACAAGTGGTAAATTGATCGGTCTATTGTATTCCTTTAATAGGAGCAGTGGTGTTTCTATTGCATTGACGACAAGTTTAGATGAGGATTCTGAGACTTCGTTGTGGCACAAGAGATTGGAGGCACCTTTGTGAGAAGAATATGAAGATTCTTTAGGGTAAGGGGATTTTATCTGGGTTGAAGAAGATAAAGTTGGGACTCTGTGAGAGTTGTGTTTATGGAAAGCAAAGCGCACTTAGGTTTAAGATTGACGGTGTAGCAAAGAAGACTAAAAATCTAGAGTTAGTGGATAAAGATGTATGGGACCAGCATCTGTAGAGTCTTATGGTGGAAATCGATATTTCGTTACGTTCATTGATGATGTAAGCAGGAAGACCTGGGTTTATGCAATGAAGAAGAAGTCCGATATGTTTGGTCACATCAAACACTGGATTACATAGGTGGAGAACCAAACATGGATGAAGATTAAGTTCCTAAAGTCCGACAATGGTATGGAATATTGCACATAAAAGTTCGAGGGTTTTGCTCATAGAAGGGTATACGTTGGTTAGAGACGGTACCGGGGACACCGCAACAGAATGAAATTGCTGAAAGGATGAACATGATGATTTTATAGTGGGTAATGAGCATGACCTTGGATGCAGATGTGCCAAATTCCTATGGACAGCAGCTGTCGATACTTCTGTGTATCTGATCAATCAAATCCCGGCAAGTACACTTGATGGCGGAATTCCGGAAGAAATTTGGTCAGGTAAACCCGTAAATTACTCATACCTTAAAGTTTTTGGTTGCATTGCTTATTCGCTGATAGATAAGGAAGAAAGGAGTAAGCTTGACTCCCAATCAAGGAAGTGTGCATTCATTGGTTATGGAGGAGATGAGTTCGAATATCGTCTATGGGATTACTTAAGCAAGAAGATAATACGGAGTCGGAATGTCGTCTTTGATGGTAAATACTTGTATAAGGAAGCAAAGCAAGCCAATGTTAAGAATAGTGCAGTATCTGAATTCGTTGAGTTATATGAAACTCAGGAGAATAGTCAGGTGCCTACAGGTGCAGATCAGAAAATGGAGGAGACAAGCACTACAGTGCAGGATCAGATTCAGGAACTGGCTAAAGACCAGGTTCATCAACCAAATGTCCCAATTCTGAGGAGATCTATATGAGAGAGAAGACTACCTGAAAGATTAGTTGCCGACATTATATTGTACACTTATTCGGGAGAGCCTGAATCCCTCATAGAAGCGACACGGGATAGTGCTAGCAAGCAGTTGGAGCAAGCCATGGATAAAGAGATGGATTCATTGAAAAATAATCGTACATGAGATCTAGTAAAGCTACCCAAGGGTCGAAAAACATTACTGAATAGGTGGGTGTATAGAATTAAGGATGAGGCCGATGGTCTGAAGCGGTACAAAGCTCGCTTGGTAGTCAAGGGATATGCACAACAGTATGGAATAGACGATCAGGAAATATTTTCCCCAATGATGAAGATGAATTCAATTTGCGTTATACTTAGTATGGTGGCAGTGGAAGTTTTGCATTTAGAGAAGCTAGGTGTGAAAACAACGTTCCTTAATGGAGATTTGGAGGAGGAAATTTATATGATGCATCCACCAGGATACGAGATTAAGGGAAAGAAAAGTTAGGTTTGTAGACTGTGAAAAAGTTTGTGGCATTAAGCAAGCTCCAAGGCAGTGGTGTCTCAAGTTTGATCGATTCATGTTGGAGTCAGGATTTGTGAGATGTGATTCAGATCACCGTATTTACATTCAGACATTTAAAGATGGTGACTACATTATTTTATCACTCTATATGGATGATATGTTGGTGGCAGGTGCGAATTTCAGAAAATTCAAAGTCTAAAGAAGTTGATGGCCTAACAATTCTCCATGAAGGATTTGGGAGCAGCCAAGTAAATTTTGAGCATGAAGATCATTAGAGATAGGAAACAATGAAAGCTGTGGCTATCTCAATATGACTACGTGGAGAAGTTTTTAAAGCGGTTCAAAATGGACAAAGCAAAACCGGTAAGTACGCCTTTATTGAAGCATTTCAAACTCAGCAAATAGTTGTGTCTGACAACTCAAGAGCAGAAGGATGACATTTCACGATTATCATATGTATCGGCGGTTGGAAGTTTGATGTATACAATGGTGAGTATACGACCAGATATTGTATAAGCAGTGGGAGTTTTAGGCAGGTACATGCAAAACCTGGAGTAGGAGCATTGGAATTCATTGAAATGAATATTGAGATATCTCAAGGGAGCATCCACTCATTTCTTATGTTTTAGGGATGATACACTCAATGCGCAAGGTTATATTGATGCAGGACACTCAGGTGATCGAGATGGTGGGAGAAGCATAACAAGATATGTATTCACAGTTGGGGAAAAATAGTAAGTTGGATTTCCCAGTTGCAAAATACTGTTGCGTTGTCAACGACAGATTCCAAATATGTGGCCATCATGGAAGCTATCAAAGAGATGATATGTCTACAAGGGTTAATCGAAGAATTGGGTAATGAACAGAATTTCAATAGTTTGTGGAGCGATAGTCAAAGTGAAATACATTTGGCCAAGAATGTTGCATATCACTCTAAGACAAAGCACATCAAGGTGCGGTATAATTTTATACGTATAGCGTTGGAAGATGATGAGTTGACATTGCAGAAGATCGCAGGAGAAAAAAATCCTGCAGATATTTTCAGTAAGCTTGTAGCCAGAGATAAACTGGACCTCTGTTGTAGGTTGGTGAATCTCTCTGAGAAGATTTGATAAGGAGAGAGCAGATAGAGGAATCGTGTGAAATCTACTAGTTTTTTAGGAGTCAAGATGGAAGAATCTCGAAGTGGGAGAATGTTGATATCGTGTAGTTTCTTCATGAGCCGGTTCGATCCTATTGTTCCCGCCCAAATAGTGGCATTTAAAAGCCGAGCCGAAGCCACTTTTGGCAGCACCCACGTGCAAAGCACATGGCGCTGATGACATTAGTTGTGGGTAGTGCCCACGTGTAAAGCACATGGCGCTAAAGCCATTCCCTTTGGCAGCGCCATACGTGCAAGGCACGTGACGCTAATACTAATTCCTTTGAAGTGATTGCTTCAGATAAAAACTAAGTTCTATATGGGAAAATAGTTCCCTGTTCTTTCTAAAAACAAGAAAGATTTTCTCTGTTAAATAGAAGACCCTTGGATCAAAAATCCAACGGTGTTTAAAACACCATTGCTTGATTATGAAATCAATCGAGATCTCTTAAATGAGAGATTCTCTCAATTAATTGAATAATTCTCCTCTCCTATAAATACGACTAGGAGAGATCAAATCTCATATATAGAAACCCCTCTAGAAGATTACAACCGAGAATTTAATTCTTTGCGAAGAAATCATCTTCTTCTTCAAAATCCTAGGTAAATAATGTAGAAAATTCCTCTTTTTACTTATTTCCTCCATTAAAAAAAAGGCTTATTACTCATCAAGAACGTCTGATCTTTCTCTGGATCAAAGATCCATGAGACAAATCGCTCCTAAAATGAGAGATTATATTCTTATGGAGGGATTTTGATTTCAAAATCTAAGATCTAGAGAAAAACTCGAGCATTTCCACCATCGAAATAAGAAAAGGATAGAGTTCTATTTATTTTATGGAACATAGTTCCTATAGAACATGTTTGCCAAAAGAACTCGGATTTTACAGATCTTAAAAGAACAAGATCTTCATTAGGGTTCAAGGACTTGCCTTTTCATGAAAAGAATATAGGCTTGATGATCAAAGAGAAGATCATATCTTTGGAAGATTAAATATTTCTAAGAAAGAGCTTAGACTATCAAAACCCTGCATGTGCCATACGTGAAAGGCACGCGGGCCAGCGTCAGGTTCAATATGGCAGCGCCACACATGAAAGGCATGTGGGTGAGCATCGAAGCCTTGATTGGTGGCACCACATGTGAACGGCATGTGGACGAGTGCTAAGGCTCTGATCGGCTGCATCACGTGGCAGACACGTAATTGGCGCCACGTGATACTCACGTTATTAGGCACTGAGCCGCTTAAGCTACATGCCAGGTTATGCGGCAAACCATGTTACACAGACCCCAAACTCTTAGCCCAAATTGGCTAAGTCCTTGAAGCTTAAGCTTCTTTGATCTTAAGATCTATTGAGCCCATATACTCAATTTCTAAGTTGATCTTCGTCCAAAATACGACTAATGATCTTTAGATAAACTCAAGTATTCTCTGAACTGACGGACCTCACAAATGTGAGAAATGGGTCTTAAGTTTACCCCTGTTAGCAAATCAAAATACCAACGTGGACCTAAAACTCCCAAATCTAATATTTACGGATTTGGATTAATCCGCGACCTACGGACGACGACATAAATTAGTCTTCGTATACATTCTAAGAGCAATTCAAAATAAACTAAAACATGACACATGAAAGAATAGACCTGAAGTGCAAAAAGTTGTTATCGTTTCGCGATAACGTAATTAACTGTAGGGGCTTGCGCCTGTAGGAAAAAGCGTCCCCACAATTAATAAACCTCTCATCCTTGAGAGAGAATTTGAAGTCATTTACATCGGTCTCATCTGTCCAAACCTCTGATATATGATGCCATAAATCAACTTGGTATCTTCGGAGAGATGGATGGATCAAACCTATGCATCTACCTCCAGATTCAGGCTAGACGCGTTCCTCGCGCCTCAGTCCGGTTTCCGACGGTGAACACCTATTTTGAGCCGGCTTGACACTATTATGAGACGGCTTATAGTTATGTTGAACTGGCTCACAACATGTCTGGAATTACCAATTCTCGTCTGTTCGTATGAGACGACTCATAGTTATGTTGAACCGGTTCAAAGGATTTTCGTGACGCGTAGGGTATTTTCGACAGGGTATTTTCATAATACTGTTTAATTCTAATTCAAGTAGGATTAGGGTTTGAATATAAATGCGGTTTCTCATTAGAGAAAATTATGATGCTATCAGGAGAGACTATTGAAAATAGAGAGAGGGTGACGGCTAAGAGAGATTAGAGAGATTTGAAAGAAATCTCCTAGTGTTTATTATTGGTGTAATCTTAACAAAAGAATCGGTGCAAGTTTTGCAGATTCCGCTCTGCCGGGGACTAGCTATATGGTGTCTCTCTCTGTTTTGATTCTTTTATTCTTACATTGTTTTGTCTTTCGTTGTATATATATATATATAAGCAGTTAAACTCTACTGCGGTGATGATACTGTAGGGGAGGTCCTACGGAAAAATAGCTCGACACCAGAATGATAAAAAGCTTAACACCTATTATTATTATATATATATATTGCGTTTTGCGTGGTTAGCCATTTAGCATAATTCTTGCTTCTCCCCGTTTTTCCCCAACAATGCGAAATTGAGTGTATACTACATGACACTTGTATATATTTGATGCTCAAATATGAACCTTGTTGGCTATAGTACCCTCAAGGCAATTATTGTAATTGAAAGTAGGCGATTATGATAATTGAAAGAGGATCCATACAGGTAAAACAATGTTACTCAAGATGATATCTGGTTTGTCTTTATCATTAATGTGTGTATGTTTTACTTCGTTATTACGTGTTGCTAATACATAATGATAAAGCCCGTAGGATCTTTGCTTGACTACCAGAGTTATGATGGCGATCATACTTGTAAGATCTGGGTAGTCTATAAGGAAATCCTTAAATGTCCCTAGTCGTAGGAGTATCGAGACTGAGCATTGATATTCCAGAATAGACTAGTGTATACATTTCTAGACCCCGATGATGGGCGGTGGCAGGTCCCAAATCCATTGGTGTGTTGTACCTAAGATTGTATACAGGTGCTCACTGGAGGTGAGTACACCGGACGGATTCGCCGAGAACTTCTAGATGGTAATATACCTATCGTCAGATAGCAGTTCTCAGTTAACATGAGTACATGTAGTGTGTTGACCTGAGATTGTCGCTAGTATCATGTGAGTTCGAAGTGTACTTAGATTACTTCCCTGCCATGCCTCTACTGAGACGTGCAAACATGTTTTAGTTTGGTACAGTCCCGACCCATATGGAGGCAGTGAGTGATCGTCTCTCCCGGTATAGGGAGTCGATGTCGTGTTGTATTCGGTTGGCCATCACCATAAGTCCCTGGCTAGGACGGATGCAATTTATTGATCGGAGATCAGTAGTTTCTCGGTTGGTAATAGGCTTGAAACCGGCACGACTTATCGAGTTATTAGGGGTCTGACGTTATTCACCCTATAGACCCGATATGCGATACTCTTAGAAAAAAGACAGGACTGTACAGAGACCGTCACTTACAGGTTCATTAGGGGTACCGAAGAGTTTGCTCATCGACCTTCTTTTCATTCAATACCTGGGTAGCTGTTACGTACAGATAGTGCCGCTGACATACTTGTGGTTAAACCTACTGCCAGCGTATTGTCGAGTCTTTAGATTCCTACACAGTGGGTTTCTCGGTACAGGCGAAACGACGTAGTGTATGCATATTTTGATACGCACTCAGGTTCGATTAAATACGTGTATTTAGTGTACGTATTTTAATCGGAAGTTTTGATAATTTTAGCGGATTTGAAAGATAGCTGGATCATTGTGAGCTAGTATTATATATCTTATTAGCTCTCTTTTGGGTATTTGTATTTTGACACGAATACGAGTATTTTTATAAATACGGGTATTTGTATCTTAATACAAATACTGGTATTTTTATCTCGATATGAATACATGTATTCGTATTTTTATACGAATACGGATATATGTATTTTGATGCATATTTGGTTATATGTATATATGTACACATATTTTCCACTTCATTTTTGGTTATATGTATATATGTACACATCTTTTCCACTTCATTGGGATGAGTCACTCATCTACCCACTCTCCACAATTAAAAGAAGAAAGAAAAAGAAAAGATTTGACGATTTTTTTGATTCTTCTTCTTCTTCTCTTCTTTATATTAGCTTCAAAAATGGAGAGGAAAATTTTAAAAGAGAGAAATCATGAGATTCATTACTACATCTATCTCACAATTAATTCTTAGCAAGTTTTGATTGTGAGTTGCTTCACTTGCTCACTTGATGTGAAGCTAAAGCTTGTATTCATGTTCTCTCAGGTCGATCATCTTCGGCAAGGAAGATCGGTGTGTAAGCTTATTCCCGGTGACTTCGGAGCCTAGCTAGAGCCTGTTTACCGCCGAAAATAAAGACGAACTGGGATTGAATGTCTTGCCTAAATTTGGAGGCAGATGCTATTTGGACATGCCCATCCACCTCTCCGAAAATATCAAGTTGATTTATGGCACCATATATTGAAGGTTTGGATAGATGCGACCGCTGTAGTAGATTTTATCAGATTCCCCCTCATCTGTGAGGGGTTTTGATTGAGGGGACGCTCTTCCCTGTAGGCGCAATCCCCTGCAGTTAATTACGTTATTACGTTGCGATAACAACTTTCTCCTTCTCCAGTAGTTCACTTCATGTCGTGTGTTTATTTTGTTTATTTTGGTTGCCCGTGGATTGTATACGAAGACTAATTTATGTTGCCGCCCGTAAGGCACGGTTTAGTCCAAATCCGTATATTTTAGATTTAGGTTTGTGTCAAGGATTTGCTTGACGGGGTTTTGAACTTAGGTTATATTTTACTTTAGTTCAAAAAAATGTTTGGTTTTATTTAAGGACTGTTAATCTTATTTGAGATTAAAATAAACTTAAATATATGAGCATTTGGGCTCAATTTATTTTTAACTAAGGATACATTATCCATATTTGAGACTAAGATTAACTTAGCAATATTTTCAGGATCATCAAATTTTAGACGAGATCCAAATAACAGAGCATTTGGGCTCAGCTGTAAGAAAACTTTTCAGGGAGATTTAGCCAATTTAGGCTTAGTCTTTTCAGTCTTTTCTTCTTTTTTGTTCAAAAGTCCTAAGCACTTATTTGGGCTCTGTTTGTTCAGCCCCCTCCTTTTTCTATGCAAAAGTGTTAAGCACTTGTTTGAAGCTCTGGCGCTCACATGGGTATCATGTGAAGTCTCCAGTTATGGGCGCTGCCCAATCAGTGCTAAGCACTCAGTCATTTTGACTGAATATATATAGTACTAAGCACATTTTATATGGCGTCCATGTGAGGAGCACGTGAGACGTTCGGCGCTGCCCAATCAGTGCTAAGCACTCAGCCATTTTGGCTGTATATGAACTGCTAAGCACTTTTACTCAGTGCTCACGTGTATTTCACGTGAGGTGCTGGCCTTTTGCTTTAGGCGCCCACGTGTTTTTCACGTGAGGTGCTGATTCCTTTTTATTTTGGGCACCCACGTGTTTTTCACTTAAGGCGTTGATTCCCTTTTGTTTTGGGAATCTGTTGGAGGCGCCCACGTGGGAAACACGTAAGGTGCTGATGTTTTTTTTCCCTTTTTTAGAGACCGAATCTCTGTTAATGGCATTTTGACTATTAATGATCACCAAGACTTTAGTTTTTTGAAGATCTAGAATCAAGTTTCTTTTAAGAACCAAGTTCTTATATATTGTTTTTATAAGAACGAAATTTCTTTTTAGGTTTAAACCTTATTTTTTTTAGAGGAATAAATTCCTAAAACATAGGTTCTTTTTTTAATCTTGTTCTTTCCCCTAAATTCTGAGTTTGAAAGACAAAATCGCCCCGATGAAAATTAAATTCTCAACTTGTGGGGAGATTTGCTTTGCAAATCTTATATTAGAGGAAGAACTGAGTTCTTTTTATGAAGGGTTAAACCCTTATTTTCTTTTATACTAGGTAAAGGCGATATTTTGATCTCTTCTTTTTCTTTGAAAGAACAAGTGGATTTTCGTTGAAGAAGAATTGAATTCTCAGTTACTGCCTCTATCTTTTTATTTTCAGAAGCTTAGGGGGGTTCTCTCTCTCTTCTCGGGTCCTTTATATAGGAGAAGCAAGTTTTTTAATTAGTTTGAGAAAATCTCTCATTGAGAGATTCCAATTGATTTTATTGGTCTCAAAAATTATTCGGAGAATTTTATCCACCGTTGGATCTTTGATCCAAGGATTTCTATTTTACAGAATATATTTTCTTGTTTTTAACAAGATTGGGGAAATAATTTCCCATGTACAACATTTTATTCTGTAAAATAGTAATTTTTAATCACCATTGGATTTTTAATCCATGGGTTCTCTGTTTTACAGAGAGCAATCTTTTTTGTTTGTAAAAATTGAGGAAATATATTCCAAAAATAGAATTTTATTCTATCATTAGATTTTTGATCCAACCGATAGTATTAGAAAGATTTGGGAGATATTTTCTCCTAATAGAATTTAATTCTATATTTTGATGATTTATCATCTCAATTGGATTTTTGATCCAACGGCTCTGTTTAACAGAGAGTATCCCGGTTTTTAGGGGCATATTCCCCTGTAGAATTTAATTCTACTGACTTTAACTTTGGCGCCGGCGCTCACGTGTTACGCACGTGGGAGCCACTAAAGAATTTAAATCTTATATATGATAGGCGCTGCTGTGCTTTGCACATTGGCGTCCAATTGAGCTTCACGTGCGGTACCATCATAGGATTCAATCCTAAAGGGTTGGTGCTGGTGCCCTCGTGGGGAGCACGTGAGGCGCTGCCTCATTATGAAGGTCTCTTTTCATCTTCTTTCTCTGCTTTTCTTGAGTCAAATTTTCTTTTCCAATGCTTTCTTTTTGTCAAAGCTTTGGAAATAGTTCCACCGTGCACAACATTTTTCGTGCCGAGATTTAAATGTCTCTCTTTATAATCTGAAGCAGTGCTCATTTTCTCTCCCTCCTTCTTAGAGAATCACTTTAACTGAGAAGACTCATGGCTTGGAATCATCCTTATGCTCATCGGCAACCATGGGAGGTGCCTATTGAGGAAATTGTTCTTCGTTTTGCTGCACGCTTGGTGAATTCGGCTCTCACGGATGACCAATGCGACACGGTGATGTATGAGCTCCTGACACATAGAGGATCTCCTCTCCCCATCAGCTCCATTTGGCTTCGGATAATCTTCCTCTCTGTGCGCTGACATTCCCCCTCATTCAGCGAAGATGACTCCGGCGATACTCGACGCACCGGAGGACAAGATCGAGTGCTTTCATGAGGCACATTTGATTACCCAGCCTCTGAGGGATCGCTCTGTTCAGTTGCTAAGCCAGATACGGGCTCAGCGGGCCATCATGGTTGCTTTCTCCGATGAACATGACATTGATCAATGGGGAGCGACTCCTCGTGAAGATCGCCGCTTCGACATGGTGGAGAAGGTGGAGAGGGCCTTAGAAAGCTTTGTTTATAGTTTTGTAACCCCTGTATTTTTTATCCCATGTTTGGTGATCTCTTTCCTGTAGAATAAAATGTTTATTTAAATGCATTTCTTTTATCGTTGACTACAGATGCTTCATTTCTAACACATGTTCTTTCTCTGATTGTATTGTTTAGATATACGTGCAAATTGCATGTGCGCACGTGCACTTCACCCTTAGGGATTTTTACTAAGCGCAAACGCCACTAATGAGCTTGTATGATGTGCACGTGTCATGCGTTAACCCTCCACACGAATACATAAATAAGCTTGCTTTCCACGTTAATAGTCGTTCAAGTACACACATATCTGTAAACTAAATTTAAACCGGTGTAAGCAAATTCCCCCACTACTTTGCTTACGGAGGTATATATGTGAGTAAAGTAGTACAGAGTTATGCATAGCCATAGAATTGATGGCTTAAGAGACAAGTTTAGGATCCTTGTAGTCTAAGGATTTTTTCATCTTCATGAGCCGTAATGGTCTCAAGAAGGTTTTTCTCCCTATGAGTCGTAAGGATCTCATAGGTACGTATTCTTCCTAGAAATCATGAGGACTCCTAAGTGTTCATCGCCTCTGTAAGTCGTAAGGATCTCACTCGGGTATATTTTTTCTTTACAAGTCGTGAGGACCCATAAGTAGCTTCTTCATTTCGTTGGCATGTAACTTTGGTGAATGTGGCCCATGGATGGTGTAAAAGAGTCAGTTTAGACCTCCTTGTAGGGCAGCGATGGCTTAGGAAAAAGTTTTAGGTCCGTTGCCTAAGGCTTTTCAATTTTATAAGCCGTGAGGGTCTCATAAAAATATTTCTCCCTACGAGTTGAGAGGATCTTGTAGGTGTATTTTCTCCTTAGAAATCATGATGACTCCTAATTGTGTTTTCTCTTAAGAGTCGTAAGGATCTCACAAGAGAATTTTTCCTTTACGAGTCAAGAGGACTCGTAAGTGGTTTCTCTTCCTCGTCGGTATGCGACTTTGGAGAATGCAGCCCGTGGATAGTGTACAAGATTCAATTTGGACATACTTGTAGGGCAACAGTGCTTAGGAAACAAGTTGATATCCCCGTCGCCTAAGGCTTTTCACTATCATGAGCTATGAGGGTTTCATAAAGATGTTTTTCCCTACGAGTCGAGACAAGTCGAGAGGATCTCGTAGGTGTATCCTAACGTGAAATATAGATAACCCCCATTCTTTTACGATAGAGGTCCGTTAGGTTTGCGGTACTAGGGTTTTAGTTCGTGGAACCGTTGCGTTGGCTGATATATTCCTTGATATACAGTCTTTAAGCCACTGTTCGAGTAGCCCCGCGACTGTCGTGTCCCTGATCCTTTCGGGGCTGGACAAGACGTCTTCAAGTAATCTTAGGTCATATTACCGTCGGAAGAGCAAGCGTTAGGAATTTTCCATGATGCTTTTTACCTGAGGTTAGGCTCAATTTGGAGTCTCGATGAGTCATAACTGTACCCTTTTGGGGTAGGATGATCTCCAATGGTCTTTTAGGCTTTATATTAGTTTCCGTCAAGACCCGAAGATGGGAATATGCCATCATTTCATTTTTCCTTTGACGATGTCATCCCGATTCTTGACTGAAATAGGGTAGACATCTATAGAACCTCTATGACGTATGTATTGCAATTGTAGTCCGGAGCTAGGAATATGCCACTGCTCCAATTTCATTGATAGTTGCATCCGTACCCTGTTGAAATGAGGAGGAACGCCGGGATAGTTTCTAGGTTGTGTATGTACCGTCAAGACTTGGAGCTAGGATTTTTCCATTACCCAATTTTTTGTTTTGACCCTTGGGTCTTTCTTTTTTGATGATGACGTTGCGTCTGCATCCTGCTGGAATGAGAAGAAATGTAAGGATAATCTTTAGGTTGTATATGAACCGTCAAGACTTGGAGCTAGGATTTTGTCGTCACTATACTTTTGTTTGACCTTTGGGTCTCTTTTTTTTATGATGACGTTTGCATCCTGGTAGAATGAGAAGGAACACCGGGATAGTCTCTAGGTTGTATATGAACTGTCAAGATTGGAGCTAGGATTTTGCCGTCACTCCACTTTTGTTTAACCTTTTGGTCCTTTTTGACTTCACGTCTGCACCTAGAAGGAACGTCAAGCTGATTTCTAGGCTATAGATATTGCCATCGAGATCTGGATCTCTCCCTTTGACGGAGCATGATGGGAAAATATGGTTTCATTTCTTTCATTTATGCCCATGGATCGTATACAAGAGTCAATATGGACCTACTTGCACGGCAGAGGAAATTTTATTTTATTCTACTTTTTACTTCCGCAATACTCTATCTTTTCAGCTTTTCATATCGCGAAAGTCACAATTGCCCAATCATTTCGGCTATTTATCGCGGCGTCTAATCATTTCGGCTATTTTTATTTTTATTTTTACTCGTTGCTTTTATTGAGAATTGCCTAAACATTTCGACTGTTTATGCATATTTCTTGCTCGCTGATTTTTATCGCAAGTTGGGGACTTGGTCATGATCCCATTGTGGCATCGGCATCGCTATAACTAGAATATTGCCAGGAGCGAATTATCATTTGTCTTTGTCAATTTGAACAAAGATGGCTTAGTAGATAGGGTTAGGGTCCTGCCGACTAAGGCTTTTGACTTCATGAGCCGTAAGGGTCTCTAAAAGTATTTCTCCTTATGAGTTGTGAGGATATCCAAGGTGTATTTTATTCTTAGAAATCGTGGGGATTCTTAGGTGCGTTTTCTCTTCTAAGTCGTAAGAATCTTCCAAGAGTGTTTTCTCCTTATAAGTCGAGAGGACTTACAAGTGTCGTTCACTATATGGGGACATTTCTCGTCATTAGTGGAACTTGGTGGGAGATATATTTATTTATTTATGCTCATGGATTGTATACAAGGGTCAATATAGGCCTTCCTGTAGGGTAATATTAGAGGAATATGACGGCTTAAGAGGTTTAGATCCCTGTAGTTTAAGGCTTTTGAATCCTACTTGCTGTGAGGGTCTCATAGGGGGAATTCTCCCTACGAGTCGCGAGGATCTCGCAAGTGTAATTTCTCCATAGGAATCGTGGGGATTCTTAAGTGTGTTACTCCTTTATGAGTCGTAAGGATCTCACGCAGGTATTTTCTCCTCACAAGGTCGAGAGGACCTTGGAAGTGCACATGAATTTTTTTATTTTACGAGTTTGCCCCCTTTTTGGGTTTTCACAACTCGCCGGCAGTCCTGTTGTTTTTACTCATGGCGCCCTTTCGTGTTTTCATCCGCCCATTTTGTTTATGGAAATACTGTTTTTTTAAACGCGGTGGAACTCTCGAGAATAGTTTCATCACCAGTGACCCATCTGTTTGCCGGTAGGACCTGGGGATGGCTTCATTGCTGGAGTAGCTGTGCAGCCAGTGAGACTTGAGTTGCAACCTTTGCCGCTAGGACTTCGATTGCAATATAGATCTCAAGGGAGCATATTGCCGTAATTGGGGAGATGCGCTAGTTTAGGAACATTCTGGTCCATTATAGCCATGTTTGAGGTGGATTTTTAGTTTAAGGACTTTTCGTTCCAACATTAGTTTAAGGACGTTTCGGTCCATGATTCCCATGTTTGGGGGAATGCATTAGTTTAGGGACCTTTCAGTCCATTATTAGTTTAGGGACGTCTCGGTCCATCGTTAGTTTAAGGACGTTTCGGTCCTACATTCCTATTTTGGGGACGGATTTTAGTTTAAGGATGTTTCGGTCCAACATTCCTATTTTAGGGACGAATGTTAGTTTAAGGACATTTCGGTCCATTATCACCATCTTTGAGGCGACGGAGCTTTTTGGATACTACTTTCTGGGTTCTGACTCAAGAAGATAGCGAGCGGACACAAGCATCGTCATCTATCATTGACTTAAGTCATGACTCGTCAAGCGTAGTATTTTTTATAGGAATCAACAATGTATTGGCCGAATGGGTCTTTTGCCATGCATATCCATGAGCAGGTAGGCTCCACCTTGGTAGTTTTTGTCTATGATATACGAGCCTTCATAGTTCGGCTCGAACTTTCCCTATTTTGCACGATTGGGGATCATTGGTCTTTTGACGACTCGTATGAGTTTGCCTTGGTGGAATGTTCTCGGCCTGGTCAGTTTTTCGTATGACCGTGTCATCCTTGCCTTATAAGCCTCCAGATTTTGCTGTGCTATAAGATGAGTTTCGTCAAGGGCATCGAGTTCCTCAAGCCGAAGATGAGTATTTTCTTCATCTGTCAGCTTGTATCAAACCGCTACTCATAAAGAGGGGAGTTCTATCTCTAATGGGAGCACTGCTTCCGTGCCGAACACCAATACGTATAGTGTTTTTTCGTGGCCGTCTTGAATGTTGTTCAGTATGCCCAGAGAGCTTCATGCAACCTTTCATGCCAGTCTTTTTTGTTTCTGGACACCGTCTTTTTTATAATTTTTATTAAGGTCTTGTTGAAAACTTCAGCTAGACCGTTGGCCTGAGGATTATAGACTGAAGTGTATCTCCAATCTATTTTATGTTGTTGTGCGAAGCGGCTTATTTTATGGCTTCTGTAAGCTAGCCCATTATCCGAGATTATCCGTCACGGAGTGCCGGACCGATAGATGACATGGGTTTTGAAGAAGTGGAGGATGTTCTCCGTCTTCACCTCCCTTAGTGGTACTGCTTCTGCCCATTTAGTGAAGTAATCGGTCTTTGCTAATATAAATCGATGTCCTTTAGATGATGCTGGTTCGATAGGGCCAATTATATCGGTTCCCCACATTTCAAACGGCCAGCTAGCCACTGTTGGGTGTAGCGGATTTGGATGTTGATGGATGAAGTCCCCGTGAATTTGGCACGAGTGACACTGCCTCACATATTCGAGACAATCCTGAATCATTGTGTGCCAATAATAACCCATTCTTTTTATCTTCATCTTCATCTTTGGTCCAGCTTGGTGAGAACCGCAGAGTCCGTCATGAGTTTCTTGGACGACTTTCTTTGCTTCTTCAGCCCCCAGGCATCTTAGCCATAGACATTCGAACGATCTCTTATATAGAGTATCATTGACGAAGGCGAAATACAAAGCTCGTTTCATGAGCTGATGTTTAGACGGCGCATTTTGGTCGTTCGTTGGGACTTAAAGTAGTTTATGAAGACTTCCCTCCAGTCGATGACCTTTTCTTTGTCCTCTATTCGAAGTGTTACTTGTTTGGTCGTTTCTTTTCCTTCGGATGGCTATATTAGGTCTTCCGAAGACATATCTATTGGCACGAGAACTCTGCGGCTTTGCACAATGATTTTTACGCCATCGAGGTCTTCATCGGCCAGTTCCTTAGCCAATTTGGCCAATGCATCTACCTTCCTGTTTTCCGCTCGCGGTATATTCTCTAGGGTATAGGTAGGGATTTGTGTCAACAGTTGCTGCACTCTATCTCTATACTTTATCAGCTCTGGCTTGCATGTATGGCAGTCACCATTTATTTGGCCGACGATCAGCTGGGAGTCTCCATATGAGGAGGTCTTTGATTCCCATGTCGATAGCGATTTTGAGACCTGCTACCAAAGCTTCATATTCAGTTTCATTGTTAGTCCTTGGCTCTGTTAAGGAGAGGGCATAACTCAAAATCCCTGCTTGCGAAGTCATGAAAATAAATCCCACCATGGCTTTGATTATAGAGGTGTTTTGCTTTCGCCTCTTCATGGAAGATGCTCCATCGAAGTAGAGTTCCTATTAGGAATCATTTTCTTCTTTCTCTTCTTCAATTGCGTCGGACGCATGTTCATCCAGCAACTCGCAATTTAAGGGGCAGTCGGCTGGTATCAGATGCTCTGCAAGAAAGTTGGCAATGGCCTGCCCTTTCATTAATTTGAAGGGACGATACGTTATCGAGAACTCCATCAGGAGGAGGGCCCATTTAGAAAGCCTTCCTGTTAGCATGCCCTTGACATTAGATATTTGAGAGGATCCACCTTCGATATGAAATGGACTTCATGTGCCAAGGCGTAATTTCCGAACTTCGTTATTGCGAAGATCAGTGCCAGGCAATGCTTTTCGATGGGGGAATAGTTTTTTTCTGCCCCCAGGAGAACCCGACTCAAATAGTACAGAGCTCTCTCCTTTCCTTGATCGTTTTCTTGTGCCCACAATGCGCTTAGAGAACCTTCAAGCATTGTTGTATATAGGATAAGAGGTTTTCTTTTAACTGAAGCTGTCAATACCGGCGGATTTTGCAGGTATTGCTTGATTTCGTCCAGTGCGTTTTGAAACTTTTGATCCCAGATGAATGGGGTCGCCTTCTTCATCAAATGACTGTAGGGACGGCATTTTCCGGAGAGGTTGGCTATGAACCGCTGGATATATGCGAGCTTTCCTTGAAGAGATCGCAACTGTTTGAGGGTTCTGAGCGTGGTCATTTTCATAATCGCCTTGATCTTTGAGGGGTCGATTTCGATACCTCGGTGATGTATGACGAATCCTAGGAATTTGCCTGAGGAAATTCCAAACACGCATTTTAGAGGATTCATTTTCAGATCATACTTCCGAAGACGTTGGAACACTACTTTTAGATGTTCCTAATATTCCTCGTGAGATTTGCTCTTCACCATAAGGTTATCGATATAGCATTCGACAATCTCATGGATGAGGTGGTCGAAAATCTTTGCCATGGCCCTCTGGTAGGTAGCGCCAGCGTTTTTCAGACCGAAAGGCATCACTTTATAGCAAAATATGTTCAGCGGAGTCTAGAAGGCGGTATGCTTTTGGTTTTCTGGATGCATTTTTATTTGGTTGTATCCTAAAGATCCATCCATGAAGGAGAATACCTCATGGGTAGACATGTTATCAATCATTAGCTCGGTAATGGGGACTGGGAAGTTGTCCTTCGGGCAAGCTTTGTTGAGGTCCCGAAAATCCACGCAGATGCGAACCGTCCCATTTTTCTTCATCACTGGAACGACGTTAGCGATCCAGTCGGGATATTGAACTTCTTAGATGAAACCAGGGTCGATTAGTTTCTTAACCTCAACGTTTATACTCATCTCAAGTTCGAGTCGCATCTTTCTTAGCGCCTGTTTGATTAGCTTTATACATGGCGATATAGCCAGTTTTTGTACTGCCATTTTTGGATCTAGACCCGGCATTTCAGAGTAGTTCCAGACGAAGTAAGTTTTATATTGCATGATCGTGTCGTTTAATGTGGCTACCTGTTTTTCAGATAGTAGCTCACTGATAAATGTTTTTCTCAGATCATTTTCCGTCCCTAAGTCAATTTTTCTTAGGTTGTCCGCCATGATGTGTATCCCATCTTCCAGCTCTTTTGGTGCTGGTGGAAACTCTGAGATCACTTCGTCCTTATCTTCATTTGCGAAGCATAGGTAAAGGTTATTCATAGTCTCGTGCCTTTCCTCTTTTGAGAGTGCTATCAAATGGAGTTCGCTTTCATTCTTGATATTGAGCTGGTCTTATCCTGATGGTATAGGTTCTCTCTGGCTTATGCTTTTGTGGCGGGGTTACCTTCCAGCTTTCGGATAACGTAAACCTGTCTTGTCAATACTGATCTTCTACCCATACTTTTAAGATGAAGCAGTCTTCGAGGGGATGACCTATTACTCGGTGATAGGAGCAATAATCCAGATGATGGATCTCGTTTATTTGTTTGGGGTGCCGAGACTCCAGAAGTGTCATCATTTGGTGCTTTATGACAAGGTTGAATAATTTCCTTGTCTTGTCTTGAGGGAAAGAGTATTCCCGTCCCATCTTCTTTATAAAGGATGGGCTCCAATCGAGTTTTTCTCGATTGCACGGCGTCTTGCATCCGCTTTGTTGTTCTAGAACGGTGTTTGCGTTCTTTGCCCTATTTTGCCTCCATTTCGAGGCTTTCCCTTTTTGCGAGAACATGTAGCGGGCCGGGGGTGAAGAGCATTACAGTCTACTTTCTCTGCAGATTGCCGACTGAAATGCTGCGTCCTGGTCTTTTCATAAATGGTTATTTCACGACTGTGGTTGTCTCGGCTCATTTGACAAGCTTCTTTTATCAACTTGTCAATTTGTTCTTCCAGCGACGGACTTTATGTTTTTAGAGCGGGATCTCGCTCCGATTTGACGGAGCGTTTTCCGCTTCACTTGAGCTGTTTACGACACGGCAACTGTAGACCTGTTCCCGTTTCTTGGACCGAATGTATCCGAGCCCGGTTGTCTCCATCTTCCCGTTAGACATATTTCGCTGAATTCCGGGAATATCCCAAATCTTTTTGTAGAATTGGGCTTGTCGAACTGTTTGTTTGAAGGGTACCCCTTGGTATCTTAACAGCCTTTTCAATCTCTCCGCGTAATATCTTGGCAGACGGATGGGTTGAAGCTCGTCGAGTGTACAATCGGCACCATGCCAGACTTCTTTTTCTAATTTGGTCTCCGTATATTGGTAGAAGAGGATCGCCTTTTCACCCCTTCGTCTAGGAGGCATGTAGAAAGTTTGTAGCTCTTGTACGCTGTATGTATTGAGCGCATTAAGTTCCTTGTAATGCCGAGGCGGAGCCATTGTAATTTGTAGACTCTGATCTGCTCCGGCGATAGTCTGCATTGACGGGCGGATGGAGAACACTGCATTGGCCTCGTCTTCTGAGTCACTGCCAAAGACAAAAAAGGGGCAGACGGTCTAGGCTTATTGTTTTCTTTTTGGGGTTGCCCCGAGTAGATTATTTCTTCGTCTTTCTCGGTATCGCTCCCAAAGATTGGGATAGTGGTGATGGATTTTTGTTTATTCTCTGGCTTGTGGCACCTTTCGGTATCCTCGAAGTTTGGTAGAAAGTATTTTGCGTCTTCGTATTTCCGAACTTCATTACGGAAAATGGATTTAGCCGTCCTTGAAATACTTCATTTATTGATGTTGTGTAGAAGGGATGACGTTGTACTCGTGTAACCAAGGCCTGCTGAGCAAAGCGTTATAGCAAGTCTTGGCATCAATGGCGTGAAATTTAATGTCAGTGACGAGCAGCCCGAAGCGTAGCGTAAGTATTACGGAGCCAAGCGTCTGTGATGACTGTGAGTCGAACCCGGAGACGGTAATTTTATCCCGAGTAAGGTGCTGAACGTTCATGCAAATTTCCTTCAGCACTTTTACGTTGAAAAGGTTCACGGAGGATCCGTTGTCGACAAAGATTTTTCCTATCTTGATGTAGTGGCAGTACCTGGTGACGTATAACGGGCGATTATGTTCGCATGTACCGCGGAGGAGATCTTCATCCCTGAATGTAATGTCAGCCGTGTGGACCTCTGCTAGCTCATCCTTCATCTTCTCTTTTGCGAGGAAAGCTTGGAACTGATCGGGCTTGCCTTGATAAGGGAATCTCATGCCTCTTTGGACAGGAGGAGAGCATCCAATATGCTCAGTTGTGAGGGTATTTTCTGTTTAAAAGGTCCCTAGTCGTGGGAGTTTCGAGACTGGGCATCGATACTCCATTAGTAGACTAGTGTATACAGTCGAGACCCCGACGAGGGGCGGTGGCCGGTCTCACAAGCCACTGGTGTCGGTTGGTTCACCTAAGATGTATACAGGTGCTCATTGGGTTATGAGTACACCGGACAGGACTCGCCGGGAACCTGCTAGTTGGTCTTATACCTGACGTCAGATAGCAGTTCCCTGGTGACATGTGTACAGGTTAGTTCATCGACCTGAGGATCGTCATTTGTCTCGTGTGAGTTCCCACTGTGCTTTGATTACTACCCTACCACGGCTCAAAGGAGTCGTGCAAACAGGTTTTAGTTGGGTACAGTCCCGAGCCACATGGAGGCAGTGAGCGGATCTGCAGGGGTTCGTCTCTCCCGGTATTGGGGGTGAGGTCGCGCTGTGTCTAGGAGAGCCATTACGCAAAGCCCTCGGCCGAGGCAGGAGATTTACTGGTAGGTATTCCAGTAGTATCTCAGGGCGTTCTGGGCTACGCTCCGACACGACTTGTACCGCTTTTGGGGGTCTGACTTTTACCAACCCCCTAGGCCCGCCATGCGATACTCATAGACGAACGGACCGGACTGTACGGATATTGTCACTGACAGGCTCAGTTGGGTGTCGGGGTGAGCTTCCTCATCGACGTCCCTTTTGGTCAATAGCTGGTGGCCCGTCACGTATTGGCTTATACCTCTGACGTGCTAGTGGTTAAATCCACAGCCATTGTATTGACGAGTCTTTAGAGTCCACCACACTTTCAGTTACTCAGCTTTCGGGCGAAACGCTGTAGAGGCCGTATGGAGATATGGCAGGGTCCGATCAGATACGTGCGGTACTGCACGGATCAGGATCGGACAGTTTTGTACTAGTTGCCGTATAGTTATATGGCAGGGTTCGATCAGATACGTGCGGTATTGCACGGATCAGGATCGAACGGATTTTACTAGCCGGCTTTGGCTTAAGCCGGTCCTAGTCTAGTACAGTGTAGATTTTGTCTCATTGCATTTGTATCCGGTCGGAATACAGATGCGGGTGTGTATGCACAGTATCGGGGTTTTCCTGTAATTTATTACGGGACCAGTTTTCTGGAGTTGCCAGTTTGCATTCCGTTCCGGCCGGTTTTTCTTTGTTCTTTCCCGGCCGGACTTTTCTGATGGAGGGGGTAATTTGCAGTTTTGCAAATTACATTTGGTGGAGGTTTTATTTGTAAGATGATTAATTATGATAGCATTTTTTTTATTCCATTCTTTTCTATCATCTTGTCATGCTTTATGAAGATTAGAAGTGATGAGAAAGGATTTGATCTTTGATTAGAGTTGATGTGAGTTTGTTATGATGGCTTTTGATATGGTTACCACTTGCTTTCTCCTACACTCACCTCCCTTCATGCTTCATATTACCTCCTCCACCATTCTCATTTGGATGATAAGTTTTTCATTAGAAAAGAGAGAAGAAGAAAAAGAAAGAGAGAAGAAGAAGAAGAGATCTTCTTGAGAGTTTGATTTCTTGATCTCATTCATGCTAGAAAAATGCAAGCACCATTTTTCTTATCTCATTTCCTCCATCATCTTCAAATGGCAACAAACCCCAAGTGAGACACTACACTACACATTCTACAGTATATCTTGAGCATGTCGAGTTGCCGGCTTCATGCTCGAGTTGCCTCGGTATTGAGGCGGGAGCCCGTAAAAGACGCAGGCATTGTGGTGCCCTTTCCGGCGAGGAGGCAACGATATGGAGACTACACTTTCCGCGGGAGATCGGGACGATGACGAGAAGACCGGAGGACTCGGATCACTCGGTATACTTCTCACCCCATCTCTAGTTAGCTAGCGTAGGTTAATGGTAAACGATCCGGGTTTTCTTTGTCCGCGGTAGCGCCGGTTTCCGAGCAAGGAAAAATTTTGATTCCGCAATTTGGCCTCGAGTAAGACGGCCGGGGCGCTGCCGTGGCGCAACATGGTATCAGAGCCACGCCATTAACCTTACCTAGCTTCGTTTGATGTGTTTGCGTTTCCGATCGACCGAAATTTCCAAAAACCGTATTTTTATTGCACATCAGTTTCTGTCGAATTTTTTTGAAGTCCAAAAATTTTTCAGGTGGTTTCAGAATGATGTGCAGGGAAATATAAGAGATCTGATAAAATTTGGTACCCTGATTCCTTTCTTTCACCGCGGAAGCGCGGCCAAAGCCTTGATTTGGCCGCTCTTCCGCCGCGCTTTAAAATCTTTACTGTACCATATTTTTGCAGATTGTCTTGGACATGAAAATGGGGCTTTTGGAATATTAAATTTGGGCCCAGGTTTTCTGTGACTGCTACAGTTTTGATTGGGGGCCCACTTGTTAATTTTTGGTCAATCGGAAAATTTTAAACACATTTTTCACAGTATTTACATTATATCTGCGACCGTGAATGTCACTCGATCGGTAAATCCGGTCTAACTGCTATAGCCCGGTTAGACGGATTTGCGAACGTGACCTTCACGTTGATGTTCTATGTATTTGCTGTGTTGTTGCGGATCGGTCGTGGGGGATAGCCTGGATGCAATGCTAGTACAGTTTTGTTGTATTATGTACATTTGATATTGCGGGGCGAGCGTCCGACATGTGGACTGCCGTCACTGCCTGTTTGTATTATTCTTTTGGGGCACGACCTGGTTGCGGTCGATGTACCCGGTGTATGTATATTTTTACTTTCTGTACTAGGATTGCCCCGCGGTGGGGTGCGCGGATAGCCGGGTTCTGGAGGGCAGCAAGCCCGCATCTCATGGCATTGGGACGGAGGGGGCTTCAGTCTGGAATTGGCGGGCTATTCGCCGCACTCGTAGGGGGTACAGGTTGACCCAGGAGGGGTGCCCAAGTTGCCGGATTCCGTGAAGTGCTGGGTGGTCCATTCACGGTACTGAAGGGGGCTGCCTCGCTTCAGGTTTTGGCGGGTGACTTGCCGCGCCCGTAGGGGTCTAGGATTTCATTGCACAGGCTATCCACACGACCAGGGGAACGTCGGGTTTCAGCAGCGGCTCTGTGAAACCCGGGGCTTCCAGATATCTGTATTGTTCTGTGATGCTGTACATTTCTGTGATGTTGCATTTTATTCACGCCTTGAGCGAAATACTATATATTGGTATATATATATTAGTAGATGTTGTATATGTTTTACATCCGCGCTAGTCCAGTCCCCGCTCTGCCGTTAGTTAGCTAACCTAACGGGTGATGACGGGACCCAGTGGCGAATGCGGATGGCATATACGTACGTCAGTATATTTTCGTTCTTTGTGGTGTGATCATTTGATGGGACTGCGTTGATTCGGATCAATGCAAGTTAAACAAACCTATTCTGATGTTGTTGGAACATTTTTCAAAAAGCTGTTATTGCAAGGACGTTCACTTTTGTTTTGCATCGTGGTATTCATTTGGAATATCCTGCTCCTCAGTCGACGAGGCAAGGGCCGAGATCCCTTCACCGGGAGTGACCCCTTGGACAGAAGTTTGCATCAGGGCATTAACTTCACTATAGCCGTTTACTTTTGCTTTGCATCGTGGTATTCAGTTGGAATATCCTGCACCTCATTCTACGGGGAAAGAGCCGAGATCCCTTCACCGGGAGTGACCTCTTTAGTAAAGGTTTTCGTCACTATATTTTATAAAAGGCTATGCAGTTCCTTCAACGATATCAAGTTCATTACGTTAAAGGTTTTTCGCCAAAAACCATTCGTAGCCCTCCGTCATTTCTTATGGGTATTATTTAGTATTCGTGCTGCATTTGTTGACTCCGTCAAGGCGTAGTGTACGGTAGCTAAGTGGTGCTTGTTTGTTGCATAAGTGGGATTGGTTAGGACAGTCGTGCGGCCTTGTTGACTCCGTCAAGGGCACGTACGGGTGGGTTTAATGCAATCCAGATAATGACGGGTTGAACTTGACTAGGACTCTTTGATTTGTTGACTCCGTCAAGGTCACTTGAGTCCTAGGGGTAAAAACAAACATCGGGAGTTTCAAAAGAACTGAAACTTGCCAGACATGCGCATACCTTCTGGAGTGTGGTGACGTGAGTGGATTCCGTCACGTTATCATGCGGTGATAGTTGGATCCCGATTCCCACTGATGAGTTAGTTTACTCCTCGGGTGATCCCGACTAATTCTTCTTTCAGGTTTGGAGGAGAATTTGAGGTACAGTGGGAGGTTTCCAGATTAGTTAAAGTGATAACCATTCTGATCTAGGTTAGAGTGCACGCTGAGTGTTTCTTTTCTCTCTCTCTGGCAGCGACCATTGACCCGACCCTGGACTTTGACTCAGTGACCAAGTTGACCGAACCTTTTTAACACTGGCTTTTGGATTGTCAGAGTTGCAGACCTCTTTGCCACTCCTACTTTTACCCTTTTCTCCAGGACACCCCGTATTACTACGAACGTCCACTTCCATTGGACAAAACCATCGTATGGTTATATACGAACTCGAAGGACTTCGAGGATGGTTTCTGGTTCTGGAGAAAACGAATAGGATTATTCAGTTGTCTTTTCTTTTCACCTCCTCTCAGGTTGCGAGTGCTCCTTGGTTTAGGAGTAGTACACCTATTACGCAAATTGGATAGTCTTCTTCCAAACCTTAGGCTGGTGCCGACCGGTAGGGAATGAAGAAAACCAATTAGCATAACGATGGTGTGCAGAAGGTATTAAGTTAAGACAAAGTAAGGGATTAGTAGGAGGGCAAAGTAAATTGCGACTGATATTCACAACCAAACCAAGTATTTCTTCGCTAATCCTAAATCACCTTTGTATTTCTCCAGGACACTCCGTGTCACTACGAAGATCCACAGATTATTGGATACTCCATCGTATGGTTATATACGAACTCGAAAGGAACTAGTTCCAGTTCGGGGATGGATTCTGGTTCAGGAGAAATAGGAATAAAGTACATTCAGGTGTCTTTTATCTTCACCTTCTCTCGCGTTGCGAGTGCTCCTAGGATTAGGACAGTACACCCTTAATGCTTTTTGGATAGTCTTCTTCCAAACCATAGGCTGGTGCCGAACGGTAGGGAAGGAAGAAAACCATTTGGCCTAAAGGGATGTACAGAAGGTAATGACTAAAGACACATAAAGGGATTTGGAGAGGTGGCAAAGAATTATACGGTTACAGTTGTGAATCTGGATAATGGAAGAGGCATTACTAGGAATACCACGATACCCCAACGAAACATGTCAATGTTTCAGTTTCACTGTGTACTGTTAATAGAAAACTGATTTCCCAGTTAGGCACCTGCTCCAGGGTATGTATTTACCAGGTATGAATCTCACATCTGTATGGTTTTACAGATGCTGAGTGGGAGTAAGTTATTGGGAATTGGGTGATCATCCTCATTATATCGGGATTCGATGTAATCGGTGATATTTGAGGAAGTCACCTGGGTTGTTTGCCGGACGGCAAAATTTTTGGTTTTGAATATCCGCGGTTGTGCGCCAATTTCAAATTGATATATCTGTACGTCTATTTTCATAGAGTGAGATATACCTTTTGATATTATGTCGATGACATTTACCTATATCAGTGGATGGTTAGGTAAGGAGCATTAAACAGCGGTGTAATTCTTCTTAACCATAAGTACAGTTTTCAACCTACGACACACAGTGAAAGAGTTGTTAGACTCAGAGGACTTATACAGAGTATTGTATGTTGTCCAGTGTCCATTAGGACAGAGGGGTTGGTCCTCATACTATATTCTGTTTACTTTTAACTTCTCTGGTTCTTAGACATGTGTTTCGTGGAAACACAGGGTCTAAGTTTTGAGGAGTTATAGGTATTTGAATAGAGTAGAGAACCAGGTGTAGCAAGTATCGGGATTCTTCAAAGAGATCGAAGATGTAGATACTTGTGTATGGTATTCAGTTGATAGTAATGATGAAGACAGATTGCTTCTCTTTCAGGTTACTCATAATTGGAAGCATTCCTAAGTTGAGTAACTCTGATCGGCCTCCTTCCATTTAGTTTACATGCACTAGATATAGCTGCATGATTTGAATCTGGTTCAATTAAATCAGTGCCTCTGGTTCTATATTAGATATAGAACAGTTCATATCTTAACGATGTTAAGGTACGGGGAGTTGCCCGGCTTATGCTTAAAACCAGACTCCGGATAACTCAAGGCACGTTTCTGTAATGGCTGTTTGTGGGTTGACCCAGGCTATGATGAGGGTTGATTTTCTACCATCTGGATGAACAATAGCAATATTGTTCTACACTCGCCACAGTTTTATTAAAAATGGATTTTTTCAGAAAACAGTAGTGGGAGTATGGTAGAACTGGAAGTAATTCCAGAACCACAAACGATTACTAAAGATTTGATAAGGAACCTAAAGATTCAATCTGATTTGACATTCCATTGGCCACTCCGCAGATAAGGTGGATAACTTCAGGCACCCGAGAGGTACTCCGGTAGCCTCAAGGACGGTGACAGGGAAGTTCTTGTTTACCCACACTTGCCATTGCTGTTGTTCCAGGCTGCGAGACCCGGCAGGAGGATGAGTATAGCGTCGTTCTAAACTAGCTTTGGAAGTGCACGTCTATATGACTCTGCCAGAGGGTTGTCGTAGTCAGTGGGAGCAGCGGAAGCATTGGTGGACATCAGGCTTATGTCTATTTATAGACTAAAGCAGATGTAGCGGAGATAGATCATCTGTTTCTGATGTGACAGTCATGGGTTTGACGTCATCAGAATAGGGGATGGATCTGTTGAGAAGGTAGTAGGAAGTGATATTCCTATACTACGATCGGTTATACTTAGGTCGTCACACAGTGGTTTCTCCACAAGGGACTTGGATATTATATCAGACATACTGGTTACTAGATCTATGGTTTTAGATCTAGATTTGGGTTGTTTCCCAATCTGGGTACCTTGACAGCATTCTATGAGTATTTAGAATGGTCGACTCCTGACACGGTAGTGCACCTGCAGTTGATGGAGTCACCCTCTCTAAAGGTGTCTTATAGACTAAAGGGGAGAGGGATACTCATGATTGGCAGATCACTTGCTTAGGCAATTGAGTCAATCATGAGATGTCAAGTACCGCACCAGATGTTGTTCTTGCACTAGATGCAATAAGTTGATATTGATCCAATCCTGGAAAAACAGTCGGAAGCAGTTTTAGAACATAAGTGAATGTTCTAGGGATATGATAACGGCAGCCTCCTTTAGGAGACAGTTATCATTTCAGGCTTCCAAGATGACATGGACGACAAGGAGGTTGTCAGAGTTATAGTTTTCCTTCTGAGGAGGGGCAGTATTTTGGACAGGTGGTCCAAGGCAATACTGAGGGAGGCTTGGCGCTGGATACTGATTAAGTTCGGTTGATGATACAGTCTAAGAAGTTTGGATTTGGAGTTCATTTATGAGCTAGGTCCCATCAGACATCCAGACGTTCTAAGACAGGTATTGCTCATTTCGGGAGATGGCTTTCTCCACGAACATGAGATATAGAGAGACATAGAAAGAAACATCACAGCGGATCCACTCACTAAGGCTATTCCTCGAACGCAATAGTTTCGCAAACTAGCATTGTGAGACTGACTAGTAGAGGAGTTGGGTGTTCGGTATCACACGGGCTGTGAGTACGCGACATCGCAATAATTAGCCTTGAGTGCAAGTGGGAGATTGTTGGAGATAGTGCCCTCAGAGTCAATTATTGGATCACAGGCACGTGATTGCGATGATTGAGGGAGGACCTATCCCGGTAGAACAGTCTTACTCGAGATGATAGTATGCTATCTGGTTTATCTTTATCATCGTGTACTGCTTTAGGTGACCTGACATGTCACTATTACACGTTGATAGAGCCCCTAGGATTCTTGCTTGACTACCAGCAGTATGATGGCGATCATATACGTGGGAGCTGGTAGTCTACAAGCACATCCTTAAAAGGTCCCTAGTCGTGAGAGTTTCGAGACTGGGCATCGATACTCCATTAGTAGACTAGTGTATACAGTCGAGACCCCGACGAGGGGCGGTGGCCGGTCTCACAAGCCACTGGTGTCAGTTGGTTCACCTAAGATGTATACAGGTGCTCATTGGGTTATGAGTACACCGGACAGGACTCGCTGGGAACCTGCTAGTTGGTCTTATACCTGACGTCAGATAGCAGTTCCCTGGTGACATGTGTACAGGTTAGTTCATCGACCTGAGGATCGTCATTTGTCTCGTGTGAGTTCCCACTGTGCTTTGATTACTACCCTACCACGGCTCAAAGGAGTCGTGCAAACAGGTTTTAGTTGGGTACAGTCCCGAGCCACATGGAGGCAGTGAGCGGATCTGCAGGGGTTCGTCTCTCCCGGTATTGGGGGTGAGGTCGCGCTGTGTCTAGGAGAGCCATTACGCAAAGCCCTCGGCCGAGGCAGGAGATTTACTGGTAGGTATTCCAGTAGTATCTCAGGGCGTTCTGGGCTACGCTCCGACACGACTTGTACCGCTTTTGGGGGTCTGACTTTTACCAACCCCCTAGGCCCGCCATGCGATACTCATAGACGAACGGACCGGACTGTACGGATATTGTCACTGACAGGCTCAGTTGGGTGTCGGGGTGAGCTTCCTCATCGACGTCCCTTTTGGTCAATAGCTGGTGGCCCGTCACGTATTGGCTTATACCTCTGACGTGCTAGTGGTTAAATCCACAGCCATTGTATTGACGAGTCTTTAGAGTCCACCACACTTTCAGTTACTCAGCTTTCGGGCGAAACGCTGTAGAGGCCGTATGGAGATATGGCAGGGTCCGATCAGATACGTGCGGTACTGCACGGATCAGGATCGGACAGTTTTGTACTAGTTGCCGTATAGTTATATGGCAGGGTTCGATCAGATACGTGCGGTATTGCACGGATCAGGATCGAACGGATTTTACTAGCCGGCTTTGGCTTAAGCCGGTCCTAGTCTAGTACAGTGTAGATTTTGTCTCATTGCATTTGTATCCGGTCGGAATACAGATGCGGGTGTGTATGCACAGTATCGGGGTTTTCCTGTAATTTATTACGGGACCAGTTTTCTGGAGTTGCCAGTTTGCATTCCGTTCCGGCCGGTTTTTCTTTGTTCTTTCCCGGCCGGACTTTTCTGATGGAGGGGGTAATTTGCAGTTTTGCAAATTACATTTGGTGGAGGTTTTATTTGTAAGATGATTAATTATGATAGCATTTTTGGCCTCGAGTAAGACGGCCGGGGCGCTGCCGTGGCGCAACATTTTCCTCAGATGTGCTAGGACGTTTTAATCCACCTTATTTTTCTTAGGCGGGTCCCTTGCTGCGAGCTCTTTGAGTGCTTCTTCATCGAGGGCAATTTCCTCAGAGGTTTTCCCTTTCCCTTTGTCTTTTTTGTTTGAACCCTTGTTTGTTGGTCCGAGATTCTTCTTAGGCAGCATGCGGTTATGCAGCTGAACGTTTTCGCAGTTCTTCTTTTCCTCTTCTTTTTCGGAGGCGGAGTCCTTGAAGAGAGAGCTGAGGCGTGTTTCGTCTTCAGAATCGCTCCCGAAGGTAAGAACTTAGGATTTTCCCTTTCTGAACTGGTACAAACTATATGACAGCTGCCAGTCGTTTCTTCATGTGTGTTCGCCCCACTATTTTGCCGTCGACGAGCATGAGTTTCACGCTTCATCCTCTTGAAGTATTTTTGATGGGCAACGTATTCTTGTCACCACTTCTTGAAGTCACTACATTTCTTGGTGGGGTGGGTGACCCTCCGATGATATAGGCAGTAGTTTGGATGTAATTCTTCTCCATCGAGGCTTATTATCCCGGGAGTGTTCCTTATGAGAGGTGGCAGCTTCATTCCCATTGGCAGGTCTTTGGCGAACCGCTTCTCTGTTTTGATCCTGCTCTTATTTGTAGCAGGTGTGTTTTAGTTTGGTCGGAGTACTTTACGCTCTTCCACGCCGTAACTTCTTTATCCTAACGTTGACACTTAGCCATTTCATATATGGCGGTCTTGCGTTCTTGGTCAACTTTGCTTTTTTGAAAGGTTTTGTTTAAAAGCCTCTCGATCGGGTCTTCTGGCTGTTCCGAGGATTTTAGTGCCGATTCTGCCTCCAGTTCCTATGTGTTGTTTTCTGACGCTGAAGGAGGTTCTTCTTCATATAACGACGAATGGGAGACCATGTGGCAACTTGCTACATAGTCCTCGGTGCTTTTTGATGAGTCATTTCTCTCATCATTGTCACTGTCTCCATCCTCAAGAATATGCTTGAGGAATTCTTCGAGCGTTACCGGTGTCCGCGCCTTCTGGTTATACTCCTCCAGTGCATCTATGTATTTTTTTTAGATTTGTGCACTTGTCATCATACTCGACAGCCTGCATAGGCTTCTTGGTCTTCTTCTTTTTCTTCGAAGATTTCGAGGGCTTGACTTGGGGTTTTTTCCCCTCGTCAACAATTTTTAGTGCGGGACGAGATTTTAACACCCCTTCGATTATTTCGGGTTTAAGTGGGCTTTTCGACCTGACTGCTGGACATGCCTATAGATCCTTTAGCATTCTTTTGGGTTTTGCTGAAAGAACAACTTCCCATAGAGTTTCTTCCATGAGTGAGCATGATACCTCTTGAGCATCCACCTTTTTGGTAGTGTGCTTCCGGGGCGGGTTTACCTTCCAGTTATCAGGCAACGCGAATTTCCCCGGTTGATACTTGTTCTCGACCCAATTTTTGAAGACGTAGCAATCTTTAATTGGTCGGCTCACCATTCTGTGATATGAGCAGCAGTTAGGGTTGTTGACGTCGCCGGGTTGCGGTGGACACCGCGGGTCTGGCAATGTGATGAGTTTATTATGCATTTCCAATTCGAACAGTCTCCTCATCTTGTCGCAGGTAAACGAGTAAGCACATCCTACTCTCTCCTCCAAGGATGGGCATGGACACGCATTGTTTTGGTTAGCAGCTGGTTTTAGGCCACTTGGCTGTTGTTGCGTGTTGGCAACGAAGGCCACTTTCCCTTTACCCTTAGCATTTTAGGGGTCCTTATTTGAGGAGGAAGGCCTGTGGCCTATCTGGTCCATTTGAGCCAGTTTATCTATTAGAGCCTGGAAGGTAGTTGGTTTGAAGAACGTCATGAACTAGGACACAGTCGTTTGAGGATCAAGGGTCCCGATGAACATGCCTACGGCAGGGGATTCTTCAATGAGTTATTCATACTTAGACCACAGGTTACGCCATCGGATCGCGTATTGGACCTATGTCTCTCCCGGATTTACCCTGGCATTGATTAATGCCGTGATCAGGGTGCACTCGCTTGCGCTGGTGAAACGCTGTGTGAACAACAGTTCCATTTCTGTGAATATTTTCATGGATTCATTTGTGTGCTCTGAGTACCATTTGAATGTTGTTTCTGACAAGTTGCTAACGAACTGGCGAAGCAACAATTTATCGTCGCCTCCGGTGTTGCCGCACAAGAATCTGAATTGTGTGACGTATTGATGAAGGTTGCCTGTCCCTATGTATACATGGAACTTAGGGATCGTATACCCCGGCGGGTATTTGATTTGATCATACCAGCCTGGATATGGTCATTCGATTCTGACAATTTGGCCATCGGCTTCATTAGCTTGATGAGCTAGTATTTGTTGAGCAATGTAATCATCAAGGACGGCCTTAGAGATCGTTTCCTCCTTATCCGCTGATAATGCCGGAGGAGGGTTTGATATTTCCCTTCTGTCATCTTTGACGATTGTCGGCGGATCTTCGCCGGGGGTTCTGGTTGGATCATTATTCCAACCATGTCTTGGAACAGGAGAGCCATCTGCTTTATATTAGCAGCATGCTCAGCAGCCTCTTTGTCCTTTCTCTCAAGCACTCTTCACAGAAACTCTGTATCGGTCTCCTGCTCTTGGCGTTGTTCGGTCTCTTTGTCAGGACTTTTTTTTGTCCAGTGAGTGTCGTCATTTTGTTCAGCATTTCATGGAGCTTTTATTGTTCTCCTGAGCCTTTTTCAGCGACCGAGTTTGCGGTCGGTGACTCACCGAAGTCTTCTTTCCCTGAAGCCATGTAGATCGTAAGTACAATTATGCCCCCAGACTTAGGGAGTTTGGATCCATCGCCTTTGGAATTTACCGCAAGCGGTAGAGTTTTCTCCATCCTCGTCCTTTTATAAGAAATTGGAGTTGAAGGAGCCGTTGTGATAGGCACCTGTTTAGGAGATGTCCCCCGTTGTATGGCGGAGGAGTGATCTTTTCCTTGTTGGACCTTCGATTTCTCGGGTCGACGAGAATAGTTTTTGTTAATCACAGAATCTTAGATTTTTCGCCAGACCCTATGAATTTGCGAGGAGAGCCGATGATAAGGCCGCTCCAGCTTTGCCTGCACTATAACTTTTATAGGTGGGGAAGATTTTTTTAGCACCACCATTGGAGAGTTTTTACGTACCTTCCTGAGCGGATCAAAATTGTTCCCGGTTGGAACAGCAACGTCGACTTCTACCATTGGAGATGGTGGGGTGAGTCCAGAGGGGGAGTTGCCTCCAGCTTCTCTCATTCGGTGCCAGTGGCGACACCGAGCATGCCTTGGAGAAGGGATCACCTCAGTTTTGAATGCGGCTTCATCATGCCCCTGGCTTTGCTGAGGGGCTTCAATCGGCGCCAACCTGTTGAAAACCGATGTCCTTGATGGAGTTTGAGGAGAGCCGGACAGCCTTTCAAAAACTGATCGTCTGATAGAGGAAGCATCATTGACGGCTTCACTTGTAGCAGGAGTAGGGAGGGCTAGCCGTTTTACGATAGCCCCTTCAGGTATCACGGGCTTCTTTGTGAGCCCGTTTAAGTTCTTGGCCAACCTGTTGAAGGTAGAGTTTGATGGCTTTCTGAAGAGAGCCGTCGTGGTTTCCAGTCGATCGAAGACGACCTTCTAGGATCTTCTTGCGACGTTGAAGCACCGAAACTCACAGGTGAGAGTATGGTTCCGAAGAACATTCCAGTGGTGGCTTGTGTGACTTGCCCCATCGGCATTGAGAAAATAGAGGTCGCGTTGGCGCATAGGTCACTCCTTCAGTTGGGGTGGAGCGGGAGTGGCTGCTGCATGAAGTGCATGTCACGCCCCGCTTCCCAGTATACGGGTAGAGGACGTGACAGGCCACTACGTATTTACTCCGAAGTAAACACGCTAAGCGTATCTAAGCAATATAAGTAAAATGCACAAGAGACAGAGACAATAGATATAATTGAACAACAACTTTATTTATTAACATTCTTTTTACAATACATCTGAAAAGTAAGTGCATGGAATGGGAAGCAATGCCTAAACAGTGGCATAACAGAAATGGAAAATACAGAATGTAAATGTGTACAAGGAATCTAAAGCTCTGGGTCGAAAGCTAGCTGGTCCAAATCCTCGCTGGTGAGCTCGATCTCCAGTGAGTCCGAATCACCTGACGACATTCCAAAGAAGAAGAAAGAGAATGTCGTCAGCGAACAAATCGCTCGGTAAGTCCCAAGAATGAGAGAAGTAGAATAGACAGAAAATAGAGTATATTTAGTATGATATTTGATTGTTAGGTTAACATAGTGTTTGTAGCTTGATACAGAAGATGCCAGTGTATACGAAAGGAGTCTCACTAGACCAGAGACTACAGTATATGGAGTACAAGGCTCCGTCAATAATACCAAGAAACAACGGAATGGATGTAATTACGTCTTAAGTGACCACCTCGTGCCACCTTTAACATATTCCGTACCAGTCTACCCCTTTATAACCCCGTAGCATTTATAATATTGATTGTACGGAATGTATTGTGTTGTAAATTGAATTGTATAGATGGATGACTTTCCGAAACCATGATATCAGTAAATGGATGTAACTGGAGAATCATGTAGATGGATGTATATCCATGATTCGGTTCAGTCAATATAGATTGATTAGATTGAATAGATTGAATATATGGGTTCATGTTGAATTGTAGTTTGTACTTGAATTATATTCAAGTCAGATTAATTATATCGAGACTCAGTCTGAGTCAGACAATTAGAAAAGAAATTGAATCCTGAATTATGTTATGGTGCTATTGGTAACTGCTGCATATGGATGACAGGATTTGTGTCTTTTTTAAAGACAATTATCGTGATGATAACACCGTTTGTTAAGTTGTCTACCTTAAATAGGCAAGCACCCATATCTCCAGCTCCCTGAGGCTCAAGAGACTGGTCCCGCTTAAACCTATGTTTACTAGGGTCCTTATTGTAACTTAGTATAACTTGAGGGGGTTTTATGTAAAAATAATTTTGTATAATTTTCAAAATACACTTCAAGTATTTTATTATCGTGTTTAGAGTTTTCATGGATGTATATTTTATCAATGTGACATTTCTAGTGAATAAAACCTAATTTCATAATATATGGTATTTATTTGTAATATTGGATTTGTATGGTATTTTCTTGTAAATAGAATGTTTTTCTTGAATTTTGGAAATGTGGAATATTATAAATATTAAAAATAGATATTTTGATATTAATTATATATATATTTATTTATTAAAAATATACGTTTTATTTATAATAGAAATCACATTTTCTAAAGAAAATTGTATTTTAAATCTTTCGAGTATGCTCCTTGCGGAGCTCTGCATCTCACTCTACTAAGCCCGAGGATGTGCGATAATCCGCACCATCCTGAACGGGTTCTCCGAAATGGGTTGTAGAGGCGCAATTGCAAAGATTCGTTAAAATACACATCTTGTAGAAAATTGTTTTTATAAGTCGGAGGTAATTATTTGAAAAATCGTATTTTCCCCAAATCTATGTTCCCAAATTTTATCGTGCTATATTACATATGAGTGTTGTGAGGAGGTAGGTCATTACCTCGTGAGTTTTCTAAGGTAATACGGTTTAAAAAGTTCAAGTATGTCGAAATGAAACATGAAGGTATTTTAATATAAAATTGCGATAAAAAATGCATATAACAATCTTTTGTGATGAAACTTGTTAAACATATTTATTAATGTTTAATGAACAATATGTGATGATATGAAGGTATCTTGATTAAGAAAAATTATAGTTTTTAAAGAAAACCGAATCGGAAGTCGGACAAACTCCGCTTTCGTCGGGTTTTTGTTTTGAAAGTTTTTAGAATAGAGAAAAGAAGAAGAAGTAGGGACTTATAGGTTAGTTGACTAGAAGAGAGGAGGAAGAGGTGGGAGGTGCCGGTGCGTCGTTTCGTCCTCGGAATCTTCTCGGATTGCCGTCGGATGTTCGTCGGAGGTTCGCAAATTTAGGAATTTTCTTGAGAGTTGGGCAGGGATTTAAGAGTGAGGAGGGTTGATTTGAGGGTGGTATTTATAGGAAAAATTAGGGTTTTATGGTAGTGAAATGGTGTATTAAAATTTTGTATTGAAATGGATTAAATAGGGGTATTTTAATTCTCTGGTTAATTATAGAGAATTAAATAGTGCAGGGGGAGTGGGGTAGGCCAAAGGTTGCAGGGAGTTCAAGAAATATTGGGATCGGGCCGAGTCAACCCGGCGCTGCTGGCCGAGTCAGGAGAGTCGGGCCGCGTCTCCTTGACATGTGTCCCCGTCGCTTCGTCTTGACTTGTGGACCCGTTTGTTTATTTTGTAACTTACCCTATTACGTATAGTGCACGTGTAGACTCTTAAGCTTCTAAAAAGATTAAAAGAATTTAATTAAAAAAAGTGTGGTTGATGGATTTGAACTCTGGTGCTTTGGTTCAGCAGTGCAAGGTCTTACCAATGAGCTATAAGCTCCTTCTTACTGTTCAAAAGCAAATCAAACTTATAACTTGTGCTCAAGCTCAAGTACCCCTTTCTGAATTTTTGAAAAAAAAATTGTACAGAAAGTTTAGGGTTGTTACATTCTACCCTCCTTATAAAAATTTCGTCCTTGAAATTTAAAAAAGGAAAGTGTAACATATTCAAAGAAAGTTTGGTGATAGAATTATTGGTAGTGTATGAAAAATATATAAAAGAACGAAAGAATGCGAGAGATTTGAAAAGAGTTGAGGAAATTACCATGTTTACCTTGGTCTACGGTCTCTGCTTCTTCGGCCGCTAGAAGGAAAGCCTGACGCCGTGGTACATTCTTCCTAACTGGGGGCATATTCCTCTGTCCTTAGGGCATGTTTCTCTGCCCTCGAGGCATGTTCCTCAGTACCTGATGGAATTGGCAAAAAAGAGATGCACGAGCCTGGATAGCTGGCCGTTGTGGGTAGTTGGTGGGTCTGTGAGCTGGGTTGCGTCTATAATGACAGTTTCCAATTCCGTGATTGGATGCGCCATAAAGTAGACACAGGCCTTTGGCGCGCCTACAGTCCTCCACAAAATGTCCATTCCACTTCCAATAGAAGCAAAAATCTGGACTTGACTGGTTAATTATTTCTTTCCATCTCTTGAGTTTTGAAGGTTGTATAGGGTAGGCTCCTCCTGCCATCTGGGTGGAAGAGCGCTTTATGCCGGTTGCTTCTGATTCTGATTGGTTCAATAATATAGCAATCTGATACTGCAGTCCATCTAGAAGGCTGCGGATTGCCTCAAGCAGAACCGTCTTCTTGTTGATCGGAACATTAACGGCAGGTGTGAGTGGTAGCGGTGGGGGAGTGTTGTTGACATTCGTGCTGGTGTTGTTTGGGGAATCCATGACCTTGAAAGAAAAATTTGGTTTAGGATAGATTCAAAGTATATGAAATGATAAGATTCAACGAATATGAATTGTAAAGAATGTTTTCAGTTGCTGGTTCTTGTGTTATATTGCTTAGGTTGTCCACGCAGAACTGAACTGCATGGTAGGGTTCCATACAGCTCTGATCTGCATGGGAAGGTTTCATGCAGCACTGACATGCATGGGCCGCCAACAAAACCTGTCATGCCCCGCTTCTCAGTATACGGGCAGAGGACGCGACGGGCCGCTACGTATTTACTCCGAAGTAAACACGCTAAGCGTATCTAAGAATTATAAGTAAAATGCACAAGAGACAGGGACAATAGATATAATTGAACAACAACTTTATTTATTAATATTCTTTTTACAATACATCTGAAAAGTAAGTACATGGAATGGAAAGCAATGCCTAAACAGTGGCATAACGGAAATGGAAAATACAGAATGTAAATGTGTACAAGGAATCTAAAGCTCTGGGTCGAAAGCTAGCTGGTCCAAATTCTCGCTGGTGGGCTCGATCTCCAGTGAGTCTGAATCACCTGACGACATTCCAAAGAAGAAGAAAGAGAATGTCTTCAGCGAACAAAACGCTCGGTAAGTCCCAAAGAATGAGAGAAGTAGAATATACAGAAAAGAGGGTATATCTAGTATGATATTTGATTGTTAGGTTAACGTAGTGTTTGTAGCTTCGTACAGAAGATACCAGTGTATACGAAAGGAGTCTTACTAGACCAGAGACTACGATATATGAAGTACAAGGCTCCGTCGATAATACCAAAGAACAACGGTATGGATGTAATTACGTCTTAAGTGACCACCTTGTGCCACCTTTAACATATTCCGTATTAGTCTACCCCTTTATAACCCCGTAGCGTTTATAGTATTGATTGTATTGATTGTACGGAATGTATTGTATTGTAAATTGAATTGTATAGATGGATGCCTTGCCGAAACCATGATATCAGTAAATGGATGTAACTGGAGAATCATATAGATGGATGTATATCCATGGTCCGGTTCAGTCAATATAGATTGATTAGATTGAAATTGAATATATGGATTCATGTTGAATTGTAGTTTGTACTTGAATCATATTCAAGTCAGATTAATTATATTGAGACTCGGTCTGAGTCAGACAATTAGAAAAGAAATTGAATCCTGAATTATGTTGTGGTGTTATCGGTAATTGCTGCACATGGACGGCAGAATTTGTGTCTTTTTCAAAGACAATTACCGTGTTGATAACACCGTTTATTAAGTTTTCTACCTTAAATAGGAAAGCACCCATATCTCCGGCTCCCTGAGGCTCAAGAGACTGGTCCCGCTTAAACCTATGTTTACTAGGGTTCTTATTGTAAATTAGTATAACTTGAGGGGTTTTTATATAAAAATAATTTTGTATAATTTTCAAAATACACCTCAAGTATTTTATTATCGTCTTTAGAGTTTTCATGGATATATATTTTATCAATGTGATATTTCTAGTGAATAAAACCCAATTTCATAATACATGGTATTTATTTGTAATATTTGATTTGTATGGTATTTTCTTGTAAATGGAATGTTTTTCTTGAATTTTGGAAATATGGAATATTATAAATATTAAAAATAGATATTTTGATATTAATCACATATATATTTATTTATTAAAAATATAAGTTTTATTTATAATAGAAATCACATTTTCTAAAGAAAATTTTATTTTAAATCTTTCGAGATCGTATGCTCCTTGCGGAGGTCTGCATCTCACTTTACTAAGCCCGAAAATGTGCGATAATCCGCACCATCCCGAACGGGTTCACCGAAATGGGTTGTAGAGACGCAATTGCAAAGATTCGTTAAAATACACATCTTGTAGAAAAATGTTTTTATAAGTCGGAGGTAGTTATGTGGAAAATCGTATTTTTCCTAAATCTATGTTCCCAAATTTCATCGTGCTATGTTACATATGAGTGTTATGATGAGGTAGGTCATTACCTCGTGAGTTTTCTAAGGTAATACGGTTTAAAAAGTTCAAGTATGTCGAAATGAAATATAAAGGTATTTTAATGTAAAATTGCGATAAAAGATGCATATAATAATCTTTTGTGATGAAACTTGTTAAACATGTTTATTAATATTTAGTGAACAATATGTGATGATATGAAGGTATCTTAATTAAGAAAAATTATAGTTTTTAAAGAAAACCGAATCGGAAGTCGGACTAACTCCGCTTTCGTCGGATTTTAGTTTTGAAAGTTTTTAGAATAGAGAAAAGAAGAAGAAGTAGGGACTTACAGGTTAGTTGACTAGAAGAGAGAAGGAGGAAGAGGTGGGAGGTGCCGGTGCATCGTTTCGTCCTTGGAATCTCCTCGGATTGCCGTCGGAAGTTCGTTGGAGCTTCGCCCTTTTGCTAACTCCACTTGCATACAAAAGACTTGGGAATTTTCTTGAGAGTTTGGGCAGGGATTTGGGAGTGAGGAGGGATGATTTGAGGGTGGCATTTATAGGAAAAATTAGGGTTTTAGGGTAGTGAAAGGGTGTATTAAAAATTGTATTAAAATGAATTAAATGGGGGTATTTTAGTTCTCTGGTTAATTGCAGTGAATTTAAATAGTGCAGGGGGAGTGGGGTAGGCCAAAGGTTGCAGGGAGTTCAAGAAATATTGGGATCGGGGCGAGTTAACTCGGCAGTGCTGGCCAAGTCGGGTGAGTCGCCGGCCCGAGTCGGGCCGCGTCTCCTTACCACGTGTCCCTGTCGCTTTGTCTTGACTTGTGAACCCGTTTTTTTATTCTGTAATTTACCTTATTACGTGTAGTGCACGTATAGACTGTTGGGCTTCTAAAAAGATTAAAAGAATTTAATTAAAAAAATGTGTGGTTGATGGGATTTGAACTCTGGTGCTTTAGTTCAGCAGTGCAAGGTCTTACCAATGAGCTACAAGCTTCTTCTTGCTGTTCAAAAGCAAATCAAATTTATAATTTGTGCTCAGGCTCAAGTACCCCTTTCTGAATTTTTGAAAAAAAATTATACAGAAAGTTTAGGGTTGTTACAGTGCAGTTGAGAGCCATTGATTTTCTAGATAGGAGCAAGACACCAAGTTTTAGTATCTCGAATCCAAGTGTAACCATAGAGAACCACGATTTTTTTCGTGAAACACGACACACAAAGTGTGGAGTGGAAAGAGGAAAATGTCCCACCGGGCGTGCCAGAAGTTGTTTACCACTGAATACAGAGACGAACTAGGATTGAACGCCTTTCCTAAATTTGGAGGCAGATGCAATTTGGACATGTCCATCAACCTCTCTGAAGATACCAAGTTGATTTATGGCACCATATATCGGAGGTTTAGATAGATGCGACCATTGTAGCAGATTTTATCAGATTTTTCCTCATTTGTGAGGAGTTTTTGATTATGGGGACGCTCTTCCCTACAGGCGCAAGCCCCTGCAGTTAATTACGTTATCGCGTTGCGATAACAAATCTTTCCTTCTCCATTAGTTCACTTCGTATCGTGTGTTTATTTTGTTTATTTTGGTTGCCGTGGATTGTATACGGAGACTAATTTATGTTGTCTCCCGTAGTGCGTGGTTTAGTCTAAATCTGTATATATTGGATTTGGGTTTGTGTCAAGGATTTGCTTGATGGGGTTTTGAAGGTTATATTTTCCTTTAGTTCAAAAAAGGTTTGGTTTTACTTAAGAACCGTTAATCTTGTTTGAGATTAATATCAACTTAAATATATGAGCATTTGGGCTCAATTTATTTTTAACTAAGGACACGTTAGCCGTATTTGAGATTAAGATCAACTTAGCAATATTTTCCGGATCATCAAATTTTAGATGAGATCCAAACAACAGAGTATTTGGGCTCAGCTGTAAGAAAACTTTTCAGGGAGACTTAGACAATTTGGGCTTAGTCTTTTCATTCTTTTCTTCTTTTTTGTTCAAAAGTGCTAAGCACTTATTTAGGCTCTGTTTGTTTAACCCTCCTCCTTTTTCTATGTAAAAGTGCTAAGCACTTGTTTGAATCTCTGGCACTCACATGAGTATCATGTGAAGCCTTCAGTTATGGGCGCTGTCTAACCAGTGCTAAGCACTCATTCATTTTGACTGAATATATATAGTGCTAAGCACTTTTTATATGGCTTCCACATGAGGAGCACGTGAGACGTTGGGCGCTGCCCAATCAGTGCTAAGCACTCAGCCGTTTTGGCTGTATATGAAGTGCTAAGTACTTTTACTCAGCGCTTACGTGTATTTCATGTGAGGCGCCGGCCTTCTGCTTTGGGCGCCCACGTGTTTTTCACGTGAGACGCTGATTCCCTTTTGTTTTGCACACCCACGTGTTTTTCACATGAGACGTTGATTCTCTTTTTTTTTGGGCGCCCACGTATTCTTCACGTGAGGCGCTATTTCCCTTTTATTTTGTGAATCTATTGGAGGCGCTCACGTGGGAAACACGTGAGGCGCCGATGTTTTTTTCTTCCTTTTTTAGAGATTGAATATCTGTTAGTGGCATTTTGACCATTAATGATCACCAAGACCTTACTTTTTTGAAGATCTAGGATCAAGTTTCTTTTAAGAACTAAGTTCTTATGTTTTTTTATAAGAACTAAGTTTCTTTTTAGGGTTAAACCCCAATTTTTTAGAGGAATTAAATTTCTAAAATATAAGTTCTTCTTTTAATCTAATTCTTTCTCCTAGATTTTGAGTTTGAGAGACAAAATCGCTTGATGAGAATTAAATTCTCAACTTGTGGGTATATTTGCTTTGCAAATCTCAGATTAGAGGAAGAACTGAGTTCTTTTTATGAAGGGTTAAACCCTTATTTTCTTTTATACTAGGTAAAAGAGATATTTTGATCTCTTCTTTTTCTTTACCTAGAATTTGAAAGAACAAGTGGATCTTCGTTGAAGGAGAATTAAATTCTCAGTTGCAGGCTCTATCTTTTTATTTTCAGAAGCTTAGGGGGGTTCTCTCTCTCTGATACTTGAAGTCTCGGGTCCTTTACACAGGAGATGCAAGTTTATTAAGAGAAAATCTCATTGAAAGATTCTAATTGATTTTATTGGTCTAAAAAATTATTCGGGGAATTTTATCCACCGTTGAATTTTTGATCCAAGGATTTCTGTTTTACAGAATATATTTTCTTGTTTTTAACAAGATTGGGGAAATATTTTCCCATGTACATCGTTTTATTCTGTAAAACGGTGATTTTTAATTACCATTGGATTTTTAATTCACGGGTTCTCTATTTTACAGAAAGCAATCTTTTTTGTTTGTAAAGATTGAGAAATTATATTCCAAAAATAGAATTTTATTCTATCATTAGATTTTTGATCCAAACGATTGTATTAGAAATATTTGGGAGATATTTTCTCTTAATAGAATTTAATTCTATATTTTGATGATTTATCATCTCCATTGGATCTTTAATCTAACGGCTTTATTTAACAGAGTATATACCGGTTTTTAGGGACATATCCCCCTGTAGAATTTAATTTTACCGACTTTAACTTGGACGTCGGTGCTTACGTGTTGTGCATGTGGGCGCCACTTAAGAATTTAATTCTTATATATGATAGGTGATGTTCATCATAGATAACTGCATTTTAATACCGCTCATTCATTATCTATTTTTATATATCGGTACTATTAACCAGTGTCTGCTCAGTAAATACAGATAACAGGTATTCATGAAAAAACACTGGAAAACATACTTAAAGTCTCGGATATAATATTTATGAGCCGACACTGCAATTGGAACAGAGAACCGATCGATATTCAAAGAGCTCTTTTACAAATAAATTTGTGTACACAATTTTGGTCCAACACAATACAAGTGTGCACATGCTCTTTGAGACTTGGACCATGGTGGGGCTGCCTTGGCACATACAAATGATGAATTGTGCAAGTGGTGGGCATAAGTGGGCACATGTGTGAGAAATCCAAAAAGTTATGATGTGATATAAAGCAACTAGTTTCCTTCCAATTCTGTTGAGCACAAACCAGGATCAAATAGAGAAATCAAGCAACACTGGAGATATATTGGAGAGCACTCGAGTTCACCATAACAAAACGACCCCATTTACCGAGAACTCAACCGGCGAGATCCCCAAGAAGATCCGGCACCGCCGGTCCACCTTTTTCCTTTTTTCCCCATTTTTCTTCTGGCACTTTATATGCATCATCATCCCTTCTATATTGTTTGTTTATTCTACTGTGTTGCCTATAAATACCAGATCCGAGTTAATGAGGAGGGCATGTAAAAATATATGTATATTCTATAGTTTAGTTTAGTTTTTGGTTTAGCTTGAGAATTGTGTGAGCCTAACTTGGTTTCTTCTTCTTCTTCCCTCTTGGAGCTTTCATTTGAGAGCTTCATTCTGGAGGTTGAACAAGTAACCAACACCTTTTATCTCAACTCATTCAAGTATTAATACATTTGTTATTGCTTTGTTTATATGCTTTCTTTTCTTTTCTTTTTTTCTTTTTTGCTTTCCTTTTTATTTATTATGTGTAACTAATCTTTGGTTGTGGTGACGGTGAGGATATGAGATGAATGGCTTTGCCTTCCTCCTCCTCTTGTGATTGTTTAAAATGCTTAACTGTGATTGTAAGCTTAAGATTGCTAAATGGAAGTGTTTGATATGATATGATGATTTCGATGGTTATTTATAACCTTTATCTCATATCCTTTTCCTTCATATTCATCATTTGCAAGGTTAAGCTTAGAATTAATTGTGTGTTAAACTTACTAGATAGTTGAGATATGATATGTTGCTTATGTTTCTTGACACCTTTCATTCAAGCATATGCCATATACTCTCACCACCCTACCTAGAAAGAGTAATACATACTTTTACTTCTTATTTGCAAATTGATGTGTATTGATGTTGTATGCTTGCTAATCCTTGTACTTAGTGTTGATACATCATGCATGGACATAAGAATGGTAAGTTAGATCGTAACGGAACCGTTTCGTGTTTTGCATCGAATGTCGGCAACTTGATGACTTGTGTTTCGCAACCGCATTGACAAGTCATGCTTCACGCCGGGATTGATACAAGGATGGACAACTCATGATCAAGGGAGTGTCGAAAGAATCGCTGTGATTCAACCATCCGAGATAAAGCCATGGCCATCTTTCTTTCTATTCTTGTTTTCATATTTTATTTTTAGTGACAACCATACCCAATTCTTTGTTTCTTGAACTTTAAGCGACAACACATAATCTCCAATTCCCTACGGATCGACCCGTACTTACCGGCTCGCTACAACGCGCCGTGCACTTGCGGTTTATAAATTTTAAAATGAGGCGGAGCTCTCCTGCGCAATATTTTCTAAAACAACCCCTTTTCTAAAACACGCACGTTTGCGCGCGCTGGGAAATCCCCAACAGGCGCTGCTATGCTTTGTACATTGGCGCCGACATAAGCTTCACGTGCGGCACCATCATAAGATTCAATCCTAAGGGGTTGGTGCTGGCGCCCTCGTGGGGAGCATGTAAGGCGCTGCCTCATTATGAAGGTCTCTTTTCACCTTCTTTCTCTGCTTTTGCTGAGTCAAACTTTCTTTTCTAATGCCTTCTTTTTGTCAAAGCTTTGGAAATAGTTCCACCATGCACAACATTTTTCGTGTCGAGACTTAAGTGCCTCTCTTTATAATCTGAAGCAGTGCTCATCTTCTCCTTCTCTTTCTCAAAGAATCACTTTAACAGAGAAGAGTCATGACTTGAAATCGTCTTCATGCTCATCGGCAACCATGGGAGGTGCTTATTGAGGAAATTGTTCCTCGTTTTCCTGCATGATTGGTGAACCCGGCTCTTATGGATGACTAATGCGACACGGTGATGTATGAGCTCCTGACTCGTAGAGGATCTCCTCTCCCTATTGGCTCCATTTGGCTCCGGACGATCTTCCTCTCCGTGGTTGCTGACATTCTCCCTCATCCAACGGAGATGACTTCAACAATGTTTGACGTAGCGGAGGACAAGATCGAGTGCTTTCGTGAGGCACATTTGATTACCCAGCCTCTAAGGGATCGCTCTGTTCAGTTGCTAAGCCAGATAAGGGCTTAGCGGGCTATCATGGCTGCTTTCTCCGATGAACACGACATTGATCGATGGGGAGCGACTCCTCATGAAGATCGCCTCTTCGACATGGTGGAGAAGGCAGTGAGGGCCTTAGAAAACTTTGTTTATAGTTTTGTAAACCCCTGTATTTTTGATCTCATGTTTGGTGATCTCTTTCCTATAGAATAAAATGTTTATTTAAATGCATTTCTTTTATCGTTGACTACTGAGTGCTTCATTTCTAACACATGTTCTTTCTTTGATTGTATTGTTTAAACATACGTGCGACCTGCATGTGCGCACATGCACTTCACCCTTAGGGATTTTTGCTAAGCGTAAATTCAACTAATGAGCTCGTATGCTGTGCACGTGTCATGCGTTAGCCTTCCACACGCATACATAAGTGGGCATGCTTTCCACGTTATTAGCCGTTCAAGTACACACATATCTGTAAATGAAACTTAAACCGGTGTAAACAAAGCCCTTAATACGGTGTAGGGGCCTTCCGCGATTAGGCGGACACACTTCAAAGGTAACCAGCTCATATCCTTGTTTGTTTAGTTATCTAGTTTGGTGTTTGGAATCGATTCTAGGGTTATGGTGGCTGGTGCTTTCTTTAAATTTTTTTTTTGCTTTCTCCTTCGCCGCGAGTCTTGCGGCATGAGCACCAGAGTCCTTATAGTGGTTTCAGAGCTATGTCAAACATTTTAACTAGTTATAGACGATTTTTACGTTTCGAAATCAAAATTTTAACTTTATCGAGTTTTGAATTTCCAAGTTTCTGTCTTTTTTCAAAATGGTTTTTGAAATTTTTTTAGTATTGCATAGAGCTCCTCTTTATAAAATAAAAAATGGCATGAAACTCGAGGACCTCAGTCCAAAATCCGGCCGCTTATTTATTCGTTTTGGCCGCAATTTATGCCTCAAAATTTGAATCAGTTCCCTAGGTTTTGTGGTGAGTTGGAAATTAGGAAACTTGATTTTTGGTAAACTTCTTTTTTGCCCAGATTTCATTTATTGTTATCTTTGCATACTGGCAACATGGAAAGTTTTAAAATCGAAACTAAAACATCGTTTATGCTCCATATCTTTGTGGGTGTGTTTGATAACGTTATCTAATTGCTATATATTCGATTAGAAGGGGTTGCACACTGGTTACTTGTTGTGTTTTTTTAGATATATATCTTGTGATGGTTTAGTCGGATTGTTGTAACGGATAGCCCCTCATGCGATTTGTCTGTACAGTTATGATTCATGTATTTATTTATTCGGGACGAGCAACATGATTGTGGCCGTTGTTACCACTTGATGTATATTCTTTTTTGGACACGTTCGGGTTGCGGGCGTTGTCACCGTTATATTCATATTTCATTACTTGTACTAGGATACCTCGCGACAGAGTACTTGGGTAGTCAGATTCGAGAATGCAATGGGTGGCCATCTTATGGAGTTGAGACTCAGGCCATCTAGGGAGTGTAGCTCTTACCCACGAAGGAGTGCTCAAGTTATCGGATTCCAAGAAGTGCCTGATGTCCTACTCATGACATTGAGTACGGGTTGCCTCACTTCTAGAATTGACGGATAACTTGCCGCATTCGTAGGGGTCTTGGTTTGAGTTTGTATGGGCTATCTACAAGACCAGGAAATGTTGGTTTTCGTTTGTGGCTCAAACGAAACACGGGGCTCCTATCTTATTCGCTATTCCATCTTTTTTGATGTTTATCGCATGCCTGTGGTGTTTATAACTTGCCTGTGATAATGATATATATATATATATATATTTATTATAGATACTTCTATATGTTTTGCATCCACGTTAGCCCTGTCCCCGCCCTGTTGTAACTTAAGTAACCTTACGGTGAAAACCCGTGACCCTGTGGTGAATGCAGATGATAAATAAAAGCATGTTATTTTGGTTGTTTCTGCTGTGGTTTAGAAACATAGAATGATGGGATCGAGGTTTAATGCAAAGTAAACAAACCTAAATGGTGTTGTCGGTACAAATTTTAAAACTACTCAGTTTTCTTCAAAACCACTCGGTTTAAAAGTGAAGCTTAAACCACACGAGTTCCTTCAACGATATCAAGTTCATTACATTAATTGTTTTCGCCAAAAACTAGCCGTAGCCCTCCGTCATTTTCTACGAGTAGTACTTAGTATTCGTGCTATATTTGTTGACTGTGTCAAGGCATAGTGTGCGGTAGCTAAGTGGTGCTTATTTGTAGCATACGATGCGATTGGTTAGGACAGTCGTGCGGCTTTATTGACTGTATCAATGGCTCCTATGGGTGGGTTTAATGCAATCAAGATAATGACGGGTTGAATTTGACTTGGACCTTTTGATTTGTTGACCGTGTCATGGTTACAAGGGTTCTAGGGGTAGTTTCAAATATAAGGGAAACTTTCCAAGTATGCGCGGTTACTAGGGTTCTAGGGGTAGTTTCAAATATAAGGGAAACTTTCCAAGTATGCGGATACCTTCTGGAGTGTGTTGATTTTGGTCGGCTTCCATCAAGGCTATTATGCGATGATAGTTGGGTCTCGATTCCCACTGATGAGTAGGTATTACTCCCGGGATATTTTCACTTCACAACTAGCTAACCCATTAGGTGTTTATAAAGATGTTAACAGGGTTACACCTCTGCGAAAATAGGGTTATTTAATTAGGTCTGTGCGAAAGCACGGGGAGCCTCCTTCGAAGTACCAACGCTGGCACGGCTGAACGGTTTGCGAACTTTTAAGGTATAAATGATCCCGATTAATTCTCCTTTTATGGTTTGAAGGAGAATTTGAGGAAACCGTAGGAGCCATTCTGATTAGATAAAATAATTAACCAATCTAATTTTGATAAAATGCACGCCGAGTATTTCTTTTTTCTCTCTCTCTAATAGCGACCCATGACTTACCTTAAACTAAAACTCATAAACCATGTTGACCGAAGCTTTTTACAAACCAGGTTTTGGATTTTCATGATTCATGACAAAGTCACATATATCTCCACCACTCCTACTTTACCCTTTGTCTTCTCCAGAACACTCCATATCACTACAGAGATCCATATTGCTTGGAATGGCCATCTCGTATAGTTACATACGAACTCGAAGAAATTGCTTCAGTTGAGGATGGCCACGGGTTCTGGAGAAATTGAATTGTATAATTCAGTTATCTCCCCTTCTTCACTTTCTCTCAAGTCAAGAGCTCTTTGTTTTAAGAGAGTACACATGTTACGCTTGTTGGATAGTCTTCTTCCGAACCTTAGGCTGGCGCCGAAAGGTTGGGAAGGTAGAAAACTAACTAGCATAAGTATGGTGTACCGAAAGTAAGATATAGAGACATATAAAGGGATTGAAGTGAGGGCAAAAGAAATTGCAACTGCTGTCGTAAATCTAAGTATTGGAAAAGGCATTACTAAGAATAGCCAGCCACCCCTGGAAACATTCCATGTTTCGGTTTTGTCTGTGTAGTTATTACTGAAAACTGTTTTCCCAATTAATTCTGACTCCAGGGTATGTATATACTGGATTTGGTTCTCACATCTGCATGTCGTTACAGATGCTGAGAAGGAGTAGAATATTGAGAAATGGGTGATTTGATTCTCAATATCGAAATTCGTAGCAATTGGTGATATTGAATCAAATCACCTGGTTTTGCCTTATGGAAAATATTGGGATTTAAATAACCGTTGTTATACACCAATTTTTAAAATAATATATCTGCATCTTTATTTTATAAAGCGAGATATATTTTTGAAAATTGTGTCCTGGACATTTCTCTTTATCAGTTGAGGATAAGATAAGGTGCATTGAATAACGATATCGACGTTCTTAACCAAAATACAGTTCCCAATTTACAAACATACAGAGTTTGAGTTAGTATACTCTTGGGACTTATATATGGTTATGTATGTTGTCCGGTGTCTTTTAGGACAAAGGGATGGTACGCTTATTTCATTCTATTTTACCTGTGAGTTCTCTGGTTTTAGACACGCATTCGTTGAAATGCAAAGTCCAAAATTTTTGAGAAGTTCATAGGTATAAGAATAAAGTAGAGAACCGGACGTTGGAAGCATCAAGATTCTTCGAAGTGATCAAAGATATAGATACTTATGCTATATATTCTGTTATAGCAATAATGAGAATATAATTTCTCTCACAGGTTACTCATCCGTGGGTGCGCTCCTTGATGAGTAATGCTGTATAGTTTTTTTCCATTTAGTGGATATGCACTGAACACAGATGCATAATTTTTGAATCGGTTCCATCTAAATTAGTGCCTTTGTTTGTATATAGAACGCTGGCATATCTTATAATAGTTAACAAATAGAGTTATCTGAATTTTTTTAAAAGCAGAATCCGAACAAACTCAAGGCACGCTTCAGTAATGATAGTTTGTGAGTTGTCCCTGTTTCCCCAATATTTAACCTAATAAAAGAGCAAAGTTTTGTTCAAAATTAATAAGACAACGCCTCACGTGTCCTCCACAAGGACGCCAGCACTAGAGCCAATCTTATAGGATTAAATCCTATTGTGGCGCCTTACGTGCTCCTCACGCGAGCTCCAGTATGCAAAGCAAAAAAGAATATATTAAATGAAATAAGAGTTAAAACTCTCATATAGCGTCTTGCGTACTCCTCACGCGGGTGCCAGTGTGCAAAACACAAAAGAATCTATTAAATGAAATAAGAGTTAAAACTCTTATAGCGTCGCACGTACTCTTCACGCGGGAGTCAGTGTGCAAAGCACAAAAAAATCTATTAAATAAGAGTTAAAACTCTCAAGCGGCGTCTCACGTGCACAACAAGTGAGCGCCGGCGTCCAGGTAGAGTTAAATTCTACTTTCTGTTAAACAGAGCCGTTGGATCAAAGATCTAATGGAGATGATAAATCATCAAAATTACAGAATTAAATTCTGTCGGGAGAAAACATTTCCCAAATCTTTCTAAAAGATAAGAAAGATATCTTCGGTTGGTTCATAGAATAAATTTCTATTTTGGGATATATTCTCTCAATCTTTCTAAATAAGAAAGATTGCCATCTGTAAAATAGAGAACCTTTGAATTAAAAATCCAATAGTAATTAAAAATCAGCATTTCACAGAATAAAACTCTACATATGGGAAAATATTTCTCCGATCTTGTTAAAAAACAAGAAAATATGTTTTGTAAAATAGAAACCCTTGGATCAAAGATTCAATGGTGGGTAAAATTCCCCAAATCAGTTGGAATCTCTTAATGAGAGATTTTCTCAAAACTAATTAACAATTTGCCTCTACTGTATAAAGAACCCGAGACTTCAAGTCTCATATAGAGGGGACCCCCCTAAGCTTTAAAGAAAGCTTCGAAAACAAAAGAGAACCCATTTCTCAAGAAAAGAAGAAGAGTTTCATTCTCGAAACTCTAGGTAAAGAAAGAGATCAAAATATCTCTACAATACCATATTTAAGGGTTTAACTCTTTCAAAAGAACATAGTTTTTTCTCATGATCTGAGATCCATAAGACAAGTCTCCCACAAGTTGAGAATTTAATTCTCATCGGGAAGATCTTGTTCTTGAGAATCAAAGATTCAGAGGAGAATATAGATACAAGAACATAAAAAAACATGGAGTCCATAATACTCCAGGAACTTAGTTCCTTTAAATCAAGAACTTAGTTCTTTTACAAAAAAAACCAATCTAAAATCCTCAAAATAACGATTTTAGTGATCGTTGATGGTCAAATTACCATTAACAGAGATTTAAGTTCTCTAAAAATATCAACAGAGATTAAATCTCCATATAAAAGAAACTAGCGCCTCACGTGTTTCCCACGTGGGCTATCCTCTTCAACAGCGCCTAGCGCCTCACGTGGGTGCCACATAAAGAGTGCTTAGCACTTCATAAATAGCCAAAACGGCCGAGTGCTTAGCATTTGATTGGGCAGCGTCCAGCGCCTCACGTGCTCCTCACGTGGGCACCACAAAAATAATAAGAGTGGCTAAGTGCTTAGCACTGATTGGGCAGTGCCCAGCACCTCACGTGCTTCTCATGTGGGCGCCACCAAAAAAGAAAAGAAGAAAGAAAAGTGCCTCGCACTTCATAAATAGCCAAAGTGGCAGAGTGCTCAGCGCTTATTGGGCGGCGCTCATAATTAAATACTTCACATGAAAACCATGTGAATGTCAGAGTGTCAAATAAGTGCTTAGTATTTTTGCATAAAAAGAAAATGGATAAACAAATAGAGCCCAAATAAGTGCTTAGCACTTTTTGAATTAAAAAAAAGAAGAAGAGTAGGCAGACTAAGCCCAAATTGGCCAAGTCTCTGAAGTTTTCTTTCAGCTTAGCCCAAATGCTCTGTTGTTGGATCTCAACTAAAATTTGATGATACTTAAATGTTGCTAAGTTGATCTTAGTCTCAAATAAGACTAACGTATATTTAGTTAAAAATAATCGAGCCCGAATGCTCATATGTTTAAGCTGATCTTAATCTCAAACCAGATTAACGATCCTTAAATCAACTCAAATCCAAATATAAAAATATACGGGTTTGGACTAATCCACGCCCTACGTGCGACGACATAAATTAGTCTTCGTATACAATTCACGGGTAGCCAAAACCAAAAAAAAACACACGACATGAAGTGAACTTCCGGAGCAGGAGAAAGTGGTTATCGCGGTGCGGTAACGTAACTAACTACAGGGGCTTGCGCCTGCAGAGAAGAGCGTCCCCACAATAAAAACCCCCTCATAAAACGAGGGGGAATCTGACGAAGTCTGCTACAACGTCCGCATCCGTCCAAACCTCCGTTATACGGTGCCATAAATCAACTTGGTTGGAAGCTCCTATCGTTCGTGGTCACCACTCACTTGTCTTTTCGCTTGTCTTGTTTGAGTCCTCATCTTCAGAGAGGTAGACGGATAAATCCAAATAGTATTTGCCCCTAGAATTCAGGCCAAACGTCCAAACGTCCCGGTCCGTCTTCCGGCGGTGAACAGATTCTGGCACACCTGATGGGACATTTTCCTCTTTCCACTCCACACTTCGTGTGTCATGTTCGCGAACAAAATCACGGTTCGCTATGGTTGCTCTTGGATTCGAGGTACTAAGATTTGGTGTCTTGTTCCTGTGCAGAAGAAGAGAACATCAATGGCTTCCAACTGCACAACCTGCAACATCAACTCTCGCTCCGCCCAAACTGGAGGAGTGACTTACGGGCCCAATGCGGCCTCCATCTTTTCAATGCCGGTGGGGCAAGTAACTCAAGCTACTACCGGATTGTTCTTCGGAACCATGCTCCCACCAAGGAGTTTCAGCGCCCCAGCGCCGCAAGACGAAGCTCCTAAGAAGTCGGTCTTCGATCGACTTGCAACCACAACTGCCCTTCTCAACAGGTCGTCCAAATCTGAAACCTCAGTTTTCAACAGGCTGAGCAGAAGCTCAGATGTCTCAGTCTTCAACAGGCTGAGCCAGAACCAAAACGGGCTCCCAATGAAGCTCGTCATACCTGAAAGTGCTGCCCCAAAACGGATAACCCTCCCAACTCTTCCTGCAGGTGAAGTCGTCAAAAGTGCTTTCCCTACCAGAAGACCGGTCTTAGGAAGATTGGCCATTCCTTCACAAAGTCTGCCAAGGACGTTAGTCTTCAATAGACTGACACTAGCAACAGTCCCTCACCAAAGCCAAGGACATGAAGAAGCCGCTTCCAAAATTAAGGCGGTCCCCTCTGCAAGACATGCTCGACGTCTCCACTGGCGCCGGGTGAGAAAAGCTGGTGGAACTTCCCCTCTGGACTTACTCCGCCAGCTCCAATGATGGAAGTTGATGCTGCTGTTCCAACCGGGAACAGTTTTGAACTGCTTAGAAGGGTGCAAAAGAACTCTCCCACGGCGGTGCTAAAGAAATTTCCCCCGCCTACAGAAACCACAGTTGAGGTAAAGCCGGGGAGCCCCTATCAACGGTTCTCTTCCCAAATTCACAGGGTCTGGCGAAAAGTCCAGGACTCCGTGATCAACAAAGACTACTCTCGTCGACCGAACAAATCGAAGGTTCGGCAAGAGAAAGACCATCCTTCCGTCATACAACGAGAGACTTCTTCTACACAGGTGCTTGTCATAGCGGCTCCTTCAACTTTGACCTCCCACAAAAGGATGAGGCCGGAGAAAATTCCACCACCGACGGCAAACTCTAAGGGCGATGGACCAAAATGCCCCAAGTCTTGGAGCATGATCGTGCAAACGGTTTATATGGCTTCCGGAAAAGAAGAAAGCCGTGCTTCCGTAGATCACTGGTCGCAAACTCGGCCGCTGAAAAAAGCTCAGGAGCAACAACAAAATCTCCAAAAGATGCTGACCAAAATGACAGCACTCACCAGGCAGAAAGAAAGTCCGGAACCAGCATCTGAATAACGCCAAGAGCAGGAGACCGATATAAAGTTCCTGTGAAGGGTGCTTGAAAGAAAAAACAAGGAAGCTGCTGAGCAGGATGCCAACATAAAGCAGATGGCTCTTTTGTTTCAGGATATGGTTGGATGATAATCCAACCAGAACCCCCAGCCGAGGATCCGCCGATAGTCATCAAGGATGACAGAGGGGAAACATCAAACCCTCTTCTGGCTCTATCAGTGGCCAGGGAGGAAACGATCTCCAAGGCTGCTCTTGATGATTACATCACTCAACAAATACGAGCTCATCAAGCGAATATAGTGGCCGACCAAACTGTCAGAACTGGGCGACCGTATTCAGAATGGTATGACCAAATTAAGTACCCGCCGGGATATACGATCGCCAAATTCCATATGTACAAGGGGACATGCAATCGACACTAGCAAGTCTCGCAGTTCATAGCTCTGTGCGGCAATACTGGAGGTGATGACAAACTACTGCTTCGCCAGTTCGTTGGTAGCCTGTCAGAGACAGCCTTTGAATGGTACTCAGAGCTCCTAATTGACTCCGTGAGGACATTCACAGAAATGGAACTGCTGTTCACACAGCGGTTCACAAGCACAAACGAGCGCACCCCGATCACGGCATTAATCAATGCCAGGGTAAAGTCAGGAGAAACCTGGGTCCAATACGTGATCCGGTGGCAGAACCTGTGGTCAAAGTGCGAACAACGCATCGAAGAATCCTCCGCCGTGGGCATATTCATCGGGACCATAGATCCATAAAATGACCGTATCCCAGTTCATGACGTTTTTCAAGCCGACGACCTTCAAGGCTCTGATCGATAAGCTAGCCTAAATAGACCAGATGGGCCATGGACCATCCTCCTCAAACAAGGACCCTCGAAATGCCAAGGGTAAAGGGAAAGTGGCCTTCGTCGCTAACACTCAACAACAACCGAGCGACCCAAAACCAGCGGCTCACCAAAACAATGCACGTTCATGCCTATCCTTGAAAGAAAGGCTAGGACGCGTTTACTCGTTTCCCCATGATAAGACGAGGAGGCCATTTGAGTTGGCAACACGTAACAAACTCATCACATTGCCAGACCCACAGTGTCCACCGCAAATCGGCGACGTCAACAACCCCAACTACTGCTCCTATCATAGAATGATGAGCCACATAATTGAGGATTGCTACGTCTTCAAGAACTGGGTTGAGGAACAGTATCAACAGGGGAAGTTCATGCTTTCTGAGAACTGGAGTGTGAACCCGCCACAGAAGCACACTCCCAAAAAGATGGAGGCACCGGGGGCATCATACTCGCTCGTGGAAGAAACTCCATGGGAAATAGTTCTTTTTACTAAGACCAAAAGAATTCTGAAGGATCTACAGGAATGTCTGGAGTTAGGTGGAAAAGCCCACTTGAACCTGAAATTATCGAAGGGATGCTAAAACCGCGTCCCGTACCGAAGATTTTTGACAAAGGGCAAAATCCCCAAGTCAAGCCTTCAAAGTCTTCGAAGAAAAAGAAAAAGACCAAGAAGCCTGTGCAGCCTCCCGAGTATGATGAAAAGCGTACAAACATACAAAAGTACATTGACGCGCTGGAGGAGTACAACCAGAAGGCACAAAAACCGTTCACGCTCGAAGAGTTCCTCAAGTATATTCTTGAGAATGAAGATAGTGACAACGATGAGGAAAATGACTCATCAGAAGAACGAAGACTATGTAGCAAGTTACCACATGGTCTCCTATTCATCGTTAAATGGCGAAGAAGCTCCCTTAGCATTAGAAAACAACGCAAATGAACTGGGGTCAGTATCGGCGCTAAAATCTCCGGAACTGCAAGAAGACCCGGTCGATAGGCTGTTAAACGAAGCCTTTAGAAAAAGCAAAACTGACCGAGAATGCGAAACAACCATATATGAAAAGGCTAAGCGTCAGCGTCAGAATGAAGAAGCTGCGGCAGGATCAAGGTAGAGAAGCAGTTCGCCAAAGCCCTGTCAATAGAGATAAAGATGCCACCTCTCATAAGAAACACTCTCGAGGTCAAATGCCTCGATGGAGAGGATTCACATCCAAACTACCGCTTATATCATCAGAGGGTTACCCACCCGACCGAGGAATGCAGTGCCTTCAAGAAGTGGTGGCAAGGATATGTTGCCCATAAAAACACTTCAAGAGGATGAAGCGCGAAGCTCGTCGACAGCAAAAGGGTATGACAGATGCGCGTGAAAAAATGACTGGCAACTGTTATATGGTTGATACCAATCTGGAAAGGAAAAAACCTAAAGTTCTTACTTTCGGGAGCGATTCTGAGGAAGAAATATCCCTCAGCCCTCTCTTCAAAAACTCCACCTCCGAAAAAGAAGAGGAGGAGAAGAACTGCGAGAATATTCAGCCGCGTAACCGCACGCTGCTCGAGAAGAGCCTTGGACCTACAAACAAAGGTTCGAGCAAAAAAGACAAAGGGAAAGAAAAAATCCCTGAGGAAATTACCCTCGACGATGGAGTTGTTAAAGAGCTCGCAGTAAAGAACCCGCTAAAGGAAAATAGGATGGATTACAACATCTTGGCACATTTGAAGAAAATACCCTCACAACTGAGTATATTGGATGCTCTCCACTCGTCCAAATAGCATAAGAGTCTCTGATCAAGGCATTACAAGTGTCCGATCAGTTCCAAGCTTTCCTCGCAAAAGAGAAAATGAAGGATGAGCTGGCGGAGGTTCACACAGCTGACATTACATTCAGCGATGAAGACCTCCTCCTTAGTACATGCGAGCATAACCGCCCGTTATACGTCACCGGGTATTGCCATGACATCAAGATAGGGAAACTCCTTATCTACAATGGATCCTCCGTCAATCTTCTCAACATGAAAGTGCTGAAGGAGATTTTCATGAACATTCAACACTTGGCTTGGGACAAAATTACCATCTCTGGGTTCGACTCATAGTCGTCACGGACGCTTGGGTCCGGAATTTTGACATTACGCTTCGGGTTTCTTGTCACTGACATTTAACTTCACATCATTGATGCCAAGACTTGCTAAGTACAACATCATCTCTTCTACACAACATCAGTGTATGAAGTATTTCAAGGATGGTTTGGAATGAACCGTTACAGGGGAGCTGAATCCATTCTCCGTAAACGAGGTTCGGAAATATGAAGACGCAATGTACTTCTTACCAGACTTCAAAGGCATGGAAAGATGTTATAAGCTGGAGGATAAACAGAAGTCTGTCGCCACTATCCCAATCTTTAAGAGCGATTCCGAGGAAGATGAAGAAATAGTCTACTCGGGGCAACCCCAGAAAGAAAACAATAGGCCCGGATCATCGACCCCTATTCTGGTCTTTGTCAGTGACTCTGAGGACGAGACTAACAACGTTTTCTCCATCCGCCCGTCGGTGGAAACCCTCGCCGGAGCGGATCAGAGTCTACAAATTACAATGGCTCCGCCTCGGCATTATTAGGAACTTGATGCGCTCGATACATATAGCGTACATGAACTATAGAATTTCTACGTGCCTCCTAGGCGAAAAGGTGAAAAGACGATTCTCTTCTACCAATCTACGGAGACCAGAGTAGAGAAAGAAGTCTGGCATGGTGTCAATTTTGCACTTGATAAGTTTCAACCAATCCGTTTGCCAAGATACTACGCAGAGGGATTGAAAAGGCTATTAAGATGCCAAGGTGTACCCTTCGAACAAACTGTTCGATAAGCCCACTTCTACAAAAAGAATTGGGATATCCCTGGACTCAGCGAAAGATGCCCAACGGGAAGATGGAGACAACCGGGCTCGGATATGTTTGGTCCAATAAACGGGAGTGATTCCACAGCTGCCGCATCATAAACAGCTCCGGTGAAGAAGAGAACGCTCTTTTAAATAGCTATGATGTGAAATAGAGCGAAATCCCGCTCTAAGAATGTTAAGTCTATCGTTCGAAGAACAAGTTGACAAGCTAATAAAAGAAGCATGTCAAAAAAGTTGGGATAACCACATTCGCGAAATGGCTATTTCTGAAAAGGCCAGGACGCAATGTCTCAATCAGCAATCCGCGGAGAAAGAAGACAACAATGCCCTTCATCCTCAGCCAGCTATACGTTCTCGCCACGAGGGAAAATCCCGAAATAGAGGCAAAAACAAGGTGAAGAACACAAACAATGCTCGAAAACAGCAAAACGGATCGAAGAAGTCGTGCAATCGAGAAAAAGTCGATTGGAACCCGTCCTTTATAAAGAAGATGGTTAGGGAATACTCTTTCCCTTAAGACAAGACAAGGAAAATATTCAACCTTATCATTAAGCACCAAATGGTGATGCTCCCAGAGTCTCGGCACCCCGAACAAATAAACGGGGTCCATCACCCGGATTATTGCTCCTACCACCAAGCCATAGGTCATCCCTTTGAAGACTGCTTCATCTTCAAAGACAGGGTCGAAGACTAGTATCAACAAGGCAGGTTCACTTTATCCGACAGCTGGAAGATAACCCCACCGCAAAAGCATAAGCCAAAAAGGACCTATACCATGAGGGTAGGATTGGCTCAACGTCAAGAATGGAATGTAGCGCCTTAGATTTCGATTAGTGTTAATTAAGCGGTAGTGCGGGTTTTTGGTAAAAAGTTTACCAATTTGGATTCCTCACATTTTATAACATTTAATTAATAATTTATTATTATTTGTTATGTTTTGCACGCACGTGTGCACGTTAATGTGAGGGTTTGTTTGTGCTAATTTAGATTAGTGACCATGACAACTTAACCTAATCCTAATCCTTTGCTTTAACTTAATCCTTTGCCTTGATCAAACCTCTAGATATTTTGTTGTGAGATATTTCTATGGTTTTGTTTGGATGAGAGGTGGCATGATGAGTCATTGCTTGCATTATTGTGTGAGTTAATGCAAGGGTGCACTTACCCTCTTACACTCACCTCTCTCTCTCTCTTTTCTTCACACCCTCTCTCATTCTCTCTCACTTCATCTCTTATCATTTCTTTCATCACTCCTCATTACCTCAGCTGAACACTCACCCTACCCTTCACAAATCTTCACTAATCCATCACTAAACTTCATAATCTCACAAAAATCACATCTTAAACCTTTTTTTGCCCCTTGGATGCCTTGGAGCTTGGAAAGCTAGGATCTTTGAACTTGTGGGAGTAGGTAATGATCTCTTTCTGTTAAGTAAGTTTTTTTAGTGCTGCGTAGCTTGTTAGTTTCAGTTTAGAACGCGTAAAGTTTCGTTTCGGGTAAATATCGTATTTTTAGTGTAGTTTGGTGTCTCGGATGATCTGCTATCAAACCAGATATTTGTTGGAAAAGTTCCCATCACAGTGACTTAGTGTGGTGACCTAGATGATACCCTCAAAATACGAGTCCATTCCCTCAAGAACTGGCTGCAGATTTAATGGTTCTGGCCACAATTTGTGGCCAGAGTAGGGGCTGGGAGGTTGAGTTTGTGTGTAGGGCTCTCTGGGGTTGTGTGTGGTCTTATGGTATGTGCAACTTTTACAAATTATTGGTGTAGCAGAATCTGGGATCACTTTACTTGTTTCTAGTATTTCGTTTACGCGCGTTACGCTATCCGATACGGTTTGTGTCTTGTGTATCTGTTGCTCTAGAGTTGGTTTCGTAGTGTCGCTATGCATGTTAGCTACTAAGCGAACACTTGAGAGTATGTTTGGAGTTAGTGCGTCGGTCAAATGTAGTTTATACGTGTTATTGGTCGATTGTTAATATACACTTGTTTTATGGTTTTATGATTTTAGGATCACAGGCAAGGACTTTGGACGCTGTAAAGAAGGGGAAGCGAGTGGTTGGCTTTACTTAGCCAGGATCGTTGTGGGTAGATTTAACATCTACAGGGGAATCGCCCGCATGGCGTTATGCGTCTGGGCTAGATATGATATGATATTACTCGCATCTTTATATTGCATATATAGAGTTTGCGCATAAACTTCATTGCATATTATTACTTGTTGTGCTTGGACTTGTACCCTTTGGACACTGCACTATTATTAACGGCTCATGTTGCACGAGCACTGATTGTATGCCACACACACCGTCAATAATTGCCATGATACACACTACACACATACATATATGATATTTTTTGGTTAGGGACATTGAGACATTGATTCATATTCCTTTGTGCATATGACATTTAGCATACTTGTATACCTACATGCTTACACATATGCCTTGACATACCTACATGCTAGTTACCCATATACCTATATGGTAGTGTACCATTAGTGATAGGTATATACACATTTGAGACATCGCTACATGTACATCTTGTATACATACTCACATGTACACCCATATACCTTTATATAGCTATATATATACCTGGAGGGTATTGTATCATTATTGAATTGTATATACACCTACCTAGCTTGACATAGCTACACATATATCTGGAGGGTATTACATCATTACTGATAGATACACATATCTTGCTATACCGACATAGTTACGCATACCTGGCTATAGCTACATGTTCACCTTTATATGATATTACGTTTGGTTTCGGAGAAATTAGGAACCGCATGATATATTCAATAACTTGTTGCAGTTAAATAGCGGATTTCCTTTATATTCTCATATTACTGTTTCATGTTGCATATATTATATTTCATGGATTTCAAATTGATATATGGATTTCACATGATGTTTTCTGGATTTGAGGACCGTGGTAGTCTCATGAAATTATGCATTATTTAGAAAACCCGGTTTCTCTTGATATGATATTTCAGCACCCACCATGAGATTTTTCGGTTCTGATATATACCCCATGCGAGGAGGCGTCGTGGGCCATGTGCGGGTACATGGTGAGGCCCGGAGGTACCCCGGGGCAAGAAAGGTATGTCGAAGGTTCACGCCGATGAGCCTGACAGGGGAATCATACCTACCGGTGACAGTATTGGACTCGTCGGTGATCACGTAGATATCGAACGGAGTCACGTACGTATGGATACGGAGAATTCGAGTGCCGACAGCTGGGTACTCGGGTTTCCGATGAACGTATGATACGTACATATCAGGGGCAGTCGTGGTGACGACGCCTGATAGATGAGTATTTATGTGTCGATACTAGACACTTGTTTTCATGATATTTTACCTCTAAGTATATATCAGTGGTATGGAACGCTGTTATATATACACGTATATATGTGTGTGTGTGTGTGTGTGGTATGGGACGCTGTTATATATATATATATTTATAATATATATCATCATAATGATCTGTGCAAGTATTCTTATTCATAATTTGGCAACTCACCCCCATTGTGCCACAGTATTTTGCAGGTAGTTCCTCAGGGCAGTCGAGGCAGGCTTTCTATCTATCGTATCATCTTTTGCAGCGGATACCGCTACGGCCGACTGTGTGCAGTTTTGCTATAGGTGGGTTTTGCGGTTATCCGATATTGCTCATTGTATATCTTTGTACTTTGTACTCTCCATCTACCATTTTCATGTATTGACTTAGAGACGAGTTGTGAGCACGATATTTTGTGACTTGGTGGTCTTTTATGCAATTTTATTTATATCGACTTTTTCTTCGCTACAGCGTCGTATATTTTCTTGTGGTGGTTGTTTTCCATCTTTGGGCGTGGATTTGCTCCCGTTGGGGATACTTTACTTATATATTTATGTTGTACCCTTTTGGGGGCTTGTTTTACAAAGGAGGTGCTGCCAAATTTTTAAAGGAAATAAATTAGGTCTTTAAAGAATTTGGTTTGAGATTTCAAAAGTTTTGAAAATGCTATTATCACTTATTACTTTTGATGGTTTAGATTGCTGGGTTTTCGGCTTACTTAAATTGCGCTACGCCTGTAGACGTTGCGTAATTTAAGGGCCGTCACGTGCCATTTTCGGGTGATGACAAAGTTGCTATTAGAGCGCTAGGTTTTACCTTTCGGAGTGTAGGATGACCTTGGTATGATGGAGTAGGTAGCTGAAGTAGAGTAACGTAGTGTGTGTATGTCCGCGGCATATTTATGACACGGTACTCCGCCTAAAGTGACCTAAGTACTAATTGTTTGAAATTCCTTCCTTGATGGTACATATCCTTGTGATTCAATTTCCGTGTTCTTATCGAATCCTATTTCCATTTATAACCTTTTGCCGCCGATGACTATGAGGGCTCAGAGAGGTGCAGCGAGGGCCGAGGTCAGAGTTGACTCGTTTGGGGCGAGGACTGACCATGATGGTATGCTCGTTGCACAGGAGCTGATTGATCCGCTTTCGATAGATCGTATCGCTAGGCAAAGCAGAGATGCAAGACTTGCGCCAGATGATGAGGTCGTTGGTTGAGGCCAGTCGAGCGCAGCGACAGGAGGTTGTCGCCCCGGTTACCTAGTTATTCCTTGCGATCAGCACACAACATATGTTACGTATACAGTACCAGTAGACGCAGCCCTATTCGATGAGGAGCGTCTTTCCGAGACTTTGAGAGTCTGAGGATAGAGGAGGGCTCGTGCAGGTGTACCAGCCCAGAGACAGAGGTTCAGTCGCCGTAACAGGCTTCGTGCACGTCGCGAGAGTAGCAGAGGCTTAGGATGAGGAAAGTTATTTAGTTCTTATCCCCAGGAGGGTCAGCAGCCATCGTATGGATGTTTTTGATGCGGAAGCCTTCAACACTTCGTCAGACATTGTTCCTTGGCACCGCGTCAGACTTATGTTCAGAGAGGTCGGGGTCGCAGAGGATTCATTCTGAGTATGCAGGATGGTAGAGGAGGAGTTCAGCCAGTTGTGGGTAGAGGGCAGACATGAGCATTTGCTTCTACTCATCAGGACGCGCGGGCGTCCAGTGCAGAGTTTTCAGGTAATCTTATTCGTATGTTTTCTTATTTCACTTGTTTGTTTATTTTGGGATCTATGCACTCGTTTGTTCTACACACTTAGTGCCGTGGTTGGGCCGAGAGTCGTGTATGCTAGATCAACCATTTGTTGTGTTAAGTTCTGTTAGCAATCCTTTGTTCCTTCCTGAGATGTTGGACTTTGACGTTCTCCTGGGCACGGACTGGTTAGCTACGTGCTAGGTGTTTGTGGACTGTCGCGAGAAAATAGTCAGGTTTTGTTTTCCCGACGAGTCAGTTCTTGTTGTGCAAGGGGACAGTGGTGCCGCCTCTCACAGCTTGATTTTAGCCTTTTTCGCTAGTCGGCTTTTGAGGAGAGATTTAGAGGATTCTTGTCTTTCAATTATGATACTGGAGCCACAGTGGGTTCGTTGGGCCGGGTTCCTATCGTGCGGGAGTTTTCCGACGTTGTTCCAGATGAGCCGGCGGAGCTTAGGAAGCTTAAGGATCAGCTGCAGAGTTGCTAGATAGGCAGGACTTATGCGTCCGAGTGTTTCTCTTTGGGAAGCTCCTATTCTGTTAGTCAAGAAAAGGACGGCAGTTTGAGGTTGTGCATTGATTGATCGTCAATTGAACCGAGTTACAGTGTGGATAGGTATCCTTTACCTCGCATTGACGATTTGTTCGATCAGCTCCAGAGTGCGAGACATTTTCTACGTTTGTTTGGGATCGGGTCATCATTGGTTGCGGGTTTGGAGTGATGACATTCCGAAAACTGCTATTTGTGCGCGCTATGGGCTTTATGAGTTTTGGTGGTGTCGTTGGACTCACCAATGCCCTAACAGCATTCGTGGATATGATGAACCAGATTTCTTCAGGCCGTTTCTCGATCAGTTTATTGTCGTGTTATTGATGACATTCTGGTCTATTCCAAGTGTCGTGAGGAACGTGAGCAGCACTTGAGGATTTGCTTTGCAGACATTGGGAGAGCACCGGCTGTTTGCTAGATTCTTGGAGTGTTCCTTCAGGCTTGATAGTGTTGAACTTCCTAGGTCATGGGGTTACGGGAGCGGTTTTCGTATGGACCCGAGGGAGGTCAAGGCCATACAGCTTGGCCCAGACTCGCATCGGGGACAGAGGTCCGCAGCTTTGGGCTTATCCGGTTTTTGCCGCCCTTTCATGTAGGATTGCTTAAGTATAGCTGCACCGTTTACCGTACTGACCAGGAAGGGGGTTCCTTTTCTTTGGGCTGAGGCATACGTGCGGAGTTTTCAGCAGTTGAAGACTCGGGTAACGATTGCACCAGTTCTATCCTTGTTTCTGGATCGGGCGACTTTGTTGTTTACTGTGATGTTTCGCGAGTGGGGATCGATTGTGTACTGATGTACCATGATAGAGTTATCGCTTATGCTTCCCGACAGTTGGAGGAACCACGAGCAGGAATTATCCCACTCATGATCTGGAGATGGCCGTGGTGGTCTTGCGTTGAAAATTTGGAGACACTACTTGTACGGAGAGTCGTGTCAGATTTTCACGCACCACCAGAGCTTAATGTTCATCTTCTTGCAGCGGGTTTTGATTGTTAAGACATCGTCGTTGGATAGATCTTATGAAGGATTGTGATTGTGAGATCCTTCATTTCCCGTGGCAAGGCGATTGTAGTAGCCGATGCTTGAGTCGTAGGCCCGGGGGTAGTTGTTCCAGTTGTGCGCAGTTCAGAGACAGCACCCACCATGAGATTTCTCGGTTCTGATATATACCCCATGCGAGGAGGCGTCGTGGGCCATGTGCGGGTACATAGTGGGGCCGGAATGTACCCCGGGGCAAGAAAGGTATGTCGAAGGTTCACGCCGATGAGCCTGGAAGGGGAATCATACCTACCGGTGACAGTATTGGACTCGTCGGTGATGGCGTAGATGTCGACTGGAGTCACGTACGTATGGATACGGGGAATTCGAGTGCCGACAGCTGGGTACTCGGGTTTCCGATGAACGTATGATACGTACATATCAGAGGCAGTTGTAGTGACGACGCCTAATAGATGAATATTTATTTGTCGATCCTAGACACTTGTTTTCATGATATTTTACCTCTAAGTATATATATCAGTGGTATGGGACGCTGTTATATATGCACGTATATATATATCGGTGGTATGGGACACTGTTATATATATATATATTTATAATATATATCATCATAATGATCTGTGCAAGTATTCTTATTCATTATATATGAGGGCCGATGTTATGGCCGATCCGAGGGCCGATCTGAGGGCCGATCCGAGGGCCGATTTGAGGATATTTGGGATTTGGATTGTCTTGATAGACATTGGTCCTGCCACGATGAGGATTCCGTGAGGATGACATGTTTTATCCTATTTTCCGCATTTATTTTATATGCATTGCTTCATGTATTAGTTGTACCTGATAGAGTACCTTTCATGACTGTTGCATATACATATTGTCATATTATTGCTTCATGTATTAGTTGTATTGTACCTGATAGAGTACCTTCCATGACTGTTGCATATACATATTGTCATATTATTGCTTCATGTATTAGTTGTACCTGATATAGTACCTTTCATGACTGTTGTATATACATATTGTCATATTATTGCTTCATGTATTAGTTGTACCTGATAGAGTACCTTTCATGGCTGTTGCATACATATAGCCATTTATTGCTATTAGCTTGCATGTGATAGATTCACGCAGTACGTGCATACTTGCGATTACCTGCATATGTTATTTACTATTCACGATTTGGCAACCCACCCCCGTTGTGCCACAGTGTTTTGCAGGTAGTCCCTCAGGGCAGTCGAGACAGGGCTTTCTACTTATCGTATCATCTTTTGTAGCGGATACCGCTACGACTGACTGTGTGCAGTTTTGCTATAGGTGGGTTTTGCGGTTATCCGATGTTGCTCATTGTATATCTTTGTACCTTGTACTCTCCATCTACCATTTTCATGTATTGACTTAGAGACGAGTTGTGAGGACGATATTGTATATTATTTTGTGACTTGGTGGTCTTTTATGCAGTTTTATTTATATCGTCTTTTTCTTCACTACGGCGTCGTATATTTGCTTGTGGTGGTTGTTTTCCGTCTTTGGGCGTGGATTTGCTCCCGTTGGGGATGCTTTACTTATATATTTATGTTGTACCATTTTGGGAGCTTGTTTTACAAAGGAGGAGCTGCCAAATTTTTAATGGAAATAAATTGGGACTTTAAAGAATTTGGTTTGAGATTTCAAAAGTTTTGAAAATGCTATTATCACTTACTACTTTTGATGGTTTAGATTGCTGGGTTTTCGGCTTACTTAAATTGCGTTACGCCTGTAGACGTTGCGTAATTTGATGAAGAAGGGGACCCCGTTCGTCTGAGATCAAAAGTGCCAAAACGCACTAGACGAAATCAAACAATATCTACAAAATACGCCGGTATTGACGGCTCCGGTTAAGGGAAAACCCCTTATCCTATATACGATGGCCCTTGAAGGTTCTTTAGGCACACTATGGGCACAAGAGAACAATCAAGAAAAGGAGAGAACTTTGTACTATTTGAGCCAAGTTCTCCTGGGGGCAGAAAACAACTACTCCCTTATGGAAAAATATTGCCTGGCACTGATCTTCACGATAACGAAGCTCAGGCATTACGCCTTAGCACATGAGGTCCATTTCATATCAAAGGTGGATCTTCTCAAATATTTGATGTCGAGGGTCATACCAACATGAAGGCTTGCCAAATGGGCCTTCCTCCTGATGGAGTTCTCGATAATGTATCGACCCCTCAAAGCAGTGAAAGGCCAGGCCATTGCAGATTTCTCGCCAAGCATCCGATACCAGCCGTCTCCCCCTTAAATTGCGAGTTGCCGGATGAACATGCGTTCGACACAATTGACGGAGATAAGGAATAAAATGATCCCCGATGGGAACTCTACTTCGATGGAGTATCTTCCATGAAGAGGCAAAAGCAAAATACACCCATAATCAAAGTCGGGGTGGGCCTTATCTTCGTGACTCTCTAAGGAGGGATATTGCATTACTCCCTCTCTTTAACAGAGCCGAGGACTAATAACGAAGTTGAATATGAAGCTTTGATAGAAGGTCTCAAGATCGCTGTCGACATGGGAATCAAAGACCTCCTCATACATGAAGACTCCTAGCTGATAGTTAGCCAAGTAAATGGCGACTATCAGACATGCAAGCCGGAGCTGATAAAATATAGCGAAAGAGTGCAACAACAGTTGACACAAATCCATTTCTACATCCTGAAGAGTATACCGCGTGCGGAAAACAGTAAGGCGGTTGCGTTGGCCAAATTGGCTAAGGAATTAGCCGACGAAGACCTCGATGACAAAAAGATCATCGTGCAAAGCCGCAGGAATCTCGTGCCAACAGAAATATCTTTGGGAGACTTAACAGAGCTATCCGAAGTGACCGAACAAGTAACCCTTCAAATAAAGGACGAAGAAAAGGTCAACGAGTGGAGGAAAGTCTTCATAGACTATTTCAAATCCCAACAAACGGTTAAAAATGCGTCATCTAGACATCAGCTCATGAAATGAGCTCTATCTTTTGCCTTCATCAATGATACTCTATATAAGAGATCGTTCGACTATCTATGGCTAAGATGCCTGGGGCCGAAAGAAGCAAAGAAAGTCGTTCAAGAAATTCATGACGGACTCCGCGGATCTCACCAAGCGGGGACAAAAATGAAGCTGAAGATCAAAAGAATAGGTTATTATTGGCCCACACTGATTCAGGACTGCCTCGAATATGCAAAGCAGTGTCACTCGTGCCAAATTCACGGGGAATTCATCCACCAGCATCCAAACCTGCTACACCCAACGGTAGCAAGCTGGCCATTCGAAATGTGGGGAATCGATATAATCAGCACCATTGAACCAGTATCATCCAAAGGACACTGATTCATACTGGTAACGGTTGACTGTAGGGTTCCTAGGCATCCTAATGAGGTCTCACAAGGCATCAACCATGCTAATTTCAAAAAATCTAGGTGCCGAGAAACCCGACTACGGATCGTTGGCTAGAAATCTAGGCGAACAAAGTAACTAGTTAACACTTAACTATAAAGAATACGGAAATACAACCTTTGTAGATCCGGTGCTCCACCTCCATAGCTCCGCAACGAAGTCCTTTGCTGTCCAAAAGGAATCCGGGCTCTAGCGTCGGCTTCATCGGAGAATGGACGGGCTAGGTCATCGATGTCCATGCCGAAGATGATCTACGTCGAGGCATCGCTAAATCAAGCTCCGACTTCACCAAGTCAAGAAACTTGTGAAGAAAACACACTCTACTACTTGGCAAGAGGTAGAGGATGAAGAAATAGGAAGTGGGTAGACTTTAGAATTGGATTTCTCACTCATTTCCATCAATCACCATTGATGGAGCTTGCTTTCTTCTTGAAGAAGAAGATGGAGAAGAAGATAATTGTTATGATAAGAATAATTAAAATAGAAAAGAAAATCCATTCTTATCATAAGCAAACCATGGTTAGGTGTACAGAATTAACTAAGGTTAGATGAGTGGTTAGGGTTAGAGAAGAGACAAGAATGGTGGACTTGTTCAAAGCTTCAAGAAGCTTCAAATAAAACAAAACTAGCAACCATTCTTTTCTCTTTATCTTTTCTAAATGAAATAAATAGATAAATAAATAAGAAAAGGAAATGAAACCCTAACCACTTAAGTAACCATGGTTTAATTCTTTACACAAACCCAAACTAGCATGTATCATCAAACATGATACAATCAAATGCACAAAACTATATCGAATATACAATGTGCACTTCCGAGCGAGAAAATCCATTTAAAGTGAACCGATACTAGTTAATGCAAAGTAATATATCAAATATATAATTATACATTAAATAATTAAATCAACACTTGATTCAATGATCCGGTCATGTCGCACACAACCGACTAGTATACAATGTATCGGCTTATCGAATCAATCCTCGATTCGATAACTAGGTTATATCGCATATAACCATTCGACACATTCATCGCGAGAATAGAATACGGTATCACATACACGCATTATTCTCGGTCCCGCACATATCTCATATGCGCTCCTATTTCGTTTCGCTTGAACCAGGAAACCTCTGTGTAGGACTCTAAAGACTCGTCAATACGCCGGCAGCAGGTGATGATCATATCAAGCACCCACAAGCCGCAAGCGGTCTGCTAAACGTAACGGCCACCCGGGTATTGAGCGATCTGAAGATCGACGAGCAAGCCCGCTCATACTCCAGTGAATCCAACCAGTAACACTACCGTACAGTCCGGTCTGATCGTCTGATATGTCGCATATCTCGCCTAGGGGTGGTAAACGTCAGACCCCAATAGCTCGATAAGTCGTGTCGATATGAGGTCTATAACAATTCGAGAAACTACTGGTAACACTTACCAGTAAATCTCAGCAACCCTGGCCAGGGATTTCCTGTTATAGCCAATCGAACACAGTGCAACATCAACTCCCTATACCGGGAGAGACGAATCCCCTCCTATCGCTCATTGCCTCCATGTGACTCGGGACTGTACCCAAAAACCACCGTTTTGCACGCCCTCTTGGACGTGGTAAGATGGAAATCAAAGCACAGTGGGAACCACACAAGACTCTATGACGATCTCGGGTCAACAGACTACTCTGTACCAGTGTCACCAGAGAACTGCCATCTGACGTGAGGTATAATACCATCTGGGAGTTCTCGGCGAGTCCGTCCAGTGTACCCAGTCTCTACTGAGCACCCGTATATCATCTCTGATGTCAAACACCAATGGATATGGGATCATCCATCGCCCATCTGTATGGGTCGAGAAGGTACACGCTAGTCTACTCTGGTATATCGATGCCCCGTCTCGATACACCCTCGACTAGGGACTTTGAAGGATGTACTTATGGACTACCATGTCCCCACTAGTATGATCCGCATCATAGTCCAGATAGTCAAGTACAGATCCTAAGGGCTTTACCAACATGTAACAGGGAGATAATCAGTGTACACGTTAAGGTAAAGAGCAACCAGATAGCATACTATCATGTCGAGCAAGAAAGTCCTCCCTATATATGTCCCAGCATCCACTACAATATACATCCTATGTATAGTAATGGCCTCTAGGGCATACATATAACTAACAATCTCCCACTTGCACTAGGGCCATCTGTAGCAGTGGTTGCAGTATCTCATACTCAACCATCCCATAAAAAAAATCTCTCTTTGGGAATAGGCCTTTGTGAGTGGATCCGCTGTGTTGTCCTCAGAATCTACTCTCCTTACCTCGATCACCCTGGAGATCAACTATCTCCATGATCAGGTGATGCGGCCTCAGAATACGCCTGGGTCACTGATGGGACGGGTGTTCCTTAGCATAAGCCACAACTCCATTGTCTCACAATGGTAGGAACGAAGTTCATCTTATGAACTATTATACACCCAGACTGCCTCTATGGTAGCATCTTAAGTAGCGATGTATTCAGCCTTTATCGTCTAGTATGCCACGGTATCTAGCTTGGAACTCTTCCAACATACCGTCCTTTTACTGAGGGTAAAGACAATGCCTGTGACTGACACTCAATCGTCATTATCACCCTGGAACCCTTCCAGTGATTCTCCCCAGGATCGGTTGATACCGTTTCACTACAACTAGTGAGAGTCCTAGCATCCAATTAGATCTATCTCATAGATCCAAAAACCCAGGACTTAGGAGGTATCACTTTGATCCTATATGGAGAATCATTGTGATAAGCGGAGATTGATCGAGCCTAGCATAGGAAACTCCTTCCCTATCAAGAGTATGTCATCCACGTACTCTACGAGGATCGTCACCATACTCCTTACTACCTTCTTGTTTATACAAGGTTCATTTACCATTTTGATGATGTCAACTTCTTTGACCGCTTCATCAAAACCGATGTTCCAACTCCGCGATGCCTGCTTTATCCTATAAAGCATCTTGCACACGTTTCCGCTGCTCCCACTGTCTACGAAGCCCTCTGGCTGTGTACTTATAGACGCTCTCTTCTAAAACATCATTTTAGAAAAGCAGTCATGGCACCCAACCGCCAGATATCGTAGTTATGGTATGTAGCCGTGGCAAGTAGGATCTGGATGGACTTAAGCATAGCTACTTGAAAAGGTTTCATCATTATCCGTACCTGGTCAATGATGCAAACTTTTAACAAGTCTAGCTTTGAAAGTCTCAACTTTTCCATGTACACCAAGTAATCTTCTCAAGATATACTTGCTCCTGATGGGGATTTAACCCTTCAGATATAGCAACCAAAGTCCATACTTTGTTGGTGTATAAGGATTCCATCTCAGATCGATAAACATCCAGCCATTCACACAGAGTCCTACTCCTGATGGCCAGGTCGAAACTAGTTGGGTCATCATCTCATGATGCAGTCCTCGCTCCCACTGTCATAGAGAAACCGAAGTATCTCTCAGATGGGTGAGGAACCCTACTAGATCGGCGGAGAGGCTGAGGTTCGTTGGTCTCTACTGAATCCTTTGGTTTTATCAAATCATCTGCTGTAGTTTGTATAGCTGGAACCTTTCCAGTTCTACATTACAGACCTTACCTCGAGCTTGTCCGGATTTTGCTTTTAGACATAGGCCGGACAACTCCAAATCTTAACTAACTTAAGATATGGGCGCTTCCCTTTCCATATCACATATGAAGTGGTAGGCAACTGATTTGATTCGAACCCTATTCAATAGGTATGCAACTTCATAAGTGCATAACCCCAAAAAGGAAATAGGTAACTCAGTAGTACTCATCATAGAGCACACCATATCATATAGGGTGAGATTGCTCCGCCCCGATATACCATCGTTCTATGGTGCATACGGAGAAGTAATGCTGAGAGAGAATCTCATTCTCCTTTAGAATAGTCCAGGAATTCCGTGCTCAAGTATTCTCCTCCTTGATCACATCAAAGGACATAATACTTATACCCGTATTTTGGTTCTCTACTTCTAACTTATATTCTGTGAATATCTCAAAAGGTTCGGACTTGTGTTTCAACAGGAACATATGTCTGAATCTTGAGAGATTTATCAGAGAATGTAATGAAGTACAAAGAACCGGTCTTGGCATGTGTAGACTGGGGACCTACATACATCAACATGTATCATCCCAAGAGTTTACTAACTCTTTCTCTGTTTCCAGTAAACGGAGCTATGGTCATCTTATCTTTGTGACATGACTGGCGAGTTTCACAAGATGTAAATTCAAACTGATTTAAATATGCATCTATATATAACTCTAGCTAGTCGGGTCGCATTGATATGACCTAGTCTACAATGCCTCAAGAAGGATCCGTTCATTTCTGAACTCTTCCTCTTGTGTGTGTTCTGTACACTAAGAACTGTAGTTTGATTTAGAACATCAATGCTTTTAGATAACGTGCCTGATCCGATCAACTTTTGATATAGGAAATGTTCAAATCATTATCCAACAATACAAAATTATATCCTTTCTTTACTAATAAAGAGAGATATATGATTTTGTATATCAGGTTTGGTATCTAATAACATTCGTTCAGAATCAATGTATTTGAAATACAGGATGACAGTGACCAACAGACTTGGCTGCAACACTTGCCCCGTTTTCTGCCTCATGAAACTTTTCACCCGTTCTCAGTTCTCTACCTTTTTGTAGCCCTATGTAACAGATTACATATCTGGGATCCTGATCTGGTATCACATACCCAGGACGTAGAGGATACAGAGAAACAGTTCTTTGTAATGAACACACCCGAAGATGATGCATCAGCATGCACTCTCTTCGTTTGGGCGGCACGGGAATTCTGGTAATCCCCTATTTCCTGCTCTGTCTTATAACAATTATAAGTTGGAGTGGGACCAACGTTCCCCAGCTCAGTATAACAAGCGGGTTCGGTCAATATTCCGTTTTATTATCTTGATTAAGGCATGATATGGTCGCTACCAGGAGAGAGAGAGAAGAAAACACTCAGCGTGCGCTCTTGCAAGAATAGATTGGTTATTATTTTATCTAATCAGGATGGCTCCCACTGCTTTTTATCAAATCTTCCTTTAAACCCTAAAAGGAAAGACTAGCCGGGATTAATTACACACTACAAGTTCGCCAATCTTTCAGCCAGGCCAGTGTCGGTACTTTGAGGGAGGTCCCCCGTGCTTTCGCACGAACCTAATTAATGTAAACCTCGTTTTCCCAGAGGCGTAACCTCGTTAACACCTTTCTAGACACCTACTTGATCGGCTAATTGTAATGTATAAAACTCTCCCAGGAGTAACTCTTACTCGCAGCGGGTATCGGGATCCAACTATCTCATAGAAGGTATGCAATCTCATTGCAAATTTCAACACTTGAAATTCCCGATAATCTTTTGCCCCTAGCTCGCTATGACCTTGACGCATGCCAAACAACCCATAGTCTGCTAGTCAAGTTCAACCCGTACATTTCTTGATTGAATTAAACCCACCAGCACGACCCTTGACGCATGCCAAACAACGCCGTACGAATACCCTAATCCAATCGCATACAATGCTGGCAGATAAGCACTAGTTAGCTACCGTACACTACGCCTTGATGCATGCCAAACGACCGCAGCACGAATACTAACTAATACTTATCTGAAATGACGGAGGGCTACGACGGGTTTTTCTGAAAACCTATTGCGTAATGAACTTGATATCGTTGTAGAATCAAATGAATTTTGAAATGGAGTGTTTTTGAGGCTTTTCTAGTTTTGCTAAAGGAGTCACTCCCGGTGAAGGGATCGTCGGTCCTTTCCTCGTCGAATGAGGTGCAGGATATATCATATATATCACTGTGCAAAGCAAAAACACTTAAAGCAATCAAAAGACAAACCGAGTGTGTAGCATCTGCCAGTTATTGCTAAAGGAGTCACTCCCGGTGAAGGGATCTCGGTCCTTTCCTCATCGAATAAGGTGCAGGATATATCGTATATACCGCTGTGCAAAGCAAGAACTGTAGCTACCTGTTTTATTTTGAAATTCGATTCTACAACATCTTAGGTTTCTTTTTATTTCATTAATCACATTAATGAAGTCCCATCATTTAAGTACCTAAACATCACAGATAAATACGACGTACACTTATGCCATCCGCATTCGCCTCGATGTCCCCTCGTGCACCGTTAGGTTAGGTAACTAACGGCAGAGCGGGGCAGGGCTAGCGCGGGTGTAAAACATAAGTAACGTCTATATAATATATCATATATACTATATACTGTACCTATCACAGAACATCACATGATCACATCACAGATCGCAGCAGAAGAAACATATGAAATATTGGATATACTAGGACGTCCGTGTTTTCAATACGAGCCAGTATAAAACACGGATTCCACGGTCGCGATGAATAGCCAAACCCACACCCCTAGACCCCTACGAGAGCGGCAAGCAACCCTACCAATTCTAGAGTTAGGAGACCCGGACTCGACTCCTCGAGTTGGTCTCCCACTGGACTCCAGAACCCGGTTACTTGTGCTCCCCTCCTTGGGTCTATCCTAGTGCGGAAAAGTAAATAATATACAAACGGTGACAACTTCCGCAACCTGGAAGTGCCCCAATAAAAGAATATTACATACAAGTTTTTACATGAATGAAAATGAAAAACACTCATCTCACATAAAAACCCCCGGCTATTCAAACACGACGATCCAATATAACATATCTAGCAACACATAACAACACATGTCATCAACGTAAGTAAATATGTCCATCCCAATTGTCGTTGACATATAGCAACGAAACCGGCGATATCACATATTACACTTACGGTCACAGAAAAGAAAGTGTAAAACTACAACAGTTGGAATCCGCAACCACCTCAGACATCGCATGCCTGACCAAATGAATTTCTTAGACATCGCATGCCTAACAATTATAAACCCCGCATTTTAGTCTCATTATCGAAAACACTTTTCAATATCAAGTCGGGCAATTCAACAAGATTCCCAACATCCTGATCGAATGCTCGTCGCAAACTTCAGTAGACGGCCGCACCCCCGTTACCGTCGACGAAGTGCACCAAGGCGGAACACCGCTACCGCGAGCACCCGAACGGATGCTTTCGGCGACGGGGTTCTCCTACAGTCACTTGGTCGGGGCTATGGAGTGAGGCTGTCTATTAAGTTTACCCGGCGAGTATCCGCGTATGCTACGTGATTGCGACGGACTTTTGATCACATCAAAATTCCGTGGCAACCGATTAAGTGAGACTAAACTGCTATGTTTATAACATTCATTCAGTTATCTCATAACTTCTTGTGAATTCCAATTATTGTATCCCATTCCGGATAAATAGAAAATGTCAAACTTTCCGATCGAACACCCAAGTTTTCCCGATACAGATCAACACATGAAATATGAGTCTAACAACATTCAGTTCGTGCCTCAGTACTAACGGTCCAGCCGTAGAAGGGTCAAGCCAACGCCTCACATGTGGCACGCCGTACTGCCCCAAACCCGAAGGTTCAAAGGGCAGTTCAAGACGGTCACATAATCGAGTTAAGGTTTGTTGTCTTCTAGAGGGACCATCGCGTTACTTGCACTACTTAGAACGTCGTTAAACTACGGAAAAATCCAACACTTGGAAATTTCCCGACAGGGGAAAAATTGGGTATTTATATCCGGTCGAACTTTTTAACATATTCTAATATTTATCCGGAAAGCCACATAGACAAAATTTGATACTCCGATCGAAACACCGAATCCCCAAAACAACTCCAGAAAATTCAACTCTTGAATAAATATTAAAAATTCCCAGAAAAATCAGCATCTGAAAACATGAATTACTGTGCAGAAAGGGGAGGATGACGTCACCATGTTGCCGCGGAACCGCCGCAGAAGCAAGGCTTCTGCCGCGGTTCCGCCGCCGTTTATACTGTTCATGAAAAAAATTTTGCATCGTAATTCTTAGTTTTCCCTGCTGAATTTTTTAGCAATTTTTATTTTGGAAAAATCCCAGTTTTTGAAAAAAGGACAGAGAGCATGATCCGGGGTCGGGTTTTGGTTCGATCGGACTTCAAATTGCGTCTAGACTTCGCCTAAGGCTCTAGCTAGGCTCTGATACCACTGTAGGGTTCCTAGGCATCCTAATGAGGTCTCACAAGGCATCAACCATGCCAATTTCAAAAAATCTAGGTGCCGAGAAACCCGACTACGGATCGTTGGCTAGAAATCTAGGCGAACAAAGTAACTAGTTAACACTTAACTATAAAGAATACGGAAATACAACCTTTGTAGATCCGGTGCTCCACCTCCATAGCTCCGCAACGAAGTCCTTTGCTGTCCAAAAGGAATCCGGGCTCTAGCGTCGGCTTCATCGGAGAATGGACGGGCTAGGTCATCGATGTCCATGCCGAAGATGATCTACGTCGAGGCATCGCTAAATCAAGCTCCGACTTCACCAAGTCAAGAAACTTGTGAAGAAAACACACTCTACTACTTGGCAAGAGGTAGAGGATGAAGAAATAGGAAGTGGGTAGACTTTAGAATTGGATTTCTCACTCATTTCCATCAATCACCATTGATGGAGCTTGCTTTCTTCTTGAAGAAGAAGATGGAGAAGAAGATAATTGTTATGATAAGAATAATTAAAATAGAAAAGAAAATCCATTCTTATCATAAGCAAACCATGGTTAGGTGTAGAGAATTAACTAAGGTTAGATGAGTGGTTAGGGTTAGAGAAGAGACAAGAATGGTGGACTTGTTCAAAGCTTCAAGAAGCTTCAAATAAAACAAAACTAGCAACCATTCTTTTCTCTTTATCTTTTCTAAATGAAATAAATAGATAAATAAATAAAAAAAGGAAATGAAACCCTAACCACTTAAGTAACCATGGTTTAATTCTTTACACAAACCCAAACTAGCATGTATCATCAAACATGATACAATCAAGTGCACAAAACTATATCGAATATACAATGTGCACTTCCGAGCGAGAAAATCCATTTAAAGTGAACCGATACTAGTTAATGCAAAGTAATATATCAAATATATAATTATACATTAAATAATTAAATCAACACTTGATTCAATGATCCGGTCATGTCGCACACAACCGACTAGTATACAATGTATCGGCTTATCAAATCAATCCTCGATTCGATAACTAGGTTATATCGCATATAACCATTCGACACATTCATCGCGAGAATAGAATACGGTATTACATACACGCATTATTCTCGGTCCCGCACATATCTCATATGCGCTCCTATTTCGTTTCGCTTGAACCAGGAAACCTCTGTGTAGGACTCTAAAGACTCGTCAATACGCTGGCAGCAGGTGATGATCATATCAAGCACCCACAAGCCGCAAGCGGTCTGCTAAACGTAACGGCCACCTGGGTATTGAGCGATCTGAAGATCGACGAGCAAGCCCGCTCATACTCCAGTGAATCCAACCAGTAACACTACCATACAGTCCGGTCTGATCGTCTGATATGTCGCATATCTCGCCTAGGGGTGGTAAACGTCAGACCCCAATAGCTCGATAAGTCGTGTCGATATGAGGTCTATAAAAATTCGAGAAACTACTGGTAACACTTACCAGTAAATCTCAGCAACCCTGGCCAGGGATTTCCTGTTATAGCCAATCGAACACAGTGCAACATCAACTCCCTATACCGGGAGAGACGAATCCCCTCCTATCGCTCATTGCCTCCATGTGACTCGGGACTGTACCCAAAAACCACCGTTTTGCACGCCCTCTTGGACGTGGTAAGATGGAAATCAAAGCACAGTGGGAACCACTCAAGACTCTATGACGATCTTGGGTCAACAGACTACTCTGTACCAGTGTCACCAGAGAACTGCCATCTGACGTGAGGTATAATACCATCTGGGAGTTCTCGGCGAGTCCGTCCAGTGTACCCAGTCTCTACTGAGCACCCGTATATCATCTCTGATGTCAAACACCAATGGATATGGGATCATCCATCGCCCATCTGTATGGGTCGAGAAGGTACACGCTAGTCTACTCTGGTATATCGATGCCCCGTCTCGATACACCCTCGACTAGGGATTTTGAAGGATGTACTTATGGACTACCATGTCCCCACTAGTATGATCCGCATCATAGTCCAGGTAGTCAAGTACAGATCCTAAGGGCTTTACCAACATGTAACAGGGAGATAATCAGTGTACACGTTAAGGTAAAGAGCAACCAGATAGCATACTATCATGTCGAGCAAGAAAGTCCTCCCTATATATGTCCCAGCATCCACTACAATATACATCCTATGTATAGTAATGGCCTCTAGGGCATACATATAACTAACATTGACTACTTCTCCAAGTAGGCAGAAGCAGTACCACTAAGGGAAATGAATACGAAGAATATCTTCCATTTCTTCAGGACACATGTCATCTATCGGTTCGGCACTCTGCGACAAATTATCTCGGATAATGGGCCAGCTTATAGAAGTCATAAAATCATCCTCTTTATACAGCAGCATAAAATAGATTGGAGATACTCTTCGGTCTATAATTCTCGGGCCAACGGTCTAGCTGAAGCATTCAACAAGACCTTGACGAAGATTATAAAGAAAACGGTGTCCAGGAACAAAAGAGACTGGCACGAAAGGCTGCATGAAGCTCTCTGGGCATACCGCACAATGTTCAAAATAGCTACGAATACAACACCATACATGTTGGTATTTGGCACGGAAGCAGTACTTCCTATGGAAATAGAACTCCCTTCTCTACGAGTAGCGGTTCGATATGAGCTGACGGATGAATAAAATGCTCTTCTTCGGCTCGAGCAGCTTGATGCCCTCGACAAAACCCTCCTTATAGCACAGCAAAACCTGGAGGCTTATAAGACAAGGATGACACGGTCATATGAAAGTTTGACCAGGCTGAGAACATTCCGCTAAGGCGAACTCGTACTAGTCGTCAAAAGGACAATGGTCCCCAATCGTGCAAAATGAGGGAAATTCGAGCCGAACTATAAAGGCCCGTACATCACAGACAAAGTCTACCAATATGGAGCCTACCTGCTCATGGATATGCATGGCGAAAGACCCTTCCGGCCAATAAACGGCCGATTCCTCAAAAAATACTACGCCTAACGAGTCATGACCTAGGTCAATGATAGATGACGACGCTCATGTCCGCTCGCTATCTTTCCGAGTCAAAAACACTGAGAGTAGTATACAAAGAAGCTCCGTTGCCTCAAACATAGCGACACCGGACCAAAATGTCCTTAAACTAAAAATTTGCTTCAAATATGGCAACACCGGACTGGAATGTCCTTAAACTAAAAATTTGCCTCAAACATGGCAACACCGGACCGAAATGTCCGTAAACTAAAATTTTTCCTCAAACATGGAAACACAGGACCAAGATGTCCTTAAACTAAAAATTCGCCTCAAACATGGCGATAATGGACTGAGATGTCCTTAAACTAAAACCCCGCCTCAAATTTGGTGACATTGGACCGAGAAGTCCTTAAACTAGAAATTATCCGCCTCAAACATGGCGATAACGGACTGAGATGTCCCTAAACTAGCACATCGCCTCCAAAATGGTGATTTGCTCCATTAAGATCTATATTGCAATCGAATCCCCAACGGCGAAGACTGCAACTCAAGTCCTACTGGTTACACAGCTACTCCAGCGGTGAAGTCACCATCAAGTCCCACTGGCAAACAGATGGGTTATTAAAAAAAACGGTATGTCCACAAGCAAAATGAGCATAGATGAAAACCCAAAAGGGCGCTGTGAGTAAAAATAGCAGGACTACCAGCGAGTTTGTGAAAACCCAGAAGGGCGCAATCTAGTAAAAAAACGGTATGTTCACAAGAAAAATTGTCACGACCCGAAATAGCACGTGACTGGCCCTTGAATCATATGAAGTCTATAGGACCTCATCTAATTCAAGTAAGCCAAAAGCCCAGAAACCTAAAACCATTTTAAATAATAAATGAAGCAAAACTAGTTTTAAAGAAGTGAAGAAAACATGTTTTAAAAACAAGGTTTTTAAATAAGTAAGCCGAATATGCATTTTTAAATCTTCAAGTCTTTTTTTGAAAAATTCGGCAGAGTTTCCTTTGTAAATACTGGCCCCAAACGAGGTACAGCAAGAATAATATACACATCAATGATAAAAGGCATCCCCAAGAGGGAGCTAGCTCTTCGTCAATCGATGGTCACAACCACGCAAGAAATATAATATACAACGCCGAAGGGCGAGGATCAAAACTCATAGGAAACTCAAAATCATTAAGAAAACCATAATACTACAACGCGCTACTCTAAGGTCGAAATAATAATACATTGGTTTCTAAGTATGAAACAATATACACGTCTGGTTGATGGAATTACTAGATACAACTGATTAAAATAAATACAAGGGTGGTCACGATGCGAGTGAACCCACCTACCAAAGCAATCACCCAGAAAGGAAGCAGTGTGCCAGAAAGCCGCAACGAAACCTGTACGGCAAAACCTGCAAGAAACTGTGGCACAACGGGGGTGGGTTGCCAATTCGTGAGTAGAAAACATCACAGAGCAGAAATCGTATGTATGACTCAATTTTAGATCAATACGATCAGATATATATATAAACCTCAAATGATAAAGTCTGAAGCATTAAAAGGTGTCAAGGGTAAACATCTATACATAAATGTAGTACCAAGTGCTCGTGCCAGTGCCTCAGGTAGCAACAATCATAAATATGAGGTATGATCAATGTAATCGACATGAATCAATGTCAACTATATCATAAAGTCTATAAGTATATGGATATCATCCAACCATGTAATCAATGTCTATATGCATATGGATCTCGTCCACGTGTCAACCAATGATACAAAACATCATGCATGTAAATATCATAATGCATATGCATGAAAGTATGAGGATATAAATCAACGTGTGTCCCTCGCGACACATCGAAATCATGGAACCTAAGTGTCCAGCATCAACACTTGAAAACGTTATGAAACCCGTGCCCAGCATCGGCACATAAATCCTCATACATATAGGGCCCCGTCAGTCCGAATCGGCCTGTATCATCTCTCGACTCTGGTCGGTATCCTCCGGATATCCGCCGAGCCTAAATACTATCACCGGTAGGTAGTGGTCCCTCTTCCAGGCTCACCGTCTGCAAAACAGCAATCCGTTCTTGCCTCGGGGTACCATACCAGGTCCACCATGTACCTACAATCGGCCTCATCCAACTCCTCGAATCGGGTTTCACATGTCATACGTCTCAGAACCGAGAAAACATATGGTGGATGCACTGAAATATCATATCAAGGGAAACCGAGTTTTAAAAACAATACATACTCTCTTTTGAAATAACCACGGTTCCCAAATCCAGAAATCTCATGAAAACAAATATCTCAATGCGTATAATCTAAAGCATGATGTATGCGACATATAACAGAAATGTAAGCATATCCGTATATCGTGCAACATGGAACAGAAATATGCACATATCGAGGGAAACCGCTCTTTTAAAATGAATCCAGTTTTAAAATATATCTTGCGGTTTCCAAATCTCCAAAATCGAGCCAGAATCATCTATGTATGTGCAAATATGTATGTACGCAGGTATGGGTGTACAATATGTATGTACGCAAGTATGAGTGTACAATATGTATGTACGCAAGTATGAGTGAAAGAGGTCATATCCTGATGCACAATCGTACTATGTAGTGACATGGAAATTATCGATGATGAAGTGTGTGAGCCGGTAAGCAGGTGTATGTGGACATACACATCATCGATAATGGTGCTGGTGTCCTGACAGCATGGGTTTAATATAACAATAACACATTTAAACATGCAATGGGATGCAAATAGCAAGAATATGCGGAAATCAAATAATAAACGCAACAATGAAGAATCTACATCAATATGTAAATGTCATACGGTTTTGCCATTTGAAATAAGACGAATCAGGGTTTTTAGAAAAATAAGGGCTACGGTATTTTTTAAGAAAAGATGCGTCTTTTGAAAATATCCGTAGCATCCCTTAGCATGTCTTTAAAATACTCACGATTCGTTAGTTTTGAAATGGGTATGACTTGGGTCTAGTCTAACATCTACTAAGTAAACTACAGATCTAACTAACAAGCTAATCAAAAGGGTATGGAAACCACCTAAATCTGAGTCGATATATGTATACATATAATAGTCGGTGATCCCGCCTCAACAGTATCACATACGATACAATATACAATGTGACATTCTCGAGTCAAGAGTGCGGATCTATTATCAATATAAAGCTCGTACGGTAAATCCATCGTATGGCATCCCAAATCTGGGTACGGGTCAAATATCACATTCATCATTATTCATCTGGTATTCATTATCATCATATCTCATGAACTGGGGTACTGATCTAAGTCTAGTACAAACTGATACTATCGATATATATAAATATGCATGTATGAAAACACACGCAAAAAGGTCCGCTATAACTCATGTCATATCTCATAATATGAACCACATCATATCACCGATCTCATGACACCATGCCCAATCTCATCGACTCATCTCCAAAGATCATCCACTATCCACATCATCCAATTGTAGGTATACATGTATATTATACATCGTCCTACACCTAGGTGTGTGTGTGTGTGTGTGTGTGTGTGTGTGTATATATGTATCCCCATATACGCACAAGTATAAAAAGTAAGCATGTGTGTACGTGTGGGTGTAAACCTATTCTAGGGTTCGCAACTAAGAAGCTATACTAGTTTACTTCTAAAAACCCTAATCTAACAATTGAACACCTAAACATATCTTGAAAATCCATGTCACACTTAAAAGATATCATATATATAGTATATATATAGCATACTATACATCGAACTGCGGGGGTGCTATGTGCCATCCACCCGACTTCCCCCGTAGATATAATCTACTCACCTTGCTTCTTGTGTGCCGATGCCGATGTCGCCATCATCATTTTCAACGTCTCGACATCACGTGGGGTAACTACACATATAATCCAATCGCAATGCGTATTAAAATCACATCGGAAAACCAAAAACGGCACACACTACGCTCACAGGTAAAAACCTATAGCTTCGCATGCAAACACGACCAATAACCCTAGTCGTTGATGTTCAAATCCTACACGACGGAAATGAATTATCAAATACCAAAATCCATGTTAAAAAAAGTCCTAAAACAATATGACAACATAAGAAAATGATCCCAGATTTTACCCTAGGTCAAATCAGCCAATTTTGCATATGCCAGGGGTCTAATTTACTGGAGATTAAGCCCTGGAACAAAAACGAATCCATTCCAAACTGCTCTGGCCGCAAATTGCGGCCAGAATGAATTTATTTGCGGCCATGGTTGAGGGTTAGGGGCTAGGGTTTCAGTGGGGGGTCCTAGGTTTCCGGCATGTGTCACTGTCTTTGCTAAATAATTTTCAGGTCACCCGGGTGTTAGCAGATTTCAATATACACACACAGAATCCATAATTCTTCTGATATCGGGTTTCTAAATCCGTATTCCGAGGTTTTAGTCTCTGGTTTAGATCTGAATTCTAGCACTAGAGGGTTTGTGTGGTCTCTACTAAGCTCAATTATACATCACAACTCAAAAATTTCATAAATCCTAACTAGAAATTTCCAAATCTCACTAAACGACATCAAATCTGTTCTAAACAAACATGGATGTAAAAACAATGGAAATTCTATACTAATGATGAAATAATTACCTCATTTGGCAACTCAAGAAAATTCTTGAGTTGCCCCAAGTGTCCAAAATGCAAGCTTTCTTGGTCCAATATGTTGCTAGTGAGCTCATGCACATTTTTAATGAAATGGGTATTGGGTTTTAAGGTGTTTTTAATGGTGGATTGTGAGGAGGTAGAGAGGCAAAGGGAGGGAGGGAGCAGCAAGCAGCAAGAGAGAGAGAGAGAGAGAGAGAGGAGAGAATTTGATGAAGATGGTGAGATGAGAAAATGGCCAAGTCAATGTTAACCCCTCACCTTTCTCTCTCTCACCCATACCCCATTTCTTTATTCATATTCCTTTTTCTTTTCTTTTCTTTTCCTTTTCTCCGCTTCTCTTTAATTTACAACCATGCATGAAAAAAGAAGAAAGCATGAAAGAAAAATGTAAAAAGTGCCAAAAAAAGACATGTGCATGTTTTGCACAAAACAAGTTTAATGTGCGATTAGCGATATTTAATCGCTATTAGCATTAAATAGAGTATAATTAATCATAAAAAGTTATAATTTGCATAATTCACATAAAACACCCTCTTTTTTTTTATAGAAATTTCCATATTTTCCAAATTTTCCCCAATTTATCGGTATTTAATTATACCGCCTTATTAAAATATTCAATATTTTATTATTTAAAAATTCCCAAAAATAATATTTTATTTTATTGAAATGTTATAATCTTCCCCCCTTAAAGAAATTCGGTCCCCGAATTTAGATTTAAACCCCTCAATACTAAAACATTTTAGCAAAAAGTCCAAGTCGTCGGGGTTCCAAAATCATCAATACAAAAAAACGCATCATAGCGCAATGCATGCGCATGAACAATGAGCAGATAACTCAAAATCAAAACTCCTCCAAGCATCCTGTAATCATCAGAGTCATGGTGAAGACACCAATGTCAAATCCAATACGAAACCCAACGTGATATACATTAAAACTATACATGTAAACATCAAATTTTTATACGTGTAAATATCTGAAGGAAGTGCATGCCAAACCTTTTTAAGTCGTTGTGCGATGCGCATAACACTGCACAGTGGCGGACGTCTATTGTAAGAAAATAACCGTATATGTATATATCTTTTGTTTAATATGTACGTTCCGCCGTTTTGAAAACAATTGAGAAGGGTTTTCTTGTTTTAAACGTTTCATGTCATATCAGACACGTAGGTAAATACTGAGATTATACTCCCTTTTTGGAAATCCCTTCGATAACTATCTATACATGCAAAATATATCCAGGTACTGTCCTCTGACTAGTCCTGCTCAGTTCGAAAACAATAGCAAATATCATAAAAACGTACTGCTCCATAAGAAATCAATCCCAAAATGTGCATATGAATACTACATGCGTCTGGTGCGCATGAAAATCAAAATCCATATATGTGCCATACATGTGCATAGAAACAACATCTAAGTGCAACGGTGTGCACGAAACACCTGTCAGAGACAACGTGTATGCCTGACAGCAAAATCAGGTGCATCTGATATGCACGAAGAATCTCGATTTAGTGCATCTGGTGTGCACTAAAATCGCAACTCATAACATGCGCCCAACATGCGTGAAAATCCCAAATCAGGTGCATCCATCATGTACGAAATCTCGAAATCCAATATCAAGCGCCGAACATGCGCAAAATCTAATCCAAGCGCGCCAAATATGCGCAAGAATCCAAATCAAATGCACAGAGTGCACGAAATCAACATCAATATCAGAATCAAAATCGACGGTATACAATACAGCTCAATCCAGATCAGGTATACCGCGGTATATAATCTCACAACCAGGTGCATCAGCATGCACAAATCACATCAAAACACTAAATGTGCATGAAAACTATGCCGAAAGCATAAGGAAAATCACATACATAACATAGGCATGAAATCAAAATCAACATATCGAATGACATCAAACTGAAGCCAGGTGTAACTGTGGTGCACAAATACGTATCAGTGCACTACAAGCATATGTAAACTATACCGAGTGCAAAAACCAAATCATGTGTGTATCATATGCACAAAATATGAATACCCAGTAGGTGCAACCATGGTGTACGAAAACAAATATCATGAAACTCAGTCATCAAGACTAAATAATGCGAATAGATCGCCCAAAATACCGAAATCCAAGGTGATGGATACATGATAATCGAATCACCAAATCACAAATCATAAATACCGTCGTCGATATTTCCGCCTTCGAAGTCGAGAAGGTGTCGGTGCATCCAATGCTAGCATAACAAGATATCTACCCGCCTCCTGTTCCTGGTCTGGCGCCTGGTGCTTTTAGGCTCTTGTCTCTCACTGTGCATTGCTAGATATATAGCTTCTCGGCTCAACGGCCCAATATGGAATGACGACGGAAACAGTCCTGCTCTGGCACATCCTCTATAGATCTCTGGACAACTATCTCGTCGACGATGCCGAACTCCGGCCTGCTGGGTGTGCGCAATATGACCGCTCCTGGGTCCAAGTCTTCTCGTAAAGTATTCCAAAAAGGTCCTGTCGAGGTCTCTCTCAAATCTCGTTTCTTCCGAATTGCCCGGAAGTTACCACCCTTTATTATATATGTTTTTTGTTCCGGAACGGCTGCATTCTCATCGCGACTCCTTCTGGAAAATATATCAGTAATCAACGCCTCTGCATGCATATCGCATCTCTGATGTCTGTTGGCTATAGTGCCCTCAAGACAATTATCATAGTCACGAACTTGTGATTATGATGATTGAGTGAGAAGCTATACCGATAAAACAGTCTTACTCAAGATGATAGTATGCTATCTGGTTTGTCTTTATCATCATGTACATGTTGATAGAGCCCATAGGATTCTTGCTTGACTGCCAGCATTATGATGGCGATCATATATGTGGGAGCTGGGGTCTATAAGCACATCCTTAAATGTCCCTAGTCGTAGGAGTATCGAGACCGGGCATCGATACTCCAGTGTGGACTAGTGTCTACTGATCGAGACCCCACGAGGGGCGGTGGCCAGGTCTCACAAGCCATTGGTGTTAGTTTGTTCACTTAAGATAGTATACATGTGCTTATTGGGTTATGAGTACACTGGACGGACTCGCCGGGAACCTGCTAGTTGGTATTATACCTATTGTCAGATAGTAGTTCCCAGGTAACATGTGTACAGGTTATCTTGTCGACCCGAGATCGTCATTTATCTCATGTGAGTTCCCACTGTACTTTGATTACTACCCTACCATGGCTCAAAGGAGTCGTGCAAACAGGTTTTAGTTGGGTACAGCCCCGAGCCACATGGAGGCAGTGATCGGATCGTCGGGGATTCGTTTCTCCCGGTATTAGGGGTTGATGTCGCGTTGTGTACGGGTGGCCATCACCACAAATCCATGACCATGGTAGACGAGGATTACCGATCCAGGATCGATAGTTTCTCAGGAGGTGATGGGTATCATGCCGACACTAAATATCGCATTGTTAGGGGTCTGACTTTATCCACTCCCTAGACTCAATATGTGAAACTCTTAGACGAACAGACCGGACTGTACGGATATTGTCACTGTCAGGCTCAGTAGGGGTTTAGGATGAGTTTGCTCGTCGGCCTCCCTTTCGCTCAATACCTGGGTAGCCGTTACGTACAGCTAATGCCGCTGACGTGCTTGTGGTTAAACCCACTATCAGAGTATTGACGAGTCTTTAGAGTCCCACACAGAGGGTTTTCACGGTTTAGGCGATATAGTGTAGATCTCGTATGTTGATACATACAGGTGTCCGATTAAATTTGTGCATGTGCGGTACGACTTTAATCGGACGGTTGATAATACTAGCGGCTTGGGATTAAGCCAGATTATTAAATCAGGATTTGATTTAATATTTTACATATGTATTTATATATATGTATTCTAGTATTATTGTTCGCTATTTATTTTCTCTCTTGGCTATTCGTATTTTTGTACGAATACGCGTATATGTATTTCGATACATGTACCGGGAAGTATTCCGTATTTTGTACGGAATAGCTTCTAGAAGATGCCACCTCATTTATATGATTTTCCATTTATAGAAAATCATTTGTTTTATAAATGAGGTGAAGGATGTGAGGTGGCATGAACATGGAACATGGTATGGGTTTGAGTATGGTTGGCATTGTTTATTGTTTTAATTAAAAAAGAAATGGTGGAGATTTTTTTGGGCATGAGAGAGGGGTGGTGGCCACTATTATGCGGAGTTCATTTTCATTTGGTTTATGATTCATTACACATTTTTACACACTAGCTCTCTCTCTCACTCTTTCATTTTTCAAAAAAGACTTAGCCATTTTTGTTGCCTCATGCCAAAAGTTTTCATCACCTCTTTCATCTGCTTCTTGCATTGCTCATTGAGCATATGAGTTGAGAGAAAATTGTAGTGACACTTTCGTACACCCCCACTCTCCATCGCTAGCGACTTTGGAGCGTCGGTTGCCTCGTTCGATAAGGTTGGAGCTTGTGTCGTTTCCCTCGGGTGGATCATCGGAGATGGAGGAAGACCGGCAACCAAACCACATCAAAGGATCACTAGGAGTTTGGAATGAAGACCGAAGGACACGGATCAACTCAGTATAATGATTCTAACTCTTAGTTAGCATGCTAGATTAGGGTTTAGGGTCGATCCGGGATTCGGGTAACGTTAGCGCCAGTTTAGAAAATTTTTGTTCCGCATTTTGGCCGCGTTTCGATGGCCGGGGCGCTGCCGTAACCCTTCATGGTATCAGAGCCACCCTTTAAAACCTTAGCTAGCTAGTTTAGACATTGTTAATTCATCGAAATCGAATCGAACCCGGAACAGTACGCTGCAGATTATATTCTCTATTGAAATTTTAAAGTGTTCAAAAAAATTTTCAAACATGTCCAGAAGACTCCTTGAGTGACCAAAATACCATCCCCCAAAAACGAGGACATCTAGCCGGATTTGGGCCGACCACAGGTAGGGAAATTCCGGCGAGGCCGGTTTTGTGGGGGGGTTTTTGCTTCATTTTTGGGGTGTGGTTTGTTCTCTGGGAAATTGATGCAGTGGTATTGTTTATTTAGCCCATTTTTGATATTGTGTTATCAGTTGTTCGGGGGCTATTCGGGGTGTTTCGAAGTCGATGTTTTAACACTGTTTAAATGTTTATATCAGTACATACATTTTAATCTGCGACCGTGAATATCATTTGATCGGTAAACCCGCCTAACTGCTATATGTTCCTTTAGACGGGTTTGCGAACGTGATATTCACGTTGATGTTCTGTGATGTGATGTGATGTTGGTTGGATCGTCATGGTGGATAGCTATGGTGCAATGTTAGTACATTTTGATTTGATTTGTACATTTGATATTGCGGGATAAGCGTCCGACATGTGGACTGCCGTCACTACCAGTTTATATATTATTCTTTTGGGGCACGACCGGGTTGAGGTCGATGTCACCCTTGTATGTTATTTTCTTTTCTGTACTAGGATTACCCCGCGGTGGAGTGCACGAATAACCGGGTTCTAGAGGACAATTAGTCCACTTCTCATGGCATTAGGACGGAGGGGACCTTACTCTAGAATTTACGGGCTATTCACCGCACTCGGAAGGGGTATAGGATGACCCAGGAGGGGTGCTCAAGTTACCGGATTCCGTGAAGTGCTGGGTGGCCCATTCACGTTGCTGAAGTAGAGGCTGCCTCGCTTCTGGTTTTGCAGGTAACTTGCCATGCTCGTAGGGGTCTAGGTTTCATTGCACATACTATCCACACGACAGAGAACGTCGGGTCTCACTTATGGCTCAAGTGAAACCCGGGGCTCCAGATTTTCCACCATTCTGTGTTGTTTCTGTGATGTTTCTGTGATGTTGCTTTATATCATGCCTGGGATGATTGTTATATATTTATATATATACTAGTAGATGTTGTATATGTTTTGCACCCGCGCTAGCCCAGTCCCCTCTCTGTCGCTAGTTAAGTAACCTAACGGGTGATAACAGGATCTAGTGGCGAATGCGGATGGCATATACGTACATTTTATTTTCGTTCTTTTCTGGTGTGATTAATTGATGGGACTGCATTGATTCTTATCAATGAAAGGATAAAACAAACCTATATATGATGTTGTTGGAACCAAGCTTTTTTTTAAAAAAACTGACATTACAGACGTTCTCTTTTGCTTTGCACTGTGGTATTCGATTATGAATATCCAGCACCTTATTCGACGAGGCAAGGGCCGAGATCCCTTCATCGGGAGTGACCAATTGGGCAGAAGTTTGCGTCAACGTAATAACTTTACTATAATCGATTACTTTTTTCTTTGCATCATGGTATTCATTTTGGAATATCATGCACCTCATTCTACGGGAAAAGAGCCAAGATCCTTTCACCGGGAGTGACCTCTTTAGCAAAAGTTTTCGCCACTATATATTTATAAAACCACTTGGATTCCTTCAACGATATCAAGTTCATTACGTTAAAGGTTTTTCGCCAAAAGCCAACCGTAGCCCTCCGTCATTTCTTTTGAGTATTATTTAGTATTCGTGCTGCGTTTGTTGACCTAGTCAAGGCGTAGTGTTCGGTAGCTAAGTGGTGCTTGTTTGTGGCATTTTAAATGCGATTGGTTAGGACAGTCGTGTAGCCTTGTTGACCTAGTCAAGGGCACGTGGGGTGGGTTTAATGCAATCCAGGATAATGACGGGTTGAACTTGACAAGCGGTTTATGGTTTGTTGACCTAGTCAAGGTCATAAACCGCTTGGGATAAAAATCTTATCGGGAGTTTCAAACATACAGGAAACTAGCCAGGCTTGCGCATAGCTTCTGGAGTATGGTAACTTGAGTGGCTTCCATCAAGTTATCATACGATGATAGTTGGATCCCGATTCCCACTGATGAGTAGGATTACTCCTCGGGTGATTCCGACTAATTCTCCTTTTGGGTTTGGAGGAGAATTCGAGGAAACAGTGGGAGCCATCCTGATTAGATAAAATGATTAACCATTCTAATTTAGGTTAGAGTGCACGCTGAGTGTTTCTTCTCTCTCTCTCTCTCTGGCTGGGACTATGACCTGACCTTTGACTAAAACTCATGAAACCAAGTTGACCGAACCTTTTTAAAACACTTTGGCTTTTGGAATGTCACGGTGTCGCATACATCATTGCCACTTTTATATCACCTTTGCTTTTCTCCAGAACACCTCGTATCACTACGAATATCCACTTCCATTAGATAAATCCATCGTATAGTTATATACGAACTCGAAGGAACTTTTTCGAGGATGGATTCTGGTTCTGGAGAGATTGAATAGGATTATTCGGTTGTCTTTTCTTTTTACCTTCTCTCAGGTTGTGAGGGTTCGTAGGATTAGGAGAGGGTACACTTATTGAGCTTACTGGATAGTCTTCCTCCAGACCATAGGCAGGTACCGAACGGTAGGGAAGGAAGAAAACCAACAAGCTTAACTATGGTGTACAGAAGATAATAAGTAAAGACAAATAAAGGGATTAAAATAATGGCAAAGGAAATTGCGATCACCATCATTCACGACGAAACCAGGTATACCCCTGCCACTCTTACATCCACTTTGCATTTCTCTAAGACACTCCGTATCACTACGGATATCCACTTCCATTGGATAAATCCATCGTATAGTTACATACGAACTCGAAAGAATTCGTTCCAGATTCGAGGATGGTTTCCGGTTCAAGAGAAATTGGATAGGATTATTCAGATGTCTTTTCTCTTTACCTTTTTTCAGGTTGCGAAGGCTCCTAGGAATAGGAGAGTACACCTATTGCGCTTATTGGATAGTCTTCTTCAAAACCTTAGACTGGTGCCGAAGGGTAGGGATGAAGAAAACCAATTAGCGTAAAGGAGGTATACAGAAGGTAATAAGTAAAGACATAATAAAGGGATTGCAGTGAGGGCAGGTAAGTATATAGTTATTGTCATGATTCGGGATAATGGAAGAGGCATTACTAGGAATACCAGTTAACTCTTTTGAAACATTTTCATGTTTCAGTTTTATTGTGCGATATTAATTGAAAACTGTTTTCCCAATAAGAATCTAACTCCATGGTATGTATTTACTAGATCAGTTTCTTACATCTGTATGTTATTACAGATGGTGAGTGGGAGTAAGATATTGGGAATTGGGTGATTAGATCCTCATTATATCGGAATTCGTTGTAATTGGTGATATTTGAGGAAATCATCTGGTTTTTGCCGGACGGAAAATATTTGGTTTTGAATATCCGTTGTTATGCACCAATTTCAAACTGATATATCTGTACGTTTATTTTATAAAGTGAGATATAACTTTTTGAAATTGTGTCTATGACATTTACCTATATCAGTTGGTGATTAGGCAAGGCGCATTCAACAGCGGTGTAACTCTTCTTAACCAAAGTACAGTTTTCAACCTACGACGCACAAGGTTTGAGTTATTAAACTCGGTGGACTTGTATAAAGTATTGTATATTGTCCGGTGTCTATTAGGACAATGGGGTTGGTACTCATGCTATATTCTGTTTCCTCATAGCTTCTCTAGTTCTGGACAAGTATTTCGTAGAAATATAAAGTTCAGATTTTGAGAAGTTATAGGTATAAGAATAAAGTAGAGAACCATTTGTTGGAAGTATCAAAATTCTTCGATGAAGTCGAAGATGTAGATACTTGTGTTTGGTATTCCGTTGATAGTAATATTTTTTGAGAACTTGTTTCTCTTTCAGATTACTCATATATGGATGCGCTCATAGTTGAGTAATGCTGATTGGCCTTTTTCCATTTGGCTGATATGCACTGGAAACAGCTGCATGATTTTGAATATGGTTCCAATTAAATTAGTGCTTTTGTTTCTATATTAGATAGATATATATATAATTAATTTATATCTTAACGGTGTTAAGGTATAGAGAGTTTTCCGGCTGATACTTAAAACCAGAATCCGGATAAACTCAAGGCACGTTTCAGTAATGGCAGTTTGTGGGTTATCCCGGGTTTTGACGAGGGTTAATTTTCTACCATCAGGAAGATCAATATTTATATTGTTCTTGACTCGCCACAGTTTTAGTAAAAAGGATTTTTCAGAAAAACAGAAGTGGGAGTATGGTAGAACTGGAAGTGATTCCAGAACCATAAACGATCACTGAAGATTTAATAGAACCTAAGGATTCAATTAGTTATGACATTCCACTAGCCACTCCGCAGATTTTGTGGGTAACCTCAGGCATCCGAGAGGTACTTCAGTCTTCTCAGAGACGGTGACAGGGAGGTTCTTGTTTACCTAGACTTGCCATTGTTGCTGTTCTAGACTATAAGACCCGGCAGGAGGATGAGTATAGCGTCGTTCTAAACTTACTTTAGAAGTGCACGTGTATATGGCTCTGCTAGAGGGTTATTGTAGTCAGTGGAAGCAGCGGAAGCATAGTGGGCAAGTAGCTTATGTCTATTTATAGACTAAAGCAGGTATAGCGGAAATAGATCATCTAATTTTGATGTGACAGTCATAGGCTTTGACCTCATCAGAATAGGTGATGGATCTGGTAAGAAGCTAGTAGAGAGTGATGTCCAGGTATTGGGATGATATGCACTTGATAGGAAGATATATTCCTATATTACGATCGGTTGTACTATGGTTGTCACAAAGTTGTTTTCTCCACACAGGATGTGGATGTAATATCAGGGTTTCTGGTTGCTAGATCTATGGTTTTAGATCTAGGTTTAGGAAGTATCCCAATCAGGATACTTTGACATTATTCTAAAGGAATTTTAGAATGGACAACTCCTGGCATGGTGGTGTACCTGTGGGTGATGGAGTCACCCTCTCTAAAGGTGTCTTATAGACTAAAGGGGAGAGGGATCTACATGATTAGCATATCACTTGCTTAGGCAATTAGGTTAATCATGAAATGTCAAGTACCACACCAGATGTTGTTTTTGCACTAGCTGCAATAAACATATATTAATCTAATCCTGAAGAAATGTAGGGAAGCAGTTTTGAACATAAGTGAATGTTCTTGGGATATGGTAACGACAGCCTTCTTCAGGAGACGGTTATCATATCGGACTTCCAAGGTGACCTGGATGTCAGAGTGACTGTCAGAGTTATAGTTTTTCCCTCTTTTGAGGAATAGTATATTGGACAGGTGGTCCAAGCAGATACTTAGGAAAGGCATGGCGCAAGATACTGATTAAATTCAGTGGATGATACAATCTAAGAAGTTTGCTGGATTTGGAGTTCATTTATGAATTAGGTCCCATCAGACATCTATACAAATTCTAAGACAAGTATTGCTCATTTCAGAAGATAGTTTTCTCCGCGAAGTTGAGATTAAGAGAGATACAGAAAGAAACATTGGAGCGGATCCACTCATTGAGGCTATTTCTCGAACGCAATCATTTTCGCAAACGGGCTTTGCGAAACTGATTAGTAGAGAAGTTGGGTGTTCGGTATCACATGGGCTGTGAGTATGCGGCATCGCAATAATTGGCCTTAAGTGCAAGTGGGAGATTGTTGGCTATAGTGCCCTCAAGGAAATTATCATAGTCGCGGACTTGTGATTATGATGATTGCGTGAGGACCTATACCGATAAAACAGTCTTACTCAAGATGATAGTATACTATCTGGTTTGTCTTTATCATCATGTACATGTTGATAGAGCCCATAGGATTCTTGCTTGACTGCCAGGATTATGATGGCGACCATATATGTGGGAGTTGGGGTCTATAAGCACATCCTTAAATGTCCCTATTCGTAGGAGTATCGAGACCGGGCATCGATACTCCAGTGTAGACTAGTGTATACTGATCGAGACCCCACGAGGGGCGGTGGCCAGTTCTCACAAGCTATTGGTGTTAGTTTGTTCACCTAAGATAGTATACAGGTGCTCATTGGGTTATGAGTACACTGGATGGACTCGCCGGGAACCTTGGTATTATACCTATTGTCAGATAGCAGTTCCCAGGTGACATGTGTACAGGCTAGCCTGTCGACCTGAGATCGTCATTTGTCTTATTTGAGTTCCCACTGTACTTTGATTACTACCCTACCACGGCTCAAAGGAGTCGTGCAAACAGGTTTTAGTTGGGTACAGTCTCGAGCCACATGGAGGCAGTGATCGGATCGTCGGGGATTCGTCTCTCCCGGCATTGGGGGTTGATGTCGCGTTGTGTACGGGTGGCCATCACCACAAATCCATGGCCATGGTAGACGAGAATTACCGATCCAGGATCGATAGCTTCTCAGGGGGTGATGGGTATCATGTCGACACTAAATATCGCGTTGTTAGGGGTCTGACTTTATCCACCCCCTAGACTCGATATGCGACACTCTTAGACGAACAGACCGGATTGTACGGATATTGTCACTGTCAGGCTCAGTAGGGGTTCAGGATGAGTTTGCTCGTCGGCCTCCCTTTCGCTCAATACCTGGGTAGCCGTTACGTACAGCTAGTGCCGCTGACGTGCTTGTGGTAAAACCCACTGCCAGAGTGTAACATTTCAAAATAATAAAATATTTTTTTTGCGAATTTTTATAATTTAATATTATTTTATTGAATATTTTAATATTTCGGTATAATTAAATACTGATAAATGGGAAAAATTTTGGAAAAATTATACAAAATTCTAAAATGGGGTATGTATTGGAATTATGCCATTTTAAAGTTTTTGTGATCATTTATATGTTAATTTAGTGCTAATCGCGATTAAAAATCGCTAATCGGATTTTTGGCTTTTTGTGCAAAACTTGCACATATCATTTTTACACTTGTGTTACATTTTTCTTACCATGGCTTTACTTTGGGTTTACTATTTGAGTGAGAAGGTTTTAGGAAAAGAAAAGAAAAGAAAAGGGTTTTGATTAAAGAAAAGAGGTATGGTAAGAGAGAGGGGGTAGGTGAGGGTGTTGACTTGACCTTTCTCTTCATTCCTTCACTCATATCTCTCCCTCTTCAGCCCTCTTGCTGCTGCTCCCTCCCCTCTCCAAGCCTCCAAAACACCACAAAAATCACTCCAAAACCCCATCTTCCCTTCACTAAAAAGGTGCACGAGCTCGAGAGGAACGCATTGGACTAAGGAAGAGTAGATCTTGAGGACTTTGAGTAACTCAAGAATTTTCTTGAGTTGCCAAAGGAGGTAATTTCTGCACCATTAGTATAGTATTTCAATTCCTTGCACATCAATACTCGTTTCATGTCGATATTGTGTAGTTTTGTGGATGTTGGAAATTCCAAGTTAGGGTTTAGGGTGGATCTGAAATCAAAAGTGAAATTGAGGCTTGTGGTGACCTTAGAACCCCTAGTGTGATGTTAATTTGGACCCAAACCTGAACTAGAAGCCAGAATATGAATTTATGGAATCGATATTAAGGAAAACTGTAATTCTGGGATTGTTTTTGGGAATCTGCTTTCACCCGAGACACCTAAAAATAAAATTGATTTGACAGAGAGATGTGCAGGCACATAGAAACCATGACACAAAACCCTAGCCCCTATCTCCTTCCTCAGGCCACAAATAAATTCCTTCTGGCCGCAATTTACGGCCAGAGTAGGTTGGAAATGCCTCATTTTTGGTGCAGGGCCCTATCTCCAGTAAACTTGACCCCGGGCATGTGCAATTTTGTTTGATTCCATTTAGGGTAAAATTTGGGTTGATTTTTATGTGCTTTAGCGTTTGCGATATTCTTGTAGGTACCCTACATGATGTTGAAGCGATGAAGATAAGATGGTGACCTCGGCATCGGCACACGAGAAGCAAGGTGAGTAGATTATATCTACGGGGGAAGTCGGGTGGATGGCGTATAGCACCCCCGCAGTCCGATATTAGTATAGTACATATATACTAGTTTGATAGCTTATTGTGTGCCATGAACATGTGAGTTTATGTGTACTATGGTTTAGATTAGGGTTAGAAGTGAACTAGTGAAATTCCTAGTCGCGAACCCTAAAATAAGTTTACACCCACACACGCACACACATACTTATTGCTATACTTATACCGTGATGATGAGGATTGTGGAGGATATTTGGAGATGAGTCGATGGTATTGGTATGGTGCCGTGAGATCGGCGATACGATGTGATTCATATTTGGGATACGATACGAGGTTTTAGCGGGCCTTGGACGTGTGCTTTACACACGCGCTTATATGGGTTTAGGTGGTATCGATTGTACTAGACTTAGATCAGTACCCCAAATCATGAGAGATGATGATAAGGATACCAGATAATTGACGAGCTGACTGTGATATTGACCCGTACCCAGATTTGGGTTGCCGTACGACGGATTTACGTACGAGCTATATATATATTGATGATAGATCCACACTCATGACACGAGTATATTATACCGTATGTGATACTATTGAGGCGGGATCGCCGACTATTATATTTATATATATATCGACTCAGATGTAGGTGGTTTCACACCCCTCCTGTTTAGCCTGTTAGTTAGGTCTGTAGGTTACTTAGTAGATCTTAGACCAGACCCGAGTCATACCTATTTCAAAACTAACGGATCGGGGATATTTTAAAGATAGGCAAAAGGGGACTCTACGAATATTTTCAAACGTCGCATCTGTTCTTAAAACACCATAGCCCTTATTTTACCAAAAACCCCGATTCGTCTTATTTCAAATGGCAAAGCTGCATGATATATTTATTGAGGTAGATTCTTCACTGTTGCGTTGATTATTCGATTCCGCATATTCATGCTATTTGCATTGCATTGCTTGTGTTTATTGATATATTACAATCATGCTACTAGGACACCAGCACCATTATCGATGATGCATATGTTCCACATACACTGCTCGCCGGCTCACATACTTCATCATCGATAATTGCCATGTCACTACACTGTAGTACTGTTGCATTCAGGATATGACCCTTGCATGGCATACTGATATGCTTACATTTCTTTTACATGTCGCATACATGATGCTTTCTGATTTACGCATTGAGATATGTTGTTTCCATGATATTTTTGGATTTGGGAACCGTGGGTGTTTCAAAAGAGAATATGTAATTGCTTAAAAATCCGGTTACCCTTGATATGATATTTCAGTGCGTCCACTATGTGTTTTCTCGGTGCTGAGAGAGACATGTGAAACCCGATTCGAGGAGGCGGATGAGGCCGATTGCGGGTACATGGTGGACCCGGTATAGTTTCCCGGGGCAAGAAATGTTTTTCGTGGAGTAGATGATAAGCCTAGCAGGGTGGCGAGTACCTACCGGTGATTAGCTGGACCTGGCGGTTATCCGGAGGATACTGACCAGAGTCGATAGATGGATATGGGCGTACTGCCGGGGCCGAGGGCCGATTCCGCAGACGGAGCCCGTGGGCTGATCCGGATTGACGGAGCCCGATATATGAGGATTTACATGCCGATGCTGGGCACAGTTTTCATGATGTTTTTGAGTGTCGATACTGGACACTCCGGTTCCATGATTTTTACGTGTCGCGAGGGACACAGATGGTTTATATCCTCATATTTCCATGTATATGCTTTATGATATTTACATGCACGATGGTTATTGTCATTGGGTGATGAGTGGATGGGATCCACATACATATAGATTTGATTACATTGATTATACCTCATATTTATGATATGCTATTACCTGAGACACTGGCGCGAGCACTTGGCACTACACGTATGTAGAGAGGTTACATTGCCAGTTTAGCATGCTGCAGAGTTATTCATATTGAGGTTATATATATATGATCGTATTGACCTAGGATGGGTCATACATTCGATCTCTGCTTGTAGATATTTCTATTCACGAGTTGGCAACTTACCCCCGTTGTGCCACAGTTCTTGTAGGTTTTTGCCATACAGATTTCATAGCGGCATTTCTGGCATACTGCTTCCATATGGATGACTTGCTTTGGTAGGTGGGTTCTTTTGTATCAGGACCACCATTGTTGATGTATTATTCATTGTATCTAGAAATTCTATCAACCAAAACTTGTATATTATTTCAGACTTGGGAAATCAGTCATGTATTATTTCGACCTTATAGTCGCGCGTTGTAGTATTACGGGTTTCATGCTGTTTTGAGTTCTTTCTGAGTTTTGATCCTCGCCCTTCGGCGTTGTATATTATATTGCTTGCGTGGTTGTGACCGTCGATTGACGAAGAGCTAGCTCCCGCTTGAGGATGCCTTATATCACTGCATATATATTATTCTTGTTGTACCCCATTCGGGGCCAGTTTTTACAAAGGAAACTCTGCCGAAATTTTCAAAAAAGACTACACATTTTAAAAATGCATATTCGGCTTAGTTATTTAAATGCCTTGATTTCAAAACATGTTTCTTTAGTTATTAAAAACCAGTTTTCTTTATTTACTCCTTAAAATGGTTTTAGATTTCTGGGCTTTTGGCTTACTTGGATCAAGGGAGTCCTATAGACTTCATATGGTTCAGGGGCCAGTCACGTGCTCTTTCGGGTCGTGACAAAGTTGGTATCAGAGCGCTAGGTTAACCTTGGTTCAAGTCTAAGTTTGACTATGTGGAGCCTAGGGCGTTTATATATATACGGAACTTAGGCTTGACCTTACGGAACTTAGACTTAGTCGAGGGGGTATTATACCCGAACTTTCGTCGCGTAGGATGACCCTTGGTTGATAGATTAGGTAGCTTGAGTAGAGTGACGTACCATGTGTATGTTCCACGACATACTTACGACACGCCACTCCGCTTAAGAAACCTTAGGATGTACATTTTCTTGCACAGTATTATATTCATTCCTATGATCTATCCTCATCGATACTGGTTATGATTTTGCTGCCACGATTACACGGGCAGGGTGAGCTACGGCTCGAGTTGCGTCATCATGAGCTCGTCGTGGATGGGGACTGACCAGGGCGTGATTCCAGAGACATACTATTGCATATAAAGGCTTCGTTTTATTGTGTTTACGCGCCATGAGTGTTTAACTGATCGCTTTTGCGAGATTTCCCGGACGTGCCGATCGGTACAGAGGATTGAGCAACTGATAGAGGCCAGCCAGGATGTGATGACCATTGGTTTATCGCTTATTCATGATGATTGAGGCGCTGTTCAGCGTACAGACGAATAAGCCAGTTGTTGCTACGATTGACGAAATATCGCCCCGATGATTGGAGCTACTGCAGCTTGAGCATATACTTAAAGATATGATGGCGAGTCGCTAGTCACCGAGGATGAATGATTAGGACATATGGTTCGTTCGCTTACCCCGATGCGAGGTCATCAGATAGATTGATTCCAGCTAGAGGCGACTTCACGCAGATTCGTTGAGAGTCGATAGCGACGATCGAATGTCAGAAACATTTATTCCAAGTTTAAAGTACTCGGAAAGACATGCAAGCGATTCTATGGATCCTCTAGAAGAATGAAACCCTAACTCGACTTAATGACCGTGTGAAAGCCTTTGAACCTTAGGGTTTGCGGCAGTTCCACGGCGCCATTAGTGAGGCTTGGGTTTGCCCTTCTACGGTTGGACCACCGATGCTATGGTATGTACTCGATACTATTAAACTGTACCCAAGATGTTGAGCTCTTAGAGGATTATGAGGTTTTGACAAATCGACCGGATGATTCGACGTCATTCGAATAACATATGATGGGACACATTGCTTGGGAGACTCCAGATACGAGTATAGCTGTTGGAGCGCCGTCCATGCAGCCACGATGAGATGAGTCCGAATCAGTCGACATTAGAGCAAAGTGGAGTAAAGAGTTCGCACAAGATTTCGACGAGATGACGTTCCACTCTGCTGACATCAGAAATGCGATATGTCTATAGAAGCGTTGGGATGCGATCGGTTTCTGAGAAAATACTGTGCTGAGGACGCAGATGTCCAGAGAGCAAGAAAAGATTATGCCAGAGTACCAGCCTCCGTACAGTTCGTCTTAGGCCAGATTGGAAGAGACCTTGAGCAGGATTCCATCCAGGACACTGCTGCAATAAGAATTGCACCCAGGATCGGATGTGTAATGTGTATTCAGAGGACCAGAGGTCGGCGCCAATGACGTGCTGCTTTACGAGTGGTCGCAAGGAAAGACCGAGAGATGACCAGAGAAGTGCCAGAACGTAATCGTTTCCTTTAGAACACCTGACAGGGCCGATGAGCCGATGGATTGCGAGATTGGAAATCCACAGAGAAAATAAGGACCCAGTGACAATGGACGCCAGACTGTGAGCAAGAGGCAAGTAGATATCTTGCGCCACTAGCATTGGATGTGCCGGCACCTTCTCGACTTTGAAGGGGATATACCGACGACGGTATTTATGATTTGTGATTTTGTGATTTGACTATCACGTATCCGTCACCTTGGATTTCGGTATTTTTGGCGATCTATTTGCATGATTTAGTCTTGATGACTGAGTTTCATGGATTTCATACGGTTGATTTGATGTTGTGCATATGTTACGCATACGATTTGATTTTTGCACTCGGTATAGCTTATATGTGCTTATAGTGCATTGATATGTATTTTGTGCACGCAGTTGCACACATTTATGATTTTCTTTACACCTGGGTACACTTGGTGTTGCTGCTTTCACATTTGGGTTATTGCTGGGTATTTGTGCATGGGCTGCACCAGTTCTATACTTTGTGCGTTTGTCGCACCAGTTTTATGTTTCTTGCGTTTATCGCACTAGATTGGTATTTCGTGCCTTCGTTGCACCGGATTTATATTTGGTGCAATACGGTTGCACCTGACTTCGAGTTGATGTCATCCGATATGTCGATTTTGGATTCTGATATTGATGTTGATTTCTTACACTCCATGCATTTGATTTGGACTTGCGCATGTTCGACGCTTGCTATTGGATTTCGTGATTTCGTGCATGTTGAGTGCACAGGGTATAGCCTTTATTCGTGCATGATGGATGCACCGATTTGGACTTTCGCGCATGTTGTGCCCATGTTTTGAGATACGATTTTGGTGCACACCAGATGCACTAAATCGGGATTCTTCGTGCATGTCAGATGCATCTGATTTTGCTGTCAGGCACACCCGTTGCCTATGACAGATGCTTCGTGCACACCCGTTGCACCTAGATGTTGTTTCTGTGCACATGTATAGCACATATATGGATTTTGATTTCCGTGCGCACCAGACGCATAGGGTATTCTTATATATATTTTGGGATCGATTCTTATGGAGCAGTACGTTTTATAATATTTTCTATGTGTTTTCGTACTGAGCAGGACTAGTCAGAGGACAGTACCTGGATATATTTTGCATGCATTGATAGTTATCGAAGGGATTTCCAAAAAGCGAGCTATAGTCTCAGTATTTTCCTACGTGTCCGAGATGACACGAAACGTTTAAAACAAGGGAACCCTTCTAAATTGTTTTCAAAACGGCGGAACGTACATAGTGAACAAAAGGATATATACATATATGGTTATTTTCTTATATAAAAAAAAACGTCCGCCACTGTGCAGTGTTATGCGCATCGCACAGCGACTTAAAAAGATTTGGCATGCATTTACTTCAGCTATTTACAGGTATAGATTGCATGTCTACATGTATAGTTCTGATTTATATCATATTGGTTTTATTTTGGACTTGACATTTGTGTCTTTACCATGACTCCGATGATTGCGGGATGCTTGACGGAGTTTTGATTTTCCGTTATCTTCTCATTACTCATGTGCATGCATTGCGCTATGATGTGTTATGTATTGATGATTTCGGAGCCCCGACGACTTGGACTTTGTATCGAAATGTTTTAGTATTTTGGGGTTTAAATTTAAATTCGGGACCGAATTTCTTTAAGGGGGGAAGATTGTAACTTTTCAAAATAATAAAATATTATTTTTGGGAATTTTTATAATTTAATATTATTTTATTGAATATTTTAATATTTCGGTATAATTAATACCGATAAATGGGAAAAATTTTGGAAAAATTATAGAAAATTCTAAAATGGGGTATGTATTGGAATTATTCTATTTTTAAGTTTTTGTGATCATTTATATGCTAATTTAGTGTTAATCGCGATTAAAAATCGCTAATCGGATTTTTGGCTTTTTGTGCAAAACATGCACATATCATTTTTACACTTGTGTTACATTTTTCTTACCATGGCTTTACTTTAGGTTTACTATTTGAGTGAGAAGGTTTTAGGAAAAGAAAAGAAAAGAAAAGGGTTTTGATTAAAGAAAAAAGGTATGGCAAGAGAGAGGGGGTAGGTGAGGGTGTTGACTTGACCTTTCTCTGTTGGATATAGTGCCCTCAGAGTCAATTATTGGATCACAGGCACGTGATTGCAATGATTGAGGAGGACCTATGCCGGTAGGACAGTCTTACTCGAGATGATAGTATGCTATTTGGTTTATCTTTATCATCGTGTACTGCTTTAGGTGACCTTACGAGTCGCTATTACACGTTGATAGAGCCCCTAGGATTCTTGCTTGACTACCAGCAGTATGAAGGCGATCATATACGTGAGAGCTGGAGTCTATAAGCACATCCTTAAAAGGTCCCTAGTCGTGGGAGTTTCGAGACAGGGCATCGATTCTCCAGAGTAGACCGGTGTATACAGTCGAGACCCCGACGAGGGGCGGTGGCCGGTCTCCCAAGCCACTGGTGTCAGTTGGTTCACCTAAGATGTATACAGGTGCTCATTGGGTTATGAGTACACCGGACAGGACTCGCCGGGAGCCTGCTAGTTGGTATTATACCTGACGTCAGATAGCAGTTCCCCGGTGACATATGTACATGTTAGTTCATCGACCTGAGATCGTCATTTGTCACGTGTGAGTTCCCACTGTGCTTTGATTACTACTCTACCACGCTCAAAGGAGACGTGCAAACAGGTTTTAGTTGGGTACAGTCCCGAGCCACATGGAGGCAGTGAGCGGATCTGCAGGGGTTCGTCTCTCCCGGTATTGGGGGTGAGGTCGCGCTGTGTCTAGGAGAGCCAGTACATGAAAAGTCCTTGGCCAAGGCAGGAGATTTGCTGGTAGGTATTCCAGTAGTATCTCAGGGTGTTCTGGGCTACACTCCGACACGACTTGTACCGCTATTGGGGGTCTGACTTTTACCAACCCCCTAGGCCCGCCATGCGATGCTCATAGACGAACGGACCGGACTGTACGAATATTGTCACTGACAAGCTCAGTAGGGTGTCAGGATGAGTTCGCTCATCGACGTCCCTTTTGGTCAATAGCTGGTAGCCCGTCACGTATGGCTAATACCTCTGACGTGCTAGTGGTTAAATTCACAGCCATAGTATTGACGAGTCTTTAGAGTCCACCACACACAGTTACTCAGGTTTCGGGCGAAACGCTGTAGAGGTCGTATGGAGATATGGCAGGGTTCGATCAGATACGTGCGGTATTGCACGGATCGTGATCGGACGGTTTTTACTAGCCGGCTTTGGCTTAAGCCGGATCCTAGTATTAGATAGTGTAATTTTGTCTCTTTGCATTTGTGTTCAGTGGGAATACAAATGCGGACATGTATATGCAGTAGCGGGGTTTTCCTGTAATTTATTACGGGATCAGTTTTCTGAGGTTGCCAGTTTGCATTCCGTTCCGGCCGGTTTTCCTTTGTTCCTTCACGGCCGGACTTTCTGATGGAGGGGGTTATTTGCAAGTTTGCAAATAACTTATTATGGAGGGGTTTCTTGCATTTTGTGGCTTCATGATTGTTCTTTAATCATGAGATTCCATTTTGGTCTCATCCTTTGCTTTTATGAGATGGTGCTTTGGATTAGAAATGGTGTGATTTTTTTTAGCATTATCCCCACTTGCATTATTCCCTTTTCCCTCACCTATTTCCTTAAGGGGCCGGCCACATTAGAGGGGAGGGGAGAGAGTTTATTATGAGAGTGAATTCATTCATCTCATTTCATTCTATGTATTCCACAAAATCCCTCACCTCTCAAAAGTTCATTCTTCATTTCCTCCACCATGGCAACTACATAAACCCCAAAGAGACATGTTTTCTACACTTGCCTACAGCAAATCTTGGATGCGTCGGCTTGCCAACTTCACGCCCGAGTTGCCTTGGTCCAGAAGTGGGAGCCCGTAAACGCACCCGGCAACGTGGTGCCCTTTCCGACGAGGAGGTGACGGACGGAGATTCCGCGGGAGATCGGAGTGGAGACGAAGACCGAAGGACACGGATCGCTTGGTATATCTCTTCATCCATCTTTTAGTTTGCTAGTAGCTAGGTTAATGGCCCGATCAGGGTTAAAAGTGCCCGGTGGTGCCGGTTTGCTAGTTTGCAAAGTTTTTCGTTTCCGCATTCCGGCGTCAGATCGACGGCCGGGGCGCCGCCGTGGACTTACATTGGTATCAGAGCCACGCCATTAACCTAGTCTAGCTCTCTAACGTGTTTAGAACTCGATCGAACCAAAAAATCCCAAAAACCATATTTTCCAAAGCACAAGTTTCTGTCGAAATTTTTTTGGGCTCTAAAAATTTTTCAGGTTGTTTCAGAATGATGTGCATGGAATTTTAAGAATTCTGTGAAAATTTGGTCTCGTGAACAGTCTATACCACCGTGGAACCGCGGCCAAACCCATGCTTGGGCCACGGTTCCGCCGCGACTTGCACTGTTCAGTGAACCAAAATTTTGCAGAAAGCTCCTGACTTGAAAATAAGGCTTTTGGAATATTGTTTTTGGGCCCAGATTTTCTGTGAGTGCTACAGTACTGCTTGGGGCCCACTTCGATAAATTTGTTCGATCGGATATTTTAAACATGTTAGTTCACAGTATTTACATTATATCTGCGACCGTGAATGTCATTTGATCGGTAAATCCTGTCTAACTGCTATAGCCCTTTTAGACGGATTTGCGAATGTGACATTCACGTTGATGTTCTGTGTTGTGCTGTGATGTTGCGGATCGGTCGTGGGGGATAGCCTGGTTGCAATATTAGTACATTTTTTTTATGTACATTTGATATTGCGGAGCGAGCGTCCGACATGTGGACAGCTATCACTGCCTGTTTGTATTATTCTTTTGGGGCACGACAGGGTCGAGGTCGATGTACCCGTTGTATATATATTTTACTTTCTGTACTAGGATTGCCCCGCGGAGGGGTGCACGGATAGCCGGGTTCTAGAGGGCAACGAGCTCGCATCTCATGGCGTTGAGACGGAGGGGGCTTTACTCTAGAATTGGCGGGCTATTCGCCGCACTCGTAGGGGGTATAGGATTGACCCAGGAGGGGTGCCCAAGTTACCGGATTCTGTGAAGTGCTGGGTGGTCCATTCACGTTGTTGAAAGTGGCTGCCTCACTTCAGGTTTTGGTGGCTGACTTGCCGCGCCCGTAGGGGTCTAGGTTTTCATTGCACAGGCTATCCACACGACCAGGGGAACGTCGGGTTTCAGTAGCGGCTCTATAAAACCTGGGGATCCCAGATATCTGTATTGTTCTGTGATGCTGTACATTTCTGTGATGTTGCATTTTTATCACGCATTGAGCGAAAATTATATATTATATATATACTAGTAGATGTTGTATATGTTTTGCATCCGCGCTAGTCCAGTCCTCGCTCTGTCGTTAGTTAGCTAACCTAACTGATGATGACGGGACCCAGTGGCGAATGCGGATGGCATATACGTACGTCATTATTTTCGTTCTTTATTGGTGTGATCAATTGATGGGACTGCGTTGATTCGGATCAATGCAAGATAAACAAACCTATTCTGATGTTGTTGGAACATTTTTCAAAAAGCTGTTATTGCAAGGGCGTTCACTTTTGTTTTGCATCGTGGTATTCAGTTGGAATATCCTGCTCCTCAGTCGACGAGGCAAGGGCCGAGATCCCTTCACCGGGAGTGACCCCTTGGACAGAAGTTTGCATCAGGGCAATAACTTCACTATAGCCGATTACTTTTGCTTTGCATCGTGGTATTCAGTTGGAATATCCTGCACCCCATCCTACGGGGAAAGAGCCGAGATCCCTTCACCGGGAGTGACCTCTTTAGCAAAGGTTTTCGTTACTATATTTTTATAAAGCTATCAGTTCCTTCAACGATATCAAGTTCATTACGATAAAGGTTTTCGCCAGAAACCATTCGTAGCCCTCCGTCGTTTCATATGGATAGTCAATAGTATTCAAGTTGTGTTTGTTGGCCATAGTCAAGGCACAGTGTTTGGTAGCTATTGGGTGTTCATATGCTGCATAGATAGATGCGTTGGTTTGGGACAGTCGTATAGCCTTATTGGCCCTAGTCAAGGGCTTGTACGGGTGGGTTCAAATCAAACTGGACAATGACGGGTAGAATTTGACATGTGACTTATGATTTGTTGGCCTTAGTCAAGGTCATAAGAGCATGGGGCAAAAATCCACATCGGGAGTTTCTAAAGAAACTGAAACTTGCCAGATATGCGCATACCTTCTGGAGTGTGATAACGTGAGCGGATTCCGTCACGTTATCATGCGATGATAGTTGGATCCCGATTCCCACTGATGAGTTGGTTTACTCCTCGGGTGATCCCGGCTAATTCTTCTTTCAGGTTTGGGGAAGAATTTGACGTTACAGTGGGAGGTTTCCAGATTAGATAAAGTGATAACCATTCTGATCTAAGTTAGAGTGCATGCTGAGTGTTTCTTTTCTCTCTCTCTTTGGCAGCGACCATTGACCCGACCCTAGACTATGACTCAGTGACCAAGTTGACCGAACCTTCTTAACACTGGCTTTTGGATTGTCAGAGTTACAGACCTCATTGCCACTCCTACTTTTACCCTTTTCTCCAGAACACCCCGTGTTACTACGAACGTCCATTTCCATTGGACAAAACCATCGTATGGTTATATACGAACTCGAAGGAATTTATTCGAGGATGGTTTCTGGTTTTGGAGAAAACGAATAGGACTATTCAGTTGTCTTTTCCTTTTACCTTCTCTCAGGTTGCGAGTGTTCCTTGGATTAGGACAGTACACCTATTATGCAAATTGGATAGTCTTCTTCCAAACCATAGGCAGGTGCCGACCGGTAGGGAATGAAGAAAACCAATTAGCCTAAACGGTGTACAGAAGGTATTAAGTTAAGACAAAGAAAGGGATTAGTAAGAGGGCAAAGTAAATTGCGACTGCTATTCACGACCAAACCAAGTATTTCTTCGCCAATCCTAAATCACCTTTGTATTTCTCCAGGATACTCCGTATCACTACGAAGATCCCAAGTTTATTGGATACTTCATCGTATGGTTATATACGAACTCGAAAGGAACTTGTTCCAGTTCGGGGATGGATCCTGGTTCAGGAGAAATAGGAATAAGGTTTATTCGGTTGTCTTTTATCTTCACCTTCTCTCGCATTGCGAGTGCTCCTAGGATTAGGACAATACACCCATTATCCTTATTGGATAGTCTTCTTCCAAACCATAGGCTGGTGCCGAACGGTAGGGAAGGAAGAAAACCATTTGGCCTAAAGGGGTGTACAGAAGGTAATGACTAAAGACATATAAAGGGATTTGGAGAGATGGCAAAGAGATATACGACTAAAGTTGTGAATCTGGATAATGGAAGCGGCATTACTAGGAATACCGGGATACCCCAACGAAATATTTTAATGTTTCAGTTTCACTGTGTACTGTTAAAAGAAAACTGATTTCCCAATTAGACACTTGCTCCAGGGTATGTATTTACCAGGTTTGATTCTCACATCTGTATGGTTTTACAGATGATGAGTGGGAGTAAGTCATTGGGGATTAGGTGATCATCCTCATTATATCGGGATTCGTTGTAATTGGTGATATTTGAGGAAGTCACCTGGGTTGTTTGCCGGACGGCAAATATTTGGTTTTGAATATCCGTTGTTATGCACCAATTTCAAATTGATATATCTGTACGTCTATTTTTATAGAGTGAGATATACCTTTTTGAAATTATGTCTATGACATTTACCTATATCAGTGGATGGTTAGGTAAGGAGGATTGAACAGCAGTGTAATTCTTCTTAACCATAAGTACAGTTTTCAACCTACGACACACAGTGAATGAGTCACTAGACTCAAGGGACTTATACAGAGTATTGTATGTTGTCCAGTGTCCATTAGGACAGAGGGATTGGTCCTCGTACTATATTCAGTTTACTTATGACTTCTCTAGTTCTTAGACAAGTGTTTCGTAGAAACACAGGGTCTAAGTTTTGAGAAGTTATGGTATATGAGTAAAGTAGAGAACCAGGTATTGCAAGTATCGGGATTCTTCAAAGTGATCGAAGATGTAGATACTTGTATATGGTATTCAGTTGATAGTAATGATTAAGAGAACTTGCTTCTCTTTCAGGTTACTCATAATTGGAAGTATTCCTAAGTTGAGTAACGCTGATCGGCCTCCTTCCATTTACTTGACATGCACTGGAGACAGTTGCATGATTTGAATCTGGTTCAATTAAATCAGTGCCTCTGTTTCTATATTGATATAGAACAGTTCATATCTTGACTTTGTTAAGATACGGGGAGTTGTCCGGCTTATGCTTAAAACCAGACTCCGGATAACTCAAGGCACGTTTCTATAATGGCTGTTTATGGGTTGACCCGGGCTATGACGAGGGTTGACTTTCTACCATCTGGAAGATCAATAGTGATATTGTTCTTGACTCGCCACAGTTTTAACAAAAATGGATTTTTTTTTCAGAAAACAGTAATAGGAGTATGGTAGAACTGGAAGTGATTCCAGAACCGCAAACGATTACTGAAGATTTGATAAAGAACCTAAAGATTCAATCTGTATTTGACATTCCATTGGCCACTCCTCAGATGTGGTGGGTAACCTCAGGCACCCGAGAGGTACTCCGGTAGCCTCAAGGACGGTGATAGGGAGGTTCTTGTTTACCCAGACTTGCCATTGCTGTTGTTCCAGACTGTGAGACCCAGCAGGAGGATGAGTATAGCGTCGTTCTAAACTAGCTTTAGAAGTGTACGTCTATATGACTCTGCCAGAGGGTTGTCATGGTCAGTGGGAGCAGCGGAAGCATTGGTGGAAATGTGGCTTATATCTATTTATAGACTAAAGCAAATATAGCGGAGATAGATCATCTATTTCTGATGCGACAGTCATAGGTTTGACTTCATCAGAATAGGGGATGGATCTGTTAAGAAGGTAGTAGGGTGTGATGTCCTGGTATTTGGATGACATACACAGAGTAGGAAGTGATATTCCTATACTACGATCGGTTATACTTTGGTCGTCACACAGTGGTTTCTCCACATAGGACTTGGATATTATATCGGACATTCTGGTTACTGGATCTATGGTATTAGATCTAGATTTGGGTGGTTTCCCAATCTGGGTACTTAGACAACATTCTATGAGTATTTAGAATGGATGACTCCTGGCATGGTAGTATACCTACAGGTGATGGAGTCACCCTCTCTAAAGGTGTCTTACAGACTAAAGGGGAGAGGGATGCGCATGATTGGCAGATCACTTGCTTAGGCAATTGAGTTGATCATGAGATGTCAAGTACCACACCAGATGTTGTTCTTGCAGTAGATGCAATAAGTTGATATAGATCCAATCCTAGAGAAACAGTCGGAAGCAGTTTTGGAACATAAGTTGATGTTCTAGGGATATGATAACAGCCTCATTCGGGAGACAGTTATCATTCCAGGCTTCCAAGGTGACTTGGACGACAGGGAGGTTGTCAAAGTTATAGTTTTCCTTCTGACGAGGGGCAGTATTTTGGACAGGTGGTCCAAGGAAATACTGAGGGAGGCATGGCGCAGGATACTGATTAAGTTCAGTTGACGATACAGTCTAAGAAGTTTGGATTTGGAGTTCATTTATGAGCTAGGTCCCATCAGACATCCAGACATTCTAGGACAGGTATTGCTCATTTCGGGAGATGGCTTTCTCCGTGAACATGGGATATAGAGAGACATAGAAAGAAACATCACAGCGGATCCACTCACTGAGGCTATTCCTTGAACGCAATAGTTTCGCAAACGAGCTTTGTGAGACTGACTAGTAGAGGAGTTGGGTGTTCGGTATCACACGGGATGTGAGTATGCGACATCGCAATAATTAGCCTTGAGTGCAAGTAGGAGATTGTTGGATATAGTGCCCTCAGAGTCAATTATTGGATCACAGGCACGTGATTGCAATGATTGAGGAGGACCTATGCCGGTAGGACAGTCTTACTCGAGATGATAGTATGCTATCTGGTTTATCTTTATCATCGTGTACTGCTTTAGGTGACCTTACGAGTCACTATTACACGTTGATAGAGCCCTTAGGATTCTTGCTTGACTACCAGCAGTATGAAGGCGATCATATACGTGAGAGCTGGAGTCTATAAGCACATCCTTAAAAGTTCCCTAGTCGTGGGAGTTTCGAGACAGGGCATCGATTCTCCAGAGTAGACTAGTGTATACAGTCGAGACCCCGACGAGGGGCAGTGGCCGGTCTCACATGCCACTGGTGTCAGTTGGTTCACCTAAGATGTATACAGGTGCTCATTGGGTTATGAGTACACCGAACATGACTCGCCGGGAGCCTGCTAGTTGGTATTATACTTGACGTCAGATAGCAGTTCCCTGGTGACATGTGTACAGGTTAGTTTATCGACATGAGATCGTCATTTGTCTCGTGTGAGTTCCCACTGTGCTTTGATTACTACCCTACCACGCTCAAAGGAGACGTGCAAACATGTTTTAGTTGGGTACAGTCCCGAGCCACATGGAGGCAGTGAGCGGATCTGCAGGGGTTCGTCTCTCCCGGTATTGGGGGTGAGGTCGCGCTGTGTCTAGGAGAGCCAGTACATGAAAAGTCCTTGGCCAAGGCAGGAGATTTTCTGGTAGGTATTCCAGTAGTATCTCAGGGTGTTCTGGGCTACACTCCGACACGACTTGTACCGCTATTGGGGGTCTGACTTTTACCAACCCCCTAGGCCCGCCATGCGATGCTCATAGACGAACGGACCGGACTGTACGGATATTGTCACTGACAGGCTCAGTAGGGTGTCAGGATGAGTTCGCTCATCGACGCCCCTTTTGGTCAATAGCTGGTAGCCCGTCACGTATGGCTAATACCTCTGACGTGCTAGTGGTTAAATCCACAGCCATAGTATTGACGAGTCTTTAGAGTCCACCATACACAGTTACACAGGTTTCGGGCGAAACGCTGTAGAGGCCGTATGGAGATATGGCAGGGTTTGATCAGATATGTGCGGTATTGCACGGATCGTGATCGGACGGTTTTTACTAGCCGGCTTTGGCTTAAGCCGGATCCTAGTATTAGATAGTGTAGTTTTGTCTCTTTACATTTGTGTTCAGTGGGAATACAAATGCGGGCATGTATATGCAGTAGCGGGGTTTTCCTGTAATTTATTACGGGATCAGTTTTCTGAGGTTGCCAGTTTGCATTCCGTTCCGGCCGGTTTTCCTTTGTTCCTTCATGGCCGGACTTTCTGATGGAGGGGGTTATTTGCAAGTTTGCAAATAACTTATTGTGGAGGGGTTTCTTGCATTTTGTGGCTTCATGATTGTTCTTTAATCATGAGATTCCATTTTGGTCTCATCCTTTGCTTTTATGAGATGGTGCTTTGGATTAGAAATGGTGTGATTTTTTTTAGCATTATCCCCACTTGCATTATTCCCTTTTCCCTCACCTATTTCCTTAAGGGGCCGGCCACATTAGAGGGGAGGGGAGAGAGTTTATTATGAGAGTGAATTCATTCATCTCATTTCATTCTATGTATTCCACAAAATCCCACACCTCTCAAAAGTTCATTCTTCATTTCCTCCACCATGGCAACTACATAAACCCCAAAGAGACATGTTTTCTACACTTGCCTACAGCAAATCTTGGACGCGTCGGCTTGCCAACTTTGCGCCCAAGTTGCCTCGATCCAGAGGTGGGAGCCCGTAAACGAACCCGGCTACGTGGTGCCCTTTCCGATGAGGAGGTGACGGACGGAGATTCCGCGGGAGATCGGAGTGGAGACGAAGACCGAAGGACACGGATCGCTTGGTATATCTCTTCATCCATCTTTTAGTTTGCTAGTAGCTAGGTTAATGGCCCGATCCGGGTTAAAAGTGCGCGGTGGTTCCGGTTTGCTAGTTTGCAAAGTTTTTCGTTTCCGCATTCCGGCGTCGGATCGACGGCCGGGGCGCCGCCGTGGACTTACATTCTCTTCATTCCTTCACTCATATCTCTCCCTCTTCAGCCCTCTTGCTGCTGCTGCTGCCCACAATTCCCTCCCTTCTCCAAGCCTCCAAAACACCACAAAAATCACTCCAAAACCCCATCTTCCCTTCACTAAAAAGGTGCACGAGCTCGAGATGAACGCAATGGACTAAGGAAGAGTAGATCTTGAGGAGTTTGAGCAACTCAAGAATTTTCTTGAGTTACCAAAGGAGATAATTTCTGCACCATTAGTATAGTATTTCAATTCCTTGCGCATCAATACTCGTTTCATGTCAATATTGTGTAGTTTTGTGGATGCTGGAAATTCCAAGTTAGGGTTTAGGGTGGATCTGAAATCAAAAGTGAAATTGAAGCTTGTGGTGACCTTAGGACCCCTAGTGTGATGTTAATTTGGACCCAAACCTGAACTACAAACCAGAATACGGATTTATGGAATCGATATCGGGGAAAACTGTAATTCTGGGATTGTTTTTGGGAATCTGCTTTCACCCGAGACACCTAAAAATAAAATTGATTTGACAGAGAGATGTGCAGGCACATAGAAACTACGACACAAAACCCTAGCCCCTATCTCCTTCCCCAGGCCGCAAATAAATTCCTTCTGGCTGCAATTTGCGGCCAGAGCAGGTTGGAAATGCCTCATTTTTGGTGCAGGGCCCTATCTCCAGTAAACTTGACCCCTGGCATGTGCAATTTTGTTTAATTCCATTTAGGGTAAAATCTGGGTTGATTTTCATGTGCTTTAGCGTTTGCAATATTCTTGTAAGTACCCTACGTGATGTTGAAGCGATGAAGATAAGATGGCGACCTCGGCATCGGCACACGAGAAGCAAGGTGAGTAGATTATGTCTACGGGGGAAGTCGGGTGGATGGCATATAGCACCCCCGCAGTCCGATATTAGTATAGTACATATATACTAGTTTGATAGCTTATTGTGTGTCGTGAACATGTGAGTTTATGTGTACTATGGTTTAGATTAGGGTTAGAAGTGAACTAGTGAAATTCCTAGTCGCGAACCCTAGAATAAGTTTACACCCACACATGCACACACATACTTATTGCTATACATATACCGTGATGATGAGGATTGTGGAGGATATTTGGAGATGAGTCGATGGTATTGGCATGGTGCCGTGAGATCGGCGATATGATGTGATTCGTATTTCGGATACGATACGAGGTTTTAGCGGGCCTTGGACGTGTGCTTTACACACGTGCTTATATGGGTTTAGGTGGTATCGATTGTACTAGACTTAGATCAGTACCCCAAATCATGAGAGATGATGATAAGGATACCAGATAATTGACGAGCTGACTGTGATATTGACCCGTACCCAGATTTGGGTTGCCGTACGACGGATTTACGTACGAGCTATATATATATTGATGATAGATCCGCACTCATGACATGAGGATATTATACCGTATGTGATACTATTGAGGCGGGATCACCGACTATTATATTTATATATATATCGACTCAGATGTAGGTGGTTTCACACCCCTCCTGTTTAGCCTGTTAGTTAGGTCTGTAGATTACTTAGTAAACCTTAGACCAGACCCGAGTCATATCTATTTCAAAACTAACGGATCATGGATATTTTAAAGATAGGCAAAAGGGGACTCTACGGATATTTTTAAACGTCGCATCTGTTCTAAAAACACCATAGCCCTTATTTTACCAAAAACCCCGATTCGTCTTATTTCAAATGGCAAAGCTGCATGATATATTTATTGAGGTAGATTCTTCACTGTTGCGTTGATTATTCGATTCCGCATATTCATGCTATTTGCATTGCATTGCTTGTGTTTATTGATATGTTACAATCATGCTGCTAGGACACCAGCACCATTATCTATGATGCATATGTTCCACGTACACTGCTCGCCGGCTCACACACTTCATCATCGATAATTGCCATGTCACTACACTGTAGTACTGTTGCATTCAGGATATGACCCTTGCATGACATACTGATATGCTTACATTTCTTTTACATGTCGCATACATGATGCTTTCTGATTTACGCTTTGAGATATTTTGTTTCCATAATATTTCTGGATTTGGGAACCGTGGGTGTTTCAAAAGAGAATATGTAATTGTTTTAAAAATCCGGTTACCCTTGATATGATATTTCAGTGCGTCCACCATGTGTTTTCTCGGTGCTGAGAGCGACATGTGAAACCCGATTCGAGGAGGCGGATGAGGCCGATTGCGGGTACATGGTGGACCCGGTATGGTTTCTCGGGGCAAGAAATGTTTTTCGTGGAGTAGACGATGAGCTTAGCCGGGTGGAGAGTACCTACCGGTGATTGGTTGGACCTGGCGGTTATCCGGAGGATACTGACCAGAGTCGATAGATGGATATGGGCGTACTGCCGGGGCCGAGGGCCGATTCCGCAGACGGAGCCCGTGGGCTGATCCCGATTGACGGAGCCCGATATATGAGGATTTACGTACCGATGCTGGGCACAGCTTTCCTGATGTTTTTGAGTGTCGATGCTGGACACTCCGGTTCAATGATTTTTACGTGTTGCGAGGGACACAGATGGTTTATATCCTCATATTTCCATGCATATGCTTTATGATATTTACATGCACGATGGTTATTGTCATTGGGTGACGAGTGGACGGGATCCACATACATATAGATTTGATTGCATTGATCATACCTCATATTTATGATATGCTATTACCTGAGACACTGGCGCGAGCACTTGGCACTACACGTATGTAGAGAGGTTACATTGCCAGTTTAGCATGCTGCAGACTTATTCATATTGAGGTTATAAATATATGATCGTATTGACCTAGGATGGGTCATACATTCGATCTCTGCTTGTAGATATTTCTATTCACGAGTTGGCAACTCACTCCCGTTGTGCCACAGTTCTTGCAGGTTTTTGCTGTACAGATTTCATAGCGGCATTTCTGGCACACTGCTTCCATATGGGTGACTTGCTTTGGTAGGTGGGTTCTTTTGTATCAGGACCACCATTGTTGATGTATTATTCATTGTATCTAGAAATTCCATCAACCAAAACTTGTATATTATTTCAGACTTGGGAAATCAGTCATGTATTATTTCGACCTTATAGTCGCGCGTTTTAGTATTACGGGTTTCATGCTGTTTTGAGTTCTTTCTGAGTTTTGATCCTCGCCCTTCGGCGTTGTATATTATATTGCTTGCGTGGTTGTGACCGTCGATAGACGAAGAGCTAGCTCCCGCTTGAGGATGCCTTATATCACTGCATATATATTATTCTTGTTGTACCCCATTCGGGGCCAGTTTTTACAAAGGAAACTCTGCCGAAATTTTCAGAAAAGACTACACATTTTAATAATGCATATTTGGCTTAGTTATTTAAAAGCTTTGATTTCAAAACATGTTTCTTTACTTATTAAAAACCAGTTTTCTTTATTTACTCCTTAAAATGGTTTTAGATTTCTGGGCTTTTGGCTTACTTGGATCAGAGGGAGTCCTATAGACTTCATATGGTTCAGGGGCCAGTCACATGCTCTTTTGGGTCGTGACACAGAGTATTGACGAGTCTTTAGAGTCCCACACTGAGCGTTTTCACGGTTCAGGCGATATGGTGTAGATCTCGTATATTGATACATACAGGTGTCCGATTAAATTTGTGCATGTGCGACACAGGCTTTAATCGGACGGTTGATAATACTAGCGGCTTGGGATTAAGCCAGATTATTAAATCAGGATTTGATTTAATATTTTACATATGTATTTATATATATGTATTCTAGTATTATTGTTCGCTATTTATTTTCTCTCTTGGCTATTCGTATTTTTGTACGAATACGCGTATATGTATTTCAATACATGTACCGGGAAGTATTCCGTATTTTGTACGGAATAGCTTCTAGAAGATGCCACCTCATTTATATGATTTTCTATTTATGGAAATTCATTTTTTTTATAAATGAGGTGGAGGATGTGAGGTGGCATGAACATGGAACATGTTATGGGTTTGAGTATGGTTGGCATTATTTACTGTTTTAATTAAGAAAGAAATGGTGGAGATTTTTTTGGGCATGAGAGAGGGGAGGGGGCACTATTATGGGGAGGGGGGTTCATTTTCATTTGGTTTATGATTTATTACACATTTTTACACACTAGCTCTCTCTCTCTCACTCTCTCATGCTTCAAAAAAGACTTAGCCATTTTTGTTGCCTCATGCCAAAGTTTTCATCACCTCTTTCATCTTCTTCTTGCATTGCTCATTGAGCATATGAGTTGAGAGAAAATTGTAGTGACACTTTCATACACCCCCACTATCCATCGCTAGCGACTTTGGAGTGTCGGTTGCCTCGTTCGACGAGGTTGGAGCTTGTGCCATTTCTCTCGGGTGGATCATCGGAGATGGAGGAAAAACGGCAACCAAACCACATCAAAAGATCACTAGGAGCTTGGAATGAAGACCGAAGTACACGGATCAACTCAGTATAACAATTCTAACTCTTAGCTAGCATGCTAGATTAGCGTTTAAGGTCGATCCGGGATTCGGGTAACGGTAGCGCCAGTTTAGAAAATTTTTGTTCTGCATTTTGGCCGCGTTTCGATGGCCGGGGCGCTGCCGTAACCCTTCAATGTCGGCGGAGTGGAACGTCATCTTGTCGAAATCTTGTGCGAACTCTTTACTCCACTTTTTCTTTAATGTCGACTGCTTCGGACTCGTCTCTTCATGGCTGCATGGACTGTGCTCCAACGGCTATACTCGTATCTAGAGTCTCCCAAGCAATGCATCCCATCACATGATATCCGAAAGATGTCGAACCCTTCGATCGATTCGTCGAGGTTCCATAATTCCCCCCAAGAGCTAAACATCTTGGGTACAGTTTAATAGTACTCCAGTATATGCCACAGCACCTGTGGACCAACTGTAGAAGGGCAAACCCAAGCCTCACCAATGGCACCGCTAAACTGCCGCAAACCCTAAGGTTCAAAGGCATTCCATGGTCATTACGTCGAGTTAGGGTTTCATTCTTCTAGAGGGTCCATAACATTACTTGCATTTGTCTTGTAATACTTTAAACTTGGAAAATGGGCTCCTGACATTCGATCATCTCCATCGACTCTCAACGTACCTGCGTGAAGTCGTCTCTAGCTGGAATCAATCAATCTGATGACCTCACGTCGGGGTAAGGGAACGAACCACATGTCCTAGTCATTCAACCTCGGGTGACTAGCGACCTTCCATCATATCTCTAAGTACAACTCGTACTGCAATACCTCCAATATCTGGGGCAATATCTCGTCGTTCGCAGCAACAACTGGCTCATTCGTCTGCACGCTGAACAGCGCCTCAATAATCATGAATAAGCGATACTTCAATGGTCATCACATTCTGGTTGGCCTCTATCAGTGGCTCAATCCTCTGGTGTTGATCTGCATGTCCGAGAAATCTCGTAAAAGCGATCCATTAAACGCTCATGGCGCGAAAACGCAATAAGACGATGCCTCTATATGCAATCGTATGTCCCTGGAACTACACCCTGGTCAGTCCTCGTCCGTGACGAGCTCGTGCTGACGCAACTCTAGCCGTAGCTCTCTCTGCCCGTGTAATCGTGGTAGCAAAATCATAACCAATATCGATGAGGATAGATCATAGGAATGAAAATAATACTGTGTAAGGAAATGTACATCCTAAGGCTCCTTAAGCGGAGTGGCGTATCGTAAGTATGCCGCGGAACTAATACACACGATACGTCACTCTCCTCAAGTCACCAACTCCATCAACCAAGATCAACCTACGCGATGAAAGTTCGCATCTAATACCCTCTCGATTAAGTCTAAGTTCCGTAAGGTAAAGCCTAAGCTCCGAATATATACAAATGCTCTAGGCTCCACATAGTCAAACTTAGACTTGAACCAAGGCTAACCTAGTGCTCTGATACCAACTTTGTCACGACCCGAAATAGCACGTGACTGGCCCTTGAATCATATGAAGTCTATAGGACCTCATCTAATTCAAGTAAGCCAAAAGCCCAGAAATCTAAAACCATTTTAAATAATAAATGAAGGAAAACTAGTTTTAAAGAAGTGAAGAAAATATATTTTAAAAACAAGGTTATTAAATAAGTAAGCCGAATATGCATTTTTAAATCCTCAAATCTTTTTTTGAAAATTTCGGCAGAGTTTCCTTTGTAAATACTAGCCCCAAACGGGGTACAGCAAGAATAATATATACATCAATGATAAAAGGCATCCCCAAGCGGGAGCTAGCTCTTTGTCAATCGACGGTCACAACCACGCAAGCAATATAATATACAACGCCGAAGGGCGAGGATCAAAACTCAAAGGAAACTCAAAATCATCAAGAAAACCATAATACTACAACGCGCGACTCTAAGGTCGAAATAATAATACACTGGTTTCTAAGTCTGAAACAGTATACAAGTCTGGTTGATGGAATTACTAGATACAACTGATTAAAATAAATACAAGGGTGGTCACGATGCGAGTGAACCCACCTACCAAAGCAATCGCCCAGAAAGGAAGCAGTGTGCCAGAAAGCCGCAATGATATCTGTACGGCAAAACCTGCAAGAAACTATGGCACAACAAGGGTGGGTCGCCAACTCGTGAGTAGAAAACATCACAGAGCAGAAATTGTATGTATGACTCAATCCTAGGTCAATACGATCAGATATATATATAAACCTCAAATGATAAAGTCTGAAGCATGAAAAGGTGGTAAGGGTAAACATTTATACATAAGTGTAGTACCAAGTACTCGTGCCAGTACCTCAGGTAGCAACATATCATAAATATGAGGTATGATCAATATAATCAACATGAATCAATGTCAACTATATCACGAAGTATATAAGTATATGGATATCATCCAACTATGTAACCAATGTCTGTATGCATGTAGATTTCGTCCACGTGTCAACCAATGATATAAAACATCATGCATGTAAATATCATAATGCATATGCATGAAAGTATGAGGATATAAATCAACGTGTGTCCCTCGCGACACATCGAAATCATGGAACTTGAGTGTCCAGTATCGATACTCGAAAACATCATGAAACCCGTGCCCAGCATCGGCACGTAAATCTTCATATATATAGGGCTCCGTCAGTCCGGATCGGCCTGTATCATCTCTCGACTCCGGTCGGAATCCTCCGGATATCCGCCGAGCCCAAATACTATCACCGGTAGGTAGTGGTCCCTCTGCCAGGCTTACCGTCTGCAGCACAGCAATCCGTTCTCGCCCCGGGGTACCAATCCGGGTCCACCATGTACCCGCAATCGGCCTCATCCAACTCCTCGAATCGGGTTTCACATGTCATATGTCTCAGAACTGAGAAAACAATGGTGGACGCACTGAAATATCATATCAAGGGAAATCGGGTCTTTAAAACAATACATACTCTCTTTTGAAATAACCACGGTTCTGTTGGATATAGTGCCCTCAGAGTCAATTATTGGATCACAGGCACGTGATTGCAATGATTGAGGGAGGACCTATGCCGGTAAGACAGTCTTACTCAAGATAATAGTATGTTATCTGGTTTATCTTTATTATCGTGTATAGTTTTAGGTGACCTTACAGATTACTATTACACGTTGATAGAGCCCTTAAGATTCTTGCTTGACGGCCAGCAGTATGATGGCGATCATATACATGGGATCTGGGGTCCATAAGCACATCCTTAAAAGGTCCCTAGTCGTGGGAGTTTTCGAGACAGGGCATCGATACTCCGGAGTAGACTAGTGTATACAGTCGAGACCCCGACGAGGGGCGGTGGCCGGTCTCACAAGCCATTGGTGTCAGTTGGTTCACCTAAGATGTATACATGTGCTCATTAGGTTATGAGTACACCGGACAGGACTCGCCGGGAATATGCTAGTTGGTATTATACCTGACGTCAGATAGCAGTTCCCTGGTGACATGTGTACAGGTTAGTTCATCAACCTGAGATCGTCATTTGTCTCGTGTGAGTTCCCACTGTACTTTGATTACTACCCTACCATGGCTCAATGGAGTCGTGCAAACAGGTTTTAGTTGGATACAGTCCCGAGCCACATGGAGGCAGTGAGCGGATCGGCAGGAGTTTCGTATCTCCCGGTATTGGGGGTGAGATCGCGCTGTGTCTAGGAGAGCCATTACAGGAAGTCCTTGGCCAAGGCAGAAGATTTACTGGTAGGTATTCCAGTAGTATCTCAGGGCGTTCTGGGCTACAATCCGACACGACATGTACCGCTTTTGGGTGTCTGACTTTTACCAACCCCTAGGCCCGACATGAGATACTCATAGACGAACGGACCGGACTGTACGGATATTGTCACTGACAGGCTCAGTAGAGTGTCAGGATGAGTTCGCTCATCGACCACCCCTTTTGGTCAATACCTGGTAGCCCGTTACGTACAGCAAGTACCACTGACGTGCTAGTGGTTAAATTCACAGCCAAAGTATTGACGAGTCTTTAGAGTCCCCCACAGACAGTTTCTCAAGTTTCGGGCGAAACGTTGTAGAGGCCGTATGATATATGGCAGGGTCCGACCATATACGTGCAGAAGTGCACAGATCATGATCGGGCGGATCATACTAGTGGGCTTTGGTTTAAGCCGGATCCTAATATTAGATTTGTTGGATTATTTTAGTCTCATCGCATTCGCATTCAGTTGGAATGCGGATGCAGGTATGTATATACAGGTGAGGGGTATCCTTGTGATCCGTCACGAGTTTACTTTAGATGTTGTCGTATCTTTTTGTTGTTGTAAACATTTGTGTTAATATTTACAAATGGAAATTATGAGCTAAAAATCATGATTAAGAGCATTAATTATGACACATGCACAAGTGATGACTCATGGTCTCTTTCTTTGTGCATGTGTCACATTATTTGATGGATTTGTGAGTTGAAATGATAAGAGGAGAGAGAGGGGAAGCCATATGAGGGTTAGCTCTTGTATTATTTTGGATCTAACTCTCTCTCATTTTATCATTGCAACATAAGAAAGAAAATGCTCCTCATCTTCTTCTTCCTCAGCTCACCATTTCCATGGATGGCTTCATCTTCAACCTCCATCCATACAATGGATGCAAGAGATAAAGTTGTCACACACATTCTCTACTTCACCTTGGAGACGTCGGCTAGCGAACTTCGTGTCCGAGTTGCTTCAGATGAAGCGGGAGCCCGTAAAAAGACTCGATGATGTGGTGCCCTTTCCGACGAGGAGATCGAGACCGGAGATGCCGCGAGGAGTTTGGGATGGTGGCCAAAGACCGAAGGACACGGATCGATTGGTATAGCTTTCCAACCCTTTCTCTAGTTGCTAGTTGTAGGTTAATGGTTCGATCCGGGTTTAAAGTCTGCGATAGCGCCGGTTTCTAGTTTAGAAAAGTTTTCGTTTCCGCATTTTGGTCTCGGACAGACGGCCGGGGCACTACCGTAGACTTACATGGTATCAAAGCCACGCCATTAACCTTTACTAGCTTGCTCTAACGTATTTAAAACATCGATCGAGCGAAATTTCCAAAACCGCGATTCCAATTTGTGCAGTTAATGCCGAAATTTTTTTGTTGTCGAAAAATTATTTTCAGTACGTCAGAAAATCAGGCAGGCTTTTCGATGACCACTGTAGAAATTTGGAAGTGTAACTCCAATATAGCGCCGCGGAACCGCGACACTACCCACGTTTTGGCCGCGGTTCCGCCGCACTACTGTAGCTTTAGTGCACCAGTTTTTCTACAGTGGTCTCTGACTTGGAATTGGGGTTTCTGGTATTTTTAGTTTTGGCCCAGATTATTTTGAGTGCTGGATTTGTGCTTGGGGCCCACTTCGGGAAATTTTGTCGATCGAAAATTTTAAATATATTAGTTCACATTGCTTACTTTATATCTGCGACCGTGAATGTCATTCGAGCGGTAAATCTTTTCTAATTGATATATTTCTTTTAGATGGATTTGCAAACATGACATTCACGTTGATGTTCTGTGTTGTGCTGTGATGTTGCGGATTTGTCGTGGTGGATAGCCTGGATGCAATGGTAGTACAGTTTGGTATTATTTGTACATTTGATATTGTGGGGCGAGCGTCTGACATATGGACTGCCGTCACTGTCTGTTTGTATATTATTCTTTTGGGGCACGATCGGGCTGAGGTCGATGTACCCGTTGTATATTTTTACTTTCTGTACAAGGATTACCCCGTGGTGGGGTGCACAGATAGCCGGGTTCTAGAGGGCAACGAGCCCGCATCTCATGGCTTTGAGACGGAGGGGGCTTTACTCTAGAATTGGAGGGCTATTCGCCACACTCGTAGGGGGTATAGGTTGACCCAAGGAGGGGTGCCCAAGTTACCGGATTCCGTGAAGTGCTGGGTGGTCCATTCACTTTGTTGAAGGGGGCTGCCTCGCTTCAGGTTTTGGCGGGTAACTTGCCGTGCCCGTAAGTGTCTAGGATTTCATTGCACAGGCTATCCACATGACCTGGGGAACATCGGGTTTCAGTTGCGGCTCTATGAAACCCGGGGATCCCAGATTATCTGTATTGTTCTGTGATGCTTATTACATTTCTGTGATGTTGCATTTTATCACGCCTTGAGCGATTATTAAATATTGATATATATATACAAGTAGATGTTGTATATGTTTTACACCCGCGCTAGTCTAGTCTCCGCTCTGTCGTTAGTTAAGTAACCTAACGGGTGATGACGGGACCCAGTGGCGAATGCGGATGGCATATACGTACATCATATTTTCGTTCTTTTATGGTGTGATCAATTGATGGGACTGCGTTGATTCGGATCAATGCAAGCTAAACAAACATGTTTGATGTTGTTGGAACATTTTTCAAAAAGCTGTTATTGCAAGGACGTTCTTTTTTGTTTTGTACAGTGGTATTCGGTTATGAATATCCAACACCTCAGTCGACGAGGCAAGGGCCGGGATCCCTTCACCGGGAGTGACCCTTTGGACAGAAGTTTGCATCAGGGTAATAACTTTACTATAGTCGATTATTTTTTCCTTTGCATCGCGGTATTCAGTTGGAATATCCTGCACCTCATTCTACGGGGAAAGAGCCGAGATCCCTTCACCGGGAGTGACCTCTTTAGCAAAGGTTTTCGCCACTATATTTTTATAAAAAGCTATCCGGTTCCTTCAACGATATTAAGTTCATTACGTTAAAGGTTTTTCGCCAAAAACTATTCGTAGCTCTCCGTCATTTCAGACGGGTAGCACTTAGTATTCATGCTATGTTTGTTGGCCTTCGTCAAGGTATAGTGTATGGTAGCTGCGTGTTACCTTTCTGCTGCATAGATAGATGCGTTGGTTTGGGACAGTCGTACAACTTTGTTGGCCTTCGTCAAGGGCTTGTACGGGTGGGTTCAAGTTAACCTGGACAATGACGAGTAGAACTTGACATGTGACTTATGATTTGTTGGCCTTCGTCAAGGTCATAAGAGCATGGGGTAAAAATCACATCGGGAGTTTTTAAAGAAACTGAAACTTGCCAGGCATGCGCATACCTTCTGGAGTGTGATAACGTGAGTGGATTCCATCACATTATCATGCGATGATAGTTGGATCCCGATTCCCACTGATGAGTTGGTTTACTTCTCGGGTGATCTCGACTAATTCTTCTTTCAGGTTTGGAGGAGAATTTGAGATTACAGTGGGAGGTTTCCTGATTAGATAAATTGGTAACCATTCTGATCTAGGTTAGAGTCCACGCAGAGTATTTCTTTTCTCTCTCTCTTTGGCAGCGACCATGGCCCGACCCTAGACTATGACTCAGTGACCAAGTTAACCGAACCTTCTTAAAACACTAGCTTTTGGATTGTCAGAGTTGCATACCTCATTGCTTGTCCTACTTTTACCCTTTTCTCCAGAACACCCCGTATTACTACGAACGTCCACTTCCATTGGATAAAACTATCGTATGGTTATATATGAACTCGAAGGAACTTGTTCTAGATTCGAGAATGGTTTCCGGTTCTGGAGAAAATGAATAGGACTATTCAGTTGTCTTTTTCCTTTTACCTTCTCTCAAGTTGCGAGTGCTTCTTGGATTAGGACAGTACACCTATTACGCTGATTGGATAGTCTTCTTCCAAACCATAGGCAGGTGTCGAAAGGTTGGGAATGAAGAAAACCAATCAGCCTAAGTGAGGTGTACAGAAGGTAATAAGTAAAGACAAAATAAAGGGATTAGAAAGAAGGCAAAGTAAATTGCAACTGTTATTCATGACCGAACTACGTATTTCATTACCACTCCCACTTCACCTTTGTATTTCTCCGAAACACTCCGTATCACTACGAAAATTCCACAGTTATTTAGATACTCCATCGTATGGTTATATACGAACTCGAAGAAACTTGTTCCAGTTCGGGGATGGATTCTGGTTCAGGAGAAATAGAAATAAGGTTTTAATCAGTTGTCTTTTATCTTTACCTTCTCTCAGGTTGCGAGTGCTCCTAGGATTAGGACAGTACACCCATTATGTTTGTTGGATAGTCTTCTTCCAAACCATAGGCTGGAGCCGAGCGGTAGGGAGGGAAGAAAACCATTTAGCCTAAAGGGGTGTACAGAAGGTAATGACTAAAGACATATAAAGGGATTTGGAGAGATGGCAAAGAAATATACGGTTACAGTTGTGAATCTGATAATGGAAGAGGTATTACTAGGAATACCCGGATACCCTTTCGAAACATTTATATGTTTCAGTTTCACTGTGTATTGTTAAAAGAAAATTGATTTCCCAATTAGCCCTTGCTCCACGGTATGTATTTACCAGGTTTGATTCTCACATCTGTATAGTTTTACAGATGATGAGTGGGAGTAAGTTATTGGGAATTGGGTGATCATCCTCGTTATATCGGGATTCGTTGTAATTGGTGAAATTTGAGGAAATCGCCTGGGTTGTTTGCCGGACGGCAAATATTTGGTTTTGAATATCCATTGTTATGCACCAATTTCAAATTGATATATCTGTAAGTTTATTTCTATAAAGTGAGATATAACCTTTTGAAATTATGTCTATGACATTTACCTATATCAGTGGATGATTAGGTAAGGAGCATTAAACAACGGTGTAATTCTTCTTAACCATAAGTACAGTTTTCAACCTACGACACACAGGGAATGAGTTATTAGACTCAGGGTACAGAGTATTGTATGTTTTCCAGTGTCCATAAGGACAGAGGGGTTGGTACCCGTACTATATTCTGTTTACTTATGACTTCTCTAGTTCTTAGACATGTGTTTCATAGAAATACAAGATCCAAGTTTTGAGAAGTTATAGGTATATGAATAAAGTAGAGAACCAGGTATTGCAAGTATCAGGATTCTTCATGATGATCGAAAATATAGATACTTGTGTATGGTATTCAGTTGATAGTAATGATTATGAGAACTTGCTTCTCTTTCAGGTTGCTCATATCTGGATGTACTCCTAAGTTGAGTAATGATAATCGACCTCTTTCCATTTGTTGACATACACTGAAGACAGCTGCATGATTTGAATCTGGTTCCAATTAAATCAGTGCCTCTGTTTCTATATTGGATATAGAATAGTTCATATCTTAACAATGTTAAGGTACGGGGAGTTTTCCGGCTTATGCTTAAAACCAGACTCTAGATAACTTAAAGCACGTTTCTGTAATGGCAGTTTGTGGGTTGACCCAGGCTATGACGAAGGTTAATTTTTTACCATCTGGAAGAGCAATAGTGATATTGTTCTTAACTCGCCACAATTTTAATAAAAATAGATTTTTTCAGAAAACAGTAGTGGGAGTATGGTAGAACTGAAAGTGATTCCAGAACCGCAAACGATTACTGAAAATTTGATAAGAACCTAAAGATTCAATCTGGTTTGACATTCCATTGGCCACTCCGCAGATATGGTCGGTAACCTCAGGCACCCGAGAGGTACTCCGGTAGCCTCAAGGACGGTGACATGGAGGTTCTTGTTTACCTAGACTTGCCGTTGCTGTTGTTCCAGACCGTGAGACCCGGCAGGAAGATGAGTATAGCGTCGTTCTAAACTTGCTTTAGAAGTGTACGTGTATATGACTCTGCCAGAGGGTTGTCGTAGTCAGTGGGAGCAGCGGAAGCATAGTGGACAAGTAGCTTATGTCTATTTATGGACTAAAGCAGATATAACGGAGAAAGATCATCTATTTCTGATGTGATAGTCATAGGTTTGACTTCATCAGAATAGGGGATGGATCTGTTAAGAAGGTAGTAGGGTGTGATATCCTGGTATTTGGATGACATATACATAGTAGGAAGTGAAATTCCTATACTACGATCGGTTATACTTTGGTTGTCACACAGTGGTTTCTCCATATAGGATATGGATATTATATCAGATATTCTGGTTACTAGATCTATGGTTTTAGATTTAGATTTGGGAAGTGTCCCAATCTGGGTACTTAGACAGTATTCTAAAGATGTTTTAGAATGGATGACTCCTGGCATGGTAGTATACCTGCAGGTGATGGAGTCACCCTCTCTAAAGGTGTTTTACAGACTAAAAGGGAGAGGGACGTGCATGATTGGCAGATCACTTGCTTAGGCAATTAAGTCAATCATGAGATGTCAAGTACCACACCAGATGTTGTTTTTGCACGAGATGCAATAAATTGATATTAATCCAATCCTGGAGAAACGATCGAAAGCAGTTTTAGAACATAAGTGAATGTTCTAGAGATATGATAACAACAGCCTCCTTTGGGAGACGGTTATTATTCCAGGCTTCCAAGGTGACCTAGATGAAAGAGTGACTGTCAGAGTTATAGTTTTCCCTCTGACGAGGGGCAGTATTTTGGACAGGTGGTCCAAGCGGATACTGAGGGAGGTGTAGCACCGGATACTGATTAAGTTCAGTTGACGATACAGTCTAAGAAGTTTGGATTTGGGGTTCATTTATAAACTAGGTCCCATCAAATATCAAGACATATTCTAAGATAGGTATTGCTCATTTCGGGAGATAGCTTTCTCCGCGAACTTGAGATTAAGAGAGAAATAGAAAAAACATCAGGGCGGATCCACTCACTGAGGCTATTTCTCGAACGCAATAGTTTTACAAACGAGCTTTGTGAAACTGATTAGTAGAGGAGTTGGGTGTTCGGTATCACACGGGCTGTGAGTACGCGACATCGCAATAATTAGACTTGAGTGTAAGTGGGAGATTGTTGGATATAGTGCCCTCAGAGTCAATTATTGGATCACAGGCACGTGATTGCAATGATTGAGGGAGGACCTATGTCGGTAGGACAATCTTACTCAAGATGATAGTATGCTATCTGGTTTATCTTTATCATCGTGTACAGCTTTAGGTGACCTTACAGATTACTATTACACGTTGATAGAGCCCTTAGGATTCTTGCTTGACGGCCAGCAGTATGATGGCGATCATATACGTAGGAGCTGGGGTCCATAAGCACATCCTTAAAAGGTCCCTAGTTGTGGGAGTTTTCAAGAAAGGGCATCGATACTCCGGAGTAGACTAGTGTATACAGTCAAGACCGCGATGAGGGCCGGTGGCCGGTCTCACAAAGCATTGGTGTCAGTTGGTTCACCTAAGATGTATACAAGTGCTCATTGGGTTATGAGTACACTGGACAGGACACGCCGGGAACATGCAAGTTGGTATTATACCTGACGTCAGATAGCAGTTCCCTGGTGACATGTGTACAGGTTAGTTCATCGACCTGAGATCGTCATTTGTCTCGTGTGTGTTCCCACTGTACTTTGATTACTACCCTACCACGGCTCAAAGGAATCGTGCAAACAGGTTTTAGTTGGGTACAGTCCCGAGCCACATGGAGGCAGCGAGCGGATCGGCAGGGGTTTCGTATCTCCCAGTATTGAGGGTGAGATCACGCTGTGTCTAGGAGAGCCATTACACGAAGTCCTTGGCCAAGGAAGGAGATTTACTGGTAGGTATTCCGGTAGTATCTCAGGGTGTTCTGGGCTACACTCCGACATGACTTATACCGTTTTTGGGGTCTGACTTTTACCAACCCTTAGGCCCGACATGCGATACTCATAGACGAACGGACCGGACTGTACGGATATTGTCACTGACAGGCTCAGTAGGGTGTCAGGATGAGTTCGCTCATCGACCACCCCTTTTGGTCAATACCTGATAGCCCGTTACGTACAGCTAATACCACTGACGTGCTAATGGTTAAATCCACAGCCAAAGTTTTGATGAGTCTTTAGAGTCCCCCACAGACAGTTTCTCAAGTTTCGGGCGAAACGTTGTAGAGGCCGTATGATATATGGCAGGGTCTGATCATATATGTGTAGAAGTGCACGGATCATGATCGGGCGGATCATACTAGTGGGCTTTGGTTTAAGCCGGATCCTAGTATTAGATTTGTTGGATTACTTTAGTCTCATCGCATTCGCATTCAGTCGGAATGCGGATGCAGGTATGTATATACAGGTGAGGGGTATCCTTGTGATCCATCACGAGTTTACTTTAGATGTTGCCGTATCTTTTTGTTGTTGTAAACATTTGGGTTAATGTTTACAAATGGAAATTATGAGCTAAAAATCATGATTAAGAGAATTAATTATGACACATGCACAAGTGATGACTCATGGTCTCTTTCTTTGTGCATGTGTCGCATTATTTGATGGATTTGTGAGTTGAAATGATAAGAGGAGAGAGAGGGGCAGCCATATGAGGGTTAGCTCTTGTATTATTTTGGATCTAACTCTCTCTCATTTTATCATTGCAACATAAGAAAGAAAATGCTCCTCATCTTCTTCTTCCTCTAGCTCACTATTTCCATGGATGGCTTCATCTTCAACCTCCATCCATACAATGGATGCAAGAGACAAAGTTGTCACACACATTCTCTACTGCACCTTGGACACGTCGTCTAGCGAACTTCGTGTCCGAGTTGCTTCGGATGAAGCGGGAGCCCGTAAAAATACTCAATGATGTGGTGCCCTTTCCGACACGGAGATCGAGACCGGAGATGCCGTGAGGAGCTTGGGATGGTGGCCAAAGACCGAAGGACACGGATCGATCGGTATAGCCTTCCAACCCTTTCTCTAGTTGCTAGTTGTAGGTTAATGGTTCGATCCAGGTTTAAAGTCTGCGATAGCGCCAATTTCTAGTTTAGAAAAAGTTTTCGTTTCCGCATTTTGGTCTCGGACAGACGGCCGGGGTGCTGCTATAGACTTACAGGTTCCCAAATCCAGAAATCTCATGAAAACAAATATCTCAATGCGTATAATCTAAAGCATGATGTATGCGACATATAACAGAAATGTAAGTATATCCGTATATCATGCAACATGGAACAGTAATATACACATATCGAGGGAAACCGGTCTTTTAAATTGAATCCAGTTTTAAAATATATCTTGCGGTTCCCAAATCTCCAAAATCGAGCCATAATTATCTATGTATGTGCAAATACATATGTATGCAAGTATGGGTGTACAATATGTATGTACGCAAGTATGAGTGTACAATATGTATGTACGCAAGTATGTCATGCAAGGGGTCATATCCTGATGCACAATCCTACTGTATAGTGATATGGCAATTATCGATGATGAAGTGTGTGAGCCGGCAAGCACGTGTACGTGGAGCATACGCATCATCAATAATGGTACCGGTGTCCTGACAGCATGGGTTTAATATAACAATAACACATTTAAACATGCAAAGACCGAAGGACACGGATCGATCGGTATAGTTTTCCAACCCTTTCTCTAGTTGCTGGTTGTAGGTTAATGGTTCGATCCGGGTTTAAAGTCTGCGATAGCGCCGGTTTCTAGTTTAGAAAAAAAATTCGTTTCCGCATTTTGGCCTCGAACAGACGGCCAGGGCGCTACCGTAGACTTACAGGTTACCAAATCCAGAAATCTCATGAGCAAATATCTCAATGCGTATAATCTAAAGCATGATGTATGCGACATATAACAGAAATGTAAGCATATCTGTATATCATGCAACATGGAACAGTAATATGCACATATCGAGGGAAACCGCTTTTTTAAAATGAATCCAGTTTTAAAATATATCTTGCGATTCCCAAATCTCCAAAATCGAGCCAGAATTATCTATGTATGTGCAAATACGTATGTATGCAAGTATGGGTGTACAATATGTATGTACGCAAGTACGAGTGTACAATATGTATGTACATAAGTATGTCATGCAAGGGGTCATATCCTGATGCACAATCCTACTGTGTAATGACATGGCAATTATCGATGATGAAGTGTGTGAGCCGGCAAGAAGGTGTACGTGGAGCATACGCATCATCGATAATGGTACTGGTGTCCTGACAGCATGGGTTTAATATAACAATAACACATTTAAACATGCAATGCGATGCGAATAGCAAGAATATGCGGAAATCGAATAATAAATGCAACAGTGAAGAATCTACATCAATATGTAAATGTCATACGGTTTTGCCATTTGAAATATGACGAATCGGGATTTTTAGAAAAATAAGGGCTACGGTGTTTTTTAAGAAAATATACGTCTTTTGAAAATATCCGTTGCATCTCTTAGCCTGTCTTTAAAATACTCACGATTCGTTAGTTTTGAAATAGGTATGACTCGGGTCTAGTCTAACATCTACTAAGTAAACTACAGATCAAACTAACAATCTAATCGAAAGGGTATGGAAACCACCTAAATCTGAGTCGATATATATATACATATAATAGTCGGTGATCCCGCCTCAATAGTATCACATACGATACAATATACAATGTGACATTTTCGAGTCAAGAGTGCGGATCTATCATCAATATAAAGCTCGTACGGTAAATCTATCGTACGGCATCCCAAATCTGGGTACGGGTCAAATATCACATTCATCATTATTCATCTGGTGTCCATTATCATCATATCTCATGAACCGGGGTACTGATCTAAATCTAGTACAAACTGATACCATCGATATATATATATATATGCATATATGAATACACACGTAAAAGGCCCGCTATAACTCATGTCGTATCTCATAATACGAACCACATCATATCACCGATCTCATGGCACCATGCCCAATCTCATCGACTCATCTCCAAAGATCATCCACTATCCTCATCATCCAGCTGTAGGTATACGTGTATATATATACATCGCCCCATACCTAGGGGTGTGTGTGTGTGTATATATATATATATACGTATCCCCATATACACACAAGTATAAAAAGTAAGCATGTGTGTACGTGTGGGTGTAAACCTATTCTAGGGTTCGCAATTAAGAAGCTATACTAGTTTACTTCTAAAAACCCTAATCTAACCATTGAACACCTAAACATATTTTGAATATCCATATCACACTTAAAAGATATCATATATATAGTATATATATAGCATACTATACATCGAACTGCGGGGGTGCTATACGCCATCCACCCGACTTCCCCGTAGATATAATCTACTCACCTTGCTTCTTGTGTGCCGATGTCGCCATCTTCATCTTCAACGTCTCGACATCACGTAGGGTACCTACACATATAATCCAATCGCAATGCGTATTAAAATCACATCGGAAAACCAAAAACGGCACACGCTACGCTCATAGGTAAAAACCTATAGCCTCGCATGCAAACACGACCAATAACCCTAGTCGTTGACGTTCAAACGCCACACGACGGAAACGAATTATCAAATACCGAAATCCATTTTAAAACAAGTCGTAAAACAATGCGCCAACAAAAGAAAATGATCCCAGATTTTACCCTAGGTCAAATCAGCCAATTTTGCATATGCCAGGGGTCTAATTTACTGGAGATAAAGCCCTGGAACAAAAACGAATCCATTCCAAACTGCTCTGGCCGCAAATTGCGGCCAGAATGAATTTATTTGCGGCCATGTTTGAGGGTTAGGGGATAGGGTTTTAGTGGGGGGTCCTACCTTGCCTGCATGTGTCACTCTCTTTGCTAAATAATTTTCAGGTCACCCGGGTGTTAGTAGATTTCAATATACACACACAGAACCCACAATTCTTCCGATATCGGATTTCTAAATCCGTATTCTGGGGTTCTAGTCTCTGGTTTAGGTCTGAATTCTAGCACTAGGGGGTTTGTGTGGCCTCTACTGAGCTCAATTACACATCACAACTCAAAAATTCCATAAACCCTAACTAGAAATTTCCAAATCTCACTAAACGACACCAAATCGGTTCTAAACAAACATGGATGTAAAAGCAATGGAAATTATACACTAATGATGGAATAATTAGCTCATTTCGCAACTCAAGAAAATTCTTGAGTTGCCCCAAGTGTCCAAAATGCAAGCTTTCTTGGTCCAATGTGTTGCTAGTGAGCTCATGCACATTTTTAATGAAATGGGTATTGGGTTTTGAGATGTTTTTAATGGTGGATTGTGAGGTGGTAGAGAGGCAAAGGGAGGGAGAGAGCAGCAGTAGCAGCAAGAGAGAGAAAGAGGAGAGAATGTGATGAAGATGGTGAGATGAGAGAATGGCCAAGTCAATGTTAACCCCTCACCTTTCTCTCTCTCACCCATACCCCATTTCTTTACTCATATTCATTTTTCTTTTCTTTTCTTTTCCTTTTCTCCTCTTCTCTTTAATTTACAACCATGCATGAAAAAAGAAGAAAGCATGAATGAAAAATGTAATAAGTGCTAAAAAAAAGACATGTGCATGTTTTGCACAAAACAAGCTTAATGCGCGATTAGTAATATTTAATCGCGATTAGCACTAAATAGCGTATAATTAATCATAAAAACTTATAATTTGCATAATTCACATAAAACACCCTCTTTTTTAGAAATTTCCATATTTTCCAATTTTTCCCCAATTTATTGGTATTTAATTATACCGCCTTATTAAAATATTCAATATTTTATTATTTAATTATAAAAATTCCTAAAAATAATATTTTATTTTTTTGAAATGTTACAAAAATAGCCATGGATGAAAACCCAAAAGGGCGCCGTGAGTAAAAACAGTAGGATTATCGGCGAGTTTGTGAAATCCCGGAAGGACGCAATCTCGTAAATTTTTTTTACACTTACGAGATTCTCTCAACTCGTAAGGAGAACTCCCCCTATGAGACCCTCACGGCTCATAGGATTCAAAAACCTTAAGCTACAGGGATCTAAACCTATTCTTAAGCCATCATATCCCCCAAGTTGCCCTACAGGCGGTCCAATATTGACCCTTGTATACAATCCACGGGCACGAATAAACATTTCCCTACTAAGTTCCACCAATGGCGAGAAATGTCCTTATATGGTGAACGACACTTGTAAGTCCTCTCGACTTATAAGGAGAAGATACTCTTGCAAAATCCTTACTACTTATAAGAGAAAATACACATAGAAATCCCCACGATTCCAAAGGAGAAAATACACCTACAAGATCCCCACGACTCATAAGGAGAAATACCTTTATGAGACCCTTTCTGCTCATAAAGTCAAAAATCCTTAGTCGATAGGATCCTAACCCTGTTTGCTAAACCATATTTGTTCAAATAAACAAAAGCAAATGATGATTCGCTCCTGGCAATATCCCAGTTGCAGTGATGCTGATGCCTAAAAAGGTATCAAACTTCAAGTCCTTTCACAGCAAATGATGATTCGCTCCTGGCAATATTCCAGCTGTAGCGATACTGATGCCAAGATTGAAATCAAATCTTAAGTCCCTGACTCGTAACAAAACTCAACGAGTCCAAAAAAATGAGATAGCCGAAATGATAGGGCAACTCGCAATAAAAATCAGCGAGCAAAAAAATATATGCATATGAAATAGCCGAAATGTTTAGGCAACTCGCAATAAAAAATAGCGAGTAAAATAGTAAAAAAAATGAAATAGCCGAAATGATTGGGCACTGCGATAAATAGCCGAATTGATTGGGGCAATCGCGAATTTCGCGACATAAAAGCTGAAAAGATAGAGCATCACGGAAAGAAATAAAAAACGAAAATGAAACTTTTCTTCCCTGCAGGTAGGTCCACACCGATCCCTGTATACAATACATGGGCATAAATGAATGAAAGGGTATCATATTTTCCCACCAGGCTCCGTCAAAAAGAGAGCCAGATCTCGATGGTTCATATACAACCTAGAGATCAGTTCGACGTTCTTCTCATTCCAACAGGATGCAGACATGACGTCAACAAAGCTCCAAGGAGCCAAATCAAAAGGAGTGACGGCAGAATCCTAACTCTAGCTCGACTTGCTTCATATACTAGCATGATATAGACGCAATGTCATTAAAGACCCAAGGTTCGAACAAAAAATCAGTGCCGGCAAAATCCCAGCTCCAGCTCGACGTTCCTTCTCGATGCAGACGCGGTGTCAACAAAGGCTCCAAGGAGCCAAGTCAAAAAAAAGGAGTGACGGCAAAATCCCAGCTCCAGCTCGACGTTCCTTCTCGGTGCAGAAGTGACGTCAACAAAGCTCCAAGGAAACAAATCAAAAAGGAGTAATGGCAAAATCCCAGCTCTAATTCGACGTTCTTTCTCCATGCAGACGTAATGTCAATGAAGACCCAAGGGTCGAACAAAATGGAGCAATGGCATATTCTTAGCTCCAGCTCGACGTTCTTTCTCATTCCAGCAGGATACAGTCGCAACATTAACAAAGACCCAAGGGTCAAATAAAAAATGGAGTGACGGTGAAATCCTAGCTCCATCCCAACGTTCCTTCTCGATGCAGACGCTACGTTAACAAAGACCCAAGGGTCAAGTAAAAAATGGAGCCATGAAAAAATCCTAGCTCCAAGTCTTGACATTACATATACAACCTAAAGACTACTCCGGTGTACCTTCTCATTGTTGGCTATAGTGCCCTCAAGTCAATTATTGGATCGCAGGCACGTGATTGCAATGATTGAATGAGGGCCTATACCGGTAGGACAGTCTTACTCGAGATGATAGTATGCTATCTGGTTTGTCTTTATCATCGTGTACTTGCTTTAAGTGACATTACAGATCACTATTACATGTTGATAGAACCCATAAGATTCTTGCTTGACTACCAGTAGTATGATGGCGATCATATACGTGAGAGTTGGGTAGTCTATAAGCACATCCTTAAAAGGTCCTTAGTCGAGGGAGTTTCGAGACAGGGCATTGATACTCCAGAGTATACTAGTGTATACAGATCGAGACCCCGACGAGGGGCGGTGGCCAGTCTCACAAGCTATTGGTGTCAGTTGTTTCACCTAAGATATATACAGGTGCTCATTGGGTTATGAGTACACCGGACGGACTCGCCGGGAACATGCTAGTTGGTATTATACCTGTCGTCAGATAGCAGTTCCCTGGTGACATGTGTATAAGTTAGTCTATTGACCTGAGATCGTCATTTGTCTCGTGTGAGTCCCCACTGTTCTTTGACTACTACCCTACCATGGCTCAAAGGAGTTGTGCAAACAGGTTTTAGTTGGGTACAGTCTCGAGCCACATGGAGGCAGTGAGCAGATCGGCAGGAGATTTGTCTCTCCCGGTACTGGGAGTGATATAGCGCTGTGTCTGGAGAGCAATTACACAAATTCCTTGGCCAAGGCAAGTGAGATTTACTGGTAGGTATTCCAGTAGTTTCTCAAGGTGTTTTGGGCTACACTCCGACACGACTTATACCGCTATTAGGGGTCTGACGTTTACCATCCCCCTAGGCCTGATATACGATACTCATAGATGAACGGACCAGACTGTACGAATAATGTCACTGTCAGGCTCAGTAGGGTTTCAGGATAAGTTCGCTTGTCGGCCTCCCTTTCTCTCAATACCTAGGCAGTCGTTACGTACAGCTAGTGCCACTGACGTACTTGTGGTTAAACCCACTGCCACCGTATTGACGAGTCTTTAGAGTCTCACACAGAGGGTTTCCCTAGTTCGGCCGAAACGTTGTAGAGGCCGTATGGTTTTATGGCAGGGTTTGATCATATATGTGCACTCGTTCATGGATCATGATCGGACGGATCATACTAGTGTGCTTTGGTTTAAGCCTGATCCTAGTATTAGATTGTTGGATTACTTTCGTCTCGTAGTATTCATATTTAGACGGAATACGGATGTGGGTATGTATATACGTATGAGGGGTATTCTTGTAATTCGTTACAAGATAGCTTTAGTTGATAACATTTCTTTTTTCTTGATTAAACATTTTAGTTTAAATGTTTAATGGTGGATAATGTGACTCATTCTTGGTGATTGATACGAAAAAGTGTGTTTGTAGTTAACTGCAATCAGAACGGTGTCGCGCGTAGCTAGACCGAGGTGAGTACGGGTCGTCCTCTGGGAAACGTGGAACCTTTTACTTTTACTTTAGATGTGTTGAGAAAGAGAGGAGGGATAAAGAATTTTTATAGAATGGTTTATAGATCTACGTTAAACAAGAATGTAAAATATAGATCTAGATTATTTTAGAGATGTAGATAATATAATAAGGGGGCTTGTAGGGTTCGTTAGGATTTAGTAGTTATGAACGATTAATTAAAAGTTACCCTTTTTATCCATTAATAGATTTAGAACTAGAACGACAGTGATGCGTGTAGATTAGGGTTTCTGGAGGGAAAAGGAATCCCACTCTTAACCCTTATCTCGACACGGAACTCCGTTCATATCTAGCCTTTACCAAAACAATCATTAATCTAATCTCTAATCGCGGTCGGAACTAGCAAAGAATTGCTAGCGCGCCCGATTAGGAAGTTAATGATTCTTTTGATAAAGTTCCTAAAATTTATAGGACTTAAAAAGGGTTTAGTTATTTTCATCGTCCATTAGCCTACCCTAATCCTACGAACCCTAACAAGCGGAGAATTACTCGAGAATGTTGGGATAAGAAGATGAAAAGACAAAGAGGGAAAACATAATGTAAAATGCAAAAACAATTAAATAAAATAACTACCTTTATTAATCGACTTGAACAAACTACACTTTAATCCGTAGAAAAGGATTACAGACTAGTTGCTTCTCGATCTTTCCTAAGGAGGTAGTTGAACAGTCGATGATCAGCCTGGATGCGTGAGCGTCTGGAGCTTCGTGATCTCTTCGGCTTGATAACTTTTTCAAGAGGCTCTCGGTGCTCTTTTATAGTGCAAAACCAGAATCTTATTGTTGAAAACTTGGTAAAATTCATCATAGATTTATGCCAAAAAAATCTTGCCTCCCAATTCCCTAGAAGTGCGGCGGATCCGCGGCAAATGGGGGCTAGGGCCGCGGATCCGCGCTCAAAGGGTGAGATCTCTTTATGAGTTTTCTTGTGCTTGCATCTTGTGACATGTGGCAATCCTAGGCACCTTCAGAATTCAGAAATCTTCTCTCGGTTGCTTCCAGACTTGGTCTCCAAGTTTTGCTTCTTAATTTGGCAAGTTTTCTTCAACAAATTGATTTGTTTGATAAATTCTGCATAACAACTTGGAAAATTCTGCACAATAATCTCAAATAATATTTAGTAGGCTTATTTCTACTAGGATTTGGTCAATAGATTTATTTGCATATATTTTCCTACCAAAAGCTAATTATAATATATCAACACATGGAAAATGGTGTTTTTACACATAAACCCTTATATGTATAATATATTAAGATAAAGCCCTTTTTTAATATGAAAATGGTAGGAAAAATGTAATACAAATGTGCAGTTTTATCAACTGAACAAATACCCCCAAACTTATCTCTGATCGTCCCGAGCAAACTAGTTTATTTAAGAGGAGAAAAAGAAAGGAGAAAACTAAGCACACTTTCGTAGGCAGACACGATTGCACTGAGCACGTGCAACAAGCCGTTAAACCTCTAGGTGTCCCTAGTAGGAGGAGTGTTGTCTCCTGAGGGTTTTCAGCGGATTACACTCACAAAATCCAATAACAAAAGAAAGATGGTGAAGTTTACATATAAAGATAAGAACCATAAAAGAAGGGCCTTGAAAAGAAGAGTTTCCAACTATACTATCTTTTCAGTTGTCATGAGCCCTATCTTAATTGTCATGAAAAAATGTTAGAGATCATATCCTCCCTCAATAAAACATCGTCTTTATTCTTCATTCCTACTTTTCATCCAAACACTGATCATATAACCCCACGTGTGTGAATTGGACATCCCTACACTCGGAGAATTCAATTCAAGCTATCATACTCTTGTCCATCTACCTTAGTACTTTTTATTTTGATGAATATTAAGATTTGCTCACACATTTTCATGCGACCGTTAATACTTCTTGAGGTAATAACCAACCGATTACTTATGTGCTTGCTGATTAGGTGATAATATTTTCCTCGTCTTGCACCACCTAAGGCTTAGCAGTGACTCCCAGACCAGTTGGCCTTAGGGCACTAGGTGAAGAGGCACCCTCGCTATATTTTTTTTATTGCTGCCTTGGCGATAACAAAACCAGTGTTCATTTTTTTTTTCTTTTCACCATTTTTATATTTTCTTCATTCATTTTTTTTTATTTCCTTCATACTTTGGCTTTTAGACAAGAGCATTTCAAGGTATCCTCTACTATCCCAAGTTTCAAGACGTATGTAAGTGCATATAGTAGGGTATCAATATTCAAATGTTTGGCTTTCAGAATAGAAACTATTTTTCAGACTTATTTTTATCCTCAGATTAGTGACTTCCTTCATTTTACTAACTCTTGGGACAACAGCTCATAACTACTTATTACTAGTTCGTCTAAGAAAACTTCTAATTTTCTTGGTTTTCTTAAACTATTCCTATCTTTTGGATGTAATGTTTCACTTTCTATTCTTTTGTTATAAAAAAAAAATTAATGCCCGGTGTCAAAGATAATTCAGTGAATACAAACCTCCCCCCAAACCTGTTTTCAGCAGTGTCCTCACTGATGTAGCCTTTTAAGAACATGGACCTGTATACTAAGGGAGAGATACAAGGGGTAAAATAATAGTTAAATGAAAAATTCCCCCAAACTTATTCTTTGACACGCACAGATATTCAATTAAATCCATTTTTTACTCACCTCCATTCTTAAAATGAGAAAATGTTACAAAAACATGGAGGTGAGGCGGAGAAAATTTAGTTTTGATAAAGCGGCTCCTGTAAAAACAGGAGCTCCTCCGTGGGGTCAGCAGAAAAATACGGTTTTAATTTATGCCCATTTACTTAAAAAATTGAACCGTTTTTCAAATTTTCGACTTCAATTGCCCCATGCGGGTGTACATACCGCACCACAAAAGGTCCTTTCCAACGAGATTTAAGCTTACCCGGATGAAGATGGAGACGGGAATCGTAAAGAAGGGCTTGTTGCCCCGATGTGAAGGTTTTTCTAAAAAGATTTTTATCGTGGAACACTTTAGTCCTGTTCTTTATTATCGCTGCATTATCGTAAGCTTCATCGCGGAGTTCGCTTAGCTCATTCAATTGCAGCTTCCGATAGCTGCCTGCATGATCAAGATCAAAATTAAGCTCTTTAATAGCCCATATTGCTTTATGTTCGATCTCGACAGGAAGGTGGCATGCCTTCCCAAACACAAGGCGGTATGGAGACATACCAAGATCGGTCTTATAAGCGGTGCGGAATGCCCAAAGAGCATCCGTCAATTTGGTTGACCAATCTTTACGGTTCTTAGAAACCGTTTTCTCCAATATCTGTTTGATCTGCCTATTTGAGATCTCAGCCTGCCCGCTTGTTTGGGGGTGATAGGGCGTAGAAAGCTTGTGGGTGATTGAATATTTCCGGATCAAGGCCTCGAAAGACCTATTGCAGAAATATGTCCCGTTGTCGCTAATGATAGCGCGAGGGTGTCTGAATCGCGAAAAGATATTTTCTTTAAGGAACTTAATGACAACTTTGTTGTCATTAATGCGACACGGTATAGCTTCCACCCACTTCGAGACATAATCAACCGCTAACAAGATATGTAGATTCCCAAAGGAGTTGGGAAAAGGGCCCATAAAATCAATACCCCAAACATCAAATATTTCCACAACCAATATAGGTTGGAGCGGCAGCTCATTCCTTCGTGAAATCAGACCCAAATGCTGACATCGCGGACAAGTTTTGCAATGTTCAAATGCATCTTTAAATAATGTTGGCCAATAAAAACCACATTGCAAAACTTTCTCCGGCGTTTTTCGAGGTCCAAAATGACCGCCACAGGCCTGATCATGACAAAATGATAACACGCTCTTGAATTCATCGTTAGGGACACACCTGCGAATGATTTGATCGGAACAATACTTGAATAGATATGGTTCATCCCAGTAAAAATATTTTACTTGGGATAAAAATCGAAGTTTGTCTTGTTTCGACCAATCGCTAGGTATAAGTCTCGTCGCAAGATAGTTCACGATATCCACGAACCAAGGTTCATAGGATACATTCAAGAGCTGTTCGTCGGGAAATGAGTCATTTATCGGCACGGTCACAGTTGGCGAAGAAGTGATGCGTGAAAGATGGTCGGCTACAACGTTTTCACATCCACTCTTGTCTTTGATGACAAGATCAAATTCTTGTAACAATAGGATCCAACGTATTAGCCTGGCCTTCGCATCCTTCTTCGATAAAAGATGTCGTAGGGCGGAGTGATCTGTATAAACCACAATAGGCGAGCCAATCAAGTAGGGCCTGAATTTCTCTAATGCAAATACAACTGCCAAGAGTTCTTTCTCGGTAGTTGTGTAATTTATTTGTGCATCATTCAAGGTCCTACTTGCATAGTAAATTACATGTGGCATCTTATCAATGTGATGTCCTAAGACCGCACCAATAGCAAAATCTGATGCATCACACATAAGCTCGAACGGGTTGTTCCAATCCGGAGATGATAAAACGGGGGCTGTAGTGAGTGATTCTTTAAGCGATTCAAAAGCAGCCTCACAATCCGAATCGAAGTGAAAAGTAGTGTCCTTGGCCAATAGAAGGGTTAAGGGTCTAGCAATTTTGCTAAAGTTCTTAATAAATCTGCTATAAAATCCTGCATGACCAAAGAAGGATCGTATATCTTTGACGCAATTGGGACGAGGGAGGTTTTGAATGACATCTATTTTAGCTCTGTCAACCTCAATGCCTTTATGTGAAATTATATGTCCAAGTACAATACCTTCTTGGACCATAAAATGGCATTTTTCCCAATTCAAAGTCAAGTTCTTATCCTTACAGCGGGTAAGAACAGCGTCAAGATTACGAAGGCAGTCCTCAAAGGAGTCCCCAAAAATGGAGAAATCGTCCATAAAAATTTCTAGAAAATTTTCCACCATATCTGAAAATATCCCCATCATGCACCGCTGAAATGTAGCGGGAGCGTTGCATAACCCAAAGGGCATGCGTCTATAAGCAAAAGTTCCGAAAGGACAAGTAAAAGTGGTTTTATCTTGATCATTTTCGGCGATGGGGACCTGGTTGTAACCAGAGTATCCGTCCAAGAAACAGTAGTATTCGTGTCCCGCTAATCGTTCTAACATCTGGTCAATGAAAGGTAGAGGGAAGTGATCTTTCCTCGTCGCGGCATTGAGTTTCCTGTAATCGATACATACGCGCCACCCAGTTTGGGTGCGTGTTTGGATTAACTCATTAGCCTCATTAGTGATGACCGTAATGCCAGACTTTTTAGGGACCACATGAATTGGACTTACACATTGGCTATCAGATATGGGGTAAATTATTCCACTATCAAGGCACTTGACGATTTCTTTCTTTACCGCCTCCTTCATAACGGGATTTAACCGTCTTTGTGGGTCTCGGGTTGGTTTGGCTTCATCCATCAGATGTATGTAATGTTCAACAATTAAGGGACTAATCCCTTTGATGTCAGCCATTGTCCAACCAAATGCTTCCCGATTCGATCTCAACACTGCCAAAAGTGCATTCTCTTGCTCTACGGCTAGAGAAGCGGATATAATCACTGGCAAAGTCTCATTCTCTCCTAAATATGCATATTTAAGATGAGAAGGTAGCGGTTTGAGATCAAGAATTGGCGGAGAGACAATAGAAGGAGGGGTAACGGAGTGACATTCGGACTCCTTAAGAGGTTCAAAACTTGCATAAGATATTGACTCGGAAAGTGCTGCTGACTTTTGCAATGAGTCAACGGGTTCAATCTCAAGGTCGGACTCATTGAACATATCCTCATTGTGAAGTGGTGCAAGATCAAACGATGTCTCATTTATGTTGTCGAGAACATCAAAGCAAAGCTCCTCATCCATGCAGCTTTCGGAAGCTATCTCGTGGATGGAACAAACATCCAGCAAATGAGCAGAAGGTTCTGATGGCTGACTTCCTAGCTTGTAAATATTAAGCTCAATTGTCATTTTCCCGAAGGATAAGTTCATAGAACCGTTACGACAATTAATTACAGCGTTAGAAGTTGCTAGGAAGGGTCGACTAAGTATCACCGGGATTTGATTACGTGGGTTTGCCACAGGTTGTGTATCTAAAACAATAAAGTCCACGGGAAATATGAATTCCCTGACTTTGATCAACACATCCTCTAGTTCGCCCCGAGGTTTGGTGATAGATCGGTCTGCCATTTAGAGAGTACAATGGGTGGGTTTTAACTCTCCAATTCCTAACTGCTCGTATACTGAATAAGGAAGCAAGTTGACGCTAGCGCCTAGATCGAGTAAAGCACGATTTATATTTTTACCCACAATAGAAATAGAGATTGTAGGACAGCCGGGGTCCTTACGTTTCTTTGGTATTTGTTGGGTAAAAGCTGTGCTAACATTACTCGTCATGAAAACCTTTTTAGGCACTTGAGTTTTTCTCTTCCTAGTGCACAAGTCTTTAAGGATTCTTGCATAAGATGGGACTTGTTGAATAGCATCTAGAAGAGGAATATTCATGCTAACTTGCTTAAACATTTCCACAATCTTCTCCATTTGCGGGTTAGGTCTGTTGGCCCTTAATCGGTTTGGAAATGGAGCTCGATCAATAAGTTTTGGGTCCAACGTTTGTTGAGAAGACTGTGGCGATGGATTCGATCCCAAAATTTGAGTGGGCATCGACTTAGATAGATTTGGCGAAATGTTCGAGCCTTGGGGAAAACGGAGAATAGGCTCGGATGAAGGTGGGGGACTAGACGAATTAGGGGAAGAAGAAGAAGAAGCCGGGGTATCAAATGTGTCACTATCATCAAATTGCTCACCCACTTGGTTATTCAGCACTCTCCCCGATCTCAACGTAGTAATAGCATTCACATTATGACTTTGTGAATGGCCAGGATTCGGGAGGGGTTGAGATGGGAATTTCCCTTTCTCTTTCGCACTCATTGCGGCGTTTAACTGTGCGATTTGGTTTTCTATTGATTTGATACTCTCACCATGGGAGGAGGAGTTTTTCGTTAGGGTATCAATAGAAGACTTCATCTCAGCCGAAAATTGCATGGATTGTTTCATGAACATATCCAAAGTTTGTGCAAGTGAGTTGTCAGTACCGGCCACTTGTGGTGTAGATATGTTGGCCGGATTTTGGAAATTCTGTGACTGAAAGGGGGGCTGATTCTGTGGTTGTGGTTGCTGTGGAGGAGGTCTTTGATAATTACTTTGTTGGTTTTGATTCCAAGCAAAGTTAGGATGATTCCTCCATCCTTGATTGTATGTGGAAGAATAAGGGTCGTTTCTAGGTCGCTGCTGAAAAGCAGCATTAGCTTGAAACGATGCATTCATAGGACATTCTTCCGTTAAGTGTGAAGGATCCGAACAGCAACCACAGACGGTCTTAGGAAGCGTGACCTGATTTAGGGAGAATGATGAGAACTTGTTTTCAACAGCGTCGAGTTTCTTCTGTATCGCTGCCATTTCGGCCTTTACTGCGATAGAAACATCGAGCTGGTGAATACCTCCCTTAGTTGAAGGTGGTCTTACGCTTTCCCACTGCAACGTGTGTTCAGCAAGGTCTTCCAGATATTTCCATGCTTCACCGTCATCTTTAGACATGAAATTGCATTGACACATTGTTTCAAGCATCTGCTTTGTCGCTGGATTAATGCCCTCATATATAATCCGACATAAATCCCATCTTTGTATTCCGTGATGGGGGCATTGGACAAGCAGATCCTTGAAACGTTCAAAGCACTTCCAAAATGGTTCATTGGGAAGCTGGGTGAACTGGTTGATCTCGCTCCTAATATGTGCAGTCTTATGGTTTGGGTAAAACTTCTTAAGAAATACTATGACAAATTCATCCCAATTAGTGATAGAGTGTGCGGCAGTATTGTAAAGCCATTTTTCTGCCAAGTCGCACAGTGTGAATGGGAGAAGACGTAAGCGCATAGCATCTAAAGTCAATTGTGAAGTACCCATCATTGCGCATACGTTTTCGAATTTGGTGATGAAAACATATGCGTCTTCCGACTCAAGCCCATGAAATTTGGGCAGCAGGTTGATATAGTGGGGTTTAATTTCGAAATTATCCCCGTTAGGTGGTGGAAGAGATAGACAAGTAGGAAGGGGACCACGAATAGGATAGCATCTCTCTTGGAGAGAGATGCGCGGTGGATTCTGCTCACCTGCGGGCGGTGGCAGCGTGGTGTTATAATTAGATGGAGTGCCGTCTATCACGGTCGATGTGGTGTGTGGTGGGGAAAAAGAAGATGAAGAAGTACCGACTTCGGCGTCGATAGCAGGAACGCGGACAAGACGGGCACTAGGATCCCGTGTCCAGCCGAGCATGCACTAAGCGGGTTTAGTGCAAGTGGCAGCGTGTGTGTGGTTTAAAAATTGGCTTGTTTTTGAAAAAGTGGGACTCAAGACAAATCACCCTAAGATGCACAAGCAAGCCTAGAACTAAGGTCACCTAGGTCCAGTCTCTAAACCGCTCCTAGACTTCCAAAGGACAAGCCGCACGATAAATCCTCTACCGCCTCCGTACTACCCTTGTAGCCAGGTAAGTGCTAGGTAAGTGGGAAGGAACCACGTCGTGGGCCTAATTAAAAACCACTAGCCTTTGACACACTTGCCTAGGCACTACAAAAGTAATGCGGATAAACGATAGATTACCCACGACCTTCCTCTGTCCTTATTGAGCGCGACAGTCCTTAAAGTCTGGTCTAGATATTTTTTAAATTATGAAGGGTTGATCTATATGCTCGGTTTGTGATTTGTGGGGCTTAGGAAGGGTGATGAAATCCCCACCTAATCTTGATTTGGTCTTTGCCCCTTAAAGTCCGTATTAATTATGCAAAACAAAACCAATCACAAAACTTTTGCAAAAAAGATTTTTTTGAGCGGCGCAATTTTGCAAAGAATCCTGCAGAAAATAGATTTTATTGGATTTGAGGAGAGAGAGAAGGAGTTAAGAAATATACCAGAGAATTCTGTAGCCCTAATTCCTCTAACTTGCCGCGATTCCGCCGCAGAAAGGGTGCTTTTGCCGCGGTTCCGCCGCGTGGCAGAGGGATCACTTGATGAAATTTTTTGTATAGCCTTCCATGCTCCTCTGGATCTCTAAAAATGTCTCTGTTTCCTGTTCTCCTTAGTTCTGTGACTCCATATCTCCTTGCAAAAATTCACGCACAAATCGTTAAATATGCAATTTGCAGTTTTGTTTTAATAATGATATGGCTCGTCTAAGAATTCAACACAAATAGTAAAAATAAAAAATTACGCACGTATCCCCGGCAACGGCGCCATTTGATTGATACGAAAAAGTGTGTTTGTAGTTAACCGCAATCAGAACGGTGTCGCGCATAGCTAGACCGAGGTGAGTACGGGTCGTCCTCTTGGAAACGTGGAACCTTTTACTTTTACTTTAGATGTGTTGAGAAAGAGAGGAGGGATAAAGAATTTTTATAGAATAGTTTCTAGATCTACGTTAAACAAGAATATAAAATATAGATCTAGATTATTTTAGAGATATAGATAATATAATAAGGGGGCTTGTAGGGTTCGTTAGGATTTAGTAGTTATGAACGATTAATTAAAAGTTACCCTTTTTATCCATTAATAGATTTAGAACTAGAACGACAGTGACGCGTGTAGATTAGGGTTTCTGGAGGGAAAAGGAATCCCACTCTTAACCCTTATCTCGACACGGAACTCCGTTCATATCTAGCCTTTACCAAAACAATCATTAATCTAATCTCTAATCGCGGTCGGAACTAGCAAAGAATTGCTAGCGCGCCCGATTAGGAAGTTAATGATTCTTTTGATAAAGTTCCTAAACTTTATAGGACTTAAAAAGGGTTTAGTTATTTTCATCGCCTACGAACCCTAACAAGCGGAGAATTACTCGCGCATGTTGGGATAAGAAGATGAAAAGACAAAGAGGGAAAACATGATGTAAAATGCAAAAACAATTAAATAAAATAACTACCTTTATTAATCGACTTGAACAAACTACACTTTAATCCGTAGAAAATGATTACAGACTAGTTGCTTCTCGATCTTTCCTAAGGAGGTAGTTGAACAGTCGATGATCAGCCTGGATGCGTGAGCGTCTAGAGCTTCGTGATCTCTTCGGCTTGATAACTTTTCCAAGAGGCTCTCGGTGCTCTTTTATAGTGCAAAGCCAGAATCTTATTGTTGAAAACTTGGTAAAATTCATCATAGATTTATGCCAAAAAAATCTTGCCTCCCAATTCCCTAGAAGTGCGGCGGATCCGCTGCAAATGGGGGCTAGAGCCGCGGATCCGCGCTCAAAGGGTGAGATCTCTTTATGAGTTTTCTTGTGCTTGCATCTTGTGACATGTGGCAATCCTAGGCACCTTCAGAATTCAGAAATCTTCTCTCGGTTGCTTCCAGACATGGTCTCCAAGTTTTGCTTCTTAATTTGGCAAGTTTTCTTCAACAAATTGATTTGTTTGATAAATTCTGCATAACAACTTGGAAAATTCTACACAATAATCTCAAATAATATTTAGTAGGCTTATTTCTACTAGGATTTGGTCAATAGATTTATTTGCATACATTTTCCTACCAAAAGCTAATTATAATATATCAACACATGGAAAATGGTGTTTTTACACATAAACCCTCTTATGTATAATATATTAAAATAAAGTCCTTTTTTAATATGAAAATGGTAGGAAAAATGTAATACAAATGTGCAGTTTTATCAACTGAACACTTGGCATGGCATGGTTTTTGTCATGACTAAGATATTTTTTGGGTGAGCTTAGTTATTTATGTGAGTGTGTGAGTGTAGAGATATTTTGTGACTGTGTGAGGCTCATTTACATACAACAATATATCAAAACACTCACTCACTTATTTTTGGGCAGCCATCACATTTTATTGAGCAATCTCCTTTTCTTTTGCTAGGCTTGCTCACTTGATATTTTCTTGAGCTCACATCTTTCACTATGGGCATCTTCTTCAACCTCCACTCTATACCTCTCATGTGTTGAGAATGCTAGAGTGTATTGAGACAAAGCAATCATACACTATCTCTAATTCATCTTGAGCACCTAGGTTAGCAAACTAGTTGTAGAGTTGCTTCGGTTTGAAGCGAGAGCCTATATTAATAATTCTCGACGTGGATCCTCTTTGACGAGAGAGACCGGAGAGCGGGCTTGTTCAGGACAGCCGCGAAGAGCTTAGCGAAGAGATTGAAGACCGAAGGACACAGATCGATTGGTATTATCTCTCCAAACTCTTTTCTGTTAACTAGTATAGAGTTAATGGCACGATCCGGGTTTTAGGGTTATGTTAGCGCCGGTTTATAAAAGCTTTTGTTCCGCATTTGGCCATGGAAAGATGGCCGGGGTGCTACCGTAGCCTTACACTTATGCCATCAGGATGCAGACGTGACGTCAACAAAGCTCTAACGAGCCAAATCAAATTGGAGCAAAGGCATATTCCTAGCTCCGGACTTCAATTGCAATATATACAGTATAGAGGTACTACAGATGTTTATCCTACTTCGGCAAAGAAACATCACGGTATCGTAAAACAAAAATGAAGTGATGGCATATTCCTAGCTTCAGGTCTTGACGGCAACTCATATAAAGCCTAAAAGACTATCGGAGATCATTCCACTCCAGCACGGAGTGGTTATGACTCATCGGGGATCCAAATTGAGCTTAACCTCAAGTAAAAAGCAACATGGCAAATTCCTAACGCTTGCTCTCTCGACGTTAATATAGCCTAAGGAGATTACTTGAAGACGTCTTGTCCAGCCTCCGAAGGGATCAGAAACATGATGGTCGTGGAGCTACTCGAACAACGGCTTAAAGATCGCATATCGAGGAATACATCATCCAACGTGATGGCACCACGGACCAAAAACCCTAGTACCACAAAACCTAACGGAACTCTATCGTAAAGAATGGAGGTTATCTATATATAACGTTAGGACAAGTTTGCCTGTAAACCCAAGGGAGGCAAACCAAATAAACTCCGAAATGAGTATATAAACTAGAAATTCTGAAAAGAGTGAATAAACTACAGACTCCGAAACGAGTGAATAAACTAGAGACTCCGAAACGAGTGAATAAACTAGAGACTCCGAGACGAATGAATAAACTACAGGCTCCGAAACAAGTAAGTAAACTAATGGGCGCTGAATCAAGATATCAAGAAACAGAAAGGCGCAACTCATGGGCCTCAGGGTTCAGAAATACATTTCTTAAGGATGGAGATTTGAGAAGACACTTGTATCCGTTCGCTATCTTCTCAGATCAAAATTCTAATAAAAGTCGTGCATGCCAGCTCGAAACCGGCCAAATGCTATGCATCACTTTAGTCCAATGTTCACCTATGTCGAAATGCATGCATCAGAAACTTCGAAAGATTAAAATACAAAATGTTTGTACAGAGGCAGGATGCCCATGTGAAGATGCACCTGGGATGAAATGTTTAATGGTCGAATTATTTTATTATTTTTATTATTTATTATACAAAGAAAAGATCTCCGAACATGGGATCAGAGATACAAGGATTAACAAAACGATGCGCAAGGCTCTCTAATTCCCTCTCTGCCTTCTCCACCATATTGAAGCGGCGATCTTCATGAAGAGTCGCTCCCCATCGGTCAGCGCCATGCTCATCAGCAAAGATAGACATGATGGCCCGCTAAGCCCGTATATGGCTTAGCAGACGAACCGAACAATCCTTCAGAGGCTGGGTAATCAAACAAGCCTCATGGAAGCATTCGATCTTGTCCTACGCCGTGTTGAGCATCGCCAGAGTCATCTCCGCTGGATGAGGAAGGAAGTCATCAAGTACCGACGAGAAGATCGCCCAAAGCCAAATGGAGCCGGCTGGAAGAGGAAAGCCCCGACGAGCAAGAGATCGTACATCACCGTATGATCAGTCGAAAATATTGCATTCTTAATACATCAATTTCCCTACTCTTTTTAATCATCTATAAGTGTTCGGTATAAATATAACACATATTAGCAATTCGTCTGCAAAATATCAAATAACATGTGTTATACATTATAACCGGCATTATGAGGGAAATTGAGTGTTTATTACTACATGCATGATTTTTTATATCTCAACACTTTCATCAAGATTGTATGCAGAAAATTCTTCAGGTCAAAGAATCGGAATCACAAAAGTGCCGATAAAACGCATCAAGTCAAAGACTTGAAATTTAGCAGCAACCAAGAAACAATAATAAGATTCCAGGTATCAAAGAAGAATTCTAAAGCCAACATCAAGAGATACAGAGAAAACCAACCATCAAACTCATCATATGGCCGTGGAACCGCGGCCGATCCAGGCCAATCCGCCGCGGATCCGCGGTCGATTTGACTCGTCGGTGGTTGGTACTTTTTCCAGAATCCTCCTTATAACTTCCTAGCTTCTCCAAGACGCTTCGATTTTTGTAGATTTCTCCAGAAACTTCCCTTCTAACAGTCAAACTTCTTGTGCAAGTTTGATACCTACCTGTAGGGTTTTTTTCTTCACCCCATTGAGATGGGAATATGCGCGCGCTTGTCAGGCGTATTACAGATTCCCCCTGCCTAGGGTAGGCCGGGGTTTATTGATTGTGGGGATCCGAATCTCCGGCAGCCGCGGACTAAGCTGCCATTAATTACCCCTCTCCTTTGGAGCGAGGGAACCTCCGATTGACGGGTTAAACCGGCCATGCGAACTCAATGTGCAGTGTACGTGTGTTTTGTTTTGGAGGGGGCTGTTAGTTATTTGTATGCCCTAGAGGCCATTACTGTACATATGATATATATTGTAGTGGATGCTTGGACATATATAGGGAGGACTTTCTTGCTCGACATGATAGTATACTATCTGGTTACTCTTTATCTTAACATGTACTCTGATTTTCTCTATGTCACATGTTGATAAAGCCCTTAAGATAAGTACTTGACTACCAGGACTATGATGCAGATCATACTAGTGGGGACAGTGTAGTCGCCAAGTACATCCTTAAAAATTTCCTAGTCGTGGGAGTACCGAGACAGGGCATCGATACTCCAGAGTAGACTAGCGTATGCGCTTCTTGACCCATATGATGGACGATGGATGATCCCATATCCATTGGTGTTTGACATCAGAGAAGGTATACGGGTGCTCAGTGGAGGCTGGGTACACTGGACGAACTCCCCGAGAACTCCCAGATGGTATTATACTTCACGCCAGATGGCAGTTCTCTGGTGACACTGGTACATGTTAGTCTGTAGATCCGAGATCGTCATAGAGTCTTGTGTGATTCCCACTGTGCTTTGATTTCAATTATACCACGTCCAAGAAGGCGTGCAAAACGGTGGCTTTTGGGTACAGTCCCGAATCACATGGAGGCAATGAGCGATAGGAGGGGATTCGTCTCTCCCGTTATAGGGAGTTGACGTTGCGCTGTGTTCGATTGGCTATAACTGGAAATCCCTGGCCAGGGTTGCTGAGATTTACTAGTAAGTGTTATCAGTAGTTTCTCGAACTGTTATAGACCTCATATCGACACGACTTATCAAGCTACCGGGGTCTGATGTTTACCATCCCTAGGCGAGATATGCGACATATCTGACGAAGAGACCGGACTGTACGGGAGTGTTACTGATTGGATTCACGGGAGAAAGTACAGGCTTGCCTGTTGATCTTCTGATTGCTCAATACCTGGGTGGCTGTTATGTTTAGCTGACCGCTTGAAGCTTGTGGGTGTTTGATATGATCATCACCTACGGCCGGCGTATTGACGATTCTTTAGAGTCCTACACAGAGGTTTCCTGGCTCAGGCAAAATGGAGCATATCATCACCTACGGCCGGCGTATTGACGATTCTTTAGAGTCCTACACAGAGGTTTCCTGGTTCAGGCAAAACGGAGTAGGAGCACATATATGATATGTGCGGGATAGAGAACAATACAAGTATGTGATACGGTATTAGATTCTCGCGGTATGTGATATCGGCCGGGTATATGTGATATAGCCCGGTCATCGGATCAAGTGTTGATTCGATGAACTGATACAGATTATATTAGTCGGTTATTTATGAAATAGCCGGATTATCGGATCAAGTGTTGATTCGATAATTTAATGTATAATTATATATTTGATATATTAAATTACATTAACTAATATAAGCTCACTTAAAGATTCTTTTTCTCACTCGGGTAATACATTGATATATATGTGATATATGTTAATTGTATTATTTTATTTTGGTACAATAAATATTGTATATGTGATATATAATATTGTAACATGTTGTCGTTATAAATGCAACATGTTTTGTGGAGATTAAACATGGTTAGGGTTTGGATTAGGGTTAAACTTTCTAGTAGCTTCTAGAAGCTTTGCTTTTGTTTTAAGCAAAGATATTTGTTATGATATTTTGAAAAGATATTTCTTTAACCCAACCCAACCCTTTAACCATAGTAGATTCTCTATATGGGTTAAGTCTTCATACTTAACCCATGGTTGCATTTCTAACCTCACACGTGATTCATTATTCATCACAAAAGGATTAGATCTTCTTCTTCTTCCTTCTTCTTGCTTGAAAAAGCTTTCTAGCTTTTGACATATGATGAAAATGAGTGAGAAATTGAAAATAAATGAGAGCTAAATTCCTACTTCATCATCCTCATCTATTCTAGCCACTTAGATTAAGGTGTTTGCTTTGCTAATACTTGATTAGCAAAGCAAGAGCTTGGGTTTGAGTTTCTTCAAGGTAGATCATCTTTTTTATTGAAGATCGGAAGCAAGCTTGCATCTTTCTCTTCATGGAGCCTCTCTAGAGTCCGGGTAATCGATGATCGTAGCGAAGGGACCTCAACACGGAGCTTTTGAAGTGAAGAAACGGACTACAAAGGTTCTAATCCCAAACTCTTAGAAGTAAAGTTGTTTACTTGCTATTTGTTTTGCCTAATCTTTAGTCTAAGATCTTGGTTAGGGTTGTTCGGCACATGAAATTTTTTATTTTGGCATGGTTGATGCCTTGTAGAACCTTGTGACAGTGCATAGTAACCCTACAGCGGCTTGGATATATCAGGAGCCACGCAGAGTTTTTACGGGGGCAAGAGTGCTAGCGCTTTGAGCGCTAGCGCTCCATGTGTCAGCACGTGGGCGCTCGGGCGCAAAATGGGACTTGGTCCCTACAATGGGAGTTGTATTCCCAGAAAGGAGCACTTATTATTATTATCATCATCATCATCATCATCATCATTATTATTATTATTATTATTATTATTTTGTGTGTGTGTGTGTGTATGTGTGTGTGTGTGTGTGTATGAGGAGTTAAACTCCAAGGATATTTTGAAGCTGATGAAAGGCTTCTCCCCTTGAGCCCTAGTTCTTCCCCAAAGTGGGGTTTCGGGAGATGGTTCTCCTTCTTCCTCCTCTTTTGGCAGGATCATGAAGATCAAGAGATTGTTTCCCCAATTAGAGCAAATCTCTGTTCAGAATTCAAAATTTGAATCACAGCCGCGCTTTTATAAAAGCGCTTCGCTACAACTAGCGCACCCTGTGCAAAGCACATAGGCGTTAGCTCTAGGTGCGCTGCGCTCCAAGTAGTGCACCACGTGCAAAGCACGTGTGCGCTAGCGCTAAGAGCGCTGCACTCCAATTAGCGCACCATGGGCAGAGTGCACCATGGGCAGAGCGCATAAGCGCTAGCGCTGGAACTAAATGTTTCTCACCGTTAGGTCAAATATCCAATGGATATGATTAAATCATTGGTTAACAAGAATAAAATTCTGTTGAATCTTTCCAAACAGAAAAGATTGTGCCTTGAATTTGGAATACCGTTGGATCAATGATCCAGTGGTGATTAAAAATCACTAAAATACAGAACAAATTCTGTAAAGAAGGAAAGATTTCTCAATATTGTTAAAACAAGAAGATTATCTTCCGTAAACCAGAAGCCCTTGGATCAAGGATCCAACGGTCGGGAAATTCCCAAATCAATTGGAGAATAAATCTCTTTAACTGATTCAACAAATCAGCTTCCCCTATATAAAGGCCCCAAGACTCTAAGTCTAAAGAGAGAGGAACCCCCCATAAACTTTGAGAAAATCTCAAGAAGAAAAAATAGCTCTCAGCAAAAGAAGATTTTTCTTCAAGGTAAAAAGAATGGTGATGAACAATGAGATGAAATCATCGCATAACTAAAGAGAAAAGTTCTCTTCTTAAAAGATGATAGATCTACAAAGACCAAGGTCTTTTGTAAAGAGATAAAAAAAATCCCATCATAAGAATAAAGAAGTGCTTACTTCACAGATCATAGATCTATAAGACATTGTCTTTCTGAGATCATGAACATCTCATTATAAAAGGGGGGAGAATTATTCAATTCTCTTAGGATCACAGATCCATAAAGACAAAGCCTTTCATTAAAAAGAGATTGAAGTATCTCCTATAAGTTAAGAACTTTGTTCTTGGAATCTTGAGACAAATTCTCTTATCAAAGAAGATAATGTTCAGAGCGCAAAGTTAACCTAAGAAGAGCCTTAGCGCTCCTAATTTAGAAGTGCCATAATGCTCTTCATCTAGCGCAAAGTGCTGCAATAATACTTCAAACATTGCGCACCGCGCTCATTGGCTAGCGCTCAGCGCGCCACGTGCTCCTCACGTGTGCACTGCATTACTAAAAGCGCTTTGCGCTCATTATATGGCACCAAGCGCCTCAACGCTTCAATTACAGCGCATCAGCGCTCTTCACTTAGCGCAAAGCGCTAAACGCATTAGCGCTTAACATCTGGTGCAAAGCGCTAAGCGCACTAGCGCTTTAACCATAGCGCGCTGCGCTCATCGACTGACGCTAGTGCCGTGCGCGCTATATACTTTTATGTGCGCTTGGGTAGAACATAAATTTTTCTCTGGATAAGTCCTAGAGCTGTGATGAATGCTTAGCATTATTAAAAGGGCAGAGCCCAAATAAAGGCCTAATGGCCAGAACAAAAATAAAATGTTAAATATTTTAATTGGACTTAGCCCAATTCTGGCCATAAGTCCTCAATTTAAATAGAACTGAGCCCATCTGCTCTTTCAATTAATTTACACCCGGTTCGAGGGTACATCTCGTTACTCCTCTGATATCTGTCATTGTAATCCTTCAACGTCTTCATAGAGGTGGCAGATCCTGATAACCACACATTTCACGGACTGTGGGGTCCTTAAACTCATGGACTACGATATCCTTAAACTTTATAGAGTACGATATCTTTAAACTGGACTGTGGGGTCCTTAAGCCCATGGACTACGATGTCCTTAACCTTGATCGGGATTTCTTTAAACTAACAATAGACCACCATGTCCCTAAACTGGTAATCGACCGAAATGTCCCTAAACTAAACAATAGAGCCCAAATGCTCTCTTGTTGAATCTAAATGATCCTGTTAAGTTGATCTTAGTCTGGAAATTAGACTAACGTATTCTTAACAAACGTTTAAGTTGATCCTAGTCCAAAATGAGACTAACGTATCCTTAAACCAAAACCCCGAACCCAAATCTAAGAAAATATGGATTTGGACTAATCCACGTCCTACGGGCGACAACATAAATTAGTCTCCGTATACAATCCACGGGCAACCACAAACAAAACAAACACCCGCGACACGAAGTGACCATCTGGAGAAAGAGAAAATTGTTACCGCGATGCGGTAGCGTAATTAACTACAGGGACTTGTGCCTGTAGGGAAGAGCATCCCCACAATCAAAACCCCCTCAAACAAGGGGGAATCTGATGAATTCTGCTACATTGGCCGCATCCGTTTAAACCTTCGATACATGTTGCCATAAATCAACTTGGCATCTTCAGAGAGATGGACGGATAGCACCAATTAGCATCTGCCCCGAATTTCAGGCAAGACGGACCTGCGCGGTCGCGTCTCCGTGATTCGGAAGGGAACAGATTCTGGCACGCCCGGTGGGACCTTTTCCTCTTTCCACTCCACACTTCATGTGTCGTGTTCGCTAACGAATCGCGGTTTGCTATGGTTGCCTGTGGATTCGAGGTACTTAGATTTGGTGTCTTGCTCCATGTAGAAAACAGAAGGTCAATGGCTTCAAACTGCACTAACTGCAACTGCAACTCTCGCTCCGTCCCGTCCGGGGAGTGATTTACGGGCCTCAAGCGGCCTCCATCTTCGCTATGCCGGTGGAACAAGTAACTCAGGACACCACTGGGCTATTCTTCGGGACTATGCTCCCACCGATGAGCTTCAATGCCCCAATGTCGTCGCAAGAAGCTCCAAAGAAGTTGGTCTTTGATCGGCTAACAACTGCCGTGGCCCCTCTCAACGGGTCGTCCAAGTCCAGCGCCTCAGTCTTCATCAGACTGGACCAAAGCTCATGTGCGCCCATGATGAAGCCTGCAATCCCAGAAAAGGTTGTTCCGAAGTGGATAGCCATCCCTGCTCCTGAAGTCGTCAAGGCGGCTTCTCCTACCAAAGGGTCGGTCTTTGTAAGACTGACTGTTCCAGCTCCCACTCCCGCTCCTGCTCAAAAGTCTGTATTTGACAGGCTAGACACTGCTGCTAAATAGTACTCGGTCTTCAAGAGGCTGGTATCAGCAACGCCTCACCTGAACAGGGGGCAAGACAAAGCCATCCCCATCACCGAACCAACACCATCGGCTCGACACGTTTGAAGTCGCCACTGGCGCCGAGTGAGGAAAGCTGAGGGCAATTCCCTTTCTGGACTGACCCCGCCAACCCCAACAGTGGAAGTCAATGCTGCTGTTCCAAAGGGAACAACTTTGAATTGCTGAACAAAGTGCGCAGTAACTCTCCTACCGCCGTATTGAAAAGATCTCCTCCACCGGTGGAGAATGTTATAGAAACAAAGCCGGAGCAACCCCCTTAGCGGTTGTCCTCCAAAATTTACAAAGTCTGGCAACAGGTCCAGGAGTCAGTGATCGATCAAGACTATCTTCGCCGACAGAAGAAGCTGAAGTTTCAGCAGGAAGAGAACCGTCCTATCAAGCCACAAAGGACGGCAACTACCTGGGTACCCACTGCAATGGCCCCCTCAACTTTGACCACTCAAAAGAAAAGGAGGCCGCAAAAAGCCCCTGTGAACATGGCAGAACGTAAAGACGCCAAGACCAAACGCCCCAAGTCTGGGGGCATAACGGTGCATACCATTTATATGGCTTTAGAAAAAGAGGAAAGCCGTGCCTCTACAGGTCATCGACCACTCACCAGATCTGTAACAAAAGCCCAGGAACAGCAGCAGAAGCTTCAAGAGATGCTGACTACAATGGCCGCACTTACCGGACCAAAAGAAAGTCTGGAGGCATCATCAGAACAGCGTCACGAACAAGAAACCGACGCTGACTTCCTACGCAGAGTCCTCGAAAAGAAGGACAGAGAAGCAGCAGAACAAGCTGCCAACATAAAACAAATGGCACTTCTCTTCTAAGACATGGTAGGAATGATGTTATAGCCGGATCCTCCAGCTGAAGACCCACCGATCATTATTGAAGACGATAGAGGGGAGACATCTAATTCTCCTCCGGCTCATTCAGCAGCCAAGGAGGAAACCATTTCCAAAGCTGCACTAGACGACTATATAGCTCAGCAAATACGAACTCACCAGGAGAATGAAGCGGCTGGCCAAATTGTCAAGACCGCACGACCCTATCCGGGCTGGTATGACCAAATCAGTTACCCGCAGCGATATACGATCACTAAATTCCTTGTGTACAAGGGGACAGGGAATCCACATCAGCATGTCGCTCAATTCAGGGCCTTATACGGCAACACTGGAGGCGACAACAAACTGTTACTTCGCCAATTCGTCGGCAGCTTAGCAGAAACGGCCTTCGAATGGTATTCGGAGCTACCTAACGACTCTGTCAAAACATTTGCGGAGATGGAGCTTCTGTTTACACAAAGATTTGCAAGCGCCAGCGAGCGCACCCCGATCACCGCATTGATCAACGCCAGGGTAAGGCCAGGCGAAACATGGGTTCAATACGCAATACGATGGCGAAACTTATGGTCTAAGTGCGAACAACGCATCGAAGAAGCACCTTCGGTAAGCATGTTCGTGGGCACTCTTGATCCGCAAGTGACCATCTCGCAATTCATGATGTTCTTCAAGCCAACTACTTTCCAGACCTTGATTGACAAGTTGGCCCAAATGGATCAGATGGGTCATAGATCATCTCCTTCAAAGACGGATCCTCAGAATGAAAAGGAGAAAGGAAAAGCAACTTTCGTCGCTAATACTCAACAACAGCCGAGCAACTTAAAGCCGTCTGTTCGCCAAAGCAATAGGCGTCCACGCCCATCCCTCGAGGAGAGGCTAGGACGTCCTTACTCGTTCCCTCAAGACAAAATGAGAAGATTGTTCGAGCTGGCAGTGCGCAACAGGCTCATAAATTTGCCGGATCCAAAACGTCCGTTGCATCTAGGCGATCTCAACGGTCCTAATTACTGCTCTTACCATCAAGCAGTAAGCCATCCAATTGAAGATTGCTTCGTTTTCATAGGCTGGATTGAGGACCAATAGCAATAAGGCAAGTTCGCATTATCGGAAAACTGGAAGGTGAACCCGCCACAACCTCAAGCTCCTAAAAAGGTGGACACGCCGGGGGCATTGTGCTCTTTTGTTGAAGAGGCCCCATGGGAGGTGGCCCTTTCGGCCAAAACCAAAAAGATGCTGAATGATCTCCAGACATGTCCGGCGATCAGGTGGAAGAATCCGCAAAAACCCCAGATCGTCGAAGGAATGTTGAAACCGCGCCCAACTGGAAAATCCGGTGGTAATGGTCAAAGCGCTCACACCCAGCCGTCAAAGTCTTCGAAGAAGAAGGAGAAGACCCAAAAGCCTATGAAGTTTGATGACAAGTGCACGGATCTGCAAAAACATATTGACACACTGGAAGAATATAATCAGAAGGCGCGGACCCCAGTCAGACTCCGAGAATTCCTCAGCCACGTCCTTGAGGACGGAGATGATGACAAAGACTCATCGGATGAACCTGAGGATTATGTGGCAAGCTGCCATGTGATCTCTCACTCGTCGATAGATGATAAAGAAGCTCCTTGCACCGAGAGACGGGGGGCAGGTCCTGAACCAGAACTTCTATGGCCATCAGACGAAATGATCGACGCCTTCCTGAGTGAAATTCATCTGAAAAGTAAAGCCAATCGGGAGCATGAGATGGCCATATTTGAAAAAGCCAAATGCCGGCGACTGGACAAAAGGGTCGAAACACTCCCACTAGATCAAAGTACATCCGCCGTAAATGAAAGCAAGATCAAGACAGGAAGCCATATCGATGGGGATGAGGCTGCCCTCTTTCAGAGAAAATTCTCCTGGTGGTATACATCCTGATGAAGCGGACGTACATCCTAACTTCTGCTTATATCATCAGAAGATCGCACATCCTACTGAAGACTGCAACTCCTTTAAGTGTTGGTAGCAAGGGTATGTCGCTCACAGGCAACACTTCAACAGGACAAAGCGTGAAGCTCGTAGACAGTGGAAAAATGCGACAGATGAGCATAAAAGCATTGCCGGCAATTGTCATAGGGTTGATCCCGGGGGATCGCGAGTTCTCACCTTCGGTAGCGACTCCGACGAAAAAGTAGCCCTCGACCCTCTCTTCAAGGAATCCATCTTTGAAACGAAAGAATTGAGGAGTTGCGAAAACATTCAGCCATGCAATCGTACGCTACCCGGAAAGAATCTTGGACCCGCAAACAAGGGATCGAACAAAAAGGATAAAGGGAAGGGAAAAACGGCCTTCGTTGCCAACGCTCAACAACAATCGAGTGGCCCTAGACCGGTTGCTCATCAAAGCAACAAGCGGCAACCCCTCTACGAGAAGTTGAAATGTCCTTACTCATTTTCCCGAGATGAAACAAGAAGGCTGTTCGAACTAGCAGCGCGCAATAGGCTTATCACTCTACCGGAGACGAAACACCAGCTACAACTGAATGATGTCAACAATCCTAATTACTGCCCTTACCACCAAGTATTGGGCCATCCGATCGAAAACTGCTACGTCTTCAAAAACTGGGTTGAAGACCAATACCAACAGGGCAAGTTCGCGATGTCCGAAAACTGGAAGGTGAGCCCGCCACAACCACATGCCCCTAAAAAGGTGGACATGCCGGGGGCATCGTGCTCATTCATAGGGAAAGCCCCATGGACAAAAAAGTCCGTAAACTAGAAATTCGCCTCAAATACGGCGACGGTGGACCACTATGTCCTAAAACTGGCTGCGGACCGAAACGTCCCTAAACTAACGATGGACCGCAATGTCCTAAAACTTGTAAATGACCGAAACGTTGTTAAACTACTAACAAACCGCGGTATCCTCAGGCTGACGTGTTAAAAAAAAGAACGGTATGTCCATAAGCAAAATGGGCACGGATGAAAACCCGAAAGGGCTCCGTGAGTAAAAACAGCAGGGCTACCGGCGAGTTTTGTGAAAACTCGAAAGGGCGCAACCTCGTTAAAAAAAACAAAAAAAACGGTATGTCCATAAGCAAAATGGGCACGGATGAAAACCCGAAAGGGCTCCGTGAGTAAAAACAGCAGGGCTACCGGCGAGTTTTGTGAAAACCGGAAAGGGCGCAATCTCGTTAAAAAACACTTGCAAGGTCCTCTCGACTTTGTATGGAGAAACCATCTGCGTGAGATCCTTACGACTCACTAGGGAGCAACACACTTAGGGATCCCCACGATCCTTAGGGAGAAATTACACTTGCGAGATCCTCACGACTCGTAAGGAGAACCCTCTTATGGGACCCTCACGGCTCATAAGATTCAAAAGTCTTAAGCTACAAGGATCTGAACATGTTCTTAAGCAGCCACCACAACCTCCAATACTGCCCTACAAGCGGCTCAATGCTGACCCTTGTATACAATCCACGGGCGCGAATAAACATTTTCCCAACTAGGTCACATCCATCACTAGGGATATGTCTACATGGTGAACAAGCCTTGTAAGTCCTCTCGACTTATAAGGAGAAAACCCTCTTGCAAGATCTCTACGACTTACATGAGAACATGCACTTAGTAATCCTCACGATTCTTAAGGAGAAACTACACCTACGAGATCCTCACGACTCGCAGGGAGAAATACCTTTATGAGACCCTTACGGCTCATGAAGTCAAAAGCCTTGGTCGATGGGATCTTAACCCTGTTCACTAAGCCACCTTTGTTCGACATCGGCAGAGGCAAATGATGATTCTCTCCTGTCAATATTCCAGTTGTAGCGGTGCTGATGCCGAAACCAGTGTCTAATTCCAAGCTTGCAGCAAGAAGCTGACAAGCCACACATGCATACGAAACGGCCGAAATGATGGGGCAACTTGCAAACAAAATCAGCAAGTAAAAATGTATGCATGCAAAATAGTCGAAATGATTAGGCAACTCGCAATAAAAAGGAGCGAGTAAAAATAAAACAAATAGCCGAAATGATTGAGCACCGCGAAAAATAGCCGAAATGATTGGGCAATCGCGACATTCGCGTTGTAAAAGCTGAAATGATAGAGCATCGCGGAAAGAAATAAAGAAAAATAAAATTTATGCCCTACAGGCGATATCACATCAATCCCTGTATACAATGCAGGGGCAAAAAATAAGAAGGATGCGCACCTTCCCTCCCCGGGCTCCATCAGAAAGAGAGCCAAGTCTCGACGGTCACATCTGCATCCCAGAAGACCAACAACAACGTTCCTCCTCATGCCAGCAAGGCACGGAAGCGACACACCGGAACGGAGCCACGGCATAGTCCCCAATTCCAAATCTTAACGGCAATATCTACAGCCTAAAAATCAGCAACGGTGATCTTCCTCATTCCAACAGGACTCGGACGCAACATCACTAAGCGGAGTGATGGCAAAATCCTAACTCCACCTCAGCATTCGTCTTGTTACAACAGGCGCAATGTCAACAACGGCGTTCCTTCGCAGTCCATTAGGAGGCAGATGCAACATCAACAAAAGACCCCATGGTCGAAACCAAGCGGAGTGAGGGCAAAATCCCAGCTCCACCTTAGCATTCGTCTTATCACACCAGATGCGATGTCACCCCAGCGTTCTTTCTCCAACAGGATTCGGACGCGCCAAAACAACGAAGCAAAGGCAATATCCCTAGCTTCAGGGTCTTGACGGCAACTCATATAAAACCTGAAAGACTATCAGAGATCATCCCATATCAGCGTGGAATGATCACCACCTCGACATTCGTCTCGATACAGCAGACGAAATGCCACTACAACATTCTTCCTCCAACCGGATTCGGACGCGACAAAGCAAACGAAGCAAAGGCAAAATTCCTAGCTTCAGGGTCTTGACGGCAACTCATATAAAATCGGAAAGACAATTGGAGATCACCTTACACCAGCATGGAGTGATCACCACCTCGACGTTCATCTCAACACAACAGACGAGATGTCACTACAGCGTTCTTCCTCTAGCAGGATTCAGACGCGACAATCAAACAACGGAGCCACGGCAAAATCCCTAGTTCTAAATCTCGACGGTTCACCAGCAACCTAAAGACAACCGCGACATTGGTCTCGATATAGCAGACACAATGCTAGCAAACGAAGCAAAGGCCAAATTCCTAGCTTCAGAGTCTTGACGGCAACTTATATAAAACCGGAAAGACAATCGGAGATCACCTTACACCAACATGGAGTGATCACCACCTCAATGTTCGTCTCGATATAACAGACGAGATGTCACTACAGCGTTCTTCTTCCAGCAGGATTCAGAAGCGACAATCAAACAACGGAGCTACGGCAAAATCCCTAGTTCTAAACCTCGACGATTCACCAGCAACCTAGAGACAACCGCGACATTCGTCTCGATACAGCAGACGCAATGCCAGCAAACGAAGTAAAGGCCAAATTCCTAGCTTCAGGGTCTTGACGGCAACTCATATAAAACCGGAAAGACAATAGAAGATCAACCCACACCAGCACGGAGTGGTTATTACTCATCGGGGCTCACCAAAATGAGCCTAACCTCAAGTAAAAAGCGGCATGGCAAAATTCCTAACGCTTGCTCTTCCGACGGTCAAACTGTCTAGGAGGATTGCTTGAAGACGTTTTGTCCAGCCCCCGAAGGGATCAGAGACATGACAGTCGCAAGGCTACTCGAACAGTAAGGTTGCCTATCGAGAAATACATCAGCCAACGCGACGGTACGACGGACAAAACCCTAGTACCACCGACCCTAATGGACCACTGTCGTAAAGAGCAGAGGTTAACTGTGATGTTAGGATATTCTTGCGAGAAATGCTCGATTCATCTCGACTCGTGAGGTAAAGCCTTAGGCAGCGGGGATTAAAAAAAACCTGTTTTCTAAACACTGGGGCCCTACAAGTCGGTCCAAAATGGACTCTTGCATACTATTCACGGACTACACTCTCGAAGGTCGAATCTCGACAAGGAGGGAAACAACCACTTACGAGTCCTCTCGACTTGTAAGAGGAAAAATTCTCTAGTGAGATTCTTACGACTCTCAAGAGAAAACGCACTTAGGAGTCCTCATGACCTCTAAAAAGAAAATACACCTACGAGATCCTCTCGACTCGTAGGGAGAAAAGTCTTTATGAGACCCTCACAGCTCATAAATTTGAAAAGTCTTAGGTGGCAGATCCTAACCCTGTTTCCTAAGCCATCGGTGCCCTACAAGGAGGTCAAGATAGACTATCCGCAGGCCACACTCTCCGAAGTCGAACATCGACAAGGAGGGAAACGATCATTTATGAGTCCTCTCGACTTGTAAGGGAGAAAATTCTCTTGTGAGATCCTTACGACTCTCAAGAGAAAACGGACTTAGGAGTCCTCACGACCCCTAAGGAGAAAATACACCTACGAGATCCTCTCGACCCGTAGGGATAAAAGTCTTTATGAGACCCTCACGGCTCATAAATTTGAAAAGTCTTAGGTGGCAGATTCTAATCCTGTTTCCTAAGCCATCAGTGCCCTACAAGGAGGTCAAGATAGACTATCTGCAGGCCACACTCTCCGAAGTCGAACATCGAAAAGGAGGGAAACGATCACTTATGAGTCCTCTCGACTTGTAAGGGAGAAAATTCTCTTGTAAGATCCTTACGACTCTCAAGAGAAAACGCACTTAGGAGTCTTTACGACCTCTAAGGAGAAAATACACCTACAAGATCCTCTCGACTCGTAGGGAGAAAAGTCATTATGAGACCCTCACGGCTCATAAAGCTGAAAAGCCTTAGGTAGCAGATCTAAACCTGCTTCCTAAGCCATCACTACGCCTCGAAGTATTCAAGACAGAATGTTCTATATCACCTATAGGCTACGCTTACTTAAGGAATATGCCAATAACAAAGCAGAAAATAAAAGGAAGGAGGCAAAAGATTTGTCATTCATACTCGGAAAATTTTTACATCAATAAAGACAATAAACAAAAGCAGCATTATTGAAATGTTTATAAGGGTATAACCTCGGATCCAGGGCATGGATTGAGGAAGTCGAAAGTAAGGCCGTTTAGATTCTTTCTGGCCTTTCTGACCATTCTCGTGTGCATCCTCTCGCGCTCACGCGTGTCAAGATCTTCGGCAATGCCCTCCGCCCTTTGATATGAAGCAATTATCGTTGTCTGTTGAAAAATTTGATGCAAAATATCAATGAGGCTATCTCGCCGTTTCTTCGAGATCAGTCCCGACAGATACAATGAATGCACCTTGTCTTCGGCGTCATCCAACACATTAAGCTGCATGGCCTCGTGAAACCCCGGAAGTGCTCTCCAAATTGCTCCCAGTACGACTTTCAAGAGAGCAGAACGGCGAGGAAGCAACCAACCAACGCGTGCATACAGACGACCCATAATCTCCACACACTGGGCATCTGTAAACTCTTGGTTTTGGTGATGGCCCTATATGCGGATATCCTCATAAGTAATGAACTCATTCAGACTGTATAAATGAACAACTATAGTACCTGAAAGAAACATCATTGGAAGATTAGCAATGAGGAAAAACAGACACAGGGAGTTAAACTCCTCGAGAGCAATGCTCTGCAGACGGGAGTGACACCTGTCAAAATCAGTTATGAGGAGAATTTAAAAAAATTCCCCAAGAACGCTTAGAGCCTTGCTCTAAGAAGATGATGGAATAATCTATCAAAAATAAAATTTCAATTTGATCTTCAAGATCCATGAACAAACTCTTAAAAGTTCTTCTGTTTGATCTAAAAGGAGCAAAGCTCCATTAATGGATTAAGAAATCATAAGCAAGATCCCTTTAGATCTATGATTCCAAGAGAGCAAAGCTCTATTAATAAAACCCTAAAAAGGATTTTCTTTAGATCAAAGATCTATGAAGAGCAAAGCTCTGTTAATGGGTGAAACCCTGAAAGATGTCTCAAAAAGATTTAATTTTTTACCTAATTCGACAAAGTTCTGTCCTTAAAAATTCTTAAGAAGAAGAGCTGCGCTCTGAAGAAGAAAATAAATTTTCAAGAAGGATTGAAGATGAACAGAAGTCTTTTCAAGGGCCAAGGGTCCTATTTATAAGCACTAAACGTCGTTTCAGTTCCTTGGGTGATCCAAGAGTCGAGATGTTGCCACCGCTACACCCACGTGTGGACCCCGTGAGCGCAACGGTGGGGGGAATTTGTTTCCCCAATTAGAGCAAAGCTCTGTTCAGAATTCAAAATTTGAATCACAGCTGCGCTTTTATAAAAGCGCTTCGCTACAACTAGCGCACCCCGTGCAAAGCACATAGACGCTAGCTCTAGGTGCGCTGTGCTCCAAGTAGCGCACCATGTGCAAAGCACGTGTGCGCTAGCGCTAAGAGCGCTGCGCTCCAATTAGCGCACCATGGGCAGAGCGCATAAGCGCTAGCGCTGGAACTAAATGTTCCTCATCGTTAGATCAAAAATCCAACGGATATGATTAAATCATTGGTTAATAAGAATAAAATTCTGTTGAATCTTTCCAAACAGAAAAGATTGTGCCTTGAATTTGGAACACCGTTGGATCAATGATCCAATGGTGATTAAAAATCACTAAAATACAGAACAAATTCTGTAAAGAAGGAAAGATTTCTCAATCTTGTTAAAACAAGAAAATTATCTTCTGTAAACTAGAAGCCCTTGGATCAAGGAACCAACGGTCGGGAAATTCCCAAATCAATTGGAGAATAAATCTCTTTAACTGATTCAACAAATCAGCTTCCCCTATATAAAGGCCCCAAGACTTCAAGTCTAAAGAGAGAGGAACCCCCCATAAATTTTGAGAAAATCTCAAGAAGAAGAAATAGCTCTCAGCAAAAGAAGATTTTTCTTCAAGGTAAATAGAATGGTGATGAACAAAGAGATGAAATCATCTCATAACTAAAGAGAATGTTCCCCTCCGAAAGACGGCGCGACAGACGTCTCGCCTGAGGTTCGGGGCAGATGCTATTTGGTTTTATCCGTCCACCTCTCCGAAGATGCCAAGTTGATTTATGGCACCGTGTATCGAAGGTTTGGGCGGATGCGGCCGATGTAGCAGACATCGTCAGATTCCCCCTCGCTTGAGGGGTTTTTGATTGTGGGGACACTCTTCCCTGCAGGCGTAAGCCCCTGCAGTTAATTACGCTACCGCATTGCGGTAACAACTTTCTCCTTCTCCATATGGTCACTTCGTGTCGTGGGTGTTTGTTTTGTATTTGGTTGCCCGTGGATTGTATACGGAGACTAATTTATGCCGTCGTCCGTAGGACGTGGATTAGTCCAAATCCGTGTTTTCTTACATTTGGGTTTGGGGTTTTGGTTTGAGGATACGTTAGCCGTATTTTAGGCTAAGATCAACTCAAACGTTTGTTAAGGATACGTAGTCCAGTTTGAGACTAAGATCAACTTAACGGGATCGTTTAGATCTGACAAAAGAGCATTTGGGGACTCTATTGTTCCAGTTTAGGGACATAGTGGTCCATTGCATGTATGGCCGTCGGAACCCGTCACCTCTCTGACGACGTTGAAGGATTACAACGACAGATGTCAGAGGAGTTCAGAGATGTACCCTTGAACCAGAGTTGATTGGGGGATTTATATTCCAATTTGGGACTAAAGTCTGTTTGAAGGTTTAAGAATACGTTTGCCATATTTGAGGCTAAGATCAACTTAAACGGTTGTTAAGGATACGTTAGTCCAGTTTGGGACTAAGATCGACTTAACGGGATCGTTTAGATCCGACAAAAGAGCATTTGGTAGCTCTATTGTTCCAGTTTAGGGACATGGTGGTCCATTGCCAGTTTAGGGACATGGTGGTCCAATACTAGTTTAAGGACATAGTGGTCCAATGCCAGTTTAAGGACATAGTGGTCCATAAATTGTATGGTTGTCGGGACCCATCACTTCTCTGAAGACGTTGAAGGATTACAACGACAAATATCAGAGGAGTTCAGAGATGTACCCTTGAACCAATGAGTTGGTTGAAAGAGCAGATGTGCTCAATTCAAGATGATTTGAGGACTTATGGCCAATTTGGGCTAAGTCCAATTATGTTTGAAATATTGGTCCTTTGGGCCATTAGACATTTGTCTGGGTTTAGCCCCTCATCATTCAGCAGTGCTAAACAGAGGTTTGGGAGCTCTGACAACATTTTGTCTTTGATTTCCTTAATTTTGAGATTCATTTGGAGGAGGGACTTTTGCCTATGGAGAACTAGCCAATTTGGCTAAAAGTAGTGTTAAACACTAAAGAACAACAGCGTTAAACACTGGAGATAGAACTCTCAAATTAGTGTTAAACACTAAAAGACAATCAGTGTTAAACACTGGAAATATAATCTTCAATTTAGTGTTAAACACTAGAAACAATCAGTGTTAAACACTGGAAATATAATCCCCAAATTAGTGTTAAACACTAAAGAAAGAGGGGTCACGTGTGGACACGTGATGGCATAAAAAAGTGGGGCCAGATCCCCTTTATTTTGTTCTGCAAACAAGTGTTAAACACTTTTTAATTTTCATAGCCATCACGTGTGGGCACGTGATGTATACCCATGCCCTGTTTTATTAAAAGATTTATTAGGGGTCACGTGGTAACACGTGAGAGCGTCCAAGGGTGGGGCCAGATCTCCTCGCTTTGTTCTGCAAATAAGTGTTAAACACTTTTTGACTTTCTGGCCATCACGTGTTGGCACGTGATAAGCATTCATGCACTGATTTGTTAAGGCATTTATTAGGGGTCACGTGGTAACACGTGAGAGCGCCCAGAGCCAACATTTCCTTTGCTTTAATTCTCATCGTTTAGGAGGTCACGTGGGAACACGTGAGGCATTGCCTCAAAGTTAATTCCTTCTTATTTCCGGGGATCTCTTCAGGGGTCACGTAGGGACACGTGACCTTAGTCTTTTGCATGCATGGAGATCTTTTGAGTTCTCTGTTATTTTTAAGAATTAAATTATTTGTAGGGTTAAACCCTAATTATGACTTTGGAGGAATTAAATTCCTATTGTGCAAGAATTAAATTCTTAAGTAGGTTTAAACCCTAATTTCTTTTTAGAGGAATTAAATTCGCATATATGTAAAAGAATTAAATTCTTGATTAGGGTTAAACCCTAGTTCCATTTTTTTATAGAGGAATTAAATTCCTGTGGATTTGAGAGAATTAAATTCTCAAATTAGGGTTAGACCCTAGTTCTGTTTTGGGAGAATTAAATTCTCTAAACTCAATTCCCCCTCTAAGTTTTGGATCTGCATGGCAGGATCTCAACCCGATGAGAATTAAATTCTCATCCTATGGGGAGATGTGCTCTGTACAGATCTTCAACCAGAAGAAAAACTAAGTTCTTTATTTGCAGAAGAGTTAAACTCTTAAATTTTGAGAATTAAATTCTCTTTTTGAAGTTGATCTTTTTCCCTTTTCTCACCTAGGATTTTCTTTGTTGAGAATTAAAATTCTCCTCTCTCTGTTCTTCTCGCCAAAAAAAATAGATCCCTTCTCTTCTCTTCTTGGCTCCTATTTATAGGAGAAGGAAAAGAATCAATTTGTTTTAGTGAATCTTTCATTGAAAGATTTGATTTGTTTTCATAATTAATATGATCCTTTAGATCACACAGTGAATTTTATTCACCGTTGGATTTTAAATCCAAAGATATTCTGTTTGTTATTTCCTGTGAGATTTTAGGGGAAATCTTTCCTTGTCTAAGATTTTTCCATAAATTAGTGATATTTAATCACCCTTGGATCTTTAATCCAACGGTCCCCATAATCCTTTTCCATTTGGAAAGATTTAGAAGCTTTTAGAATTTAATTTTATTAAATTGTAAGGCTTTCGAAGCCAGTCACGTGCTGCCACGTGACCTTTGGTCACGTGTGAGCACGTGACCCCCAATTGAGTCATTTTCTTAGCGTTTATTTACGCTTCAGTTTTAACCATCACGTGTCAACACGTGACCATTGGTCACGTGTGAGCACGTGACACCTCATTGAGGTATTTCCTTCAGCCATTTGTTTTTATTTCTGTTTTAACTATCACGTGTCAACACGTGACCATTGGTCACGTGTGAGCACGTGACCCCCAATTGGGTCCTTCTTCAGCCGTTTGTTTTTATTTCTGTTTTAACTATCACGTGTCAATACGTGACCATTGATCACGTGTGAGCAAGTGATACCTCATTGAGGTAATTCCTGATTTTTAATTAGGGAACAGTGCATAGCATATTTGCTCATAACTTTTGATCCCGGATGAATTATGAAGCCCATAATATATCAAATCGAAGGGTTTTTCGAGATGCTTCCAATACCTTCAGAATTTAATAGTTCCTCCTTTGGGAGTTTATCAAAATACAGTCCGGAAGATACTGGTTCGCATTTCCTTAAGCGTATCGCTGCCATTTGATACCTTGGACTCTTCTGCGCAGAAATTTTTGGCGGGAACAGAAAAAAGTTCTCTTCTTAAAAGATCATAGATCTACAAAGACCAAGGTCTTTTATAAAGAGATAAAAAATCTCATCATAAGAATAAAGAAGTGCTTACTTCACAGATCATAGATCTATAAGACATTGTCTTTCTGAGATCATGAACATCTCATTATAAATGGGGGAGAATTATTCAATTCTCTTAGGATCACAGATCCATAAAGAAAAAGCCTTTCATTAAAAAGAGATTGATGTATCTCCTATTAGTTAAGAACTTTGTTCTTGGAATCTTAAGACAAAGTCTCTTATCAAAGAAGATAATCTTCATAGCGCAAAATTAACCTAAGAAGAGCCTTAGCGCTCCTAATTTAAAAGTGCCTTAATGCTCTTCATCTAGCGCAAAGTGCTGTAATAGTACTTCAAACACAGCGCACAGCACTCATTGGCTAGCACTCAGCGCGCCACGTGCTCCTCACATGTGCGCTGCATTACTAAAAGCGCTTTGCGCTCATTATATGGCACCAAGCGCCTCAACGCTTCAATTACAGCGCATCAGCACTCTTTACTTAGCGCAAAGCGCTAAACGCATTAGCGCTTAACATCTGGTGCAAAGTGCCAAGTGCACAAGCGCTTTAACCATAGCGCGCTGCACCCATCGACTGGCGCTAGTGCCGTGCACGCTATATACTTTTATGTGCGCTTGGGCAAAACATAAATTGTTCTCTGGATAAGTCCTAGAGCTGTGATGAATGCTTAGCATTATTAAAAGGGCAGAGCCCAAATAAAGGCCTAATGGCCAGAACAAAAATAAAATGTTAAACATTTTAACTGGACTTAGCCCAATTCTGGCTATAAGTCCTCAATTTAAATTGAATTGAGCTCATCTGTTCTTTCAACCAATTTACACCCGGTTCGAGGGTACATCTCGTTACTCCTCTGATATCTGTCGTTTTAATCCTTCAATGTATTCAGAGAGGTGACGGGTCCCGATAACCACACATTTCACGGACTGTGGGGTCCTTAAACTCATGGACTACGATGTCCTTAAACTTTATAGACTACGATGTCTTTAAACAAGACTGTGGGGTCCTTAAGCCCATGGACTACGATGTCCTTAACCTTGACCGGGATATCTTTAAACTAACAATGGACCACCATGTCCCTAAACTGGTAATCGACCGAAATGTCCCTAAACTAAACAATAGAGCCCAAATGCTCTCTTGTTGGATCTAAATGATCCTGTTAAGTTGATCTTAATCTGGAAATTAGACTAACGTATCCTTAATAAACGTTTAAGTTGATCTTAATCCAAAATAAGATTAACGTATCCTTAAACTAAAACTCCGAACCCAAATCTAAGAAAATACATATTTGGACTAATCCACGTCCTACGGGCGACAACATAAATTAGTCTCCGTATACAATCCACAGGCAACCACAAACAAAACAAACATCCGCAACATGAAGTGACCATTCGGAGAAGGAGAAAGTTGTTACCGCGATGCGGTAGCGTAATTAACTGCAGGGGCTTGCACCTGCAGGGAAGAGCGCCTCCACAATCAAAAACCCCTCAAACGAGGGGGAATCTGACGAAGTCTGCTACATCGGCCGCATCCGTTTAAGCCTTCGATACATGTTGCCATAAATCAACTTGGCATCTTCGCAGAGGTGGACGGATAGCACCAATTTGTTGGATATAGTGCCCTCAAAGTCAATTATTGGATCGCAGGCACGTGATTGCAATGATTGAGGGAGGACCTATACGATATGACTGTCTTACTCGAGATGATAGTATGCTATCTGGTTTGTCTTTATCATCGTATACATGCTTTAGTTCACTATTGCATGATGATAGAGCCCATAGGATTCTTGCTTGACTGCCAGCAGTATGATGGCGATCATATATGTGGGAGCTGGGGGTCTATAAGCACATCCTTAAATGTCCATAGTCGTGGGAGTATCGAGACTGGGCATCGATACTCCAGTGTAGACTGGTGTATACTTATCTAGACCCTGACGAGGGGCCGTGGCCGGTCTCACAAGCCATTGGTGTTAGTTGTTCACCTAAGATAGTATACAGGTGCTCATTGGGTTATGAGTACACTGGACGGACTCGTCGGGAACATGCTAGTTGGTATTATACCTACAGTCAGATAGCAATTCCCTGGTGACATGTGTACAGGTTAGTCTGTCGACCTGAGATCGTCATTTATCTCGTGTGAGTTCCCACTGTGCTTTGATTACTACCCTACCACGGCTCAAAGGAGTCGTGCAAACAGGTTTTAGTTGGGTACAGTCCCGAGCCACATGGAGGCAGTGAGTGGATCGTCGGGGATTCGTCTCTCCCGGTATTGGGGGTTGATGTCGCACAGTGCACGGGTGGCCATCACTAGAAATCCTCGGCCGGGGTAGTGGAGAATTACTGATTTAGATCAGTGGTTTCTCAGGTGGTGATGGGTTCCATACCGACACGAATTATCGCGTTATTAGGGGTCTGACTTTATCCACCCCCTAGACTCGATATGCGATACTCTTAGACGAACGGACCGGACTGTACGGATATTGTCACTGTCAGGCTCAGTAGGGTTTCTGGATGAGTTCGCTCGTCAGCTTCCCTTCCGATCAATCCATAGGCAACCGTTACGTACAACTTGTACCTCTGACGTGCTAGTGGTTATACCCAGTGCCAGTGTGTTGATGAGTCATTAGAGTCCCTCACAGACAGTTTCCCAAGTTCGGGCGAAACGTTGTAGAGGCCGTATGGTTTTATGACAGGCTTCGGAAAATGCACGTGCGTTTTCGCACGTGTCATTTTTCGTGCAGATAATACTGGTGGGCTTTGGTTTAAGCCGGATCCGAGTATTATACTGTGTAGATATAATATCTTTGTCTCAGTTGCATTTGTATTCGGTCGTAATACAAATGCGGGTATGTTTATACTGTTACGGGGTTATCCTGAAATCGTTTCGGGGTCGTTTTTTGGAAGTCGCCAGTTTCCTGTTTTCTATCACCCGTCTTTAACATTCGGTTAAATGCGGATTTTTCTTTTCGTCATGAGGGTGTGTCATGAGAGTGTGGAAGGTTCTAGAAGCATCTAGAAGGTGACTAGGATGATGAGGTGTTTAGTGACTCATTAGTGCATTTATTGTTCATTTAATGGATGATGACTAGGTTAGATGATTCATGGTTTTCATTAAATGTTAATGCAAGGTGGATAATGACTCATTATCACTCATTTAATGTTATGGTTACTCTCCCCTCTCCTACACTCATCTCTCCCTCTTCTAATGTGGCCGACCATTCCTAGTGTGGAATGATAGTTGCTTGAAAAAGATTATGATAGTTTTGGTGCATATAAATTAGATGTGATCAATTTCTAATTTACCCGATTCCAAAAGGCAATTTCATTAACCGTTCATCCATAGTTTTGGATATAACGAGACAAAGTGTTCTACTTATTCTCTACATCAATCTTGGTCATCTCTTTTAGCAAACATGATGATCGAGTTGCCTCGGTTCAGAGGCGGGAGCCTATTTAAAGATCCGTTGACGTGGTGCCACCTGGACGATAAGACTGGAGATCGAGAAGATCGAAGCAGCCGCAACAAAGCGTAGGATGATGGTTGAAGACCGAAGGACTCGGATCGTTCGGTATAACATTTCTACCCACTTTGTACTTTGTTGGTTTAGCAATAATGGCAGATCCGGATTATAGTGTACGATAGCGCTAGTTAAAAAGTTTTTGTTCCGTATTTGGCGTCTGAAAGATGGCCGGGACGCTACCATAGACTTACACAATTAGCATCTTCCCCGAATTTCAGGCTAGACGGACCTGCGCGGTCGCGTCTCCGTGATTCGGAGAGAAACAGAGATGTGAGATCTTAAAAATCTCTTCTTTTTGAGATCTGATTGAAGATCTAAGTTCCTCTTTGTGGGTTTTGTGGTGGAAAACTATTTAGTTTTATAAAAGGAAGAGTAAAACTCTTGATTTAATTCAAAGGAAAGAAGAAGATTTTAGAACCTTGAGGAAGGAGAAACATCTCAGATCTAGATTTGTTCTTGGAGAGAAAAAAAAGTTCTTAGGATATTTTCATTATCCTTGCTTTTATAGGCTATATATTTTACACATAACCCCTTGGCCTTCATAAAATGGCATTTTGCCTATCTCATGGCTCATGTGCCATTTCTTTTTGCACATAAGCCATGAGCTTTACAAAAATTTGGTTTTATACCCATTTTGCATACATTCATGCATAAAAAATTACATAAAAATTATTTATTACATGATCTATATTTTGGCATGGAGGAGGCTGGCCGCGGGCTCGACTTGGACATGGGCCCGCTTGACACTGGGCTTGGGCCCACTTGGCTTGGGATTGACCTTGACTTTGACTCAGTCAACCGGGGTGCAAATTTTGACCCCAACAAAGTGCCCCCCATCAATAAATGCACACCGCACATTTGAGTTGTGTGCATAAAATTGATGGATCTTGAAGCTGAACTTCGAGGTGGAACATCATTCCGGGGGCGGAGCATCATCCCGGGGAGCATGATTACCGGGGATCAGAGCATCATTCTGATTCGCGGAGCATAATTCCAGGGTCAGAGTATCCCTTGGGGAGCATGATTCTCAGGGATCGGAGCATCATTCCGATTTGCGGAGCATGATTCCAAGGATCAGAGCATCATTCCGAAGTGCAGAGCATGATTCCAGGGATCGGAGGAGATCGGAGCATCTTTCTGAAGTGAGAAGCATAATTCCAAGATCGAAGCATCATTTCGAAAGGCGGAGCTTGATTCCAGAGATCGGAGCATCATTCCGAAGGGCGGAGCATGATTCCAGGGATCGCAGCATCATTCCGAAGCGTGGAGCATAATTCTAAGGATCGGAACATCATTCCAAAGGGTGGAGCATAACTCCAGGGATCGGAGCATCATTCTGAAGAGCGGAGCATGATTCTAGGGGATCGGAGCATCATTCCGAAGCGCGGAGCATAATTCCAAGGATCGGAACATCATTCCGAAGGGTGGAGCATGATTCCAGGGGATCGAAGCATCATTCTGATGAGTGGAGCATGATTCCAGGGATCGGAGCATCATTCGGAAGAGCGGAGCATGATTCCAGGGGATCGGAGCATCATTCCGATGAGCGGAGCATGATTCCAGGGATCGGAGCATCATTCCGATAGGCGGCAGATATTCTGACCGAAGCATAATTTCGATGCAGAGGTTAATTCCCAGGCGAAGCATAATTCCGACAGGGAAGGCAAATACTCCGAGGCGAAGCATGATTTCGACATAGGGTATATTCTGAGACGGAGCATGATTCCGACGCAGAGCTTGTTGGCCGACTTGATTCCAAGAAGAAGCATAATTTCGACAGGGAAGGCAGATACACCGAGGCGAAGCATGATTTCGACACGGGGTGCACATTCTGAGATGAAGCATGATTCCGACGCAGAGCTTGCAGGTTGACTTGATTCCGAGGGGGAGCATAATTCTGACGAGTAGGTTGTTGGTTGATTCCGAGCCGAAGAATAATTCCGACAGGGAAGGCAAACACACCGAGGCGAAGCTTGATTTCGACGCGGAGGACACTCTGAGACAAAGCATGATTCCGGCGCAGAGCTTGTTGGTCTACTTGATTCCGAGGCGGGCTTAATTCCGACGAGGAGGTCGCTGGTTGATTCCGAGCCGAAGCATAATTCCGACAGGGAAGGCAGATACACCGAGGCGAAGCCTGATTTCGACGCGGGGTACACTCTGAGACGAAGTATGATTCTGACGCAGAGATGGTTGGTTGATTTGATTCCTAGGCGGAGCATAATTCCGGCAGGGAAGGTAGATATCCCGAGGCGAAGCATGATTTCGACACGGGGTAAATTCTGGGACGGAGCATGATTCCGCCGCAGTGGTTGTTGGTTTGATTTGATTTGGGTTGACATCAGCATCGCTACACTGGAATATGGTACCAGGAGCGAATCATCATTTGCCATGAATGGATTTGAGGATTTCGGTTTTGGTTTGGCATCTGCATTACTGCACTGGAATAAAGCCAGGAGCAACTCATCATTTGCCCCGGGAGGACTTGGGAACTGGTTTTTTTTTGTTTGGCATCAGCATCGCTACACTGGAATATGGTACCAGGAGCGAATCATTATTTGCGCTTGCTTATCAGGAAGCGATGGCTTAGTAGATAGGTTTTAGGTCCCCATCACCTAAGACTTTTCAATTTTGTGAGCCATAAAGGTCTCACAAAGCATTTTCTCCCTACGGGTCGTAAGGATCCCGCAAGTGTGTTTTCTCCTTAGGAGTCGTGGGGACTCCTAAGTGTGTTGCTCCTTTGTGAGTCGTAAGGATCTCACGCGGGAATTTTCTCCTCACAAAGTCGAGAGGACTTTGTGAGTGTATTTCATCTCTTTTTCACGAGTTTGCGCCCTTTCGGGTTTTCACAAACTCGCCGGCAGTCCTGCTGTTTTTACTCACGGAGCCCTTTTAAGTTTTCATCCGTGCCCATTTTGCTTGTGGACAAACCTTTTTTATTATTTTTATTTTTATTTTATTATCTTTGGTGGGACTTTGAATGTGGTCTCACCGGTAGGACTTGGGAGAGATTGGGGTTGTTTTACGCCCTTGGATTGCATACGGTTTTGCAGGATGTATGATCCAGACCGTAGGGTCGGAAAAATTTCGGGACTTTGTCGGCGTCTGCATCGCTGCACTGGAATATGGTACCAGGAGCGACTCATCATTTGCCATTAGGGTATGGGATTTGGAACTTGGTTGGCGTCTGCATCGCTGCACTGGAATATGGTACCAGGAGCGACTCATCATTTGCCACTTGGGAATTGGAATTTAGAATTTGGTTGGCGTCTGCATCGCTGCACTGGAATATGGTACCAGGAGCGACTCATCATTCTCCATTTAGGGATTAGGATTTGGAATTTGGTTGGCATCTGCATTGCTGCACTGGAATATGGTACCAGGAGCGACTCATCATTCGCCATTTAGGGATTGGGATTTGGAATTTGGTTGGCGTATGCATCGCTGCACTGGAATATGGTACCAGGAGCGACTCATCATTCGCCATTTAGGGATTGGGATTTGGAATTTGGTTGGCGTATGCATCGCTGCACTGGAATATGGTACCAGGAGCGACTCATCATTCGCCATTTAGGGATTGGGATTTGGAATTTGGTTGGCGTATGCATCGCTGCACTGGAATATGGTACCAGGAGCGACTCATCATTCGCCATTTAGGGATTGGGATTTGGAATTTGGTTGGCGTATGCATCGCTGCACTGGAATATGGTACCAGGAGCGACTCATCATTCGCCATTTAGGAATTGGGATTTGGAATTTGGTCGGCGTCTGCATCGCTGCACTGGAATATGGTACAAGGTATGACTCATCATTCACCATTTAGGGATTGGGATTTGGAATTTGGTTGGAGTCTGCATCACTGGAATATGGTACCAGGAGTGACTCATCATTCGCCACTTGGGGATTAGGGAGCGATGTCTTAGGAGACAGGTTTAGATCTCTATTTCCTAAGGCTTTTCAATTTTATGGGTCGTGAGGGTCCCATAAAAGCATTTTCTCCCGACAAGTCATAAGGATCCCGCAGGTGTATTTTCTCCTTAGGAGTCGTGAGGACTCCTAAGTATGTTTTTCCTTTATGAGTCGTAAGGATCCCACAAAGGTTTGTTCTCCCCATGTATCGTAAGGACACATGAGTGGGTCATCCCAATGGAGCATAATTCCAAAGGCGGAGAACAGCCGCGTAACTGGTGATTGCAGTGGGGCATGGGTATGACGAGAATTATTTGAGCCCGTGGATTGTATACGGCAGTCAATTTGGGGACTGGCCGTACGGCGGGAAATTTTTTGGGAGTTTGAATTTTGGTTGGCGTCTGCATCACTGCTCTGGAATATGGTACCAGGAGCGACTCATCATTCGCTACTTTTTTTGTTTTTTTTTGTTTTTTTGTTTTGTTTTTGTTTTACCGCGATTGCTCTATCATTTCAGCTTTTCTTATCGCGAAGGTCGCGATTGTCTTATCATTTCGGCTATTTATTCGCGGTTACCCCATCATTTCGGCTTTATTTTCATTTTTATTTTTACTCGCTGATTTTTATTGCGAGTTGCCCCATCATTTCGGCTCTTCTTTATTTTTCATTTATTTACACATTTTTTTGTTTATTTACATATATTATTTTTTTTACATTCCCAGTTTAACGACTTAGAGGTCGACTGTTCCCAGTTTAATGACGTGGTGGTCGATTGTTTTCAGAGAAAGGTAGGTGTCTGAGAGAATCAGTTTCACGAAGAACTTCGGTCTCCGTTTGTATGAAATTGGCGGTCGCAGCTGGACTGTTTGTTAACACGCCTTTAGACAGTTCTATCTCTCCTGCCTTGTATTGGTTTTCGACCCAATCTTTGAAGACGAAGCAGTCCTCAATGGCATGACCTATCACTTTATGATAGGGGCAGTATTTGGAGTCGTCGGTCATATTCGCTTCTTGCGGTCTTTTTGACTCTGGCAATTGTAGACCGTTCCTCAGGGCATTTTTGAATATTTTACGGATTTTGTCCCTTCTGACGGAATAGACCTTATCCAGCTTCTCTTTCAGTGGAGATTCACCTCCCTCTCCGAACACTGGCTTCCTAGGCTAGTTGGCATTAGGCTCGCTAATCCCTTGCTTATTTCGGTTAGCCGAGGCATTGAAAGATTCAGAATCATCGGAATTTCCGCCTTTGCGATTATCGTCCTTTTGGTTTCTGCAGGACCTATTGTTATTTTGGGAATCCGAGGAGGACTCCTTCTTTGAGCGCTCCAGCATCTGAACTTTCCTGGTCAGCTCCTGGAATGTTTTGAGACCCGCAGTGCATAGAAACAAGGTCATCCAATTATTGAGATTTCTGACGATTAGACTGACAGATTGGTCCTGCTCTATCGGCGGTTCATATTTGACGGAGTGATTGCGCCATCGGGTTATAAAATCCGTGCTGCTTTCATTGTTCTTTAGCTTGGTCCTTACGAGGTCGGCGATGGTGATTTTATCGCTGACGCTCATGAACCTTTGCCGAAACAGAGACTCCATTTGGACGAAAGTTGTGATAGAGCCATCCGGTATGCTCGCGTACCAGTCGAAAGCAACATCGGTCAAGCTATTAACGAACTGGCAGAGGAGAAGCTCATCATTTCCCCCAGTGTTCCCGCATGAGGCTTTAAAATGGGTGACGTGCTGATTCGCATTTCTCGTCCCATCAAATCTTCCGAATTTAGGGATGATATAGCCGTTAGGAAATTCTACCAGATCATACTGAGCAGGATATGGTCTCCCACTACTGCTGATATCTTTTTGCGCTTCGGCTTCGGCCACCAATGTTTTTACTTTGCTGGCAACCAAATCCATGATTTGATCTTGAATTAGCGGGCTACTGTCATCGGTAGCCAAGACATTTCCCGAGGTAGGATGCGACTGATTTTCATACGGTCCGCCCACTTTTGGATTTGAGGGAACGGGCGTCGGCTGTTTCGGGACACCGTTTCCCGGTTCATGAGCAGAGCCCTACGCTTGATTGGGTAGCTGAGAGGCAAGTTAGGCCGTAAGCCGTAAGACGACATTTGTTAAGTCGTCGATCTTTGAGTAAAACTTGGCCATCTCCTTGTCTTTACTTCTGAGCTGTTTTCGGAGCTCTTGGAGAAGTTGCTGCTCTGCGGTCTTAGGCTGGAAAGTTGGCTCATCTTCGCTTTCCGAGCCCGACTCCTCATGAACTGAGAGCTCTCTCTGCCTATCAGCCTCACTGGGAGGATTTTCATCACCCTCCGGAGGATGCTGATCTTGAAAAGTGACAGCCATATTCACACCTGGTTGGATTTGAGATGCGGTGGCCCCATCGTTGCTTTTTCTGCGAAGGTTTTCGCTGGGACGTGTGCTCAACATGTAGACGGTGTAGATAACACATTCAGCCATCCCCTCATCTTTGGCGGGGTAACCCTGTTCCTCGCACCTCATGAGGTTCAGCCTAGCAGGAGTCCTAGCCCTTTTGTTGGCTCTATATCTGAGCCTTTTCTTCCTTAACTTCTCAATTTTAAGGGCTTGGCGGGCATCTGTTTCCTGGGAAGCCACTGTGAGTTGATTAGCGGGGAGCTTAGAGAAGACACCCGATCGAGCAGTTGACAGGGACATCGCCGGAGCTTTCTCGAGATACCTTGTTGCTTTGTTGGTGTTAATGGCCTTGCCCCCAGCTGGGGCCAAGGAGAGCAGCTCAAACACCGACTTGAGTTTGAGTTGGGATGCCTTCGAGACCACCACATTTGGCCTCTTGCATTTCGAGACTGGTTTGTCTGTCACCGGGGCTTGAGGAGCTGGGATGGCTTAGCTGACACAAACAGAATAGAGCCAAATGGTAGCGGCGGCTCCTCCCATTATCGCCCGAGACTGGCCGGAAGGACCGTCCTGGAGTCTATCATCATCGTGTAGGAGACGGGAGCTGTGTCGAGGGCTGAGTTTATCCTTGGAGACATTTTCGCTGTGACCGGAGATTGCAATTTGAAATTTGTTAACCTGCACAAAGAAGCATGATTTCAGTACAGGCAGTCAACATGTATATTGATTGAGTTCGCATAAACGTTTAACTCGAATTATGGGAGGAGAGATTGGTCCCACCGGGCATGCCAGAATCTGTAGGGTTTTTTTCATCACCCCATTAAGATGGGAATACACGCGTGCTTGTCAAGCGTATTACAGATTCCCCCTGCCTAAGGTAGGCCGGGGTTTATTGATTGTAGGGATCCGAATCTCTGGCAGCCGCGGACTAAGCTGCCGTTAATTACCCCTCACCTTTGGAGCGAGGGAACCTCCGATTGACGGGTTAAACTGGCCATGCGAACTCAATGTGTAGTGTACGTGTGTTTTGTTTTGGAGGGGGCTTGGATATATCGGGAGCCACTCAGAGTTTTTATGGGGGTCCCTCTACCCGGATAGCAGGCTAGGGGTCAAGGGGGCTAGCAGCCCCCTTGCGGGGTGCGGGGCAGCGCCCCGGCCCAAATTTTTTTTGGGAGGGACAGTGTTGTAGAGTATGTGTGTGTGTGTATACATATATATAAAAAAAAGAAAGGGAAAGGGCATCCAAAGGATGCATGGGGAAAAGCGCCGGCGCTTTGGATTCTAGCGCTTTGAGCGCAAGAGCGCTAGCGCAGTGAGCGCTAGCGCCCCACGTGTCAGTACGTGGGCACTCGGGCGCTATCGCTTTGGGCGCTAGCGCTCTCCACGTGTCAGCACTTGGGCGCTCGGGTGCTAGCGCTTTGGGCACTAGCGCTCTGAGCGCAAGAGCGCTAGCGCTCCATGTGTCAGCACGTGGGCGCTCGGGCGCTAGTGCTTTGGGTGCTAGCGCTCTGAGCGCAAGAACGCTAGCAATTTGAACGCCAGCGCCCTACGTGTCATCACGTGAGTGCTCGGGCGCTAGCGCTTTGGGCACTAGCGCCTTGAGCGCAAGAGTGCTAGCGCTTTGAGCGCTAGCGCTCCACGTGTCAGCACTTGGACGCTCAGGAGCAAAAAGGGACTTGGTCCCTACAATGGGAGTTGTACTCCCAGAAAAGAGCACTTATTATTTTGTGTGTGTGTGTGTGTGTGTTTGTGTGTATGAATAGTTAAACTCCAAGGATGTTTTGAAGCTGATGAAGAGCTTCTCCCCTTGAGCCCTAGTTCTTCCCCAAAGTGGGGTTTCTGGAGATGGGTCTCCTTCTTCCTCCTCTGTTGGCAGGATCTTGAAGATCAAGAGATGTGAGGTCTTAAAAATCTTTTCTTTTTGAGATCTGATGGAAGATCTAAGTTCCCCTTTGTGGGTTTTGTGGTGAAAAACTATTTAGTTTTATAAAATGGAGGGTAAAACTCTTGATTTAATTCAAAAGAAAGAAGAAGGTTTTAGAACCTTGAGGAAGGAGAAAGATCTCAGATCTAGATTTGCTCTTAGAGAGAAAAAAAAGTTCTTAGGATATTTTCATTATCCTTACTTTTATAGGCTATACATTTTACACATAGCCCCTTGGGCTTTACAAAATGGCATTTTACCTATCCCATGGCTCATGTGCCATTTCTTTTTGCACATAAGCCATGGGCTTTACAAAAATTTGTCTTTATACCCATTTTGGATACATTCATGCATAAAAAATTACATAAAAATTATTTATTGCATGATCTATATTTTAGCATGGACGAGACTGGCCGCGGGCTCGACTTGGGCATGGTCCCGCTTGACTTGGGCTTGGGCCCACCTGGCTTGGGGTTGACCTTGACTTTGACTCGGTCAACCGGGATGCAAATTTTGACCCCAACACTACCAAGCTTCTCATGCAAGCTTCATAACAACCTAGCTTCTAGTGGAAGATAAACGTAGCTTCTAGTGGAAGATAGGGAGTACTATAGAAGGAGACCTAGGGTTACATTACAAAGGTTGTTGAATATTAAGCCAAACCATACACAAGTTGAGTGACACAACTTGTGATCCAAACCCTAAACCAAATCCAATTCTGTCACGACCCGAAAGTACGGAACGTGACCGGCACTTAGATTACGAAGCGTCTAGAGGCGCCACGTAACCTAAGTAAGCCGAAGCCCAGAAATCTAAACCATAGAAGAAGAAGAAGAAGAAGAAGAAAAAGAAAACAAGTTTAAAAGCATCAGCAATTTTCCCAAAAATTTCGGCAGAGTCTCCTCTGTAAAAACTGGCCCCCAAACGGGTACAACAAGTATAATATACATAAACAATAAAAAGCATCCCCAAACGGGTGCTAGCTCAACGCCAACAGGCGGAGACAACCACAACAATCACAATAATATACAACGCCAAAGGGCGAGGCTCAAATCTCAAAAGAAAACAAAAACCACCAGATCAGAATAACACATGCGCGACTCTAAGGTCGAAATAAACAACTGGTCCAATAAACTTATCAAGTAATACAAATATGGTTGATGGAGCTTACTAGATACAAATGAAAGAATAAAAGTACAATGGTGGTTCGGATACAAGTGAACCAACCTACCATGCAAATCACCCTGAAGAAAAGATGTGCCAACAAGCTGCCACGGAAACCTGTACATCGAACCTGTAAAGAATTTGGCACAACGGGGGTGAGTTGCCAACTCGTGAGTAGAAGACATCTACGAAAAGAAATCGAATGCACGACGCTATCCTAGGTCATAATAATACACTACTATATCCCAAACATCTAGTAATAGCAGGGTAATACTACGTGTAAGTGCAATTACTCCGTGTCGTGTCAGTGCCTCATATAGTACTATGTCATATGAATGAAATGCATGCACCATGAATGTAAAGTAACAAATCCTGAAATCCAGATATGTATGTATGTGAATCTTTAGCTGTTCTCATAGTAGAATGTGTATAAGAATCTGAAATCTCAATAATGAAATCCATGAAAATCCGTGTCAAGCATCGACACAAAACATGAAATATCAAGCCTCAATATCTCGGGCTCCGTCAGTCCGGATCGGCCCATATCATCAAATCTCACGACAACGGTCGGTATCCTCCGGATATCCGCCGCGCCAGACATCACCGGTAGGTAGCCTTCCCCTGCCAGGCTCATCGTCTACAACTCGATCTTCTTGCCCCGGGGTACCATACCGGGCCCACCATGTACCCGAGACGGTTCATCCACTCCTCGAATCGGGTCTCGAAATCCATCAGAAAACACGAAATCTCATGGTGGACGACACATACATCACGAGAAAACCGCATCTTATTTAAAAAGAAAGGAGGAGAGAGAGAAAAGTTTTTATATATATTCTTGCGGTTTTCCCCAAAAATCCAGAAATCTCAAATCATGAGTAGTATATGATAAATGTCGGCATATGCTCATAATACTGTGCGATAACATGAAAATATGAATGCAGGAATGTCTAAGTTATGAATATCATGTCTACACTAACATCCGAGAGTAATCACAATATTATATCGGTTTAGTTGTTAACTGATTCTATCAACAAAAAAAATAATATGATCTAAAGTGTACGTGACATAGCAATTACCGATGATGATGTGTGTGAGCCGGCAAATAAGTGTGCGTGGAATATGCGCATCATCGGTAATGGTGCTGGTGTCCTAACAGGTAAGGTTTATACTGTTATAGCAACATATATATGAACATGCAACATTATAATTACAGTGTGAAAGTAAAGACGAATGTGCGTTATCCACTCATTTAATATACTTATACTACTACCACTATATGACTCAACCCTAACCTAGTGTCCATCTAACCTCCTAAGAACTAGTCATTAAGAAACTAAAGTCTACCTAAGGTCTGAATCAATATCTCTAATAGTCGGCGATCCCGCCTCAATAGCGTCACGTACGTAGTACGGCTTCCTCGAATCAAGAGTGCGGATCAATCATCAAATCTAAGCCTCGTACGGTAACATCCATCGTACGGCATCCCAATATCGGGGTACGGTCAAGTATCTCCTAGGTGTCTCATCATTCGTATAATGTCATCCTCAGGAATGTCATGTCCTATGTATCATGTTGTGATTAAGTCATACGGATATCATATCGTCCTCAAGTCACACCTCTATAGTATCGACATCAGGTCGCACCTATGTGATATCGTAATCAAGTCATACATATCCCATATCACAATCAGTCACGAGTTATAGTCCGGGTTCTAGCGTCCCATGTACATCAATATCACCACCACTCCTTATAACTTATATATTCATGTTCACTATCTCATTCTCTAATGATCCGCTAACATTTTATTTCGACTGTATAGTCAAGAATCACGGCATCAAGCCCAGTTATACTGTTTCATCATACCTCGGATATCATATCACATCAATGAATCACCTATACGTGTTGTATATATATGTATATACCTATACCTAGTTCTATATATATACACATACACGTATCCCATTTCGAATTTCAGTGTGTGCGTGGGTGTGTCTCTATCTGAAACCTACGAATCTCTTCCAAGGTACTCATCCTCTGATATGGCTTTCCTAAATCGGTCTAGTCCAGCCTAGGGTCAATACTAGGGTCCTACTAGGGTCACGTCTGGTTTCCTAATGTCAATAGGTACTAATCCTATTCTACGTTGCGGGGGTGCTAAACGCCATCCACCCGACTTTCCCCCGTAGATATGCATCTACTCACCTGGTCCATGTCAGCCGAAGACGGTGTCGCCATCCTCCTCTTCATCGCCCGCAGTCCACGTGGGGGTACCTAGACGCAAACATATAAAGAGCATCGTAACTAGAATCACGTACAATAGTCAAACGATACAAAGAACAATCATAGGTTAAAACCTATGTCCCGTCCAAGCAAAAGAACCAAATACCACTCGATATCGGCGTACAAACTCCGATGGATCGAGATAAGTATCAACAGATAACTCATAGGTTTAAAACATATTACTTATATTGCAAAATATGATCAAATTCATCGAAACACTAAAATCGATCAAATCGTCCGTTTCCGAAAAACCCGAAAATGCCAATTTACCGTTTTTCAGGAAAACTTGACATTTAAATGAAACCAATGGTCATAAAACTCATTAAATAGCATAACTAGACTATACAACCCCTTACTATATTTTTATTGCACAATTTTGCATTAGTTTGAAATTTCAAGTTTGCAACCATTAGCAATTTTCAACACCTTTCAAGAAAAATTCACCATTCCACTACAACACTTGATTTTGTATGAATTAATGTATCAAACTATAATTTACAATGATAAGGATATAATGAAACCTTAATTTATATTTTAAATCTCATTTATTTAATAATTTCCAAAAAATAGTTAGCAAAATAGCAAAATTTTATCAAAATTTATCAATTATCAATAATACTAGTAACTAAACTAAGTTTTTCCATTCCTTTAACATGTCAATATCCTCATTTAAACAACAATCTATTGTTACAAACATTCATTGGAATTTATCTCACCAATATATAAAATATATAGAAATCTAGTTTGCTAAAAAAAAATGGTTTAATTTAACCATTTTGGATAAACAATGTACAATCTATCCTCCATACAAGAATCTCCACTTCTAAAAATGTTAAACTAGTTATAATAACCCTAATTAATTAATAAAAATCATAACTTTATTTTACAACCCTAACTTGAATTTTTAAAACTTAGAATTAGAATTAATTCATTAAATCAATTTATGCTAGAATGAAACATTAATTAACAATAATTCAAAAGAACAAGATTTATACCTTCACACAAGAAATCCAAACATGAAAATGAGCCTCAAAAATACATGCTTTCCCACTCCAAATTCCATATGAAAATGAGCAAAGAATGAAGGATAGGAAATAAATAGGTTTTTTGTGGATTTTTAATTGAATTTTGATGTATTTTTGATGGATTTTAGCAACAAAAGAAGAGAGGGAAATGGGGGGGCTGCCTAGAGGAGGAGGCCGGCCATGTTTTGGAGAAGAGGGAGAGAAAGAAATGAGTCATGAATCATGTAGAAACTTCCTCCAAATATCATCATCTTTATGTCTTTTCAACCTTTATGCATTTTCCTTTTCTTTTCTTTTCAAAAAAACAAATTTCTAGAAGGCACTTGAAGAATGAAGTGAGAGGGGCTGCCAAGATCAGCCAAAAATAGTGTGAGGGAGTAAAATATAGTGTGGTTTTGTTTGGGAAAAGATAAAAGTTATACCGCACTCCGTTTGCACTAATTTCACCGAAAAAAAACCTTTTTCTTCGATATTTTCTATCACCGGATAACAACCCTATTTCAATTCAAAAACCACATGATAAAATTTTGTTTAATGTATAATGATGCACAAAATTTGTTTGAACTCATTCCAGTTTGTAATTTTCCTGAATTAAATGTATTAGTGACGGCTTAAAATAATATTAAAATAATTAATTTCGGAAAAATTTTCAGAAATTTTGAAATGTCACCAGTGGCTCAATAAACACCAAATACTAGCAATTACATAATTAGAATATTTATTTTTAATTTTAAAATAAAGATATTTGTATTTTGACTTTTTACAGAAAACCCCCTTATTTTGCCGATTTTCCGAAATTTCACCAAAACGATTTTCACAATGTTACAATCTTTCCCCCTTAAAGAAATTCGGTCCCCGAATTTAAATTAAAACTCCCCCTCCAAACACTAAAACATTTAGCAAACACTCAAATCGTCGGGGCTCCGAAATTATCAATACATAACAAAAATCAACTCCGTCAAGCATAATGCAATCATCGGAGTTATGGCGAGAATAAAATATCAAAACCCAATATGAAAACCATCCTAATATATCTCAATCTATAACTTATTTATAGTGTGCATCACAGTAAAACCGTTCAAATATCCGGATAAGGGAATATGCAAACCCCTTTTTGAAAATTGCCGTGTGATGCACGTGTCACGGCATAAGTAGCAGACGTTTATTTAAAAAAAATAACTATATATATATATATCTTTTATTTAACATACACGTCCCGCCTGGTTACTAAATCAAATAATAATCATTATGAAAATATACTGCTCAAACTGAAATCAATCCCAATCACATCAATAAAATATCATGTGCGTCCGGTGCGCACTGAAATCGAAACCAAATACAGATACCATGAATACCCACAAAACAAAACTAAGTGCAACAGGTGTGCACCAAAAACATCTGTCAAGTGCAACGGGTGTGCACGACTCAACATCAGGTGCATCTAATCTGTACAAAACCCCGATTTAGTGCATCTGGTGTGCACAAAATCGCATTAAGTGCGCCAAGTCTGAGCAAGAATCCTAATCAGGTGTACATGGTGCACGAAAACATACATCGAATATCAAAATCGAAATCACAGCACAAAAATGCATGAAAACTAGGTCGAAACATATGTCAAAATCATGTGTAACCCCTATGCACGAAATCAACTCAAAATCTCAAAATATGTAAAACCAAATCAAGTGTACTGGGTGTATACTAAGCAACATTAATACAACTGATATATGAAACACAGATAGAATATAATGAAGGTACACATAAGAAATACCAATCGTAGAACAAAGTCCTCAAAATACAAAAATCCAATCAACGAAAATAGAAAATTCAAATCACTAAATCACAATCGTAGCCACTATCGTCAATGTGCGCCTCTTCCCTCTGATGTCGACTGCTTCAAACTCGTTCCTTCATAGGTGTGCTGACTGCGCTACCAACGGCAATACTCGTGTCTAGAGCCTCCCACATAGTCGATCCCTTCACTTGATATCCGGACTACATTAAACTTTTCGATCGATCCATCAAAATCCCATAATTCCCCGAGAGCTCAACACTCAAGTACAGTTTAAAAATATCCGGTACATACCCCAGCATCGATGATCCAGCTGTAGAAGGGCAAACCCAAGCCTCACTAATGGCACAGCGGAACAGCCGTAAACCCTAAGGTTCAAGGGCGTTCTCGTGGTCATTATGTCGAGTTAGGGTTTCATTCTTCTAGAGGGTCCATCGAAATACCTGCATGTTCTTCCGAATACTTTAAACTTAGGAAAATGGTTTTCTGATAATCGTTCGAACCCCTTTAACTTCATCCGGACGGCATGTGAATACCCTTCATCCGCACGCTAAGCAATGCTTCAATCCTCAAGAATAACCAATACTCTAATGGTTATCGCATTCGAGCCGCAGCTTCCTCTGCCCGTGCGCTCGTGGTAACAGAACCACCCTCCGACATTGACGAAGATAGATCAAGGAACGAATGAAATACGGTGCAAGCAAATGTACATCCTAAGGCTCCTTAAGCAGAGTAGCGTATCGTAAGTATGCCGCGGACCATACCCACGGTACGTTACTCTACCTAAATCGCCTACTCCATCAACCAAGGGTCACCTAGACTTATACAGGGTTAAACCTAGCGCTCTGATACCAACTTTGTCACGACCCGAAAGTACGGAACGTGACCGGCACTTAGATTACGAAGCGTCTAGAGGCGCCACGTAACCTAAGTAAGCCGAAGCCCAGAAATCTAAACCATAGAAGAAGAAGAAGAAGAAGAAGAAAAAGAAAACAAGTTTAAAAGCATCAGCAATTTTCCCAAAAATTTCGGCAGAGTCTCCTCTGTAAAAACTGGCCCCCAAACGGGTACAACAAGTATAATATACATAAACAATAAAAAGCATCCCCAAACGGGTGCTAGCTCAACGCCAACAGGCGGAGACAACCACAACAATCACAATAATATACAACGCCAAAGGGCGAGGCTCAAATCTCAAAAGAAAACAAAAACCACCAGATCAGAATAACACATGCGCGACTCTAAGGTCGAAATAAACAACTGGTCCAATAAACTTATCAAGTAATACAAATATGGTTGATGGAGCTTACTAGATACAAATGAAAGAATAAAAGTACAATGGTGGTTCGGATACAAGTGAACCAACCTACCATGCAAATCACCCTGAAGAAAAGATGTGCCAACAAGCTGCCACGGAAACCTGTACATCGAACCTGTAAAGAATTTGGCACAACGGGGGTGAGTTGCCAACTCGTGAGTAGAAGACATCTACGAAAAGAAATCGAATGCACGACGCTATCCTAGGTCATAATAATACACTACTATATCCCAAACATCTAGTAATAGCAGGGTAATACTACGTGTAAGTGCAATTACTCCGTGTCGTGTCAGTGCCTCATATAGTACTATGTCATATGAATGAAATGCATGCACCATGAATGTAAAGTAACAAATCCTGAAATCCAGATATGTATGTATGTGAATCTTTAGCTGTTCTCATAGTAGAATGTGTATAAGAATCTGAAATCTCAATAATGAAATCCATGAAAATCCGTGTCAAGCATCGACACAAAACATGAAATATCAAGCCTCAATATCTCGGGCTCCGTCAGTCCGGATCGGCCCATATCATCAAATCTCACGACAACGGTCGGTATCCTCCGGATATCCGCCGCGCCAGACATCACCGGTAGGTAGCCTTCCCCTGCCAGGCTCATCGTCTACAACTCGATCTTCTTGCCCCGGGGTACCATACCGGGCCCACCATGTACCCGAGACGGTTCATCCACTCCTCGAATCGGGTCTCGAAATCCATCAGAAAACACGAAATCTCATGGTGGACGACACATACATCACGAGAAAACCGCATCTTATTTAAAAAGAAAGGAGGAGAGAGAGAAAAGTTTTTATATATATTCTTGCGGTTTTCCCCAAAAATCCAGAAATCTCAAATCATGAGTAGTATATGATAAATGTCGGCATATGCTCATAATACTGTGCGATAACATGAAAATATGAATGCAGGAATGTCTAAGTTATGAATATCATGTCTACACTAACATCCGAGAGTAATCACAATATTATATCGGTTTAGTTGTTAACTGATTCTATCAACAAAAAAAATAATATGATCTAAAGTGTACGTGACATAGTAATTACCGATGATGATGTGTGTGAGCCGGCAAATAAGTGTGTGTGGAATATGCGCATCATCGGTAATGGTGCTGGTATCCTAACAGGTAAGGTTTATACTGTTATAGCAACATATATATGAACATGCAACATTATAATTACAGTGTGAAAGTAAAGACGAATGTGCGTTATCCACTCATTTAATATACTTATACTACTACCACTATATGACTCAACCCTAACCTAGTGTCCATCTAACCTCCTAAGAACTAGTCATTAAGAAACTAAAGTCTACCTAAGGTCTGAATCAATATCTCTAATAGTCGGCGATCCCGCCTCAATAGCGTCACGTACGTAGTACGGCTTCCTCGAATCAAGAGTGCGGATCAATCATCAAATCTAAGCCTCGTACGGTAACATCCATCGTACGGCATCCCAATATCGGGGTACGGTCAAGTATCTCCTAGGTGTCTCATCATTCGTATAATGTCATCCTCAGGAATGTCATGTCCTATGTATCATGTTGTGATTAAGTCATACGGATATCATATCGTCCTCAAGTCACACCTCTATAGTATCGACATCAGGTCGCACCTATGTGATATCGTAATCAAGTCATACATATCCCATATCACAATCAGTCACGAGTTATAGTCCGGGTTCTAGCGTCCCATGTACATCAATATCACCACCACTCCTTACAACTTATATATTCATGTTCACTATCTCATTCTCTAATGATCCGCTAACATTTTATTTCGACTGTATAGTCAAGAATCACGGCATCAAGCCCAGTTATACTGTTTCATCATACCTCGGATATCATATCACATCAATGAATCACCTATACGTGTTGTATATATATGTATATACCTATACCTAGTTCTATATATATACACATACACGTATCCCATTTCGAATTTCAGTGTGTGCGTGGGTGTGTCTCTATCTGAAACCTACGAATCTCTTCCAAGGTACTCATCCTCTGATATGGCTTTCCTAAATCGGTCTAGTCCAGCCTAGGGTCAATACTAGGGTCCTACTAGGGTCACGTCTGGTTTCCTAATGTCAATAGGTACTAATCCTATTCTACGTTGCGGTGTTGCTAAACGCCATCCACCCGACTTTCCCCCGTAGATATGCATCTACTCACCTGGTCCATGTCAGCCGAAGACGGTGTCGCCATCCTCCTCTTCATCGCCCGCAGTCCACGTGGGGGTACCTAGACGCAAACATATAAAGAGCATCGTAACTAGAATCACGTACAATAGTCAAACGATACAAAGAACAATCATAGGTTAAAACCTATGTCCCGTCCAAGCAAAAGAACCAAATACCACTCGATATCGGCGTACAAACTCCGATGGATCGAGATAAGTATCAACAGATAACTCATAGGTTTAAAACACATTACTTATATTGCAAAACATGATCAAATTCATCGAAACACTAAAATCGATCAAATCGTCCGTTTCCGAAAAACCCGAAAATGCCAATTTACCGTTTTTCAGGAAAACTTGACATTTAAATGAAACCAATGGTCATAAAACTCATTAAATAGCATAACTAGACTATACAACCCCTTACTATATTTTTATTGCACAATTTTGCATTAGTTTGAAATTTCAAGTTTGCAACCATTAGCAATTTTCAACACCTTTCAAGAAAAATTCACCATTCCACTACAACACTTGATTTTGTATGAATTAATGTATCAAACTACAATTTACAATGATAAGGATATAATGAAACCTTAATTTATATTTTAAATCTCATTTATTTAATAATTTCCAAAAACTAGTTAGCAAAATAGCAAAATTTTATCAAAATTTATCAATTATCAATAATACTAGTAACTAAACTAAGTTTTTCCATTCCTTTAACATGTCAATATCCTCATTTAAACAACAATCTATTGTTACAAACATTCATTGGAATTTATCTCACCAATATATAAAATATATAGAAATCTAGTTTGCAAAAAAAAAAATGGTTTAATTTAACCATTTTGGATAAACAATGTACAATCTATCCTCCATACAAGAATCTCCACTTCTAAAAATGTTAAACTAGTTATAATAACCCTAATTAATTAATAAAAATCATAACTTTATTTTACAACCCTAACTTGAATTTTTAAAACTTAGAATTAGAATTAATTCATTAAATCAATTTATGCTAGAATGAAACATTAATTAACAATAATTCAAAAGAACAAGATTTATACCTTCACACAAGAAATCCAAACATGAAAATGAGCCTCAAAAATACATGCTTTCCCACTCCAAATTCCATATGAAAATGAGCAAAGAATGAAGGATAGGAAATAAATAGGTTTTTTTTTGGATTTTTAATTGAATTTTGATGTATTTTTGATGGATTTTAGCAACAAAAGAAGAGAGGGAAATGGGGGGGCTGCCTAGAGGAGGAGGCCGGCCATGTTTTGGAGAAGAGGGAGAGAAAGAAATGAGTCATGAATCATGTAGAAACTTCCTCCAAATATCATCATCTTTATGTCTTTTCAACCTTTATGCATTTTCCTTTTCTTTTCTTTTCAAAAAAACAAATTTCTAGAAGGCACTTGAAGAATGAAGTGAGAGGGGCTGCCAAGATCAGCCAAAAATAGTGTGAGGGAGTAAAATATAGTGTGGTTTTGTTTGGGAAAAGATAAAAGTTATACCGCACTCCGTTTGCACTAATTTCACCGAAAAAAAAGCCTTTTTCTTCGATATTTTCTATCACCGGATAACAACCCTATTTCAATTCAAAAACCACATGATAAAATTTTGTTTAATGTATAATGATGCACAAAATTTGTTTGAACTCATTCCAGTTTGTAATTTTCCTGAATTAAATGTATTAGTGACGGCTTAAAATAATATTAAAATAATTAATTTCGGAAAAATTTTCAGAAATTTTGAAATCTCACCAGTGGCTCAATAAACACCAAATACTAGCAATTACATAATTAGAATATTTATTTTTAATTTTAAAATAAAGATATTTGTATTTTGACTTTTTACAGAAAACCCCCTTATTTTGCCGATTTTCCGAAATTTCACCAAAACGATTTTCACAATGTTACAAATTCCAAAGCCAAATCAAGATCCATCAAAAAGCAAATCAAGCGAGCGATCAACGATCCTTCATCGCAACGTCGATCATCATCCGAGCAAGAGATCCTCGACGATCCACGACTCACGACGATCGAGCTTCGCAAAGATCGATGACAAATTCACCTCTTCAAATGAGCGATCGAGAGCTTAATCTTATACCTCGAATTGAGGAGTTGTGTAAATTTGAAGAAGATTTAATGAAGGTGATAAATTATTAGTTCTCGTTTTCATTACATTCTTGCATTATGAAATTTCTTGATTCTTGATTCATTAATTTTCATGACGTGTGAGTGAAATCTCCGCTTGTAACGGAATCGAGAGAATCGGTAGATCTAATGATGATGAAATCATTTTAGCAATTTTAAGTCTTATGAGAATTGTAAACTCTAGGAAAAAGAATTGTCAATGACCTAATTTGGATCGAAATCAATGTTCTTGATTATTTCGTTGCAAATTAGAGATCAAATGATTGTCTCTTTGCTAGAGGCTAGAATTGAATGAGGATCAATGACAAGACAAGGGATGGTGAAGGAAAAACCCTAGTTTCTTCAATAGATCCTTAATCTTCATTCATTCATTATCGATCTAGCTACAATCTATCAATAGATAAGATTTGTCATAATTAGTATTCATCATAGCTACTAATTCGATCGATTCCTACAAGCTATTCTACAAATCTTGATAACTAAATTGATTTGGACATCTTCTTGATTCTTGATCTATTTCTTTATGTTTCTTAAAATCAATTCTCACAAATCTTGAATCAACTTTTTTGAATTTTCTTTTATATTTTCAATTGGACTCATCTACAGCAAAATTAAACAAGTACACACATCTCAGTGGACGGTCCGTATTCATTAACACACTACATCGACACCGTTAATTGATTGCGGTTATAAATTCTTTGGTTGTGATTACTTTTCCATACACATCGAGATTTTAGAACAATCAAATGGCACCGTTGCCGGGGATCGTGTGCTAATTTTTTCGTTTTGTTATTTGAGTTGAAAATTATTTTATTCCATCAAAAATTTCAATCAAAATCGTAACAAGTGCTTAACGATTAGTTGTGAATTTTTGCAAAGGAATCTGGAATTATTGTAGCAGTGAGATCAAGATTCTGGAGCATTCAAGAAGTCCAGAGGAGCAATAGGGGCGCATCTGTAGAAAATTTTGTGCAGGGAACTATTCAAAGGACCATGGAACCGCGGCATTAATCAGGTTATTGCGGCGGATCCGCGGCAATCATGAGGGATCAGAGCTCCAGTTCTTTGTGGTATCTTCTATACTTTCTTATCTCCTTCCTGCTCTTGTCCATTAACCAAATTCTGCAGAATTCTTTGCAAAATTCCCAGCGCCGCAAAAAGAAAAATTTGTTGCGTGTTTAATCTTGGTTGTTTGCATATTTTAACACGGAAATTAAGGGGCAAAGACCAAATTCAGATTAGGTGGGGAGTTCATTACCCTTCCTAAGCCCCAAAAATCACAAAACTAGCATCCGCATCACCCTCATTAACTAAAAAATATCTAGACATGACTCTAAGGACCGTCGCACTCAATTAGGACAGAAGGAGGTTGTGGCTAATCTACTGTTTATCTGCATTTTTTTGTGGTGTCTAAGGCAAGTGTGTCTAAGGCAAGTGGTTACCTAATTAGTCCCACTACTTACGTAGTGGAGAACCTTCCACTTACCTGGCACTTACCTGGCCACAGAAGTGATAAAGAGGCAGTGGAGAATCTATCCTGCAATTTTTCTTCTGAAAGTCTAGGAGCGGTCTAGAGACTTGACCTAGGTGACCATTAGATCTAGGGTTGCTTGTGCATATTTTGTGATTTGATTTTTCAAAATTCCGTATTTTTTTTAAAAACCAAACACCAATCTACATTTTCTCTAATTATCACTTATGCTGCCACTTGTGCTAAACCATTTAGTGCATTCTCGGCTATACACGGGATTCTAGTGCCCGTCTTGTCCACGTTTCTTCTATCGACTTCGAAGTCGGTATTTTTACATCTTCTTTTTCTTCACCCACTACCACACCCACTTCGATGGACGGATCTCCATCGAACTTCTTTAATACTACTCTGCCACCGTCCGCAGGTGTGCAGAATCTGCCCTGCATCTCTCTCCAAGAGAGATGCTACCATATTCGTGGTCTTCTTTCTACCTGTCTTTCCATTCCACCGGCCAATGGGGACAATTTCGAAATCAAAGCTCAATACATCAATCTTTTACCTAAATTTCACGATCTCGAGTCTGAAGACGCATACGTTTTTATTACCAAATTTGAAAACGTATGTGCTATGATGGGTACTTCACAGCTTTTTGTGGATGCTATGCGTCCACGTCTTCTCCCGTTCACATTGTGCGATTTAATCGAGAAGTGGCTTCATAACACAGCCGCACATTCTATTACAAACTGGGATGAATTCGTCGTATCTTTCCTTAAGAATTTCTACCCCAATCATAAGACAGCTCGAGTCCGTAGCGAAATAAATCAATTTACCCAGCTTCCCAATGAACCATTTTCGAAGTGTTTTGAACGCTTCAAGGATCTGTTAGTTCAATATCCTCATCACGGAATCCACCGATGGGATCTGTGCAGAATCATATATGAGGGCATTAATTCTACAACAAAACAGAATCTTGAATCCATGTGTCAAGGCAACTTCATGTCTAAAGACGATGGTGAAGCATGGAGATTTTTAGAAGATTTCACTGAAAAATCTTTACAGTGGGAGAGTGTAAGTCAACCATCATCTAGGGATGGTATCCGTCAACTGGATATTTCTATAGGAGTTAGAGCTGAAATGGCAATAATGCAAAAGAAAGTCGAAGCTATGGAACTCAAATTTTTATTAGCCTCCCTAAATCAGATGACACTCCTCAAAACTGTCTATGGATGCTGTTCTGATCCATCACATTTGACGGAAGAATGTCCATTGAATTCTCCGTTTCAAGGTCAAGAGCATACCAATGCTGCTTTCTAACAAAGACCTAGAAACGATCCGTATTCTTCCACTTACAATCAGGGTTGGAAGAATCACCCTAATTTTGCTTGGAACCAACACCAAACTCAAAATACGGTTCCAAACCAAAACAACTTTCAAAGGGTCCCTCCACAACAACAGCAACCATTACAATTGACTCAGCATCCCTATCAATCACAAAACTTTCAAAATCCGTTCAACACTTCTGCACCGTATAATTCTTTGCAATTGACCGGTACTGATGACTCCTCTTTACTCGCGAAAACCATGAATTTGATTCTGAAAAATTTCATGCAAGTTTCGGTTGAGATAAAATCTTCTGTCGATGACATAAAAAAGAACTCCGCCTCACACGGCGAGAGTATTAAATCGATGGAAGCACAAATTGCATGATTGAATGCCGAAATGAGTGCTAGAGAGAAAGGGAAATTTCCGTCTCAACCCCTCCCGAATCTTGGGCATTCACAACACTACAATGTGAATGCCATTACAACGTTGTGATCCGGAAGAGTGATGAATAATCAAGTCGGTGAAGAGATTGATAATAATGATGAATTAATCAATAACACCCCGGTTTTCACTTCCACTTTTCCTTCCACTTCTACTTCCACTTCTGATCCTTGTTCGTCTACCTCACCACCTTCTTGCGAGCCTATTCTTCATTTTCCCCAAGGCTTGAATCCCCAGCAAACCTCTTCTGGTCCACCAAAGACGATCCCCACTCCTATTCTGGGATCAGTTCCACACACATCACCTTCTCCAATATTGGACCCAGCTATTATTGCTAAAGCTCCTTATCCGAATCGGTTAAGGGGAAAAAAATGAGTTCACATATGGAGAAGATTATGGAAATGTTTAAACAGGTTAACATCAACATCTCTCTCCTAGATGCTATTCAACAAGTCCCTGCTTATGCGAAAATTTTAAAGGACTTGTGCACTAGGAAGAGGAAGACTTAAGTGCCCAAAAAGGTCTTCATGACTAATATTGTTAGCACTGCTTTTACCCCACGGTTACCAAAGAAACGTAAGGACCCTAGGTTTCCTACAATCTCGATTTCTATTGGGGGTAAAAACATTAACCGTGCTTTACTTAACCTTGGTGCAAATGTTAACCTGCTTCCATATTCTGTCTACGAGCAATTAGGGATTGGAGAGTTGAAACCAGCTTATTGCACTCTCCAAATGGCAGACCGATCAATCACCAAACCCAGGGGTGAACTTGAGGATGTGTTGATAAAAGTCGGAGAATTTATATTCCCTGTGGACTTTATTGTTCTTGATACACAACCTGTAGCGAACCCAAAGAACCAAATTCTGGTGATTCTGGGTCGACCATTCTTTGCCACTTCCAATGCTGTCATTAACTGTCAAAACGGTTCTATGAACCTATCTTTTAGAAAAATGACAATTGAACTGAACATTTACAAAATTGGAAGTCAGCCATCTGAACCCTCTGCTCACATACTTGATGTCTGTTCTGTCCATGAGATAGCTCCCGAAAGCTGCGAGGTTGATGAACTTTGCTTTGAAGATCTCGAAGACAATAGCACATCAATGTTTGATCTTGCACATCTTAGCGAGGACACTTTTTCCACTCCTGAGTCTAAAACTTTTGACTCCTCAATTTCTGAATCTGTATCCTTTGCAGGCTATGAGCTTCTTCGTGAATCTGAATGTCATTCGTTTACCCCACCTTCTATTGTTTCTCTGCCAGCGTTAGATCTCAAATTGTTACTTTCTCACCTTAAATATGCATATTTAGGTGAGAATGATTCTTTACCCGTGATCATATCAGCTTCTCTAGCCCTAGAGCAAGAGAACGCGCTTTTGACGGTATTGAGATCTAATGGGCATACTTTTGGTTAGACTATGGCTGACATTAAAGGGATCAGTCCCTTGATTGTAGAACATCATATGCATCCGATGGATGAAGCCAAGCCAACCAGAGAACTACAGAGACGGTTAAACCCCATAACGAAGGAGGCGGTAAAGAAAGAAATTGTCAAATACCTTGACAGTGGTATCATTTACCTAATCTCTGATAGCCAATAGGTAAGTCCAATTCATGTAGTCTCTAAGAAATCTCGCATCACGGTCGTAACAAATGAGGAAAATGAGTTAATCCAGACACGCGCTCAAAATGGGTGGCGTGTATGTATTGATTATAGAAAACTCAATGCCGCAACAAGGAAAGACCACTTTCCTCTACCTTTTATTGACCAGATTCTAGAACGCTTAGCTGGACGAGAATATTATTTTTTCATGGACGGATACTCTGGCTATAATCAGATTCCTATTACCGAAAAGGATCAAGACAAAATCACATTTACTTGTCCTTTTGGTACTTTTGCTTATAGACGCATGCCCTTTGGGTTATGCAATGCTCCCGCTACATTTTAGCGGTGTATGATGGGGATATTCTCGGACATGGTCGAGAATTTTCTGGAGATTTTCATGGACGATTTCTCGATATTTGGAGATTCTTTTGATGACTGCCTATCCCATCTTGATGCAGTTCTTACTCGTTGCAAAGAGAAGAACTTAACCTTGAATTGGGAAAAATGCCACTTAATGTTCCAAGAGAGAATTGTGCTTGGACATGTAATTTCACGAAAAGGCATTGAGGTTGACAAAGCTAAAATACATTTAGAACCTTCCTCATCCCAAATACGTCAAAGATATACGATCTTTTCTTGGCCATGTAGGCTTTTACAGGAGATTAATTAAGGATTTTAGCAAAATTGCTAGACCTTTAACTCTTCTCTTGGCCAAGAACACAACCTTTCACTTTGACTCGGATTGTGAGGCTGCATTTGACTCACTTAAAATTTCCCTCACTACAGCCCCTGTTCTTTTATCTCCTGATTGGAATCACCCGTTTGAGCTAATGTGTGTTGCATCAGATTTTGCAGTTGGTGCGGTCTTAGGACAACACATTGAAAAGATGCCACACGTGATTTATTATGCAAGCAAGACCCTGAATAATGCTCAAATTAATTATACAACTACCGAAAAGGAACTTTTGGCAGTTGTATTTACATTAGAAAAATTCAGGCCTTACTTGATTGGCTCACCAATTGTTGTGTATACTGACCAATCCGCCTTAAAACATCTTTTGGCAAAGAAAGATGCTAAAGGTAGGCTAATACGTTGGATCCTTCTATTACAAAAATTTGATCTTGTTATTCGAGATAAGAAAAGATGTGAAAACATAGTAGCCGACCATCTTTCACGCATATCTTCTTCACCCGTGACCCTGCCAATTAATGACTCTTTTCCGGATGAACAACTCTTGAATGTTTTCACCGAACCTTGGTTTGTGGATATTGTGAATTACCTTGCAACGAGACTAATTCCTAGCAAATAGTCTAAACAGGACAAATATCGATTTCTATCCCAAGTAAAACATTTTTTTTGGGATGAACCTTATCTGTTTAAGTATTGTCCTGACCAGATCATTCGCAGATATGTCCCAAATGATGAATTCAAGAGTGTTCTATCTTTTTGTCATAAGCAGGCATGTTGGGGTCATTTTGGTCCTCGAAACGGCGGAGAAGGTTTTTCAATGCGGTTTTTACTGGCCGACTTTATTCAAAGATGCATTTGATCATTGCAAAACCTGTTCACAGTGTCAACACACGGGTCGGATTTCTCAAAGAAATGATATGCCTCTTCAACCGATCTTGGTGGTTGAAATTTTTGACGTTTGGGGTATAGATTTTATGGGTCGTTTTCCTAACTCCTTTGGGAATTTGTACATATTGCTTGCAGTTGATTACGTCTCGAAATGGGTGGAAGCTATTCTTTGTTGCATTAATGACAGCAAGGTTGTCATTAAGTTCCTTAAAGAAAATATATTTTCGCGATTTGGACACCCTCGCGCTATCATTAGTGATAACGGGACGCATTTCTGTAATCGGCCTTTCAAGACTTTGATGCGGAAATATGCAATCAACCACAAACTTTCGACACCCTATCATCTCCAAACGAGCGGGCAAGCTGAGGTTTCAAACAGCCAAATCAAACAAATTTTGGAGAAAACTGTTTCTAAAAATCGAAAAGATTGGTCAACCAAATTAACGGATACTCTTTGGGCATTCCGCACTGCATATAAAATCGATCTAGGTATGTCTCCTTATCGTCTAGTGTTTGGTAAGGCTTTCCACCTTCCGGTCGTGATTGAGCACAAAGCATTGTGGGCCATTAAAGAACTAAACTTTGACTTAAATCATGCCTGCAACTTTCGGAAGCTGCAATTAAACGAGCTAAGCGAACTCCGCGATGAAGTTTATGATAATGCTATGATTGTAAAGAACCGGACTAAGTTATTTCACGATAAAAACATTTTGAGAAAAACTTTTACACCTGGTCAACAAGTCCTTCTTTATGATTCACGTCTCCATCTTCATGCGGGTAAGCTAAAATCTCGGTGGAAAGGACCTTTTGTTGTGCGGTATGTATACCCACACGGGGCAGTTGAGGTTGAAAATATTGAAAACGGTACAATTTTCAAAGTAAATGGACATAGATTAAAGCCGTATTTTTCCACTGACCCCTCTGAGGAGCTCATGTTTTTACAAGAGCCACTTTATCTTGACTAAAATTCCTCTGTCTCACCTCCATGTCTTGAAAAATACTGTATCATCTTTAGAATGGAGGTGGGTGAAAAGAATAAGTTTGGAGGAGATTTTCATGTTCATATATTATTGCCCCCCGTAATAAATTTCCTCCCAAGCTTACAGGTTTTTTGAGATTTAACAGATGGCAACAGTGAGGACACTGTTGTAAACAGGTTTGGAGGAGGTTTGTGCTTATTTGCGCATCACTTTGTATCATACTTTGCATAAGCACAAAACACATATAAAAAAATATTTAATATTTAATTTTATAATAAAAGATTAGAATGTGAAAAATTACATTTAAAAGATTGGAAAATTTAAGAAAACCAAGAAAATTAGAAGTTTTCTTAAACGAAACTAGTAATAAGTAGTTATGAGTCATTGTCCCAAAGGTTAGTAAGATGAAGGAAGTCATTAATCTGCGGATAAAAATAAGTCTGAAAAATAGTTCTATTCTGGAAACCAAACATTTGAACGTTGATACCTTACTATACACACTTACACACGTCTTGAAACTCGGGATAGTAGAGGATACCTTGAAATGCTCTTGTCTAAAAGCCAAAGTACAAAGAAAATAATAAATGAAGCATAAAAAGATAAATGGTGAAGAAAAATAAACACTGGTTTTGTAATCACCAAGACAGCATAAAAAAAATATAGCAAGGATGCTTCATCACCTAGTGCCTTAGACCAACTAGTTTGGGAGTCACTGCTAAGGCTTAGGTGTTACAAGACGAGGAAAATACTAATACACCTAATCAGCAAGCACATGAGTAATCGGCCGGTTAGTAGCTCAAGAAGTATTAACGGTCGCATGAAAAATGTGTGAGCAATCCCATCTAAAAGTTCATCAATTAAAAAGTACTGAGGTAGATGGACAAGAGTATGATAGCTTGAATTGAATTCTCCAAGTGTAGGGATGTTCTTTACACACACGCAGGGGTATATGATCGGTGTTTGGAAGAAAGGTAGGAATGAAAAATAAAGACGATATTTTATTGAGGGATAATGTGATTTCTAATATCTTTTCATGACTATTAAGATATGGCTCATGACAACCAAAAAGCTAGTATAGTTGGAAACTCTAATTTTCAAATTCTTTCTTTTACAATTCTTATCTTTACATGTAACTTTCACAGTCTTCCTTTTATTATGGGATTTTGTGGGTGCAATCCGCTGAAAACCCTCAGGAGACAACACTACTCTTACTAGGAACACCTAGAGGTTTAAAGGCTTGTTGCATGTGCTCAGTGCAATCGTGTTGCCTACAAAAGTATGCTAGTTAGTTTTTCTCCTTCTTCTTCTTTTCTCCTTCACCTGAATAAAAGATATTTGCCCGAGACGATCAAAATTAAGTTTGGGGGAATTTGATCAGTCGAAAATATTGCATTCTTAATACATCAATTTCCTTACTATTTCTATTCATCTAAAAGTGTTTGGTATAAATATAGCACATGTTAGCAATTCGTCTGTAAAATATCAAATAACAAGTGTTATACATTATAACCGGCATTATGAGGGAAATTGAGTGTTTTTTACTACATGCATGATTTTGTATATCTCAACACTTTTATTAAGATTGTGTGCAGGAAATTCTTCAGGTCAAAGAACCAGAATCACAAAAGTGCCGATAAAACGCATCAAGTCAAAGACTTGAAATCTGGCAGCAACCAAGAAACAATAATAAGATTCCAGGTATCAGAGAAGAATTATAAAGCCAACATCAAGAGACACAGAGAAAACCAGCCATCAAACTCATCATATGGCCGCGGAACGGCAGCCGATCCAGGCCGATCCGCCGCGGATCCACGGCCAATTTGAATCGTCGGCGGTTGGTAATTTTTCCAGAGACCTCCTTATAACTTCCTAGCTTCTACAAGACGCTTCGAATTATGTAGATTTCTCCAGAAGCTTCCCTTCTAACAGCCAAGCTTCTTGTGCATGTTTGACACCTACCAAGCTTCTCATGCAAGCTTCATAACAACCTAGCTTCTAGTCGAAGATAAACCTAGATTCTAGTGGAAGATTGGGAGTATTATAAAGAAAACCTAGGGTTACATTACAAAGGTTGTTGAATATTGTGCCAAACCGCACACAAGTTGAGTGACACAACCTGTGATCCAAACCCTAAACCAAATCCAATTCCAAAGCTAAATCAAGATCCATCGAGAAGCAAATCAAGCGAGCGATCAACGATCCTTCATCGCAACGCCGATCATCATCCGAGTAAGAGATCTACGACGATCCACGACTCACGGCGATCGAGCTTCGCAAAGATCGACGGCAAATTCACCTCTTCAAAGGAGCGATCGAGAGCTTAATCTTATACCTTGAATTGAGGAGTTGTGTAAATTTGAAGAAGATTTAATGAAGGTGATAAATTGTTAATTCTCGTTTTTATTACATTCTTGTATTATAAAATTGCTTGATTCTTGATTCATTAATTTTCATGATGTATGAGTGAAATCTCCGCTTGTAACGGAATCAAGAGAATCAGTAGATCTAATGATGATGAAATCATTTTACCAATCTTGAGTTTTATGAGAATTGTAAATTCAAGGAAAAAGAATTGTCAATGACCTAATTTTGATCGAAATCAATGTTCTTGATTATTTCATTGCAAATTAAGGATCAAATGATTGATGATCCTCTTTACTAGAGGCTAGAATTGAATGAGGATCAATGAAAAGACAAGGGATAATGAAGGAGAAACCCTGGTTTCTTCAATAGATCCCTAATCTTCATTCATTCATCATCAATCTAGCTACAATCCATCAATAGATAAGATTCTTCATAATTAGTATTCATCATAGCTACTAATTCAATCGATTCCTACAAGCTATTCTACAAATCTTGATAACTAAATTGATTTGGATATCTTCTTGATTCTTGATCTATTTCTTTATGTTTCTTAAAATTAATTCTCACAAATCTTGAATCAACTTTCTTGAATTTTCTTTTATATTTTCAATTCGACTCATCTACAGCAAAATTGAACAAGTACACACATCTCAGTGAACGATCCGTATTCATTAACGCGTTACATCGACACCATTAATTGATTGCGGTTATAAATTCTTTGGTTGTGATTACATTTCAAAACATGATCCGAAATTTTAGAAAAATCACCGTGTCACACAGGTCATTAGTGAGAATGAGATCTACTAAACGCGTAGCAAAACGAGGGACAATTCCCTCGATAGGTACCTCCCACAGTTGCCGTCAAGCATGCGGACGATTGCAAACCATAACTCTTGGTTTTTTAAAAGGTGATTTTCTCCTTGTGAAAGAAAAGAGAAGCAGAGGTTCAGATTATAAAGGGAAGCATTCAAGTCTAGGCACATAAAATGTTGTGCTTGGTGGAGCTATTTCGAAGGCCCCAAAAAAAAGCATGGGAAAAGAAAGGGTTGACTCATGGGAATCAGAGCAAGGAGGTGAAACGACTCCATCAGCAGCGCCTCACGTGCATGACACGTGAACACCCGCATTAATTCTTTCCAGGATTAGAGCGGCGCCTCACGTGCATAGCGTGTGAGCGCCGACGCTAGTTCAGGATTAAATCCTCTGTAGCGCCTCACGCGCACGACACCTGAGCGCCAACAACAGTTTCTATATATGTATAACCACACTTCATGTAAGACACATATGAGCATTGGCATACAGAGAAAAGGGAATTTTGTTATTCATACTTCGAAGAAATTTATGCATTAGCGATAATAAAAATAAGAAGTGTTTAAAATGGCAAAGCACTGAATTCCGGACAACGATTCAAGAACTTGGAAGCCAGTCTAAGTAAAGTGCTTTCGGACTCTTTTGCCATTTTCTTGTGCATTTTCTCACGAATACAAGCGTCGGGAACCCTACTAATGTCGTCCGTCCTCTGGTAGGTGGATATTATCCCCTTCTGTTGGAAGACGCGATGAAAAACATCGACAAAATCATCTCTTCGCTTCTTTGAGATCAGGCCCATCAGATATACTGAACACACCTTGTCTTCAACATCATCAAGCGTCTCGAGGGGCATAGCCTCGTCAAGGCCGGGGATTGCTTCACAAATCGACCCAACGATAATTGTCAAAAGAGCAGAACGGCGGGGGAGTAATTGATCGTTGTAATCGTCAAAACGACGCATCACCTCAGCGCATTGGGCGTTAGTGAATTCTTGGCCTTGCCAGCGGCCTTGGATGCGAATATCTTCATAAGAGATAATCTCTTCAAGATCATAAAGATGAGACGCCATAGTTTCTGCAAAGAAAAACCAGTAAGGGGTTTAGCAATCGAAATATCAAAATTATTACGATGGTTCTAATGCCCCCATCAATGATGAGAAAGACACTCATTGTAAGAATCCAAAAGGATTCTCATTTATTGAGAAATCTTATTAAACTATGGAGTTAAACTTCTTTGAAAAATATGATCTACAACAGATTTCAAATCTGCAAAAAGGAACCCAAAAAAAAGAAAATAAGAAAGGGAATAAAATTCCTAAAAGAATTTCTTAAAAAAGAAATTTTCTCAGAGCTAAGCTCTGTATAACAACCCGAAATTATATTCCTCTAATAATGGGATAAGATCCCAGAAATCCGCTCGAGAAATGGAATTAAATTCCAAACAATCTTCAAATATCAAAGTCAGTAATAGGGTAAAACCCTAAAATCTCTAAGACCCATGGTCTAACGAAATAAAAGTTTTTAGATCTCTAAGAGATCATTTCAACAGAAGAGAAAAGCTCTGTTAACGGGTTAAAAACCCAAAACAAGAATAGATTCTTTAAAGGTTTCTTACCAAATTTTTGACAGAGTTTAACTCTGAGATGTTTTCTTTGGACAAAAATCTAAGCTCTGAAAAGAGAAATAAATTCTCAAGAAAGAAGAAGGAAGATGATGAAACGGCAATCATCTAAAGGGCCAAATGCCCTATTTATAAGATATGAAAGGACGGTTCAAATCCCCAGGAGATCGAATGGTAGAAAAGGTGACACCGTTGCACCCACGCGTAAGCCACGTGAGAGCAACGGTGGGGGTCATTTATTTCCCCGATATTTAACGCAATAAAATAGCAAAGCTCTATTCAAAATTAATGAGGCAGCGCCTCACGTGTCCTACACAAGGGCGCCAGCACCAGAGCCAATCTTATATAGTTAAATTCTATAGTGGCGCCTCACGTGCTACTCACGCGGGCGCCAGTGTGCAAAGCACAAATGAATCTATTAAATGAAATAAGATTTAAAACTCTCATATAGCGCCGCACGTACTCCTCACGCGAGCGTCAGTGTGCAAAGCATAAATGAATCTATTAAATGAAATAAGAGTTAAAACTCTCATATAGCGCCGCACGTAATCCTCGCGCGGGCGCCAGTGTGCAAAGCATAAAAGAATTATTAAATAAGAGTTAAAACCTCAGGTGGCGCCTTACGTGCACAACACGTGAGCACCAGCGCCCAGGTAGAGTTAAATTCTACTCTCTGTTAAACATAACCGTTGGATCAAACATCCAACGAACGGAGATAATAAATCATCAAAAATGCAGAATTAAATTCTGTCGGAAGAAAACATTCCCTAAATCTTTCTAAAAAATAAGAAAAATACCTTCGGTTGGATCATAAAATAAAATTCTATTTTGGGATATATTCTCTCAATCTTTCTAAACAAGAAATATTGCCCTCTAGAAAACAGAGAACCCTTTGATTAAAAATTCAATGGTGATTAAAAATCACCATTTCACAGAATAAAACTCTGCATATGGGAAAATATTTCCCCGATCTTGTTAAAAAAACAAGAAAATATGTTCTATAAAATAGAAACCCTTGGATCAAATATCCAATGGTAGGTAAAATTCCCCAAATCAATTGGAATCTCTCAATGAGAGATTTCCTCAAAACTAATTAACAATTTCTCTCTACTATATAAAGAACCCTAGACTTCAAGTCTCATACAGAGGGGACCCCCATAAGCTTTACAGAAAGCTTCCAAAACAAAAGAGAACTCATTTCTCAAGAAAAGAAGAAGAGCTTCATTCTCGAAACTCTAGGTAAAGAAAAGAGATCAAAATATCTCTACAATACCACATCTAAGGGTTTAACCCACTCAAAAGAACTTAGTTCTTTCTCTGGTTCTGAGATTTACAAGACAAGTCTCTTACAAGTTGAGAATTTAATTCTCATCGGAAAGATCTTGTTCTTAAGAATTAAAAATTCAGAGGAGAATATGGATATAAGAACATAAAAAAATATGGAGTCCATAATACTCTAGGAACTTAGTTCCTTCAAATCAAGAACTTAGTTCCTTTAAAAAAAACTGATCTAAGATCCTCAAAATAATGATCTCGGTGATCGTTAATGGTTAAATTACCATTAATAGAGATTTAAATTCTTTAAAAATATCCATAGAGATTAAATCTCCTATAAAAGAAACTAGCGCCTCACGTGTTTCCCACGTGGGAGCCCCTCTTCAACAGCGCCTCACGTGCTCCTTACGTGGATGTCACATAAAGAGTGCTTAGCACTTAATAAATAGCCAAAACGGCCGAATGCTTAGCATTTGATTGGGCAGCACCCAGTGCTTCACGTGCTTCTCACGTGGGTGCAACAAAAATAATAATAGCAGCTGAGTGACTAGCACTGATTGGGCAGCGCCCAGCGCCTAACGTGCTCCTCACGTGGGCGCTACCAAAAAAGAAAAGAAGGAAGAAAAATGCCTAGCACTTCATAAACAGCCAAAGTGGCAGAGTGCTCAGCGCTCATTGGGCGGCGCCCATAATTAAATGTTTCACATGATACCTATATAAGTGTCAGAGCATCAAATAAGTGCTTAGCCCTTTTGCATAAAAAGAAAAGGGCTGAACAAATAGAGCCCAAATAAGTGCTTAGCACTTTTTGAATAAAAAAGAAGAAGAAGAGTCGGCAGACTAAAGCCCAAATTGGCTAAGTCTTTGAAGTTTTCTTACAGCTGAGCCCAAATGCTCTGTTGTTGGATCTCAACTAAAATTTGATGATATTTAAATGTTGCTAAGTTGATCTTAGTCTCAAATAAGACTAACATATCCTTATTAAAAATAATTGAGCCCAAATGCTTATATGTTTAAGCTGATCTTAATCTCAAACCAGATTAACGATCCTTAAATCAACCTAAACTCAAATCTAAAAATATACGGATTTGGACTAATCCACACCCTACGGGCGACAACATAAATTAGTCTCCGTATACAATTCACGGGCAACTAAAACCAAAACAAAACACACGATACGAAATGAACTTCCGGAGCATGTGAAAGTGGTTATCGCGATGCGGTAACGTAATTGACTGCAGGGGCTTGCGCCTGCAGGGAAGAGCGTTCCCACAATTAAAGCCCCCTCATAAAACGAGGGGAATGTGACGAAGTCCGCTATAATGGCCGCATCCGTCCAAACCTCCGATATACGGTGCCATAAATCAACTTGGTATCTTCGGAGAGGTGGACGGATAAATCCAAATAATATTTGCCCCCAGAATTCAGGCCAGACGTCCCAACGTCCCGGTCTGACTTCCGGCGGTGAACAATCCCAAGCTTTCGCAAAGGTTTAATTTCTACCATTTGCAAGATCAATAGTTGTATTATTCTTAGAATTTAGTAGGAGTATGGTAGAACTGGTAGTGATTCCAGAACTACAAACGATTACTGAAAATTTAGTAAAACCTAAGTATTCAATTGGATTCGACAAACTATAACCACTCCACGGATTTTAGTAGGTAACCTCAGCCACCCGAGAGGTACTTCGGTTTCCTCATAGATAATGATAGGAAGGTTTGCATTATAGTTATGATGGCCAGATGCCAGATATCCAAGTTGGACTCCACGCACTTCAAAAAATTATGGAATTTGCTGGGTGCTCCTGAAGAGGTAAAACCCATTAGGAGCATGTAAATCTTTCAAGATGGTACAGGTGGAAAGCTAGTAACCCAATAAGGCTAGACTTGCAGTAAAGAGTTTTCATCAAATACCTGCTGTGAATTGTGATGAAACTTTTTCTTCAATGTCTGTGTTGAACTCCATATGGATATTACTTGTCACTACTGCTATTCATGAGTATGAGATCTGGAAGATGGATGACTATAACATCTTTCTAAATGGGTATTTAGAAGTAAACGTGTATATGACTCTGCCAGAGAATTATCGTAGTCAATGGGAGCAGCAGAAGGTGTGCAAGTTGCTTATGTCTATTCATAGACTAAAGCGGGCATAGCGGAGACGTATCATTTGTTTTGATGTGAAAGTCAAGGTGTTTGACTTCATCAAAAGAACATATGAACCTAGTAAGAAGGCTTTAGGGAGTGCTGTCCTGAGATTTGGATGACATACTTCTGATAAGAAGTGATATTCCTATACTACAATCAGTTAAACTGTGGTTGTCACAAAAGTTTCTCCATATAGGATCTAGATAATATATCAGGGATTCTGGTAATTAGATCTATGTCGATAGATCTAGATTTGGGAATAGTCCCAATTTGAGTATTTGGACACCATTCTAAAGGATTTTAGAATGAAGGACTCCTGGCGTGATGGTGTACGCGCAGGTGATGGATTCACCCTCTTTAAAGAGATATTTTCTAGACCGATGAGAATAGGGACTCACATGAATGACATACCAGTTGTTTTGCCAATTGGGTCAATCAAGCAATGTCAAGTACCGGACCAGAAGTTGCTTTTGCACCTAGTATAGTAAGCAGATATTAATTTAGAGAAACAAAAGGAAGCGGTGAAGAACATATCAGGATATTCTTAAGATGTGGTAATGGTTGCCTCCTTCACGAGGTGATTACAGGTTCTAGCTTCCAAGGTGATTTGGATGACAGAGTGGTTGTCGGATTAATAAGTTCATCCTCTTCTGAGGGGCAGTATGTTGGACGGAGTTCCAAGCAGAATACTGAGGTATACATGACGCGGGTTGCTGATTATGATCAGCGGATGATACAACCCAAGAAATTTGTTGAATAAAATTGTTCATTTATGAACTTGGTCACATCAGGTATCCAAACAAATTCTAAGGTAGGGTATCGCTCAGTTCGGAAGATATTTAATCTCTACGAAGTTGAGATATATAAAGAGAAAGTTAGAAATATTGTAGTGGATCCACTCACTAAGGCTATTTCTTGAACACACAAGCTGTGGGTAAGCGATACTGCAATAATTTGCCTTAAGTGCAAATAGGAGATTGTCGGCTATAGTGCCCTCAAGAAAATTATTGTAATCGAAAGTAAGCGATTATGATAATTGAAGGAGGACCTATACAGGTAAAACAATTTTACTCAAGATGATAGTATACTATCTAGTTTATCTTTATCATTGATGTATACACGTTTTACTTGGTTATTACGTATTGCTAATAAATAATGATAAAACCCGTATGAACTTTGCTTGACTACTAAAGTTATGATGATAATCATACTTGTGAGAGCGGGTAGTCCATAAGCACATCCTTAAATGCCCCTAGTCGTGGGTGTAAGTGCACGGCAGCGCCCCGACCGTCATTCCGAGGCCAAAATGCGGAAACGAAACTTTTTCTTTAAACTTTTAAACCGGCGCTACCGCGTACTTTAAACCCGGATCGGGCCATTAACCTAATGCTAGCAAACTAGAAAATGGGTAGAAAGCTATACCGAGCGATCCGTGTCCTTCGGTCTTCGGCCTCCATCCCGATCTCCTTGCGGAATCTCCGGTCTTCATCTCCTCGTCGGAAAGGGCACCACATCGCCGGGTTCTTTTACGGGCTCCCATCTCTGGACTGAGACAACTCGGGCACGAAGTTGGCGAGCCGACGTGCCCAAGAATGCTGTAGGCTAAGTGTAGAGTGGTTTGTCTCATGGGGTATGAAGTTGCCATTTGGATTGAGGAGATGAAATGAGCAATGAAATGGAGCTAGTCTTTTTGCATGAATGGAAAAATGAGATACAAAATTTCTCCCACAAAAATGAATTGCTCTCCCTATGAGGGGCTCGGCCAAAGCATGATCAAATGGTAGTGGTGAGTGTAGAAACCAAAAAAGAGGTGACCATAAGCAAGAAAGAAATCGGTGATCAAGAGGAAAATGTGTCACACCCAAATCTATATCAAATCCCATCACCATTAATGCAAAACCATGATGAAAGAAAAAGCAAATATGCTTGAAATATCATGAAGCCACATATCACTAATAACACCCTCCACAATTTCTAATTTGCACATTTGCAAATTAGTCTCTCCATGGAAAATTCAGCCAATTATGGAAGAAAGAAAAACTGGCTGAAACGGAATGGAAACTGGCAACTTCAGAAAACTGATCCCGTAATAAATTACAGGAAAACCCCGGGACTGTATATACATACCCGCATTTGTATTCCGACCGAATACAAATGCAAAGAGACAAAATCTACACTGTACAATACTAGGATCCGGTTTAAACCAAAACCCGCTAGTATTATCCGTCCGATCATGATCCGTGCAATACCGCACGTATAAGATCGAACCCTGCCATATATCCATACGGCCTCTACAGCGTTTCTCCCGAAACTTGAGAAATTGTCTGTGGGGGACTCTAAAGACTCGTCAATATTTTGGCTGTGGACTTAACCACTAGCACATCAGAGGTATTAGCCATACGTAACGGGCTACCAGGTATTGACCAAAAGGGACGTCGATGAGCGAACTCATCCTGACACCCTACTGAGCCTGTCAGTGACAATATCCGTACAGTCCGGTCCGTTCGTCTATGAGAATCGCATGGCGGGCCTAGGGGGTTGGTAAAAGTCAGACCCCCAAAAGCAGTACAAGTCGTGTCGGAGTGTAGCCCAGAACACCCTAAGATACTGCTGGAATACCTACCAGTAAATCTCCTGCCTTGGCCAAGGACTTCGTGTAATGGCTCTCCTAGACACAGCGCGACCTCACCCCCAATACCGGGAGAGACGAACCCCTGTAGATCCGCTCACTGCCTCCATGTGGCTCAGGACTGTACCCAACTTAAACCTGTTTGCATGACTCCTTTGAGCCGTGGTAGGGTAGTAATCAAAGTACAATGGGAACTCACACGAGACAAATGACGATCTCAGGTCGATGGACTAACCTGTACACATGTCACCAGGGAACTGCTATCTGACGTCAGGTATAAGACCAACTAGCATGTTCTCGGCGAGTCCTGTCCGGTGTACTCATAACCCAATGAGCACCTGTATACATCTTAGGTGAACCAACTGACACCAGTGGCTTGTGAGACCGGCCACCGCCCCTCGTCGGGGTCTCGACTGTATACACTAGTCTACTCCGGAGTATCGATGCCCTGTCTCGAAACTCCCACGACTAGGGAGCTTTTAAGGATGTGCTTATAGACCCCAACTCCCATGTATATGATCGCCATCATACTGCTGGTAGTCAAGCAAGAATCCTAAGGGCTCTATCAACGTGCAATAGTGATCAGTAATGTCACCTAAAGCAGTACACGATGATAAAGATAAACCAGATAGCATACTGTCATCTTGAGTTAGACTGTCCTACCGGTATAGGTCCTCCCTCAATCATTGCAATCACGTGCCTGTAATCCAATAATTGACTCTGAGGGCACTATATCCAACAGTGGGAGTATCGAGACCGGACATCGATATTCCAGAGTAGACTAGTGTATACGTTTCTAGACCCCGACGAGGGGCGGCGGCAGATCTCAAAGCCATTGGTGTGTTGCACCTAAGATTGTATGCAGGTGATCACTAGAGGTGAGTACACCGGATGAACTCGTCGAGAACTTCTAAATGGTACTATACCTATCGTCAGATAGCAGTTCTTAGTTGACATGAGTACAGGTAATCTATTGACTTGAGGTCATCACTAGTCTTATGAGAGTTCCCACTGTACTTAGATTACATTCCTACCATGGCTCTACTGAGCCGTGCAAATAGGTTTTAGTTGGGTACAGTCCCGAGCCATATAGAGGCAGTGAGCGATCGTCAAGGATTCGTCTCTTCTGGTGTAAGGAGTTGATATCGCGCTATGTTCGGTTGACCATCACCATAAGTCCCTGGTCAAGACGGATGAGAATTACTGATCGGAGATCAGTAGTTTCTCGGTTGGTAATGGGATTGACACCTGCATGTCTTATCAGGTTATTAAGAGTCTGACGCTATCCACCCCCTAGACCCGGTATACGATACTCTTAGACGAAGAGATCGGACTGTATGGAGATTATCATTTACAGGCTTAGTAGGGATACAGATAAGTTTTCTCGTCGACTTTCTTTTCGTTCAATACCTGGGTAGCCATTACGTACGGCTAGTGCCGCTGATGTGCTTGTGATTAAACCCATTGCTAGCGTATTGTCGAGTTTTTAGAGTCCCATACAGAGGGTTTTCTGGTACAGACGAAACGATGTGGTATGTGCGTATTTTAATACGCATTCAGGTTCGATTAAATACGTATATTTAGTGCACATGCTTTAATCGGATGTTTTGATTATAATAGCAGGTTTGAAAGATAGTCGGATCATTGTGAGGCAGTATTATATCTCTCATTATCTCTCTTTTGGGTATTTTTATTTTGACACGAATACGGTATTTATATGAAAATGAGTATTTGTATAAATACGGGTATTTTTATCTCGATACGAATACGGATATTCGTATTTTTATACGAATACGGTATTTGTATTTTGATATTAATACAGATATATGTATTTTGATGCATATTTGGTTATATGTATATATGCATATTTGGTTATGTGTGTGTGTGTTTTGTACACATCTTTTCCACTGCATTTTAGAAGCTTTGTGAAGAGTGTGGATGCGTGACTCATTGGGGTGAGTCACTCATCCACCCACTCTCCATAATAAAAGAAGAAAGAAAAGGAAAAGATGTGACGATTTTTTTGATTCTCTTCTTTATGTTAGCTTCAAAAATGGAGTGGAAAATTTAAAAAGAGAGAAATCTTAAGATTCATCACTATATCTATCTCACAATCAATTCTTAGCTAGTTTTGATTGTCAGTTGCTTCATTTGCTCACTTGATGTGAAGCTAAATCTTGTATTCATATTCTCTCGGATGGATCATCTTCGGTAAGGAAGATCGGCGTGCAAGGTTATTTCCGGTGACTTCGGAGCCTAGCTAGAGCCCTTGGTATGGTGTAGGGGTCTTTCGTGATTAGACGGACATGCTACAAAGGTAGCTAGCCCCTAATCTTGTTTGTTTAGTTAACTAGTTTGGTGTTTGGAATCGATTCTAAGTTTATGGTCACTAGTGCTTGTTTTAAAATTTTTGTTTTTACTTCCGCCTTCGCCGCGAGTCTTGCGGCGCGAGCACTGGGGTGCTTACAAACCCCTCACTTGTGAAAAAGGTTAGATATAATACAAAGCATTAGTGAAGCTCTAGTGTATCACAAGACCGTTATCTGTAGTGGACAGAGACATTCGAGGATAGGGGTGGCCTGCCCAACTTAAAACGAGGGGGCATGCCCGTCTCATTGTTATATGCCAAATGTCTTGACCACTGCAGCCATTAATCCCATATATATAATGACCGGGGAATGTTGTGTCTAAATGCGTCTATAAACACCACTTGAAACACAATTTAGAATCCCAACACAATTAATGATCAATCTGGTCTAATTTTTCACTTTTTACTCTCCCAACATCTTCTCAATAATAATCGTACGATTATACTATGCCCTAACATGCAAGCACATAAAAGTCATTATAGAAAAACTATATTAAATGACTCCTATAATCAATTATGTGCTAGGCTAGGCACCTAACAATGCAAAAAAAATTAAAATTCTCTTACATTCTAATAGATAAACACAATTAGCTGTTATTTAGTGTACCCTAAGCTAATTAAGCTATAGAAAATGAAAGGCCCAAAAATTGATGCATCCCACTAATCAACTCGCTTTGATGGTGCCTTCCATTAATAAAGTAAGTGGCTTGCATCTCTGTATCTAAGTTTTGCATAGCATGTGATCATGCATGATTTGTCGCAACAAACATGATCATGAAGTGATAAACAAATGATAAATAGAAACAAACAAATAAATAAAAGCAATAGAAATAGAGCACAAACCAAAAAACACAAGATTTATGTGGAAACCCCATACGGGAAAAACCACGGGCGGATGAGAAGCGCTTTACTAATCAAATAAATGTGGAGGATTTCAATGGTGAATGAACTCTCATAAGAACCCTCTCAAAACCCTAGCCTCCTCTCTCTATCTAATTAAAAAGGTTATACCCAATTTGGATTACAAAATAAAATTTATAGTATGAGACAAATAAAGTAAAAATCAGATTTCCCAAAACAGCCAAGAATTCGGTCCAAGTCAATTTGAGCCAGCTCAAGATTGTCCTGAACCGTCTTTTGCAAACAGAGAACAATTGATAATTTCAAACGACTTGTGAGCTTTCCCAGACTTCACTTGAGCCATCTTATCATAGGGTCGAGCCGGCTAAAGAATGTCATGAGCTGGCTCAACATTCAGGGATCAGAGAATACGAGGTAAACTCATCAAATCTCCACCTTTCCTCACATTCGCCACACAACTCTTCCATAATATTAGTAATAGCTCCACCTTCTCCATAAAACCCTTAAAGGGCTCAATGAGTGCAACACACTCCAATTAAGTTCAAGCAATGCTCAAACTTAACAAATGAAAGAGACTTAGTCAACTTGTCGGCCGGATTATCCGTTGTGCCAATCTTCTTTAGGATTATCTCTCTCTCTCTTCAACAACATCCTGAACTAACTTATACCGAACGTCGATGTGCTTCATTCTGTCATGACGCATCTGGCCCTTTATCAAATGAATCGTGTTTTGACTATCATAATGGACTATTATAATATCCTTTTGGATACCAAACTCCGAAAATAGCCCTTTCAACCAGATTGCTTCCTTAACGGCTTCAACAACAACGGTCATATACTCTGCCTCCGTTGTAGATAATGCTACTGTTGAATGCAACGAAGCACGCCAACTAATGGCACATCCTCCTAGAAAGAATACATATCCGGTGATCAACCTTCGCCTGTCGAGGTCACCTGTATAGTCAGAATTGCTGAAACTAACCAAACTGTCACCGTTCCTTCTAAACTCCAACCCTACATCAGGTGTACCTCGTATGTATCGTAAAATCCATTTCACTGCTTACCAATGACCTTTACCAGGAGATGCCATAACGACTAACAACACTAACTACATGTGAAATGTCGGGTCGGGTACATACCATGGCATACATAATACTACCCACCGCACTCGAATAAGGAACATACGGCATATACTTAATTTCTTTCTCAGTTTGCGGTGATAAACGAACTGAAAGTATAAAATAAGCTACCAAAAGGGTATTTACAGATTTAGCATCTGCCATGCCAAAACGCTCCAAAACTTTCTCAACGTACTGCTGTTTAGACAAGTAAAGTTTACCTGCCTTGTGATCGCGCATAATTTCCATACCGAGAATTTTCTTGGCCGTTTCCAAATCTTTGGCCTCGAACTAGCCTTTCAACTGTTTCTTAAGCTTCTGAATATCAATCATATACCCTACTGCTATTAACATATCATCAACAAAAAATAACAAGTATATGAAAGAACTATCGGCGAGTTTCTTGCAACAAACACAATTATCGTCCTTATTTCTCGTAAACCCAATATCTCTTATAAAGGAATCAAATTTCTTGTACCAGTCTTGGTGATAACTTTAAACCATAGAGAGACTTCTCTAACAAACAAATGTGTTCTTCCTTTTCTTCAATTTCCAAACTTTTGGGTTATTTCATGTAGATCTTTTCTACCAAATCACCATACAAGAAAACGATCTTAACATCGAGCTACTCGAGCTCTAAATCCTGCATAGCTACCAAACCGAGTAAGACACAATTAGAGGTATGTTTTACAACTGGAGAAAATACTTCATTGAAGTCCACTTTCTTAATAAGTGAATAGCCTTTAGCTACCAACGTACCTTTTATCGAGTATCTGCAACCCCTTGATCTCCTTCTTTCCTTTTGAAAACCTACTTGCGGCCAACTAATTTCTTTTCTTCTTCAGTCTTAACGAGCTTCCATGTTAGCTTCTTGTGAAGAGACTCAATCTCTTCATTCATAGCGACTTGCTAATGAGCTGACTCATTGGATTAGATAGCTTCTTGATAACTCGAAGGCTCGCTACTATCAACTGTCTCTATAATGGACAACGCATACGCCAGTAGATCATCATAACCATATCTCTGTGGCAGTCTAATGTCCCTTTGTTGTCGGTGTCGAATGGGTAAATATTGCTCATCTTGGGACTGATCTTCATCAGACAATTGTGAAGGAGAGATCTCCCGCGAATCTGAGCATTCACCTGTTGGATATAGTGCCCTCAAAGCAATTATTGTAATCGCAGGCACGTGATTATGATAATTGAGGGAGGACCTATACAGATAGAACAATCTTACTCGAAATGATAGTATGATATCTGGTTTGTCTTTATAATTGACGTGTACACGTTTTACTTGTTATTACGTGTCGCTAATACATAATGATGAAGCCCGTAAGATTCTTGCTTGACTACCAGTATTATGATGGAGATCATATACGTGAGATTTGGGTTGTCTATAAGCACATCCTTAAATGTCCCTAGTCGTAGGAGTATTGAAACCGGGCATCGATATTTTAGAGTAGACTAGTGTATACGTTTCGAGACCCCAACAAGGGGCGATGCCCGGTCTCGCAAGCCATTGGTGTTATGTCACATAATATAGTATACAGGTGCTCATTGGAGGTGAATACACTGGACGCACTTGCCGAAAACTTCTAGATTGTATTATATCTATCGTGAGATGGAATTTCTCGAGTGGCATTAGTACAAGTTAGTCTTTTAACCTGAGATCGTCATTTGTCTCGTGTGAGTTTCCACTGTACTTTGATTACTATCCTACCACGGCTCAAAAGAGTCGTGCAAACAGGTTTTAGTTGGGTATAGTTCTGAGCCACATGGAGGTAGTGAGTGATTGTCGGGGATTCTTCTCTCCTGATATTAGGAGCCGTGTCGTGCTGTGTTTGGTTGGCTATCACCCTAAATCCGTGGCCATTGTAGATGAGATTTACTGATATGAGTTCAGTAGTTTCTCGGTTAGTGATGGGCTTAACTCTGACGCGACTTATCGGGATATTAGGGGTCTGATGTTTCCACCCCTAAACCCGGTATGCGATACTCTCAGACGAAAAGACCAGACAATACGTAGATTGTCACATTCAGGATCAGTAGGGTATGGATGGACTTGATTGTCGACCTCCTTTTCGATAGATACTTAAGCAGCCGTTACGTACAGCTAGTGTCGTTGACGTGTTTGTGGTTTTTGGATATATCCAGTAAATCACTGCCAGCGTATTGTCGAGTCTTTAGAGTCCCACACAAAGAGTTTTCCCGGTTCAGGCGATATGATGTAGATGACATATGTTGGTACATACAGGGTGTCCGATTAAATACGTATACAGGCTACACGGACTTTAATCGGACGGTTGATACTACCAGCGGTTTAGGATTAAGCCGGATTATTAAATCATATTTTGATTTGATAATATATATATATATATATATATATATATATAATTTGTATATTCTAGTATTATTGTTCACTATTCATTTTCTCTCTCATGGCTATTCGCATTTTTGTACGAATACACATATATGTATTTCGGTATGTATATCGGGTTGTATTACGTATTTATACGTAATTTTTTTTGGAAGATGGACACTTCATTTCTTGATTTTTCTTTTATAGAAAATCAAAAATGATATGGAGGATGAGGTGTAAAGAAGTATGGTATAGAAAGGTATGGACTTGGTTTTAAATATTGATAAAATAATTTGTGGTTACTATTTTTCCATGGTTGCAAAAAATGAAGCCATTCATTATTCTATGCTTGCTAGTTTTTCTTCACACAAAAAGACTTAGCCATTTTCCATGGCTTCTTCTTCTTCACCTTCTCCTCCTTCTTCTAGGTAGCTCTCTTGAGCTTATATATGAGAGAAAAAGATAGTGAAAATATACCTACATCCCCACTCTCCATTCATAGCGAGTTTAGAGCGTCGGTCGCTTCACTAGGTGAAGCTGGAGTTTTGATCGGTTACTCTCAAGTAGATCTTCTTCAGCAAGTGCGGTCACCACTGAAGCACGATCCGGACATCATACACGGAGCTTGGAGAGGTCTTCCATGATTGGTTGGACATGTGTCGAAGATAGTATTCCGTATCTTTATATGCTTGGTTTGCTAGTTTAGGAGTTTGGATCGATTCTAGGTTCGGGATTCCATCGTGTTTGCTTGAAATGTTTGTTCGCCATCCGCGCTTCCACTGTGCCGTGGGCAATAAGGAACCCTACAGTGGTATCAGAGCCTCCCAAATATGTTAAACTATCTAGTTACGACATTAGAAATCGTGTTTTTTCGGGCATTGAAAACTGCAAAAAAAAAACAGTCCTAAATTTTTGAGTTTTGAGATGTTTGGACACCCCGCGGGCTCATGGTTTGAACCGAGAAACTGCGGGGTGGTGCGTGGGCACCCTGGGGAGACCTTGGGAGGACCGAACGGCTGGGCCCACTCCCCAAGACCACCACAAGGTGGTCTTGGCTGTGGGGACCCGGAACTGCCCTCCATTGGTAGTTTCGGGTCTGCCTCACCTCTTGGCCACCTCGTCGTAGCATCAGGGGTGGGGTACCCCTATAGGCCCCCTAACTTGAAGTTAATTTCATTCTCTAACTCCCTGTGAAGGTTCGGGCGCATTTCGTTTTGATTCGGACTTCCGAATTGGCTCAAAACTCGACTTTTTTTTTATGTTTAGTGCACTTGGTTTTTAACTCTTGGTAAATTTAGGATGTGCGCTGATTGTGTTTTGGAATTCTATCATTGTGACTTCGTTTGCGTGCGTATATGTGTTGTTAACGTTGTCTAATTACTATATTCTCAATTAGATGGGGTTACACACTTGTTTCGGTTACTTATTTCTGGTGATATATATCTTGATTATTGTTTAGTCGGACTGTCATGTCGGATATGAAGGGTCCCGGCAGCGCCCCGGCCGTCGAAACGCGGCCAAAATGCGGAACAAAATTTTTCTAAACCAGCGCTACCGTTACCCGATTTACGGATCGACCTTAAACCCTATTCTAGAAAACTAACTAAGAGTTAGAAAGGTTATACCGAGTTGATCCGTGTCTTTCGGTCTTCATTCTAAGCTCCTAGTGATGTTTTGACGATATTTGCTTGCCGGTCTTCCTCTATCTCCGATGATCCACCCGAGGGAAACGGCGTAAGCTCCAACCTCGTCGAACGAGGTAACCGACGCTCCAAAGTCGTTAGCGATGGAGAGTGGGGGTGTATGAAAGTGTCACTACCATTTTTCTCTCAAAATATTTTGCCCAATGAGCAAGCATAGAAGATGAAGAGATGATGAAGACTTGGCATGAGCTTAAAATGCTTAAGGCTTTTTGTGAACTTAAGAGAGTGAGAGAGAGAGAGAGAGCTAGCATGTAAATTAATCATGTAACCAAATGAAACCCCACTCCCCAAAATATGGCCGCCCTCCCCTCTCCAATCATAAAAAAAAATCAATTTTCTTTTTACAATTAATCAAATAAAATAAACACAACTATACCATGCACTATGCTCAAACCCATGCCACAAATCACATCACCTTTTCCACTTCATTAATAAAAAAACAAATGAATTTCCATAAATGGAAAATCAAATAAAAGATGTGGCATCTTCTAGAAGCTATTCCGTACAAAATACGGAATACTTCTCGGTATATGTATCGAAATGCATATACGCGTATTCGTACCAAAATACGAATAGCCGAGAGAGAAAACGAATAGTGAACAATAATACTAGAATACGTATATAAAAATACATATATAAATTATTAAATCAAAACCCGATTTAATAATCCGGCTTAATCCTAAGCCGCTAGTATTATTAACCGTCTGATTAAAGTCTGCGCAGCATGTGCACATATTTAATCGGACACCTGTATGTATCAACATACCTCATGTACACCATATCGTCTGAACCGTGAAAACCCTCTGTATGGGACTCTAAAGACTTGTCAATACGCTGGAAGTGGGTTTAACCACAAGCACGTCAGTAGCACTAGCTGTACGTAACGGCTACCCAGGTATTGAGCGAAAGGGAGGCCGACGAGCAAACTCATCCTGAACCCCTACTGAACCTGACAGTTACAATATCCGTACAGTCCGGTCTGTTCGTCTAAGAGTAATCGCATATCGAGTCTAGGGGGTGGATAAAGTCAGAACCCCATCAACGCGATATTTAGTGTCGGTATGAAACCCATCACCACCTGAGAAACTATCGATCCTGGATCGATAATTCTCGTCCACCGTGGCCACGGATTTATGGTGATGGCCATCCGTACACAATGCGACATCAACCCCTAATACCGGGAGAGACGAATCCCCGACGATCCGATCACTGCCTCCATGTGGCTCGGGACTGTACCCAACTAAAACCTGTTTGCATGACTCCTTTGAGCCGTGGTCGGGTAGTAATCAAAGCACAGTGGGAACTCATACAAGACAAATGACGATCTCAGGTCGATAGACTAACCTGTACACATGTCACCTGGGAACTGCTATCTGACAATAGGTATAATACCACCTAGCAGGTTCCCGGGGAGTCCGTCCAGTGTACCCATAACCCAATGAGCACCTGTATACTATCTTAGGTGAACAAACTAACACCAATGGCTTGTGAGACCTGGCCACCGCCCCTCGTCAGGGTCTCGATCAGTATACACTGGTCTACACTGGAGTATCGATGCCCGGTCTCGATACTCCTACGACTAGGGAAATTTAAGAATGTGCTTATAGACCCCAGCTCCCACATATATGATCGCCATCATAATACTGGCAGTCAAGCAAGAATCCTATGGGCTCTATCAACATGATGATAAAGACAAACCAGATAGCATACTATTATCTTGAGTAAGAATGTTTTATCGGTATAGGTCATGCCTCAATCATCATAATCATCTATCCGCGACTATGATAATTGCCTTGAGGGCACTATATCCAACAATCTCCCACTTCCACTTAAGGCCAATTATTGCGATGTCGCATACTCACAACCTATGTGATACCGAACACCCAACTTCTCTACTAATCAGTTTCGCAAAGCCCGTTTTCGAAAATGATTGCATTCGAGAAATAGCCTCAGTGAGTGGATCCGCTCCAATGTTTCTCTCTGTATCTCTCTGTATCTCTCTTAATCTCAACTTCGCGGAGAAAACTATCGCCGGAAATGAGCAATACTTGTCTTAGAATTTGTCTGGATATCTGATGGGACCCAGTTCACAAATGAACTCCAAATCCAGCAAACTACTTAGACTGTATCGTCTACTGAATTTAATCAGTATCCTGCGCCATGCCTTTCCTCAGCATCTGTTTGGACCACCTGTCCAACATACTGTCCCTCAAAGGAGGGAAAACTATAACTCTGACAGTCACTCTGTCATCCAGGTCACCTTGGAAGCCTAAAATGATAACCGTCTCCTGAAGGAGGCTGCCGTTACCATATCCCAAGAACATTCACTTATGTTCATAAACTGTTTCCCAATATTTCTCCAGGATTGGATTAATATATGTTTATTGCAGTTAGTGCAAAAACAATATCTGGTGTGGTACTTGACATTTCATGATTAACTCAATTGCCTAAGCAAGTGATATGCTAATCATGTAGAACCCTCTTCTCTTTAGTCTGTAAGACACCTTTAGAGAGGTTGAATCCATCACCTGCAGGTAGACCATCATGTCAGGAGTCGTCCATTTAATGTCAAAATATCCAGATTAGGATACTTCCCAAATCCAGATCTAAAACCATAGACCTAGTAACCAGAAAACCTGATATTATATCCATATCCTATGTGGAGAAACAACTTTGTAACAACCACAATATAACCGATCGTAGTATAGGAATATCTCTTCCTATTAAGTGCATGTCATCCCAATACCTGGACATCACTCTCTACTACTTTCTTACCAGGTCCATCTCCCATTCTGATGAAGTCAAGACTATGACTGTCACATCAAAAATAAATGATCTATTTCCGCTATACCTGCTTTAGTCTATAGACATAAGCTACTTGCCCACTATATTTCCGCTGCTCCCACTGACTACAACAACCCTCTGGCAGAGTCATATACACGTGCACTTCTAAAGCTAGTTTAGAATGACGCTATACTCATCCTCCTGCCGGGTCTTATAGTCTAGAACAGCAGCAATGGCAAGTCTGGGTAAACAAGAACCTCCCTGTCACCGTCTCTGAGAATACCGAAGTACCTCTCAGGTGCCTGAGGTTACCCACTAAATCTGCGGAGTGGCTAATGGAACATCAAATCCAATTGAATCCTTAGGTTTTTTAAATTTCCAATAATCGTTTGTGGTTCTGGAATAACTTCCAGTCCTACCATACTCCCACTTGTGTTATTCTGAAAAAGTCCATTTTATTAAAACTGTGGCGAGTCAAGAACAATATAAATATTGATCTTCCTGATGGTACAAAGTTAACCCTCGTCAAAACCCGGGATAACCCACAAACAACCATTACTGAAACGTGCCTTGAGTTTATCCGGATTCTGGTTTTAAGCATTAGCCGGACAACTCCCTATACCTTAACATCGTTAAGTTATAAATTGATTCTATATATATCTAATATAGAAACAAAAGCACTAATTTAATTTGAACCAGATTCAAAAACATGTATCTGTCTCCAGTGCATATCAACCAAATGGAAAGAGGACAATTAGTATTACTCATCTAAGAGTGCATCCATATATGAGTAACCTGAAAGAGAAGCAAGTTCTCAAACAATTACTATTAACTGAATACCTAACACAAGTATCTACATCTTCGAATACTTCGAAGAATCCCAATACTTCTAACAAATGGTCCTCCACTTTATTCTTATACCTATAACTTCTGGATATCTGGACCTTGCATTTCAACGAAATAGATGTCCAGAACTGGAGAAGTCATAAGTAAACAGAATATAGTACGAGTACCAACCCCTTTGTCCCAATGGACACTGGACAACATACAATACTTTGGATAAGTCCCCTGAGTTCAACAACTCTAACCCTGTGCGTCGAAGGTTGAAAAACTGTAGTATGGTTAAGAAGAATTACACCACTGTTGAATGCCCCTTACCTAATCACCAACTGATATACGTAAATGTCATAGACATAATATCAAAAAGTTATATCTCACTTTATAAAATAAAAGTACAGATATATCAGTTTGAGATTGGTGCATAACAACGGATATTCAAAACCAAATATTTGCCATCTGGTAAAATCCAGATGATTTCGTCAAATATCACCAATTACAATGAACTCCGATATAATGAGGATCTAATCACCCAATTCCCAATATCTTACTCCCACTCACCATCTGTAATAACATGCAAATGTGAGAAACTGATCTGGTAAATACATACTTTGGAGTTAGATTCCAACTGGGAAAACAGTTATCAATTGACATCGCACTGTGAAACTGAAACATGGAAATGTTTCGAAGGGGTTTAACTGATATTCCTAGTAACACCTCTTCCATTATCCTGATTCACGACAGTAACCTTATACTATACCTGCCCTCACTGCAAACCCTTTATTATGTTTTTACTTATTACCTTCTGTACACCTTCTTTTGGCTAACTGGTTTTCTTCTTTCCCTACCCTTCGGCACCAGCCTAAGGTTTGGAAGAAGACTATCCAATAAGCATAATGGTGTACTCTCCTAATCCTAGGAGCCCTCGCAACCTGAGAGAAGGTAATGGGAAAAGACACTTGAATAATCCTATCCAATCTCTCCAGAACCAGAATCCATCCTCGAAAAAGTTCCTTCGAGTTCGTATATAACCATATGATGGATTTATCCAATGGAAGTGGATATCCATAGTGATACGGAGTATCCCAGAGAAAAGCAAAGTGGATGTAGGAGTGGCAGGGGGGCATACACGGTTTTTGTCGTGAATGATGGTGGTCGCAATTTCCTTTGCCATTATTCTAATCCCTTTTTATGTCTTTACTTATTACCTTATGTACATCACACTTAAGCTTAATTGGTTTTCTTCCTTCCCTACCGTTCGGCACCTGCCTATGGTTTGGAAGAAGACTATCCAATAAGCTCAATAGGTGTACCCTCTCCTAATCCTAGGAGCCCTCACAACCTGAGAGAAGGTAAAGGGAAAAGACAACCGAATAATCCTATTCAACCTCTCCAGAACCAGAATCCATCCTCGAAAAAAGTTCCTTCGAGTTCGTATATAACCATACGATGGATTTATCCAATGGAAGTGGATGTTCGTAATAATACAGGGTGTTCTGGAGAAAAGCAAAGGTGATATAGAAGTGGCAATAATGTATGCGACACCGTGACATTCCAAAAGCCAAAATGTTTTAAGAAGGTTCGGTTAATTTGGTTTCATGAGTTTTAGTCAAAGGTCGGGTCATAGTCACAGCCAGAGAGAGATAGAAGAAACACTCAGCGTACACTCCAACCTAGATCAGAATGGTTAATCATTTTATCTAATCTGGATGGCTCCTACTGTATCCTCGAATTCTCCTCCAAACCTGAAAAGAGAATTAGTCGGAATCACCCGAGGAGTAATCCTACTCATCAGCGGGAATCGGGATCCAACTATCATCACATGATAACTTGATGATAGCCACTCAAGTCACCACACTCCAGAAGGTATGCACAAGCCTGGCAAGTTTCCTGTATGTTTGAAACTCCCGATATGATTTTTACCCCAAGCGGCTTATGACCTTGACTAGGTCAACATATCATAAGTCACAAGTCAAGTTCAACCAGTCATTATCCTGAATTAATTAGACCCACCCGTACTAGCCCTTGACTAGGTCAACATAACCGTACGACTGTCCTAACCAATCGCATATCCATGCGACAGAAAAGTACTACAGAGCTACCGAACACTACGCCTTGACTAGGTCAACATACGTAGCACGAATACTAAGCAATACTTGTCTGAAATGACGGAGGGCTACGGCTGGTTTTTGGCGAAAAACCTTTAACGTAATGAACTTGATATCGTTGAATGAATCCAAGTGGTTTTATAAATATATAGTGGCGAAAACTTTTGCTAAAGAGGTTACTCTCGGTGAAAGGATCTCGGCTCTTTCCCCGTCGAATGGAGTGCAAGATATCCCAAACTGAATACCACGATGCAAAGCAAAAGAATCGACTATAGTGAAGTTATTATGTTGACGCAAACTTTTACTCAAGGGGTCACTCCCGATGAAGGGATCTCGGCCTTTGCCTCGTCGAATGAGGTGCTGGATATTCAAACTGAATACCACTGTGCAAAGCAAAAGAGAACGTCTGTAATGTCAGTTTTAAAAACTTGGTTCCAACAACATCATATATAGGTTTGTTTTATCCTTGCATTGATAAGAATCTATGCAGTCCCATCAATTAATCACACCAGAAAAGAACGAAAATAAAATGTACGTATATGCCATCCGCATTCGCCACTGGGTCCCATCATCACCCGCTAGATTACTTAACTAACGACAGAGCGGGGATTGGGCTAGCGCGGGTGAAAAACATATACAACATCTACTAGTATATATAAATATATATAACAATCGTCCCAGGCATGATATAAAGCAACATCACAGAAATATCACAGAAGCAATACAGAATGGTGGACAATCTGGAGCTCCGGGTTTCACTTGAGCCGCAAGTGAGACCCGACGTTCGCTGTCGTGTGGATAGCCTGTGCAATGAAAACCTAGACCCCTACGAGCGCGGCAAGCTACCCGCCAAAACTAGAAGTGAGGCAAGCCCCTTCAACAACGTGAATGGGCCACCCAGCACTTCACGGAATCCGGTAACTTAGACACCCCTCCTGGGTCAACCTATACCCCCTACGAGGGCGGTGAATAGCCCGCCAATTCTAGAGTAAGATCCCCTCCGTCTCAACGCCATGAGATGCGGACCCGTTGCCCTCTAGAACCCAGCATTTCGTGCACTCCACCGTGGGGTAATCCTAGTACAGAAAATAAAATAATATACAAAGGTGACATCGACCTCAGTCCGGTCGTGCCCCAAAAGAATAATATACAAACTGGCAGTGACGGCAGTCCACATGTCGGACGCTCGCCCCGCGATATCAAATACACAAATGAAATAAAATTGTATTATCATTGCACCATTTCTATCCACCACGACGATGCAACCAACATCACAGCACAACACAGAACATCAACGTGAATGTCACGTTCGCAAACCCGTCTAAAAGAACATATAGCAGTTAGACGGGTTTACCGATCAAATGACATTCACGGTCGCAGATATAAATGTATGTACTGTTAAACGCCCACTTAAAATATCGATCGACTAAATTTCCAAATTGGCCCAAATAGCAAAAAAATACTTCACTGAAACGTGGGCCAAAACAGAATATCTCAAAAATCACAATTCCAAGAAATAGAGCTACAGAAAAAATTTGGACTCCCGTTGCCACTAATCCACCGCGGAACCGCCGCCAATGGGGGCTAAGTGCGGTGGATCCGTAGCGCTTTAGAGGAGTCATGGGCCCCAATTTTTTGTGTACTCCTAAAAAAGCCTGCACGGATTTTTAAGCTACTGCAAATAATTTTTTGACCACTTTTGAAAATCGACAGCAAACCCAAAATTGAAATCGTGATTTCGGTAAATTCCGTTGATCGATCTTTCAAGCACGTTTAAACAAGCTAGTAAGGGGTTTAAAGGGTGGCTCTGATACCATGAAGGGTCCCGGCAGCGCCCCGGCCGTCGAAACGCGGCCAAAATGCGGAATAAAAATTTTCTAAACCGGCGCTACCGTTACCCAATTTACGGATCGACCTTAAATCCTGTTCTAGCAAACTAACTAAGAGTTAGAAAGGTTATACCGAGTGATCCGTGTCCTTCGGTCTTCATTCCAAGCTCCTAGTGATCCTTTGACGATATTTGGTTGCCGGTCTTCCTCCATCTCCGATGATCCACCCGAGGGAAACGGTGCAAGCTCCAACCTCGTCGAACGAGATAACCGACGCTCCAAAGTCGCTAGAGATGGAGAGTGGGGGTGTATGAAAGTGTCACTACCATTTTTCTCTCAAAATATTTTGCTCAATGAGCAAGAATAGAAGATGAGGAGATGATGAAGACTTGGCATGAGCTTAAAATGGTTAAGGCTTTTTGTGAACTTGAGAGAGTGAGAGAGAGAGCTAGCATGTAAATTAATCATGTAACCAAATGAAACCCCACTCCCCAAAATATGGCCGGCCCCCCTCTCTCCAATCATCAAAAAAAAATCAATTTTCTTTTTACAATTAATCAAATAAAATAAACACAACCATACCATGCACTATGCTCAAACCCATGCCACAAATCACATCATCTTTTCCACTTCATTAATAAAAAAACAAATGAATTTCCATAAATGGAAAATCATATAAAAGAGATGGCATCTTCTAGAAGCTATTCCGTATAAAATACGGAATACTTCCCGGTACATGTATCGAAATACATATACACGTATTCATACCAAAATATGAATAGCTGAGAGAGAAAACGAATAGTGAACAATAATACTAGAATACGTATATACAAATACGTATATAAATTATTAAATCAAAACCCGATTTAATAATCCGGCTTAATCTTAAACCGCTAGTATTATCAACCGTCCGATTAAAGTCTGTGCAGCATGTGCACATATTTAATCGGACACCTGTATGCATCAACATACCTCATGTACACCATATCGCCTGAACCGTGACAACCCTCTGTGTGGGACTCTAAAGACTCGTCAATACGCTGGCAGTGGATTTAACCACAAACACGTCAGTGGCACTAGCTTTACGTAACGGCTACCCAGGTATTGAGCGAAAGGGAGGCCAACGAGCAAACTCATCCTGAAACCCTAGTGAGCCTGTCAGTGACAATATCCGTACAGTCCGGTCTGTTCATCTAAGAGTAATCGCATATCGAGTCTAGGGGGTGGATAAAGTCAGAACCCCATCAACGTAATATTTAGTATCGGTATGAAATCCATCACCACCTGAGAAACTATCGATCCTGGATCGATAATTCTCTTCCACCGTGGCCACGGATTTATGGTGATAGCCATCCGTACACAACGCGACATCAATCCCCAATACTGGGAGAGATGAATCCCCGACGATCCGATCACTGCCTCCATGTGGCTCGGGACTGTACCCAACTAAAACTTGTTTGCACGACTCCTTTGAGCCGCGGTAGGGTAGTAATCAAAGCACAGTGGGAACTCACAGGAGACAAATGACGATCTCAGGTCGACAGACTAACCTGTACACATGTCACCTGGTAATTGTTATCTGACAATAGGTATAATACCAACTAGCAGGTTCCCGCGGAGTCCGTCCAGTGTACTCATAACCCAATGAGCACATGTATACTATCTTAGGTGAACAAACTAACACCAATGTCTTGTGAGACCTGGCCACCGCCCATCGTCGGGGTCTCGATCAGTATACACTAGTCTACACTGGAGTATCGATGCCCGGTCTCGATACTCCTAGGACTAGGGACATTTAAGGATGTGCTTATAGACCCCAGCTCCCACATATATGATCGCCATCATAATGCTGGCAGTCAAGCAAGAATCCTATGGGCTCTATCAACATGATGATAAACACAAACCAGATAGCATACTATCATCTTGAGTAAAACTGTTTTATCGGTATAGGTCCTGCCTCAATCATCATAATCATCTGTCCGCGACTATGATAATTGCCTTGAGGGCACTATATCCAACAGGATAGCCCCTCGTGCGTAACTTGTACAGTTTTGATTTATTATGTTGTATTCTTTTGTTTGGGATGTGTCACGTCTAGGGTTACTAGGCACTCTAATAAGGATCTACAAGGCATCAACCATGCCGGATTAAAATTTTAGCCGTGCCGAATAACTCTAAACAAGATCTTTGCTAGAAAATTAGGGTTTCAAATGCAAGTTAAACTCATTAACTCTAAGTGCGAAATGCAACCTTTGTAGATCGGTCCTTCACCTCTTAATATCCTTGTAGTAGTCCCTTCGCTGCGATCATCGAACTCCCGGACTCTCGGACGGCTCCATGAGAAGAGGCAACGGTATTGCTTGAAGTCTTCGAGGCCGAAGATGATCTACGTCAAGGGAATACGAACTCAAGCTTTTACTTCACTAACCAAAGAATTAGTAAAGCAAACACCCTAAACTAAAGTGCTAGTCTAGTAGAGGATGGTGAGATAGGAAATGGGTACACTTTAGAATTTCTTTTCTCACTTTGTATCTATCTCTTTTACAAACCCTAGAAAGAAAATGAAGGAGGAAGAAGATGAGCTCAAATGAGAATGAAACTTATCAAGAGAGAGAATGAGCTAACCATGGTGAGTGAGTATCATATATTTAACTCATGTAGAGACATAACCATGGCTAAATATATTGGTTAGGTTAAATAATATCCAAAGCAAAACAAAAAGGATTGAATTTGTCAAAGCAGTCACAAGCTTCTACAAGCTTCATGCATTTAACAAATATTCACTAATTTTGTATTTACTTTGAAAATTAAAAACCATACCAATATATATATAATGGTGTATGTCTCATACACCCATGACAAGTGTATCAACAACCATGACACAAATAGTAAACACAAATAAATATATATCACATATATATCAAGTTGTGCACAAGTGAGAAAAAATGAATGCTTAAGTGAACCAATGTTAGTTAATATAGTTTAGTATATCACATATACAATTATACACTAAATTATTAAATCAACACTTGACTTAATAATCCGGTTATATCACATATAACCGACTAACATCCAATGTATCGACTTATCGAATCAACACTTGATTCGATATCCCTGTTATATCGCATATAACCGATCGATACAAACATCGCGAGAATAGAATACGGTATCTCATACTCGCATTATTCTCGGTCCCGCACATATCACATATGCGCTCCTATTTCGTTTTGCCTGAGCCAGTATAATCTCTATGTAGGACTCTAAAGACTCGTCAATACGCCGGCAGTAGGTGATGATCATATCAGGCACCCACAAGCCGTCAGCGGTACTAGCTAGACGTAACGGCTACCCGGGTATTGAGCGATCAGAAGATCGGCAAGCAAGCCCGCTCCAACTCCTGCAAAAAGCCTGACAGTGACACTACCGTACAGTCCGGTCTCCTCGTCTGATATGTCGCATATCAAGTCTAGGGGTGGTAAACGTCAGACCCCAATAACCGATAAGTCATGCCGATATGAGGCTCATAACGGGTCGAGAAACTACCGGTAACACTTACCAGTATATCTCTAAACCAGCCCTGGCCAGGGACTTCCCTGTTATGGCCAATCGAGCATAGCGCAACATCAACCCCCAATACCGGGAGAGACGAAACCCCTCCTATCGCTCATTGCCTCCATGTGACTCGGGACTGTACCCAAAAACCACCGTTTTGCACGCCCTCTTGGACGTGGTAAGGTGGAAATCAAAGCACAGTGGGAATCACACAAGACTCTATGACGATCTTGGGTCTACAGACTAACCTGTACCGGTGTCACCAGAGAACTGCCATCTGACGTAAGGTATACTACCATCTGGGAGTTCTCGTCGAGTCTGTCCAGTGTACCTAGTCTCCATTGAGCACCCGTATATCATCTCTGATGTCAAACACCAATGGATATGGGATCATCCATCGCCCATCTGTATGGGTCAAGAAGGTATACGCTAGTCTACTCTGGTATATCGATGCCCCGTCTCGATACACCCACGACTAGGGACCTTGAAGGATGTACTTATGGACTACCATGTCCCCACTAGTATGATCCGCATCATAGTCCAGGTAGTCAAGTACACATCCTAAGGGCTTTACCAACATGTAACAGAGAGACAATCAATATACACGTTAAGGTAAAGAGTAACCAGATAGCATACTATCATGTCGAGCAAAAAAGTCCTCCCTATATATGTCCAAGCATCCACTACAATATACATCACATGTATAGTAATGGCCTCTAGGGCATACATATAACTAACAATCTCACACTTGCACTAGGGCCATCTGATAACAGTGGTTGTAGTATCTCATACTCAACCATCCCATAATAGTCTCTCTCTGGGAAAAAGCCTTTGTGGGTGGATCCGCCGTGTTGTCTTCTGAGTCTACTCTCCTGACCTCGATCCCCTGGAGATCAACCATCTCCATGATCAGGTGACACTGCCTTAGATTAAGTCTAAATCAGTGATGGTACGGGCGTTCCTTGGCATAAGCCATAACTCCATTGTCATACAATAGTAGGAACGAAGTTCATCTCATGAACTAATATACACCCAGACTTCCTTTTTGGTAGCATCTTTGGTAGCGATGTATCCAGCCTTTAACGTCTAGTATGCCACGGTATCTAGCTTGGAACTCTTCCAACATACCGTCCCTTTACTGAGGGTGAAGACAATGCTTGTGACTGACATTCAGTCGTCCTTATCACCCTGGAACTTTTCCAGTGATTCTCCCCAGGATCAATTGATACCATCCCACTACAACTAGTGAGTATCTTAACATCCAATCAGATCTATCTCATAGATTCAAAACCCAGGATTTAATAAGTATCACTTTGATCCTATATGTAGAATCCTTGTGATAAGCGGAGATTGATCGAGCGTAGCATAGGAAACTCCTTCCCTATCTAGAGTATGTCATCCACGTACTCTATGAGGATCACCACCATACTCCCTACTACCTTTTTGTTTATACAAGGTTCATCTACCATTTTGATGATGTCAAACTCTTTGACTAACACATCAAAACAGACGTTCCAACTCCGCGATGCCTGCTTTATCACATAAAACTTCTTGCACTCGTTTCCGCTGCTCCCACTGTCTACGAAGCCCTCTGACTGTGTACTTATAGACTCTCTCTTTTAAAAGATCATTTAGAAAAGTAGTCATGACACCCAACCGTCAGATATCGTAGTCATGGTATATAGCCGTGGCAAGTAGGATCTAGATGGACTTAAGCATAGGTACTTAGAAAAGGTTTCAACATAATCCATACCTGATCAATGATGCAAACCTTTAACAAGTCTAGCTTTGAAAGTCTCAACTTTTCCATGTACACCAAGTAATCTTCTCAAGATATACTTGCTCTTGATGGGGATTTAACCCTTCAGATAAAGCAACCAAAGTCCATACTTTGTTGGTGTATAAGGATTCCATCTCAGATCACTAAGTATCCAGCCATTCTTACAGAGTCCTACTCCTGATGGCCAGCTCGAATCTAGTTGGGTCATCATCTCATGATGTAATCCTCGCTCCCACTGTCATAGAGAAACCGAAGTATCTCTCAGGTGGGTGAGGAACCCTACTAGATCGGCGGAGAGGCTGAGGTTCATTGGTTACGGTTGAATCCTTTTGGTTCTACCAAATCATCAGCTGTAGTTTGTATAGCTGGAACTCCTTCCAGTTCTACCTCATGTCCACTAATTTCTTCTCAAGAAATTCCCTTTCACAAAGGTAGCATGTTGAGAAACAAAACATCTTTTTTATCTCGGTTAGGTAGAAGATATTCCCTTGCGATTTCTTGGGATATCCAACAAACTTCTACAGAACTGACTTCGCCTCGAGCTTGTCCGGATTATGCTTTTAGACATAGGATGGACAACCCCAAATCTTAACTGACTTAAGAGATGGGCTCTTCCCTTACCATATCTCATATGGAGTGGTAGGCTCCTGATTTGGTTGGAACGCCATTCAATAGGTATGCAGCTTCACAAGTGCATAACTTCCAAAAGGAAACAGGAAACTCAGTAGTACTCATCATAGAGCACACCTTATCATATAGGGTGTGATTGCTCCGCCCCGATTCACCGACGTGCTGTGGTGTATACGGAGGAGTAATGCTGAGAGAGAATCTCATTCTCCTTTAGAATAATCCAGGAATTCCGTGCTCAAGTATTCTCCTTCCTGATCACATCATAGGACATAATACTTATACACGTTTTGGTTCTCTACTTCTAACTTATATTCTGTGAATATCTCAAAAGGTTCGGACTTGTGTTTCAACAGGAACATATGTCTGAATCTTGAGAGATTATCAGAGAATGTAATGAAGTACAAAGGACCGGTCTTGGTATGTATAGACAGGGGAACTTCATACATTAGTATGTATCATCCCAAGAGTTCACTAACTCTTTCTCTGTTTCTAATAAACGGAGCTATGGTCATCTTATCTCTGTGACATGACCGGCAAGTTTCACAAGATGTAAATTCAAACTAATTTAAATATGCATCTATATGTAACTTCAGCTAGTCGGGTCGCATTGATATGACCTAGTCTACAATACCTCAAGAAGGATTCGTTCATTTCTGAACTCTTCCTCTTGTATGTGTTCTGTATACTAAGAACTGTAGTTTGATTTAGAACATCAATGCTTTTAGATAACGTGCCTGAACCGATCAACTCTTGATATAGGAAATGTTCAAAACATTATCCAACAATACAAAATTATATCCTTTCTTTACTAATAAAGAGATTGATATGATGTTGTATATCAGGTCTGGTATCTAATAACATTCATTCAGAATCAATGTATTCTGGTAATACAGGGTGACAGTGACCAACAGACTTGGCTGCAACACTTGCACCGTTTTCTATCTCATGAAACTTATCACCCGTTCTCAGTTCTCTACCTGTCTGTAGCCTATGTAACAGATTACATATGCGGGATCCTGACCTAGTATCTCATACCCAGGACGTAAAGGATACTGAGAAACAGTTCTCTGTAATGAACACACCCGAAGATGATGCATCATTATGCACTTTCTTCGTTTGGGCGGCACGGGAATTCTGGTAATCCCCTATTTCCTGCTCTGTCTTATAACATTTATAAGTTGGAGCGGGACCAACGTTCCCCAGCGCAGTATAACAAGCGGGTTCGGTCAATACATCCGTATTATTATCTTGATTAAGACGTGATATGGTCGCTACCTGGAGAGAGAGAGAAGAAAACACTCTGCGTGCGCTCTTGCAAGATCAGATTGGTTATTATTTTATCTAATCAGGATGGCTCCCACTGTTTTTATCAAATCTTCCTTCAAACCCTAAAAGGAAAGACAAACCGGGATTAATTACACCCTGCAACTTCGCCAATCTTTCAGCCAGGCCAGTGTCGGTACTTTGAGGGAGGTTCCCCCTGCTTTCGCACGGACCTAATTAATGTAAACCTCGTTTTTCCCGAGGCGTAACCCCGTTGACACCTTTCTAGACACCTACTTGATCGGCTAATTGTAATGTGTAAAACTCTCCCAGGAGTAACAATTGCTCGCAGTGGGTATCGGGATCCAACTATCTCATAGAAGGTATGCAATCTCATTGCAAATTTCAACACTTGAAATTCCCGATAATATTTTGCCCCTAACGTGCTATGACCTTGACGAAAGCCAACAAACCATAGCCCGCTAGTTAAGTTCAACCCGTACATTTCTTGACTGAATTAAACCCACCCGTACTACCCTTGACGAAAGCCAACAAAGTCGTACGACTACCCTAATCCAATCACATCGTATGCAGCAGATAAGCAGCATATAGCTACCGCACACTACACCTTGACGAAAGCCAACAAATGTAGCACGAATACTATATACAACTTATCTGAAATGACGGAGGGCTACGACAGGTTTTTCAGAAAACCTATTGCGTAATGAACTTGATATCGTTGTAGAAACAAATGATTTTAAAATGGAGTGTTTTTGAGGCTTTTACTAGTTTCGCTAAAGAGGTCACTCCCGGTGAAGGGATCTCGGCTCTTTCCTTATGGAATAAGGTGCAGGATATATCTTATATATCACTGTGCAAAGCAAGAACTAGAAAAGCAATCAAAAGACAAAACCGAGGGGTGTAGCATCTGCCAGTCATTTCTAAAGGGGTCACTCCCGGTGAAGGGATCTCGTCCATTTCCTTATCGAATAAGGTGCAGGATGTTCTACAAGGAACACCGCGATGCAAAGCAAGAACTGTAGCTACCTGTTTTTTTGAATATTCGATTCCACAACATCTTTTAGGTTTCTTTTCTTTCATTAATCATATTAATGAAGTCCCATCATTTAAATACCTAAACATCACAGATAAATACGACGTATACTTATGCCATCCGCATTCGTCTCAATGTCCCCTCGTGCACCGTTAGGTTAGGTAACTAACGGCAGAGCAGGGCAGGGCTAGCGCGGGTGTAAAACATAAGTAACGTCTATATAATATATCATATATACTATATACAGTATTTATCACAACACATCAAATGATCACATCACAGATATCGCAGCAGAAGAAACATATGAAACATTGGATATACTAGGACGTCCGTGTTTTATTTTGAGCCTCTATAAAACACGGATTCCACGGTCGCGATGAATAGCCAAACCCATACCCCTAGACCCCTACGAGAGCGGCAAGTAACCCTTCCAATTCTAGAGTTAGGAGACCCGGACTCGACTCCTCGAGTTGGTCTCCCACTGGACTCCAGAACCCGGTTACTTGTGCTCTCCTCCTTGGGTCTATCCTAGTGCGGAAAAGTAAATAATATACAAATGGTGACATCAATCTCATCCCGGAAGTGCCCCAATAAAAGAATATTACATACATTAAATTTACATGAATGAAAATAAAAACTCTCATCTCACATAAACCCCCCCGGCTGTTCAGAACGCGACGATCCAATATAACATATCCAGCAACACATAATATCACATGTCATCAACGTAAGCAAACATGCGCATCCCAATTGTCGTTGACATATAGCAACGAAACCGGCGATAACACATATTACACTTACGGTCGCAGAAAAGAAAGTGTAAAACTACAACAGTTGGAATCCGCAACCTTCTTAGACATCGCATGCCTAACAATTATAAACCCCGCATTTTAGTCTCTATATCGAAAACACTTTTCAATATCTAGTCGAGCAATTCAACAAGATTCCCGATATTCTGATCGAATGCTCGTCGCAAACTTTAGTAGATGGCCGCACCCCCGGATGCCGTCGACGAAGTGCACTAAGGCGGAACACCGCTGCCGCAAGCACCCGAACGGATGCTTTCAGCGACGGGGTTCTCCTACAGTCACTTGGTCGGGGCTATGGGGCATGGCTGTCTATTAAGTTTACCCGGCGAGTATCCGCGTACGCTACGTGATTGCGACGGACTTTTGATCGCATCAAAATTCCGTGGCAACCGATCAATTGAGACTAAACTGCTATGTTTATAACATTCAAATTAGTTATCTCATAACTACTTGTGAATTCCAAATATTGTATCACATTCCAGATAAATAGACAATGTTAAACTTTCCGATCGAATGATCAAACACCCAAGTTTTCCAAATAGTTCTCAAAACTTGAGGGGAGTTTAAAAACATCCATCACATGCCACAGTACCAATAGTCCAGCCGTAGAAGGGTCAAGCCAACGCCTCACATGTGGCACGCCGTACTGCCCCAAACCCTAAGGTTCAAAAGGCAGTTCAAGACGGTCACATAATCGAGTTAAGGTTTGTTGTCTTCTAGAGGGTCCATCGCGTAACTTGCACGATTTAGACGTTCTTAAACTACGGGAAAAATCCAACACTTAGAAATTTTCCGGGTCGGGAAAAAGTGAGTTATTGATATCCGCTCGAACTTTTTAATACTTTCTAAATATCCGGAAAACAGAACGAAATTAAATATTCTGATCGAATCAACGAATACAAAATAAACCCCAGAATACTCAACTCTTGAGTCAGATAAAAAATACCCATAAATTAGAAGGAATGTTATAGGAGTATTACTGCACAAACATCTACCCACATTTCACCTTTTCTGCCGCGGAACTGCCGCCTGAAGTGGGGTGGGACCGCGGTTCTGCGGCGGTTGTACGGAAATAGGGGGTCGAATTTTGTGGTAATTCTTATAATTCCCTGCTGAATTTTTTAGGCATTTTTAATTCAGAAAAATCCCGGTTTTCAAAAATTTTCCAGAGAGGGGGTTAACTTTGACATATCGGGTTCGATCGGGGTTTTAACTTTGTTAACACATCGCCTAATGTTCTAGCTAGGCTCTGATACCACTGTAGGGTTACTAGGCACTCTAATAAGGATCTACAAGGCATCAACCAAGCCGGATTAAAATTTTAGCCGTGCCGAATAACTCTAAACAAGATCTTTGCTAGAAAATTAGGGTTTCAAATGCAAGTTAAACTCATTAACTCTAAGTGAATACGAAATACAACCTTTGTAGATCGGTCCTTCACTTCTTAAGCTCCTTGTAATAGTCCCTTCACTGCGATCATCGAACTCCCGGACTCTCGGACGGCTCCATAAGAAGAGGCAACGGTATTGCTTGAAGTCTTCGAGGCCGAAGATGATCTACGTCGAGGGAATACGAACTCAAGCTTCTACTTCACTAACCAAAGAATTAGTGAAGCAAACACCCTAAACTAAAGTGCTAGTCTAGTAGAGGATGGTGAGATAGGAAATGGATACACTTTAGAATTTCTTTTCTCACTTTGTATCTCTCTCTTTTACAAACCCTAGAAAGAAAATGAAGGAGGAGGAAGATGAGCTCAAATGAGAATGAAACTTATCAAGAGAGAGAATGAGCTAACCATGGTGAGTGAGTATCATATACTTAACTCATGTAGAGACATAACCATGGCTAAATATATTGGTTAGGTTAAATAATATCCAAAGCAAAACAAAAAGGGTTGAATTTGTCAAAGCACTCACAAGCTTCTACAAGCTTCATGCATTTAACAAATATTCACTAATTTTGTATTTACTTTGAAAATTTAAAACCATACCAATATATATATAATGGTGTATGTCTCATACACCCATGACAAGTGTATCAACAACCATGATACAAATAGTAAACACAAATAAATATATATCACATATATATCAAGTTGTGCACAAGTGAGAAAAAATGAATGCTTAAGTGATCTAATATTAGTTAATGTAAATTAGTATATCACATATACAATTATACACTAAATTATTAAATCAACACTTGATTTAATAATCCGGTTATATCACATATAACCGACTAACATCCAATGTATCGATTTATCGAATCAACACTTGATTCGATATCCCGGTTATATCGCATATAACCGATCGATACAAACATCGTGAGAATAGAATATGGTATCTCATACTCGCATTATTCTCGGTCCCGCACATATCACATATGCGCTCCTATTTCGTTTTGTCTGAGCCATTATAACCTCTATGTAGGACTCTAAAGACTTGTCAATACGCCGGCAGTAGGTGATGATCATATCAGGCATCCACAAGCCGTCAGCGGTACTAGCTGGACGTAACGGCTACCCGGGTATTGAGCGATCAGAAGATCAGCAAGAAAGCCCGCTCCAACTCCTGCAAAAAGCCTGACAGTGACACTACCGTACAGTCCGGTCTCCTCGTCTGATATGTCGCATATCAAGTCTAGGGGTGGTAAACGTCAGACCCCAATAACCGATAAGTCATGCCGATATGAGGCTCATAACGGGTCGAGAAACTACTGGTAACACTTACCAGTATATCTCTAAACCAGCCCTGGCCAGGGACTTCCCTGTTATGGCCAATCGAGCATAGCGCAACATCAACCCCCAATACCGGGAGAGACGAAACCCCTCCTATCGCTCATTGCCTCCATGTGACTCGGGACTATACCCAAAAACCACCATTTTGCACGCCCTCTTGGACGTGGTAAGGTGGAAATTAAAGCACAGTGGGAATCACACAAGATTCTATGACGATCTCGGGTCTACAGACTAACCTGTACCAGTGTCACCAGAGAACTGCCATCTGACGTAAGGTATAATACCATCTGGGAGTTCTCGGCGAGTCTGTCCAGTGTACCCAGTCTCCACTGAGCACCCGTATATTATCTCTGATGTCAAACACCAATGGATATGGGATCATCCATCGCCCATCTGTATGGGTCGAGAAGGTATACACTAGTCTACTCTGGTATATCGATGCCCCGTCTCGATACACCCACGACTAGGGACCTTGAAGGATGTACTTATGGACTACCATGTCCCCATTAGTATGATCTGCATCATAGTCCAGGTAGTCAAGTACACATCCTAAGGGCTTTACCAACATGTAATAGAGAGACAATCAATATACACGTTAAGGTAAAGAGTAACCAGATAGCATACTATCATGTCGAGCAAGAAAGTCCTCCCTATATATGTCCAAGCATCCACTACAATATACATCACATGTATAGTAATGGCCTCTAGAGCATACATATAACTAACATCACGCCCCGCTTCCCAGTGTACGGGCAAGGAGGCGTGACGAGGTCCGCTACATATTTACTCCGCAGTAAACACGCTAAGTGTATCTAACCAATATAAAATAAAAGTACACAAGAGACAAGATGTAAAAGAACAACAACTTTATTTATTAACATTCTTTTTACAATATAATGAAAAGTAAATACATGGAATGAAAGCAATGTCTAAACAGTGGCATAACAAAAAATAAAATATTTAATGTACAAGTAAACTAGAGCTCTGGGTCGAAGTTTATCTGATCCAAGTCCTTGCTGCTGGGCTCTGTCTCCAGAAGGTCCGATCCACCTGACAACATTCCAATGAAACAAGAAAACGAATGTCGTCAGCGAACAATCGCTCGGTAAGTCCCAAAGATGAGTAGAGATAGAGTAGACAGAGAGAGAGAGAGAGTATATCTTATACTGTTTGTTTATATTGTTAACGCTGTTATTTGTAGCTTGGTACAGAAAATGCCAGTGTATACGAGAGGAGTCCCATTTACACCGGAGACTTTGGTAACCCGTAGTACAAGGATCCGTCGATAATACCACAGAGCAACGACATGGATGTAATTACGTCTTAAGTGACCAACTCGTGCCACTTTAACATGTTCCGTACCAGTCTACCCCTTTATAAACCCCGTAATATCTTATTGTATTGTTTGTTATATAGATGGATGACTGATTGTATTGTATTATCTTGTAGTAAATGGATGACTTGCCAAAACCATGATATCAGTAATGGAACGGATATATAATGGATGAACATGTAAATGGAGTATATCTATGGTTCGGTTCGGTCAAGTTGTATAGATTGAATAGATAGATTCATATTGAATTGTGGTTTTATACTTGAATCACATTCAAGTCAGATTGACTATATTTAGACTCAGTCTGAGTCAGACAATTAGAAAAGAAATTGAAGTCCTCAATTAGGTTTTGATGTTATCGGTAACTGCTGCACATGGACGACAGGATTTGTGTATTTTTCCAAGATAATTACTGTATTGATAACACCGTTTGTTAGGTTATCTACCTTAGATAGGCAAGCACCCATATCTCTGGCTCCCTGAGGCTCAAGACACTGGTTCCGCTTAAACCTATGTTTACTAAGATTCTTATTGTAATTTAATATAACTTGATGGGGTTTTATGTAAAAATAATTTTGGTATAATTTCAAAATACTCCTCAAGCATTTAATTATCGTCTTTAGAGTTTTCATAAATGTGTATTTTTCAATTGTGCAATTTCTAGTAAACAGAACCTAGTTTTCATAGTATGTGGTATTTTCTTGAAATGATGTACTTGTGTTGTATTTGGATGATATTTTCATGTAATAGTGATTCCTTGATTTAGAAAACTTGGAATATTAATATAATTAAAATAGATCTTTTGATAATATATATATATATATATATATATATATATATATATTTAATGAAAATAATTTATTTATTTTCTTGTAGAAATCTCATTTTTCTAAAGAAAAATGTATAAAAATTTCCATCGAGATTGAATGCTCCTTGCGGAGGTCTATATCTCGCTCTACTAAGCCCGAGAATGTGCGATAATCCGCACTATCCCGAACGGGTCCCTAAAATGGGTTGTAGAGGCGCAATTGCATGGAAATATTTTAATACATCTTTTAAAGAAAACGGTTTTATAAGTTAAAGGGATTTATTTGCAAAGTCGTATTTTCCGTATTCTATTGTCCCAAAATTCATCGTGCTATGATAGATATGTGTGTTGTGAGGAGGTAGGTCATTACCTCGTGGACTATTTAAAGGTATAGCAAGGAATTATGATAGTTTATGTCGAAACTAAACTATATGGTATTTTTCTGAAAAAGTATGATAAAAGTTACAAAAAATGATTATTTTGCTGTGAAAGTTGTTTTTTGAGTTTTTTAATATTTATTAATCAACATATGAGAATATGGTTTTATCTTGTTAAAGAAAAGTGTAGTTTTTAAAGAAAACCGAATCGGAAGTCGGATTAACCCGCTTCCGTCGGGTTTTAGAAATGGAATTTTTTAAATATGAAGATGAGAGGGATAATAGGACTTACTGGCTTGTTGGACTAGAGAAAAGACATGGTGTCCTAAAGAAAGCTTCGGGGCGTCGATTCGTCGCCGGAATCTCCTCGGAAGTTCGTCGGAGCTTCGCCCTTCACTAACTCCACTTATACACTAAAAGACTTGGGATTTTGATATAGTTTTTGCAAGAGAATTATGAGTGAGAGGGGTGTAGAATGGAGTGGGTATTTATAGGACAATTTAGGGTTTAGGGGGTGATGAATAATGCATTAAAATGGAATTTGAAGGGTTTTATTATTCTCTGTAAATGTGCAGAGTAAATAAGTAATACTGGAGTTATGGGGGTAGTCCAAGGGTCTAGGGTTTACAAAAAAATGGGGTTTGGGCTCAACAGAACCGGCGGCGCTGGCCCGTTGCGAATTCTCGCCGGTCGAATCATGGAGGCGGGGGCTCGGATTCTCGTCACGTGTCCAAGTTGGTCTAAATACTAATTTGCACATGTTTGTTTTAAGTGTGACCCTTCAGTTTACGTGCAGTGCTCGTGCAAACTCTTGGGCTTCTAAAAAATTAAAAGAAAAATAAAAAAAGATAATGTTGCTGGGGGGATTCAAACTCTGGTACTACGTCACAGCAGTGCAAGGTTTTACCAATGTGCTATAAGTGATTTCTTGCTGTTCCAAAGCAAAACAAACTTATAGCTTATGCTCAGATTTAGGTGTCCCTTTCTGTAATTTTTTTTTTGAAAAAATTTCGTACAGAAATTTATGGTTGTTACATTCTACCTTCCTTAAAAAAATTTCGTTCTCGAAATTTGTAGAAGAAAAGTGTAACAGTTTAGTGTTAATGTTGGTGATAGAACTGGTGATAGTGTATTAAAAATATGAGGAAGAATGAAAGATTGCAAAAAGTTTTGGTAAGGTTGAAAGGGATGTGAGGGAGTTACCAGGGTTACCTTGGTCCACAGTCTGGGGTTCTTCGGACGCTAAATGGAAAGCTTGGCGCCGTGGCACATTCCTCCTAGCTGGAGGCACATTCCTTTTTCCTCGAGGCATTTCCTCAGAGCCTGATGGAATTGGCGATTAGGCTGTGCAGGAGGTGGAGCTGGGAGTGCCAGACGAGGTGTAGGAGCCTGGATAGCTGGCCGTGCGGGTAGTTGGTGGGTGTGTGAGCTGGGTTGCGTCTATAAGGACATGTCCCAATTCCATGATTGGATGCGCCACAAACTAAGCACAAGCCTTTTGCGTGCCTACAGTCCTTCCACAAATGTCCTTCCCTCTTACAATAGAAGAAAAAATCTGGACTCGACTGGTTATTGGTTTCTCCAGTTTCCTGGGTTCAATAGTTGGCCTTGAAGAGGCTCCTCCTGTCATCTGAGTGGCAGGGCGCTTTACTTCGGCAGATTGAGGTCTGCCCTTCCTCTTCACTACTTCATCGTATCTTCGGGCAGCCTTCAAAGCCAAATCATGGGTTGGGAAATCCCCTGTAGCTAATGCATCTTGGATCTCCTAGTCCAACCCTTGTTGGAATCGTCGGACTTTGATCTCATCTGTCGGTATCAAGTGTGCCGCGAATCGACTGAGTATGGTAAACTCAGCATCGTACTCATCCACTGATTTGGTCCACATTGAACCCTGTTGTAGATGGATGAACTGCTATTCCATGTCAAATCTGGAAGTCTCGGGGAAGTACTTTGCGTCGAACATATCGCGGAAAGGCCTCCATTCGATCGGTTGGGTGAGACGGCTTTCTTCCGCCTTCCACCAAATCCATGCATTATCAGTGAGCTGCAGCTTTGCAACTCGAACCCAAGCAACCTCTGGCACTTGTGCTGCTGCCAGGTCATCTTCAGTATTCTGAGCCCATTCCTCAGCTTCTAAGCGTCTCTCTTTTCCTGAGAACTGCTTGGGGTGAAGGCCCTGAATTGTTTCACTCCAGGTGCTTCCTCCTCTGGACGGTTCATCAGGATAGCAGTCTGGTGCTGTTGTCCCTCCAGAAGGCTGCGGATCGCCTCAAGCAGTACCGTCTGCTCATTGATCGGAGCAGCTATGGCTGGTGTAATTGGTAGGGGTGGTGGAGTGTTATTGAAATTGGTGCTGGTGTTGTTTGGGGAATCTATAACCTTGAAAGAAAATTTTGGGTTAGGACAGATTCAAAATATATGAAATTGGAAGATTCAAGTAATATGAATTGTAAAGAATGTTTTCAGTTGCTGGTTCTTTTATTATATTGCTTAGGTTATCCACGCAGAGCTGACATGCATGGGCCACCAACAAAACCAGTCACGTCCTGCTTCCCAGTGTACGGGCAAGGAGGCGCGACGAGGTCTGCTACGTATTTACTCTGAAGCAAACACGCTAAGCGTATCTAAGCAATATAAAATAAAAGTACACAAGAGACAAGATGTAAAAGAATAGCAACTTTATTTATTAACATTCTTTTTACAATACAATGAAAAGTAATTACATGGAATGAAAGTAATGCCTAAACAGTGGCATAACAGAAAAGAAAATATGTAATGTACAAGTAAACTAGAGCTCTGGGTCGAAGGCTATCTGATCCAAGTTCTCGCTGCTGGGCTCTGTCTCCAAAAGGTCCGATCCACCTGACAACATTCTAAAGAAAGAAGAAAAGGAATGTCATCAGCGAACAATCGCTCGGTAAGTCCCAAAGATGAGTAGAGATAAAGTAGACAGAGAGAGAGAGAGTATATCTTATAATGTTTGTTTATATTGTTAACGCTGTTATTTGTAGCTTGGTACAGAAAATGCCAGTGTATACGAGAGGAGTCCAACTTACACCGAGACTTTGGTAACCCATAGTACAAGGCTCCGTCGATAATACCACGGAGCAACGGCATGGATGTAATTACATCTTAAGTGACCACCTCGTGCCACCTTTAACATGTTCCGTACCAATCTACCCCTTTATAAACCCCGTAATATCTTATTGTATTGTTTGTTATATAGATGGATGACTGATTGTATTGTATTTTCTTGTAGTAAATGGATGACTTTCCGAAACCATGATATCAGTAATGGAAAGAATATAATGGATGAACATGTAAATGGAGTATATCCATGGTTCGGTTCGGTCAAGTTATATAGATTGAATAGATTGAATAAATGGATTCATATTGAATTGTGATTTTATACTTGAATCACATTCAAGTCAGATTGACTATATTTAGACTCAGTATGAGTCAGACAATTAGAAAAGAAATTGAAGTCCTGAATTAGGTTTTGATGTTATCGGTAACTGCTGCACATGGATGGCAGGATTTGTGTATTTTTCCAAGACAATTACCGTATTGATAACACCATTTGTTAGGCTTTCTACCTTAGATAGGCAATCACCCATATCTCTGGTTCCCTGAGGCTCAAGAGACTGGTCCCGCTTAAACTTATATTTACTAGGGTCCTTATTGTAATTTAGTATAACTTGAGGGGGTTTTATGTAAAAATAGTTTTGGCATAATTTCAAAATACTCCTCAATCATTTAATTATCGTCTTTAGAGTTTTCATAGATGTGTATTTTTCAATTATGAAATTTCTAGTAAATAGAACCTAGTTTTCAAGGTATGTGGTATTTTCTTGAAATGAAGTACTTGTTGTTAGTTATATGTATGCCCTAGAGGCCATTACTATACATAGGATGTATATTGTAGTGGATGCTTGGACATATATAGGGAGGACTTTCTTGCTCGACATGATAGTATGCTATCTGGTTGATCTTTACCTTAACGTGTACACTGATTGTCTCTCTGTTACATGTTGGTAAAGTCCTTAGGATGTGTACTTGACTACCTGGACTATGATGCGGATCATACTAGTGGGGACATGGTAGTCCATAAGTACATCCTTCAAGGTCCCTAGTCGTGGGTGTATCGAGATGGGGAATCGATATACCAGAGTAGACTAGCGTATACCTTCTCGACCCATACAGATGGGCGATGGATGATCCCATATCCATTGGTGTTTGACATCGGAGATGATATATTGGTGCTCAGTGGAGACTGGGTACACTGGACGGACTCGCCGAGAACTCCCAGATGGTATTATACCTCACGTCAGATGGCAGTTCTCTGATGACACTGGTACAGAGTAGTCTGTTGACCCGAGATCATCATAGAGTCTTGTGTGGTTCCCACTGTTCTTTGATTTCCACCTTACCACGTCCAAGAGGGCGTGCAAAATGGTGGTTTTTGGGTACAGTCCCGAATCACATGGAGGCAATGAGCGATAGGAGGGGATTCGTCTCTCCCGGTATAGGGAGTTGATGTTGCGCTGTGTTCGATTGGCTATAACCGGAAATCCCTGGTCAGGGTTGCTGAGATTTACTGGTAAGTGTTACCTGTAGTTTCTCGAACTGTTATAGACCTCATATCGACACAACTTATCGAGCTATTGGGGTCTGACGTTTACCACCCCTAGGCGAGATATGCGACATATCAGACGATGAGACCGGACTGTACGGTAAGTGTTACTGGTTGGATTCACAGGAGTGTGAGCGGGCTTGCTCGTCGATCTTCTGATCGCTCAATACCCGGGTGGCCGTTACGTTTAGCAGACCGCTTGCGGCTTGTGGGTGTTTGATATGATCATCATCTGCTGCCGGCGTATTGACGAGTCTTTAGAGTCCTACACAGAGGTTTCCTGGCTCAAGCGAAACGAAATAGGAGCGCATATGAGATATGTGCATGACCGAGAATAATGCGTGTATGTGATACCGTATTCTATTCTCGCGATGGATGTATCGAATGGTCGTATGCGATATAACCTAGCTATCGAATCGAAGATTGATTCGATAAGTCGATACATTGGATACTAGTCGGTTATATGCGATATGACCGGATCGTTAAATCAAGTGTTGATTTAATGATTTAATGTATAATATATTTGATATATTACTTTGCATTAACTAGTATTTGTTCACTTTGGATGGATTTTCTCACTTGATGTGCACATTGTATATTTGATATAGTTTTGTGCACTAGTTTGTATCATGTTTGATGATACATGCAAACTTGGGTTTGTGTAAAGAATTAAACCATGGTTTTGTTAATGGTTAGGGTTTTGATTTACTTATCTATTCATTTATTTATTTATTCTTTTTTGAAAGATAAAGAGAAATGGTGGCTTGATTTGTTTTCTAGTTGAAGCTTCATGAAGCTTTGAATAAGTCCACCATTTTTGTTTCATACTTAACCCTAACCATTCAACCTAACCTTAGTCAATTCTCTACACCTAACTATGGTTGCTATATGATAAGATAATTCTTTTTATTCTTATCATAATTCTTTTCTTCTTCTTCAACAATGAAGAAAAGCTTGCTACCATTAATGGCAACTTGAGAAAAAGAGTGAGAAATCCAATTCTAAAGTGAACCCACTTCCTATTTCTTCATCCTCTACCACTTGCCAAGTAGTATAGGGTATTTTCTTCATAAGTTTCTTGACTTAGTGAAGTTGGAGCTTGATCTTGTGTTGCCTCGACGTAGATCATCTTCGGCATTGAAGTCGACGACCTAGCCCGATCATTTCTTCGATGAAACCACCGCGAGAGTCCGGGATCCGATGGGTACAGCGGTGGGACTTCATCACGGAGCTATGGAGGTGGAGGACCGGATCTACAAAGGTTGTATTTCCGTTCACTTATTAGTTAAGTTGTTAACTAGTTTCTTGTTTCGCCTAAAACTCTAGTCAACGATCGCATTAGGGTTTCTCGGCACCGGAAATTTTTGAATTTGGCATGGTTGATACCTTGTGAGACCTCTTGAGCATGCCTAGGAACCCTACAGTGGTATCAGAGTCTAGCTAGAGCCTTAGGCGATGAGTAGACGAAGTTAGAAACCCGATTGAACCCGAAACCCTAATCTATAATCCTTCTCTGTACATTTTCTGGAAATGTGGATTTTTCCCAATTAAAAATACCCAAAAAATTCAGCAGGCAATTTTAGGAGTTACTGTGAAATTCGTGCTCGTAATTCGATGAAACTGCCGCGGAACCGCGGCATTAGCATGCCTAATGCGGCGGTTCCGCGGCAGTAAGGTAGGTTCTTGCAATAAAATTTGCACAGTAATTCATACATTTTAGTGCTGTATTTTCTGGGATATTTTAACTTTTACTCAAGAGTTGAGTTTTCTGGGTTGTATTGGGGACTCGGTGTTTCGATCGGGAAGTTTAGCTTCGTCTGTGTTTTTCCGGATAATTTTAGAAAATCTTGAAAAGTTCGACCGGATACAAATACCCAATTTTTCCCCTATCGGGAAATTTCCAAGTGTTGGATTTTTCCGTGGTTTAAAGACGTTCTAAGTAGTGCAAGTAACGCGATGGACCCTCTAGAAGACAACAAACCTTAACTCGATTATGTGACCGTCTTGAACTGCCCTTTGAACCTTAGGGTTTGGGGCAGTACGGCGTGCCACATGTGAGGCGTTGGCTTAACCTTTCTACGGCTGGACCGTTGGTACTGAGGCATGAACTGGATGTTTTTAAACCTATTTCATGTGTTGAGCCGTATCGGGAAGACTTGGGTGTTTGGTTGTTCGATCGGAAAGTTTAACATTTTCTATTTATCTGGAATGTGATACAATAATTGGAATCCACAAGTAGTTATGAGATAACTGATTTGAATGTTATAAACATAGCAGTTTAGTCTCACTTGATCGGTTGCCACGGAATTTTGATGCGATCAAAAGTCCGTCGCAATCACGTAGCGTGCGCGGATACTCGCCGGATAAACTTAATAGACAGCCACGCCCCATAGCCCCGACCAAGTGACTGTAGGAGAACCCCGTCGCCGAAAGCATCCGTTCGGGTGCTCGCGGTAGCGGTGTTCCGCCTTGGTGCACTTAGTCGACGGTATCGGGGGTGCGGCCGTCTACTAAAGTTTGCGACGAGCATCCGATCAAAATGTCGGGAATATTGTTGAATTGTCTGACATGATATTGAAAATTGTTTTCGATAATGAGACTGAAATGCGGGGTTTATAATTGTTAGGCATGCGATGTCTAAGGAATTCATTTGATTAGGCATGCGATGTCTATGCAGGTTGCGGATTCCAACTGTTGTAGTTTTATACTTTCTTTTCTGTGACCGTAAGTGTAATATGTGATATCGCCGGTTTCGTTGCTATATGTCAACGACAATTGGGATACGCATGTTTACTTACGTTGATGACATGTGATGTTATGTGTTGCTGGATATGTTATATTGGATCGTCGTGTTTGAATAGCCCGGGGTTTTTTATGTGAGATGAGTGTTTTTCATTTTCATTCATGTAAAAACTTGTATGTAATATTCTTTTATTGGGGCACTTCCAGATTGCGGAAGATGTCACCTTTTGTATATTATTTACTTTTCCGCACTAGTATAGACCCAAGGAGGAGGGCACAAGTAACCGGGTTCTGGAGTCCAGTGGGAGACCAACTCGAGGAGTCGAATCCGGGTCTCCTAACCCTAGAATTGGTAGGGTTGCTTGCCGCTCTCATAGGGGTCTAGGGCTGTGGGTTTGGCTATTCATCGCGACCGTGGAATCCGTGTTTTATACTGGCTCGTATTGAAAACACGGACGTCCTAGTATATCCAATGTTTCATATGATTCTTCTGCTGCGATATCTGTGATGTGATCATTTGATATGTTCTGTGATGGATATTGTATATAGTATATATGATATATTATATAGACGTTACTTATGTTTTACACCCGTGCTAACCCTGCCCCGCTCTGCCGTTAGTTACCTAACCTAACGGTGCATGAGGGGACATCGAGGCGAACACGGATGGCATAAGTGTACGTTGTATTTATCTGTGATGTTTAGGTACTTAAATGATGGGACTTCATTAATGTGATTAATGAAAGAAAAGAAACCTAAAGATGTTGTAGAATCGAATTTCAAAAAATAAAACAGGTAGCTACAGTTCTTGCTTTGCACAGCGGTATATATGATATATCCTGCACCTTATTCGATAAGGAAAGGACCGAGATCCCTTCACCGGGAGTGACTCCTTTAGCAATAACTGGCAGATGCTACACACTCGGTTTGTCTTTTGATTGCTTTTAAGAGTTTTTGCTTTGCACAGTGATATATATGATATATCCCGCACCTTATTCGATGAGGAAAGGGCCGACGATCCCTTCACCGGGAGTGACCCCTTTAGCAAAACTAGAAAAGCCTCGAAAACACTCCATTTCAAAATCATTTGATTCTACAACGATATCAAGTTCATTACGCAATAGGTTTTCAGAAAAACCTGTCGTAGCCCTCCGTCATTTCAGATAAGTAGTAGTTAGTATTCGTGCTACGTTTGTTGGCCTGCGTCTAGGCGTAGTGTGCGGTAGCTAACTAATATTTATCTGCTTATGCATATGATGCAGATTGGATTAGGGTAGTTGTGCGACTTTGTTGGCCTGCGTCAAGGGTCGTGCGGGTGGGTTTAATTCAATCAGGAAATGACGGGTTGAACTTGACTAGCGCACTATGGTTTGTTGGCCTGCGTCAAGGTCATAGGACGCTAGGGGCAAAATTATCGGGAATTTCAAGTGTTGAAATTTGCAATGAGATTGCATACCTTCTATGAAATACTTGGATCCCGATACCCACTGCGAGTAATTGTTACTCCTGGGAGAGTTTTACACATTACAATTAGCCGATCAAGTAGGTGTCTAGAAAGGTGTCAACGGGGTTACGCCTCTGAGAAAACGAGGTTTACTGTAATTAGGTTCGCGCGAAAGCACGGGGGACCTCCCTCAAAGTACCGACACTGGCCTGGCTGAAAGATTGGCGAACTTGTAGTGTGTAATTAATCTCGGCTAGTCTTTCCTTTTAGGGTTTGAAGGAAGATTTGATAAAAACAGTGGGAGCCATCCTGATTAGATAAAATAATAACCAATCTGATCTTACAAGAGCGCACACTGAGTATTTTCTTCTCTCTCTCTCTCCAGGTAGCGACCATATCACGCCTTAATCAAGATAATGATATGGATTATTGACCGAACCCGCTTGTTATACTGAGCTGGGGAACGTTGGTCCCGCTCCAACTTATAATTGTTATAAGACAGAGCAGGAAATAGGGGATTACCAGAATTCCCGTGCCGCCCAAACGAAGAAAGTGCATGTTGATGCATCTCCTTCGGGTGTGTTCATTACAAAGAACTGTTTCTCTGTATCCTCTACGTCCTGGGTATTTGATACCGGATCAGGATCCCAGATATGTAATCAGTTACATAGGGCTACAGAAAGGTAGAGAACTGAGAACGGGTGATAAGTTTCATGAGGCAGAAAACGGTGCAAGTGTTGCAGCCAGGTCTGTTGGTCACTGTCACCCTGTATTATCTGAGTACATTGATTCTGAACAAATGCTATTAGATACCGAACCTGATATACAAAATCATATCTGTCTCTTTATTAGTAAAGAAACGATAAAATTTTGTATTGTTGGATAATGTTTTGAACATTTCCTATATCAAAAGTTGATCGGTTCAGGCACGTTATCTAAAAGCATTGACATTCTAAATCAAACTACAGTTCTTAGTATACAGAACACACACAAGAGGAAGAGTTCAAAAATGAACGAATTCTTCTTGAGGTATTGTAGACTAGGTCATATCAATGCGACCCGACTAGCTGAAGTTACATATAGATGCATATTTAAATCTGTTTGAATTTACATCTTGTGAGACTTGCCAGTCATGTCACAAAGATAAGATGACCATAGCTCTGTTTACTGGAAATAGAGAAAGAGTTAGTGAACTCTTGGGACTGATACATGATGATGTATATAAGGTCCCCTGTCTACACATGTCTAGACCAGTTCTTTGTACTTCATTACATTCTCTGATGATCTTTCGAGATTCAGACCTATGTTCCTGTTGAAACACAAGTTCGAACCTTTTGAGGTATTCACAGAATATAAGTTAGAAGTAGAGAACCAATACGGGTATAAGTATTATGTCCTTTAATGAGATCAAGGAGGAGAATACTTGAGCACGGAATTCTTGGACTTTTCTAAAGGAAAATGAGATTCTCTCTCAGCATTACTCCTCCGTATACACCATAGCACGATGGTATATCGGGGCGGAGCAATCACACCCTATATGATAAGGTGTGCTCTATGATGAGTACTACTGAGTTACCTATTTCCTTTTTGGGAGTTATGCACTTGAGAAGCTGCATACCTATTGAATAGGGTTCAAATCAAATCAGTTGCCTACCACTTCATATTTGATATGGTATGGGAAGAGCCCATGTCTTAAGCTAGTTAAGATTTGGGGTTGTCCGGCCTATGTCTAAAAGCAAAATCCGGACGAGCTCGAGGCAAGGTCAGTCATGTAGAACTAGAAAGGTTCCAGCTATACAAACTACAGCAGATGATTTGGTAGAACCAAAGGATTCAGTAGATACCAACGAACCTCAGCCTTCCGCCGATCTAGTAGGGTTTCTCACCCACCTGAGAGATACTTCTGTTTCTCTATGACAGTGGGAGCGAGGATTGCATCATGAGATGATGACCCAACTAGTTTCGAGCAGGCCATCGAGAGTAGTGACTCTGTAAGAATGGCTGGATGCTTTGCGATCTGAGATGGAATCCATGTACACCAACAAAGTATGGACTTTGGTTGCTATATCTGAGGGTTAAATCCCCATCAGGAGCAAGTATATCTTGAGAAGATTACTTGGTGTAGATGGAAAAGTTGAGACTTTCAAAGCTAGACTTGTTAAAAGGTTTGCATCATTGACCAGGTATGGATTATGTTGAAACCTTTTCTAAGGATCTATGCTTAAGTCCATCCAGATCCTACTTGTCACGGCTACATACCATGACTACGATATCTGGTGGTTGGGTGTCATGACTGCTTTTCTAAATAATGTTTTGGAAGAGAGCGTCTATAAGTACACAGCCAAAGGACCTCGTAGACAGTGGGAGCAGCGGAAACGTGTGCAATATGTTTTATGTGATAAAACAGGCATCGCGGAGTTGGAACATCTGTTTTGATGAGTTAGTCAAAGAGTTTGACATCATCAAAATGGTAGATGAACCTTGTATATACAAAAAGGTAGCAGAGAGTATGGTGGTGATCCTCGTAGAGTACGTGGATGACATACTCTTGATAGGGAAGGAGTTTCCTATGCCACGCTCGATCAATCTCCGCTTATCACAATGATTCTCCATATAGGATCAGAGTGATACCTCCTAAATCTTGGGTTTTGATCTATGAGATAGATCTAATTGGATGTTAGGATACTCACTAGATGTAGTGAGATGGTATCAAATGATCCTGGGGAGAATCACTGGAAAGGTTCCAGAGTGATAAGGACGACTGAATGTCAGTCACAGGCATTGTCTTTACCCTCAGTGAAGGGACGGTATGTTGGAAGAGTTCCAAGCTAGATACCGTGGCAAACTAGACGATTAAAGGCAAGATACATTGCTACTTAAGATGCTACCAAAGAGGCTGTTTGGGTGTAGATTGGTTCATGAGATGAACTAGGTCCCTACCATTGTGTGACAATGGAAGTGTGGCTTTGGCCCGGGAACCACGGTCCCATCAGTGACCCAGACATAATCTAATGCAGTATCACCTGATCATCAGGGTGATCGAGGTTAGGAGAACATACTCAGAGGACAACACGGCGGATCCACTCACAAAGGCATTTTCCCAGAGAGAGACTTTTATGGGATGGTTGAGTATGAGATACTACAACCACTGCTATCAGATGGCCCTAGTGCAAGTGGGAGATTGTTAGTTATATGTATGCCCTAGAGGCCATTACTATACATAGGATGTATATTGTAGTGGATGCTTGGACATATATAGGGAGGACTTTCTTACTCGACATGATAGTATGCTATCTGGTTGATCTTTACCTTAACGTGTACACTGATTGTCTTTCTGTTACATGTTGGTAAAGCCCTTAGGATGTGTACTTGACTACCTGGACTATGATGCAGATCATACTAGTGGGGACATGGTAGTCCATAAGTACATCCTTCAAGGTCCCTAGTCGTGGGTGTATCAAGACGGGGCATCGATATACCAGAGTAGACTAGCGTATACCTTCTCGACCCATACAGATGGGCGATGGATGATCCCATATCCATTGGTGTTTGACATCGGAGATGATATACGGGTGCTCAGTGGAGACTGGATACACTGGACGGACTCGCCGAGAACTCCCAGATGGTATTATACCTTACGTCAGATGGCAGTTCTCTGGTGACACTGGTACAGAGTAGTCTGTTGACGCGAAATCATCATAGAGTCTTGTGTGGTTCCCACTGTGCTTTGATTTCCACCTTACCACGTCCAAGAGGGCGTGCAAAACGGTGGTTTTTGGGTACAGTCCCGAATCACATGGAGGCAATGAGCGATAGGAGGGGATTCGTCTCTCCCGGTATAGGGAGTTGATGTTACGCTGTGTTCGATTGGCTATAACCGGAAATCCCTGGCCAGGATTGCTGAGATTTATTGGTAAGTGTTACCAGTAGTTTCTCGAACTGTTATAGACCTCATATCGACACGAATTATCGAGCTATTGGGGTCTGACGTTTACCACCCCTAGGCAAGATATGCGACATATCAGACGACGAGACCGGACTGTACGGTAAGTGTTACTGGTTGGATTCACAGGAGTGTGAGCGGGCTTGCTTGTCGATCTTCTGATCGTTCAATACCCGGGTGGCCGTTACGTTTAGCAGACCGCTTGCGGCTTGTGGGTGTTTGATATGATCATCATCTGCTGCCGGCGTATTGATGAGTCTTTAGAATCCTACACAGAGGTTTCCTGGCTCAAGCGAAACGAAATAGGAGCGCATATGAGATATGTGCGGGACCGAGAATAATGCGTGTATGTGATACCGTATTCTATTCTCGCGATGGATGTATCGAATGGTCGTATGCGATATAACCTAGTTATCGAATCGAAGATTGATTCGATAAGTCGATACATTGGATACTAGTCGGTTATATGCGATATGACCGGATCGTTAAATCAAGTGTTGATTTAATGATTTAATGTATAATATATTTAATATATTACTTTGCATTAACTAGTATTTGTTCACTTTGGATGGATTTTCTCACTTGATGTGCACATTGTATATTTGATATAGTTTTGTGCACTAGTTTGTATCATGTTTGATGATACATGCAAACTTGGGTTTGTGTAAAGAATTAAACCATGGTTTTGTTAATGGTTAGGGTTTTGATTTACTTATCTATTCATTTATTTATTTAAAGATAAAGAGAAATGGTGGCTTGATTTGTTTTCTAGTTGAAGCTTCATGAAGCTTTGAATAAGTCCACCATTTTTGTTTCATACTTAACCCTAACCATTCAACCTAACCTTAGTCAATTCTCTACACCTAACTATGATTGCTATATGATAAGATAATTCTTTTATTCTTATCATAATTCTTTTCTTCTTCTTCAACAATGAAGAAAATCTTGTTACCATTAATGGCAACTTGAGAAAAAGAGTGAGAAATCCAATTCTAAAGTGAACCCACTTCCTATTTCTTCATCCTCTACCACTTGCCAAGTAGTATAGGGTGTTTTCTTCACAAGTTTCTTGACTTGGTGAAGTTGGAGCTTGATCTTGTGTTGCCTCGACGTAGATCATCTTCGGCATCGAAGTCGACGACCTAGCCCGATCATTTCTTCGATGAAACCACCGCGAGAGTCCGGGATCCGATGGGTACAGCGGAGGGACTTCATCACGGAGCTATGGAGGTGGAGGACCGGATCTACAAAGGTTGTATTTCCGTTCACTTATTAGTTAAGTTGTTAACTAGTTGCTTGTTTCGCCTAAAACTCTAGTCAACGATCACATTAGGGTTTCTCGGCACCGGAAATTTTTGAATTTGTCATGGTTGATGCCATTTGAGACCTCTTGAGCGTGCCTAGGAACCCTACACTTGTGTTGTATTTGGATGATATTTTTGTTCCCCTCTGAACACAGAAAAGCGACCGCGTAGGTTCGTCTTACCTGAAATTCGGGGCAGATACTAATTGGTGCTATCCGTCCACCTCTCCGAAGATGCTAAGTTGATTTATAGCACCATGTATCGAAGGTTCAGACGGATGCGGCCGATATAGCAGACTTCGTCAGATTCCCCCTTGTTTGAGGGGGTTTTGATTATGGGAACGCTCTTCCCTGCAGGCGTAAGCCCCTGCAGTTAATTACGTTACCGCATTCACGGTAACAACTTTCTTCTTCTCCAGATGGTCACTTCGTGTCGTGGGTGTTTGTCTTGTGTTTGATTGCCCGTGGATTATATACGGAGACTATGTTATGTTGTCGCCCGTAGGGCGTGGACTAGTCCAAATCCGTATCTTTCTTAGATTTGGGTTTGGGGATTTGGGTTTAAGGATACGTTAGCCTCATTTGATACTAAGATCAACTTAAACGTTTGTTAAGGACACGTTAGTCTAATTTTAGACTAAGATCAACTTAACGGGATCGTTTAGATCCAACAAGAGAGCAATTTGGGCTCTATTGTTTAGTTTAATGACATTGCAGTCGATAATTAGTTTAAGGACATTACGGTCCATTGGTAGTTTAAAGACATCTCGGTCCATTGTTAGTTTAAAGACATCGCGGTCGAGATTAAGGGCATCATAGTTCATGAGTTTAAGGACCCCACAGTCCGATATTAGTTTTAAGACATCACGGTCGAGGTTAAGGACATCATAGTCCATGAGTTTAAGAACCCCACAGACTGTTGTTAGTTTTAAGACATCATGGTCGAGGTTAAGGACATCATAGTCCATGAGTTTAAGGACCCCACAGTCCGTTGTTAGTTTTAAGACATCACGGTCGAGGTTAAGGACATCATAGTCCATGTGTTTAAGGACCTCACAGTCCGTTGTTAGTTTTAAGATATCACGGTCGATGTTAAAGACATCATAGTCCATGGGTTTAAGGACCCCACAGTCTGTAGTAATGTGTGGTTGTCGGGACCCGTCACCTCTGTGACGACGTTGAAGGATTACAACGACAGATATCAGAGGAGTAAAAAGATGTACCCTTTTACTGAGGTGAATTGGTTGAAAGAGCAGATGTGCTCAGTTCAATTTAAGTTGAGGACTTATGGCCAGAATTGGGCTAAGTCCGATTAAAAATGTTTAACATTTTATTTTTATTCTGGCTATTAAGCCTTCATTTGGGCGCAGCCCTTTTAATAATGCTAAGTATTGGGCTCTGACATATTTTGTCATGATCAGAACAAATTGTGTTCTGACAGTACGCCACATGGCGCGTCAGGCACTTTGCGCCAATGAAAGAGCGCATTGCGCTTCTGTCAGGTAGCGCACACGAAGAGGATACGTGTCGCGCTTAGCGCTAAGTGCTAGTTTATTAGCGCACTGCGCTATTGATTTATGAGCACATTGCGCTAGTCTGTTGGCGCGCCAGTGGATGACACGTGGCGCGCTTGGCGCTGAGCTCCAGTCCATGAGCGCAAAGCTCTGTTTTAGAAGCGCAAAGCGCAGATTGTGTCTCTGGTTAACACGTGCCAGGTTTTGGCGCCGAGCGCCGGTCTAAGGAGCGCAAAGGCGCAATTCATGAGTGCAAGGCACTTTCTAATAGCGCAAAGAACACTTGATCAATTTTAAGATCAAAGAACAGATTTATGTTCTTCAAAGGAGGCTCTGCCTTAAGATCCAAGAACAAAAGTTCTTGTTTTTATGAAAGGCTCTGCCTTTATAGATCAAAATATCTGTGAGTGAAGTATTTTACTTCTTTTTATTATTTGATGATTAGATCTTTGATCTTTTCATTTTTTATCAAAGACCTTGGTCTTTTTTAGATCTCTGATCTTTTTAGAAGGTGATTCTTCTTTTTACAAGATAGTTTCATCTCTGTTATTCAAGAACATAGTTCTTTTTACCTTGAAAATGAAAAAAAAATCTTTTTTTTCTTCTAAGAGCTTGCTCTTTTTTGCAGAGAGTTTCTCTCTCTTTTTTTTCTGTATTCTGTTTATCTTCTGTCCCCTTTAGACTTGAAGTCTAGAGTCCTGTATATAGGGCCAAATGATTTGTTAAATCAGTTTTAAGAGATATTTCTCTGATTGATTTAGGAATATTTCCCACCGCTGGATCTTTGATCCTAAGGCTTCTGTTTTACAGAAGATAATTTTCTTGTTTTAATAAAATTGGAAAGATCTTTCCATAACAGAATTTTAGTTCTGATTAATTAATAATTTATTATTAGTAGATCTTTTGATCTAACGGTGGGGGAATTTTAATTCCAGCGCTGGCGAACCTTGCGCTAGCGCACCTACGTTCGACACGTGGCGCGCAGCGCAGAGCGCAGCGCAACTGCGCTAGCGCACCCGTGTTTGACACGTGGCACGTATCGCAGAGCGCAGTGCAACTGCACTAGCGCACCCATGTTTAACACGTGGCACACAGCGCAGAGCGCTGGATCTGAAGCGTTGCTTCAACTTTTAAATTTCAAATTTTAAAACAGAGCTTTGCTCTGATTGGGGGCGCGCTGCCTAGAGCGCAGCGCTCCTGGCGCTGGCGTGTCTGCTTTTGACACGTGGCGCGCAGTGCGCAGAATCTGAAGCGTTGCTTCAATTTTTGAATTTTGAAATTCAAAACAGAGCTTTGCCCTGATTGGGGAAACAAATGCGTCGCTTCATTTCAAATCTTGGAATTTGAACAGAGCTTTGTTTTGATTGGGGAAACAATTTTCATATCAGTGATTCCTTGATTTAGAAAACTTAGAATATTTATATAATTAAAATGGATCTTTTGATAATATATATATATATATATATATATTTAATGAAAATAATTTATTTATTTTCTTATAGAAATCTCATTTTTCTAAACAAAAATGTATAAAAATTTCCATCGAGATCGAATGCTCCTTGCGGAGGTCTGCATCTCGCTGTACTAAGCCCGAGGATGTGCGATAATTCGCACCATCCTGAACGGGTCCCCAAAATGGGTTGTAGAGGCGCAATTGTATGGAAATATTTTAATACATCTTTTAAAGAAAACAGTTTTGTAAGTTAAAGGGATTTATTTGCAAAGTCATATTTCCTGTATTCTATTGTCCCAAAATTCATCGTACTATGATAAATATGCGTGTTGTAAGGAGGTAGGTTATTACCTCGTGGACTATCTAAAGGTATAGCAAGAAATTATAATGGTTTATGTCGAAACTAAACTATGTGATATTTTTCTGAAAAAGTATGATAAAAGTTACAAAAAATGATTATTTTGATGTGAAAGTTGTTTTGTTGAGTTTGTTAATGTTTATTAATCAATATATGAGAATATGGTTTTATCTTGTTAAAGAAAAGTATAGTTTTTAAAGAAAACCGAATCGAAAGTCGGACCAACTCCGCTTCCGTCGGGTTTTAGAAATGGAATTTTTTAGAGATGAAGATGAGAGGGTAAATGGGGCTTACTCGCTTGTTAGACTAGAGAAGAGAGAGGGGGTCCTAAAGAAGGCTTCGGGGCGTCGATTCATCGCCGGAATCTTCTCGGAAGTTCGTCGGAGTTTCGCCCTTCACTAACTCCACTTATACACTAAAAGACTTGGGATTTTGGTATAGTTTTTGCAAGAGAATTATGAGTGAGAGGGGTGTAGAATGGAGTGGATATTTATAGGAAAATTTAGGGTTTAGGGGGTGATGCATAATGCATTAAAATGGAATTTGAAGGGTTTTATTATTCTCTGTAAATGTGCAGAGTAAATATGCAATACTGGAGTTATGGGGGTAGTCCACGGGTCTAGGGTTTACAAAAAAATGGGGTTTGGGCTCAACAGAACTGGCGAAGCCGGCCCATGGCGAATTCTCGCCGGTCGGATCATAGAGGTGGGGGCTCAGATTCTTGCCACGTGTCCAAGTCGGTCTGAATATTAATTTGCACCTTTTTGTTTTAAGTGTGCCCCTTCAGTTTACATGCAGTGCCCGTGCAAACTCTTGGGCTTCTAAAAGATTAAAAGAAAAATAAAAAATATATTGTGGGTGGGGGGATTTGAACTCTGGTGCTACGTCACAGCAGTGCAAGGTTTTACCACTGTGCTATAAGTGCTTTCTTGCTGTTACAAAGCAAAACAAACTTATAACTTATGCTCAGATTTAGGTGTCCTTTTCTGTATTTTTTTTTGAAAAAATTCCGTACAGAAAAATAGGGTTGTTATAGGATGAGCTTCAACATGTGTCCGCTGTTTCTGTATTATGTATATTCTTTTATTGGGGCTCGACCAGGATGCGGTCGATGTCACCATTGTATATGTTTCATTTCTGTACTGAGATTAACCCAGTAGAAGTGCTCGAGGAGCCGGGTTCTAGAGTGCAGAAGGTGGCCATCTCATAGAGTTGAGACCGGGCTACCTCGCTCTAGAATTGGCGGGTTGCTCACCGCACTTGTAAGGGTTATAGGATTCGACCCATGGAGGGGTGCACAAGTTTCCAGATTCTAGAAAGCGGTGGGTGATCGACTCATTTCATTGAGGGCGTGCTTCCCAGTTTTTAGGATTGGCAGGTGGCTTTCCGCACTCGTAGGGGTCTAGGATCGACTGTGTACGGGCTATCCACATAACCGGGGAATGTCGCGTTTCATTTACGGCTCGGATAAAACGCGGGGCTCCAAGTTTATCCGTTATTCCATATTGTTGTCCGCATGCCTGCGATGATTCTTATCTACCTGTGATGACTATTATCTGCCTGCGATGTTGATATATATTATATATATCAGTAGATGCTTCTATATGTTTTGCATCCGCTCTAGCCCTGTCCCCACCCTGCCGTAAGTTAAGTAAGCTTACGATGAAGACCCAGGACCCCGTGGCGAACGTGGATTGCATATAAAACCATGCTATTTTGGTTGTTTCTGTTATGGCTTAGAAACTATATTGATGAGACTGCATTATATCTTTAATGCAAAGGAAAACAAACTTATTTGATGTTGTTGGAACCAATTTTGTAAAACTACTCGGTTTTCTTAAAATCAACTGTCATATTCTTTTGCTTTGCATTGAGTTATTCGGTTAGGAATATCCAGCACCTCATTCTATGAGGGAAGAGCCTTGATCCCTTTACCGGGAATTCGCTCTTAAGTAAATGTTTATGTTACTAGTTTTAAAAAGCGGAGCTTAAACCACTCCATTTCAAAGCCACTCGAGTTCGTTCAACGATATCAAGTTCATTACGTTAAAGGTTTTTCACCAAAAACCAGCCATAGCCCTACATCATTTCAAATTAGTATTGCCCAGTATTCTCACTACGTTTATCATTTCTATTCGCCGAGGCGTAGTGTGCGGTAGCTCTGTAATGCTTTTCTGTCGCAAGGATATATAGATTGGTTAGGACTGTCGTATGACTTTGTTGATTATTCGTCAAGGGTCGTGCAAGTGGGTTTAACACAATCAAGAAAATGACGGGTTGAACTCGACTAGGACCCTTGACTTGTTGATTATTCGTCAAGGTCCTTGGATCCTAGGGGTAAAAACCATATCGGGAGTTTCAAATATAAAGGAAACTTGCCATGCATGAGCATACCTTCTGGAGTGTGGTAACTTGAGTGAATTCCATCAGGTTATCACACGATGATAGTTGGGTCCCGATTCCCACTGATGAGTAGGTATTACTCCTCGGGAGATTTTTTACTTCACAATTAGCTAACCTATTAGGTGTCTAGAAAGTGTTCACGATATTACGCTTCTGCAGAAACGAGGTTATTAATTGGGTCTGTGCGAGAGCACGAGGGACCTCCCTCGGATTACCAACACTGACCTAGCTGAACGGTTAGCAAACTTGTAAGGTGTACATGATCCCGACTAGTCCCCCTTTTAGGGTTTGAAGGAGAATTCGAGAAAATAGTGGGAGTCATCCTGATTAGATAAAGTGATAACCAATCTAATCTTGATAGAGTGCACAATGAGTGTTTCTTTCCTCTTTCTCTGGTACAGCGACCCATGACTTACCTAAAAACTCATTAACCAAGCTAACCGAACCTTCTTACACACGTTGCTTTGGATTATCATGATTCGCGACAAAGTCATATATCCCTACTACTCCTACTTTACCCTTTGCATTTCTTCAGGACACGTCGTATCACTATGATGATCCATATTGCTTGGAACGATCATCGTATAGTTACATACGAACTCAAAGAAATTATTTCTGTCTAGGATGGTCACTGGTTCTGAAGAATTTAGATTGTATTATTCGGTTGTCTCTTCCTTTTAGCTTCTCCCAGGTTGCAAAAGCTCCTTGTATTAGGAAAGTACACCTATTGTACTTATTGGACAGTCTTCTTCCAAACCTTAGGCAAGTGCCGAAAAGTAGGGAAAGAAGAAAACCAGTTAGCGTAAGTAAGGTGTACAAAAAGTAAGATATAGAGACATATAAAGGGATTGAAGTGAGGGAAAAGGAAATTGTGACTATTGTCATGGATCTGGATAGTGGAAAGAGTATTACTAGGAATACCCAGCCACCGTCTTGAAACATTTATGTTTCAGATTTTCTGTGTACTTGTTACCGAGAACTGTTTTCCCAATCAATTTTGACTCCAGGATATGTATTTACCGGATTTGGATCTCACATCTGTACGGCGTTACAGATGCTGAGAAGGAGTAGAATATTGGGAAATGGGCGATCTGATCCTCAATATCGAAATTCATTGTAATTGGTGATATTGGATTGAATCACTTGGTTTTGCCTAATGGCAAAATATTTGGTTTGGCCTAACGGCAAAATATTTGGTTTCAAAGAACCATTGTTATGCACCAAATTTTAAAATGAAATATCTGCATCTTTATTTTATAAAATGAGATATAAATTTCGAAAATAGTGTTCCAGACATTTACATTTATCAGTTGAGGATAAGGTAAGGTGCATTGAATAACGGTGTAAGACATTCTCGACCAAAATACAGTTTTCAACTTACAACAAATGGAATTTGAGTTAGTATATCTTGGGACTTATATATGAAAATGTATGTTGTCCAGTGTCCTTCTGGACAAGCGGTTGGTACTCTTACTTTATTCAGATTTATCTATGAGTTCTCTGATTTTAGACACGCATTTATTGTAATGCAAGGTCCAAAAAATAAATTTGAGAAGTTTATACGTATAAGAATAAAGTAGAGAACCATACATTGGAAGTATCAGGATTTTTCGAAATGATTGAAGATATAGATACTTATGCTAGGTATTCCATTATAGTAATATTGAGAACTTAATTCTCTCTCAGGTTACTCATCTGCGGGTTTGCTTCTTGATGAGTAATGTTGTATTGGCCTTTTTCCATTTAGGTGATATGCACTGGAAATAGCTGCATGATATTTGAATCTTGTTCCATCTAAATTAGTGCCTTTGATTCTATATGGACATAGATTGGTTACATATCTTGAGGTTGTAAAGATATGAAGATATCCGATTCCTGTTTAAATGCATAATCCGGACAAAATCAATGCACGCTTCAGTAATGGTTGTTTGTAGATTATCCCAAGCATTCGCTAGGGTTTTGATTCTACCATTTTCAAGATCAATAGTTATATTTTTCTTGACTCACCACCTTTTTTATAAAAGGAATCTTTTTGCAAAAGAAACTAGTAGGAGTATGGTAGAATTGGAAGTGATTCCAGAACCACAAACGGTTATCGAATATTTAGTAGAATCTAAGGATTCAATTGGACTTGACAATATTTTAGCCACTCCGCAGATTTTAGTAGGTGACCTCAGCCATCCGAGAGATACTTCGGTTTTCTTGGTGACGGTGACAGGGAGGTCGGCATCATGGTTATGATAGCCCTACTAGTTATCTGTAGGTCATAGGATGTGGTAACTTCCAGGTGACCAGATACTTTATATCCAAGATGGACTCCACGAACTTCAGTAAATTATAGATTTTGGACTTTGTTGGGTGCTCCTGAAGGAGTAAAACACATTAGGAGAAAGTGATCTTTCCAGATCTGTATAAGTGGAAAGGTATTAACCTAATTAGGCTAGACTTGTTATAATTATTCTTATCAAATACTCATTGTGGATTGTGATGAGACTTTTACTTCAGTGTCTACGCTAAAGTCCATACGGATATGACTTGGCACTGCTGCTGCTCTAGACTATGATATCTGGTAAGAGAATGATTATAACGTCTTTCCAAATAGGAATTTGGAAGTGCATGTGTATATGACTCTACCAGTTGGTTATTGTAGTCAGTGGGAGCAGCGGAAGGTGTGCAAGTTGCATATGTTTATTCGTAGACTAAAGCATGTATAGCGGAAACGGATCATCTGCTTTTGATGTGACATCAAGGTGATTGATTTCATCAAAATAATAGACGAACCTAGTAAGAAGGGTGTAGTGAGTATTGTCCTGGGATTTGGATAATATACTCCAGATAGGAAGTGATAATCCTAACTACAATCGATCAAACTTTAGTTGTCACATAGTGTTTTCTCCACGTTGGATATGGATATAATATCAGGGATTCTGGTGACTAGATTTATGGTTTTAGATATAGATTTGGGAAGTGTCCCAATCCAGGTACTTAGACAGCATTCTAAAAGTATTTTAGAATGGACGACTCCTGGGTAGTGATGTACCCACATGTGATGAAGTCACCCTCTCTAAAGAGGTGTCTTCTAGACTGATGAAGAGAGGGACTTGCATGAATAACATATAATTTGCTTAGGCAATTGAGTCAATCATGCAAAGTCTTGTACAAAATCAGATATTGCTTATACAATTGCTGTAGTAAGCGGATATTAAACCAATCCTGGAGAAACTAAGGGAATCAGTTCTGAACATTAGAGGATATTCTTGGTCTATGATAACGACAGTCTCCTCAGGGAGGCAGTTATCGGTTTAGGCTTCCAAGGTGACTTGGATGACAGAGATGCTGTCAGAGTCTTGAGTTTTTACCTTTTCTGAGGATCAGTTTATTGGATAGTGTTCCAATAGGGATACTGAGGTAGGTATAGTTCAGGATGCTGGTTATGACTCAACCGATGATACAGCCGAAGAAGTTTGTAGGATAAGATTGTTCATTTATGAACTTGGTCCCATCATGTATCTAGACAAAATTCTTGAAGCGGGGTATCGCTCAGTTCGGAAGACTGTTCATCTCCGCGAAGTTGAGATATAGAGAGAGGAAGTTGAAACATTGTAGCGGATCCACTCACTGGGGCTATTTCTCGAACACGGATATTTCTCAAACGAGATTTGAGAAACTGTTTAGTAAAGAAATTGGGTATTTGATAGCACACGGGATGTGCATAAGCGATGCCGCAATAATTAGCCTTAAGTGCAAGTGGAAGATTGTTGGATATAGTGCCCTCAAGGCAATTATTGTAATTGCAGGCATGCAATTATGATAATTGAGGGAGAACCTATTTAGGTAGAACAATCTTACTCGAAATGATAGTATACTATCTGGTTTGTCTTTATCATTGATGTGTACACGTTTTACTTGTTAATACGTATCACTAATACATAATGATGAAGCCCGTAGAATTCTTTCTTGACTACCAGCATTATGATGGAGATGATATACATAAGAGCTGGGTTGTCTATAAGCACATCCTTAAATGTCCCTGGTCATGGGAGTATCGAGACTGGGCATCGATATTCCGGAGTAGACTAGTGTATGCATTTTAAGACCCTGACGAGGGGCGATGGCCGGTCTCGCAAGCCATTGGTGTTATGTCGCCTAAGATAGTATACATGTGCTTATCGGAGGCGAGTACACTGGATGCACTCGTCGAGAACTTCTGGATGGTGTTATATCTATTGTCAGATGGAAGTTATCGAGTGGCATTAGTACATGTTAGTCTTTTGACCTGAGATCGTTATTTATCTCGTGTGAGTTCCCACTGTACTTGATTACTACCCTACCACGGCTCAAACGAGTCATGCAAACAGGTTTTAGTTGGGTACAGTCCCGAGCCACATGGAGGCAGTGAGTGATTATCGGGGATTCGTCTGACCTGATATTAGGAGTCGATGTCGTGTTGTGATCGGTTGGCTATCACCCTAAATCCGTAGCCACGGTAGATGAGATTTATTGATATGAGTTCAGTAGTTTCTCGGTTGGTTATGAGCTTGACTCTGACACGACTTATCGGGTTATTAGGGGTTTGGCGTTTCCACCTCATAGACCCAGTATGCGATACTCTCAGATGAAGAGATATGATTGTACGTAGATTGTCATATTTAGGCTCGGTAGGGTACGGACGGACTTGATTATCCACCTCCCTTTCGACAGAGACCTGGGCAGCCGTTACGTATAGCCAGTGCCGCTGACGTGCTTGTGGTTTTTGGATATATCCAGTAAATCACTGCCAGCGTATTGTCGAATTTTTAGAGTCCCACACAGAGCGTTTTCTCGGTTCAGGCGATATGATTTAGATAACGTATATTGATACATACAGGGTGTCCGGTTAAATACGTGTATAGGCTATACGGACTTTAATCGGATGGTTGATACTACTAGCGTTTTAGGATTAAGCCGGATTATTAAATCAGTTTTTGATTTAATAATTTTTATATATATTTTTAATATGTATATTATAGTATTATTGTTCACTATACATTTTCTCTCTCATGGCTATTCGTATTTTTGTATGAATACGCGTATATATATTTCGGTATTTATATCGGGTTGTATTCCGTATTTATACATAATTTGTTCTAGAAGACGGACACTTCATTTCTTGATTTTTCTTTTATAGAAAATCAAAAATGAGGTGGAGGATGAGGTGTAAAGAAGTATGGTGTAGAGAGGTATGGCATTGGTTTTAAATATTGATAAAATCATTCGTGGTTACTATTTTTCCATGGTTGCAAAAAAACAAGCCATTCATTATTCTATGCTTGCTAGTTTTTCTTCACACAAAAAGACTTAGCCATTTTCCTAGGCTTCTTCTTCACCTCCCCCTCTTTCTTTTAGGTAGCTCTCTTGAGCTTAGAAAAGAGAGAAAAAAAATAGTGAAAATATACCTACATCCCCACTCTCCATTCGTAGCGAGTTTGGAACGTCGGTCGCTTCACTAGGTGAAGCCGGAGCTTGGATCGGTTTCTCTTAGGTGGATCTTCTTCAGTGAGGGCGGTCACTACTGAAGCACGATCCGGACATCATACACGGAGCTTGGAGGGGTCTTCCACGATTGGGTGGACACGCGTCGAAGGTAGTATTCCGTATCTTTACATGCTCAGTTTGCTAGTTTAGGAATTTGTATTGATTCTGGGTTCGAGGTTCCTTCGTGTTTGCTTAAAATTTTTGTTTTCCATCCGCGCTTCCGGTACGCCGCGGGCACTAGGAAACCCTACATCACCAACCTCAAATTCAATGCCCGGCTCGTCCTTCCTTATATCATCTTGAGTTGGAGATTCCTCGTTCTTCGGTTTTAACATAGCAGACTCGTCAAAAGTAACATCTCTGCTAATCATAAACTTTGGTGATTTAGGATCTGGACACTACAACTTATAACCTTTGACCCCGGTAGTATAACCAAGAAAAATGCATTTCTTCGGTCGAGAATCTAACTTGCCTTCACGATAATGCGTATATGCGGGACAACCAAACACTCTAAGTTTAGAATAATCGACGTGCTTCCTAGACCATACCTGATCCGGTGTTTTACTACCAAGTGCTATATGAAGTAATCGATTCACAACGCAGCATGCTGTGTTCACTGCCTTTGCCCAAAACTCCTTGTCAACCCATACATTAGATAACATGCACCGAGCTTTCTCCAAAAGAGTCTGATTCATGCGCTTCGCGACTCCATTTTGTTGTGGTGTGTGGACAATAGTATGATACCGAACAATACCTTCGTTTTTGCAGAATTCATTGAAATTTCCACCACAAAATTCTAATACGTTATCCGTCCTTAGATTTTTAATCCGCTTTCCTGCCTGCTTCTCAATCAATGTCTTATATTGCTTGAATGTATTAAATACATCGCTCTTTAGATTCAAGATGTAGACCCAAACCTTCTTCAAATAATTGTAGGGTTCCTAGGCATCCTGATGAGGTCTCACAAGGCATCGATCATGCCAAATTAAAATTTTAACGGTGCCGAGAAACCCGACTACGGATCGTTTGCTAGAAATCTAGGCGGAAAGTAAACTAGTTAACAATTAACTAATGGGAAACGGAAATACAACCTTTGTAGATCCGGTCCTCCACCTCCACGGCTCCGAGATGAGGTCCTCTCCGCTGTCCAAATCAAATCCGGGCACTAGCGTCGACTTCATCGGAGAACGAGCGAGCTAGGTCGTCGATGTCCATGCCGAAGATGATCTACGTCGAGGTATCGCTAAATCAAGCTCCGACTTCATCAAGTCAAGAAACTTGTGAAGTAAACACACTCTACTACTTGGCAAGAGGTAGAGGATGAAGAAATAGGAGTTGGGTTCAATTTAGAATTGGATTTCTCACTCTTTATCATCAATCACCATTGATGACCTAAGCTTTTCTTCTTGAGTTCAAGGAAGAAGAAGAAGAAAAGATATGATAAGATGAATAATTATTGAAAAAGAAAATCAATACTTATCATAACATGAACCATGGTCAAGTGTAGAGATTAAACTAGGGTTAATGGAGTGGTTAGGGTTAAGCATGAGACAAAATGGTTACTTAGGTCAAAGCTTCATGAAACTTCAACTAGAATCCAAAACAAGCCACCATTTTCCTTTATGCTATTCATTTTTCCAAAAAGAATAAATGAACAAATAAATGAATAAGAAAATGTAAACCCTAACCATTACATAACCATGGTTTAAACTTTACACAAAACACAAGTAAACATGTATCATCAAACATGATACAATCAAGTGCACAAAATCATATCGCATATGCAATGCGCACACCCGAGTGAAAAAATCCATTTTAAAGTGAACCGATACTAGTTGATGCAAAGTAATATATCAAATATATAATTATGCATTAAATCATTAAATCAACACTTGATTTAACGATCCGGTCATGACGCACATAACCGACGGGTATCATTAGTAACATCTTATCGAATCAACACTTGATCCGATAACCCGGCTATATCGCATATAACCGATCAATGTCACATCGCGAGAACTGAATACAGTATCACATACTTGTATTATTCTCGGTCCCGCACATATCTCATATGCGCTCCTATTTCGTTTCGCTTGAGCCAGGAAACCTCTGTGTAGGACTCTAAAGACTCGTCAATACGCCGGCAGCGGATGATGATCATATCAAACATCCACAAGCCGCAAGCGGTCTGCTAAACGTAACGGCCACCCGGGTATTGAGCGATCTGAAGATCGACGAGCAAGCCCGCTCACACTCCAGTGAATCCGACCAGTAACACTACCGTACAGTCCGGTCTGATCGTCTGATATGTCGCATATCTCGCCTAGGGGTGGTAAACGTCAGACCCCAATAGCTCGATAAGTCGTGTCGATATGAGGTCTATAACTGTTCGAGAAACTACTGGTAACACTTACCAGTAGATCTCAGCAACCCTGGCCAGGGATTTCCTGTTATAGCCAATCGAACACAGCGCAACATCAACCCCCTATACCGGGAGAGACGAATCCCCTCCTATCGCTCATTGCCTCCATGTGACTCGGGACTGTACCCAAAAACCACCGTTTTGCACACCCTCTTGGACGTGGTAAGATGGAAATCAAAGCACAGTGGGAACCACACGAGACTCTATGACGATCTCGGGTCAACAGACTACTCTGTACCAGTGTCACCAGAGAACTGCCATCTGACGTGAGGTATAATACCATCTGGGAGTTCTCGGCGAGTCCGTCCAGTGTACCCAGTCTCTACTGAGCACCCGTATATCATCTCCGATGTCAAACACCGATGGATATGGGATCATCCATCGCCCATCTGTATGGGTCGAGAAGGTATACGCTAGTCTACTCTGGTATATCGATGCCCCGTCTCGATACACCCACGACTAGGGACTTTGAAGGATGTACTTATGGACTACCATGTCCCCACTAGTATGATCCGCATCATAGTCCAGGTAGTCAAGTACAGATCCTAAGGGCTTTACCAACATGTAACAGAGAGACAATCAGTATACACGTTAAGGTAAAGTTCAACCAGATAGCATACTATCATGTCGAACAAGAAAGTCCTCCCTATATACGTCCCAGCATCCACTACAATATACATCCTATGTACAGTAATGGCCTCTAGGGCATACATATAACTAACAATCTCCCACTTGCACTAGGGCCATCTGATAGCAGTGGTTGTAGTATCTCATACTCAACCATCCCATAAAAGTCTCTCTCTGGGAACAGGCCTTTGTGAGTGGATCCGCTGTGTTGTCCTTTGAGTCTACTCTCCTAACCTCGATCTCCTTGGAGATCAACCATCTCCATGATCAAGTGATACTGCCATAGAATATGTCTGGATCACTGATGGGACCTTCGTTCCTTGGCATAAGCCACAACTCCATTGTCACACAATGGGAGGAACATAGTTCATCTTATGAACCAATATATACCCAGACTTCCTCTTCGGTAGCATCTTAAGTAGCGATGTATACTGCCTTTATCGTATAGTATGCCACGGTATCTAGCTTGGAACTCTTCCAACATACCGTCCCTTTACTGAGGGTAAAGGCAATGCCTGCGACTGACATTCAGTCGTCTTTATCACACTGGAACCCTTCCAGCGATTCTCCCCAGGATCGATTAATACCATCTCACTACAGCTAGTGAGTATCCTAACATCTAATTAGATCTATCTCATAGATCCAAAACTCAGGATTTAGGAGGCATCATTTTGATCCTTCACGGAGAATCATTGTGATAAACGGAGATTGATCGAGCGTAGCATAAGAAACTCCTTTCTTATCAAGAGTATGTCATCCACGTACTCTACGAGGATCACCACCATACTCCCTACTACCTTTTTGTTTATACAAGGTTCATCTACCATTTTGATGATGTCAAACTCTTTGACTACTTCATCAAAACAGATGTTCCAACTCCGCGATGTCTGCTTTATCCTATAAAGCATCTTGCACACATTTCCGCTGCTCCCACTGTCTACGAGGCCCTCTGGCTGTGTACTTATAGACGCTCTCTTCTAAATCATCATTTAGAAAAGCAGTCAAGACACCCAACCACCAGATATCGCAGTCATGGTATGTAGCCGTGGCAAGTAGGATCTGGATGGACTTAAGCATAGTCACTTGAAAAGGTTTCATCATGATCCACGCCTGGTCGATGACGAAAAGCTTTAACAAGCCTAGCTTTGAAAGTCTCAACTTTTCCATCTACACCAAGTAATCTTCTCAAGATATACTTGCTCCTGATGGGGATTTAACCCTTCAGATATAGCAACCAAAGTCCATACTTTGTTGGTGTATAAGGATTCCATCTCAGATCACTAAGCATCCAGCCATTCTTACAGAGTCGTCACTCTCGATGGCCTGCTCGAAACTAGTTGGGTCATCATCTCATGATGCAATCCTCGCTCCCACTGTCATAAAGAAACCGAAGTATCTCTCAATTGGGTGAGGAACCCTACTAGATCGGCGGAGAGGCTGAGGTTTGTTGGTTTCTACTGAATCCTCTGGTTGTACCAAATCATCTGCTGCAGTTTGTATGGCTGGAACATTTCCAGTTCTACATTACAGACCTTGCCTCGAGCTTGTCCGGATTTTGCTTTTAGACATAGGCCGGACAACCCCAAATCTTAACAAGCTTAAGACATGGGCTCTTCCCTTTCCATATCTCATATGGAGTGGTAGGCAACTGATTTGATTCGAACCTATTCAATAGGTATGCAGCTTCTCAAGTGCATAACTCCCAAAAGGAAAAAGGTAACTCAGTATTACTCATCATAGAGCACACCTTATCACATAGGGTGTAATTGCTCCACCCCGATATACCATCGTGCTATGGTGTATACAGAGGAGTAATGCTGAGAGAGAATCTCATTCTCCTTTAGAATAGTCCAGTATTTCCGTGCTCAAGTATTCTCCTCCTTGATCTCATCATAGGATATAATACTTATACCCGTATTCTGGTTCTCTACTTCTCGCTTATATTCTGTGAATATCTCAAAAGGTTCGGACTTGTGTTTCAACAGGAACATAGGTCTGAATCTAAAGAGATCATCAGAGAACGTAATGAAGTATAAAGAACCAGTCTTGGCATGTGTAGACAGGGGACCTACATACATCAACATGTATCATCCCAAGAGTTTACTAACTCTTTCTCTGTTACCAATAAACAGAGCTGTGGTCATCTTATCTTTGTGACATGACTGGCGAGTTTCACAAGATGTAAATTCAAACTGATTTAAATATGCATCTACATGTAACTTCAGCTAGTCGGGTCGCATTGATATGACCTAGTCTACAATGCCTCAAGAAGGATTCGTTCATTTCTGAACTCTTCCTCTTGTGTGTGTTCCGTATACTAAGAACTGTAGTTTGATTTAGAACATTAATGCTTTTAGATAACGTGCCTGAACCGATCAACTTTTGATATAGGAAATGTTCAAAACATTGTCCAACAATACAAAATTTTATCGTTTCTTTACTAATAAAGAGACAGATATGATTTTGCATAACAGGTTCGGTATCTAATAACATTCGTTCAGAATCAATGTACTGATAATACAGGGTGATAGTGACCAACAGACTTGGCTGCAACACATGCCCCGTTTTCTGCCTCATGAAACTTATCACCCGTTCTCAGTTCTCTACCTATCTGTAGCCCTATGTAACAGATTACATATGTGGGATCCTGATCTGGTATCACATACCCAGGACGTAAAGGATACTGAGAAACAGTTCTGTATAATGAACACACCCGAAGATGATGCATCAGCATGCACTCTCTTCGTTTGGGCGGCACGGGAATTCTGGTAATCCCCTATTTCCTGCTCTGTCTTATAACAATTATAAGGTGGAGCGGGACCAACTTTCCCCAGCTCAGTATAACAAGCGGGTTCGGTCAATATTCCGTATTATTATCTTGATTAAGGCGTGATATGGTCGCTACCTGGAGAGAGAGAGAAGAAAACACTCAGCGTGCGCTCTTGCAAGAATAGATTGGTTATTATTTTATCTAATCAGGATGGCTCCCACTGCTTTTTATCAAATCTTCCTCCAAACCCTAAAAGGAAAGACTAGCCGGGATTAATTACACACTACAAGTTCGCCAATCTTTCAGCCAGGCCAGTGTCGGTACTTTGAGGGAGGTCCCCCGTGCTTTCGCACGAACCTAATTAATGTAAACCTCGTTTTCCCAGAGGCGTAACCCCGTTGACACCTTTCTAGACACCTACTTGATCGGCTAATTGTAATGTATAAAACTCTCCCAGGAGTAACACTTACTCACAGCGGGTATCGGGATCCAACTATCTCATAGAAGGTATGCAATCTCATTGCAAATCTCAACACTTGAAATTCCCGATAATGTTTTACCCCTAGCTCGCTATGACCTTGACGAATGCCAAACAACCCATAGTCCACTAGTCAAGTTCAACCCGTACATTTCTTGATCGAATTAAACCCACCCGCACGACCCTTGACGAATGCCAAACAACGCCGTACGAATACCCTAATCCAATCGCATCATATGCTCAAGCAGATAAATACTAGTTAGCTACCGTACACTACGCCTTGACGAATGCCAAACTACCGCAGCACGAATACTAACTAGTACATATCTGAAATGACGGAGGGCTACGATAGGTTTTTCTGAAAACCTATTGCGTAATGAACTTGATATCGTTGTAGAATCAAATGATTTTGAAATGGAGTGCTTTTGAGGCTTTTCTAGTTTTGCTAAAGGAGTCACTCCCGGTGAAGGGATCGTCGGTCCTTTCCTCGTCGAATGAGGTGCTGGATATATCATATATATCACTGTGCAAAGCAAAAACACTTAAAAGCAATCAAAAAACAAACCGAGTGTGTAGCATCTGCCAGTTATTGCTAAAGGAGTCACTCCCGGTGAAGGGATCTCGGTCCTTTCCTCATCGAATAAGGTGCAGGATATATCACATATACCGCTGTGCAAAGCAAGAACTGTAGCTACCTGTTTTATTTTGAAATTCGATTCTACAACATCTTAGGTTTCTTTTATTTCATTAATCACATTAATGAAGTCCCATCATTTAATTACCTAAACATCACAGATAAATACGACGTACACTTATGCCATCCGCATTCGCCTCGATGTCCCCTCGTGCACCGTTAGGTTAGGTAACTAACGGCAGAGCAGGGCAGGGCTAGCGCGGGTGTAAAACATAAGTAACGCCTATATAATATATCATATATACTATATACTGTATCTATCACAGAACATCACATGATCACATCACAGATATCGCAGCAGAAGAAACATATGAAATATTGGATATACTAGGACGTCCGTGTTTTCAATACGAGCCAGTATAAAACACGGATTCCATGGTCGTGATGAATAGCCAATCCCACAACCCTAGACCCCTACGAGAGCGGCAAGCAACCCTACCAATTCTAGGGTTAGGAGACCCGGACTCGACTCCTCGAGTTGGTCTCCCACTGGACCCCAGAACCCGGTTACTTGTGCCCTCCTCCTTGGGTCTATCCTAGTGCGGAAAAGTAAATAATATACAAACGGTGACTACTTCCGCAACCTGGAAGCGCCCCAATAAAAGAATATTACATACAAGTTTTTACATGAATGAAAATGAAAAAACACCCATCTCACATAAAAACCCCCGGCTATTCAAACACGACGATCCAATATATCATATCCAGCAACACATAACATCACATGTCATCAACGTAAGTAAATATGCGCATCCCAATTGTCGTTGACATATAGCAACGAAACCGGCGATATCACACATTACACTTACGGTCACAGAAAAGAAAGTGTAAAACTACAACAGTTGGAATCCGCAACCACCTCAGACATCGCATGCCTGACCAAATGAATTTCTTAGACATCGCATGCCTAACAATTATAAACCCCGCATTTTAGTCTCATAATCGAAAACACTTTTCAATATCTAGTCGGGCAATTCAACAAGATTCCCGACATCCTGATCGAATGCTCGTCGCAAACTTCAGTAGACGGCTGCACCCCTGATACCGTCGACGAAGTGCACCAAGGCGGAACACCGCTACCGCGAGCACCCGAACGGATGCTATCGGCGACGGGGTTCTCCTACAGTCACTTGGTCGGGGCTATGGAGTGAGGCTGTCTATTAAGTTTACCCGGCGAGTATCCGCGTACGCTACGTGATTGCGACGGACTTTTGATCACATCAAAATTCCGTGGCAACCGATCAAGTGAGACTAAATTGCTAGATTTATAACATTCATTCAGTAATCACATAACTTTTGTGAATTCCAATTATTGTATCCCATTCCAGATAAACAGAAAATGTTAAACTTTTCGATCGAACAATCTAACACCCAAGTTTTCCCGATACAGCTCAACACATGAAATAAGTCTAACAACATTCCGTTCGTGCCTCAGTACCAACGGTCCAGCCGTAGAAGGGTCAAGCCAACGCCTCACATGTGGCACGCCGTACTGCCCCAAACCCGAAGGTTCAAAGGGCAGTTCAAGACGGTCACATAATCGAGTTAAGGTTTGTTGTCTTCTAGAGGGACCATCGCGTTACTTGCACTACTTAGAACATCGTTAAACTACGGAAAAATCCAACACTTGGAAATTTCCCGACAGGGGAAAAATTGGGTATTTATATCCGGTCGAACTTTTTAACATATTCTAGAATTTATCCGGAAAGCCACAAAAGACGAAATTTGATAATCCGATCGAAATACCGAATCCCCAAAACAACCCTGGAAAATTCAACTCTTGAATAAATATTAAAAATTCCCAGAAAAACCAGAACTTCAAATTAAGAATTACTGTGCAAACAAAAGTCAAAGAGCCAACAGTAACGCCGCGGAACCGCCGCGCCACGTGGGCTTAGGCCGCGGTTCCGCTCCGTCATGACGGAGTTACGGCTCCGTTTTGCACAGTATTTCATAATAAACCCTGCTTTATTTTCTTCATATTTTTAATATTGAAAAATCCCTGTTTTTGAAAAAAGGACAGAGAGCAATTTTCCGGGTTAAGTTTTGGTTCGATGGGACTTCAAATTCCGTCTGGACTTCGCCTAAGGCTCTAGCTAGGCTCTGATACCACTGTAGGGTTCCTAGGCATCCTGATGAGGTCTCACAAGGCATCGATCATGCCAAATTAAAATTTTAACGGTGCCGAGAAACCCGACTACGGATCGTTTGCTAGAAATCTAGGCGAAAAGTAAACTAGTTAACAATTAACTAATGGGAAACGGAAATACAACCTTTATAGATCCGGTCCTCCACCTCCACGGCTCCGAGATGAGGTCCTCTCCACTGTCCAAATCAAATCCGGGCTCTAGCGTCGACTTCATCGGAGAACGAGCGAGCTAGGTCGTCGATGTCCATGCCGAAGATGATCTACGTCGAGGTATCGCTAAATCAAGCTCCGACTTCATCAAGTCAAGAAACTTGTGAAGTAAACACACTCTACTACTTGGCAAGAGGTAGAGGATGAAGAAATAGGAGTTGGGTTCAATTTAGAATTGGATTTCTCACTCTTTATCATCAATCACCATTGATGACCTAAGCTTTTCTTCTTGAGTTCAAGGAAGAAGAAGAAGAAAAGATATGATAAGATGAATAATTATTGAAAAAGAAAATCAATACTTATCATAACATGAACCATGGTCAAGTGTAGAGATTAAACTAGGGTTAATGGAGTGGTTAGGGTTAAGCATGAGACAAAATGGTTACTTAGGTCAAAGCTTCATGAAGCTTCAACTAGAATCCAAAACAAGCCACCATTTTCCTTTATGCTATTCATTTTTCCAAAAAGAATAAATGAACAAATAAATGAATAAGAAAATGTAAACCCTAACCATTACATAACCATGGTTTAAACTTTACACAAAACACAAGTAAACATGTATCATCAAACATGATACAATCAAGTGCACAAAATCATATCGCATATGCAATGCGCACACCCGAGTGAGAAAATCCATTTTAAAGTGAACCGATACTAGTTGATGCAAAGTAATATATCAAATATATAATTATGCATTAAATCATTAAATCAACACTTGATTTAACGATCCGGTCATGACGCACATAACCGACTGGTATCATTAGTAACATCTTATCGAATAAACACTTGATCCGATAACCCGGCTATATCGCATATAACCGATCAATGTCACATCGCGAGAACCGAATACAGTATCACATACTTGTATTATTCTCGGTCCCGCACATATCTCATATGCGCTCCTATTTCGTTTCGCTTGAGCCAGGAAACCTCTGTGTAGGACTCTAAAGACTCGTCAATACGCCGGCAGCGGATGATGATCATATCAAACATCCACAAGCCGCAAGCGGTCTGCTAAACGTAACGGCCACCCGGGTATTGAGCGATCTGAAGATCGACGAGCAAGCCCGCTCACACTCCAGTGAATCCGACCAGTAACACTACCGTACAGTCCGGTCTGATCGTCTGATATGTCGCATATCTCGCCTAGGGGTGGTAAACGTCAGACCCCAATAGCTCGATAAGTCGTGTCGATATGAGGTCTATAACTGTTCGAGAAACTACTGGTAACACTTACTAGTAAATCTCAGCAACCCTGGCCAGGGATTTCCTGTTATAGCCAATCGAACACAGCGCAACATCAACCCCCTATACCGGGAGAGACGAATCCCCTCCTGTCGCTCATTGCCTCCATGTGACTCGGGACTGTACCCAAAAACCACCGTTTTGCACGCCCTCTTGGACGTGGTAAGATGGAAATCAAAGCACAGTGGGAACCACACGAGACTCTATGACGATCTCGGGTCAACAGACTACTCTGTACCAGTGTCACCAGAGAACTGCCATCTGACGTGAGGTATAATACCATCTGGGAGTTCTCGGCGAGTCCGTCCAGTGTACCCAGTCTCTACTGAGCACCCGTATATCATCTCCGATGTCAAACACCGATGGATATGGGATCATCCATCGCCCATCTGTATGGGTCGAGAAGGTATACGCTAGTCTACTCTGGTATATCGATGCCCCGTCTCGATACACCCACGACTAGGGACTTTGAAGGATGTACTTATGGACTACCATGTCCCCACTAGTATGATCCGCATCATAGTCCAGGTAGTCAAGTACAGATCCTAAGGGCTTTACCAACATGTAACAGAGAGACAATCAGTATACACGTTAAGGTAAAGTTCAACCAGATAGCATACTATCATGTCGAGCAAGAAAGTCCTCCCTATATACGTCCCAGCATCCACTACAATATACATCCTATGTACAGTAATGGCCTCTAGGGCATACATATAACTAACAATAATCGTCGATAAAAATAAGCAGATATTTTGCACCGCTTCCTTTGGAAGCAACTTGAGAGGGTCCCCAAATATCTAAATGGATATATTCAAAAATATTTTTTATGTTGTGCACTACCATACCGAAGCTAACTCATTTCTGCTTGTAAAAAATTTAATGCTCACAAAATTCCATCTTCGATGTACTTTGACCATATAGTAGACCCCATTTCGATAACTCGGCCATACCTCTCTCACTTATATGCACGAACCTCAAGTGTCATAATCTGGTTACATTTGAATCTGACATGGATTTAGATGATGAAATTTCTCCCGACTCGGTAGTTGTCGAACCCTGCAACACATATAAATAAGGACCTTGTTTTTAAGCCTTTCATAACGACGAGAGCACCTTTACTGATTTTCAAAACTCCATCTTCAGCGGAGAACTTATAGCCATTAACATCAAGTGTACCCAATAAGATGAGATTCTTTTGCAAGTTAGGGATATGCCTAACTTCCGCTAATGTTCTCACAATGCCATCAAACATCTTGATTTGAATCATTCCCTTGCAATAGCTCGTGTCGCAATAGCTCGACACGAGCTATTGTTATCCATCAAAACCACTTCACCATCAATAGACTCATAGGTGGAGAATAAACCCCTATTAGGATATATATGGTAGGAACAACCCGAATCCATAATCTATTCATGTTTGGATCGATGTGTGTTGTCAAGAACCGGAAGTAGATTTCGTTCTCCTTTAGCAATACTAGCTTCAGCTGAAAACTCCTTCTTCTGATTGTCTTCCTACTTCTGCTTGTTCTGCAATTTGTAACAATTGATTTTAAAGTGCCCCTTATTCTTACAATACTTGCAGGTCAACTTCTTATATTTGTACTTCGACCTTGATTTCTTCTTGCTACCTTCCGGATCTCTCCTCTCCGCTCGCCCTCGGACAAATAAGCATGAAGATTGACCATCGCCTTCGCTAGAAGTTAACTCATTATCGATCTTCTCTTTATTTATCAAATTTTCTTTGACATCCTTGATCGAGATAGTATCTCGTCCATAGACCATGATATCACGAATGTGCTTATAAGATGGTGGTAAAGAACATAACAATAAAAGTGCTTGATTTTCATCATCAATCTTAATATCGATTTTTCCTAGATCTGTAATGATCGAATTAAACTCACCGATGTGAGATTTGATAAGAGCGCCATCTGACATACAAAATATGTAGAGACGCTGCTTCAAAGAAGTCGATTTGTGATAGACTTCTTCAACTATAACTGCTTTAACTTCAATCACACACTAGATTCCGTCTTCTCTACTAGAACTTCTTGCAAAACTTCATTTGTCAAACACAATTGGATAGTCGTGAGAGCATTTTCATCTAACTCCTCCCATTCTTCCTCCGTCATAGTGGAAGGTCTTAAATTCTTCCCAAGAATCGCTTTCTTCAAATTATTCTGTGTCAATATGGCAATCATACGAACTTGCCATAGACAAAAGCTCATATTTCCATCAAATTTCTCAATATCGAATTTCGTAATCGTTGGAGACATGATACAGGATCAAAAGAACCAGTTGAAATTCACTTAGGAATTTCCACGAACACCTTGAGTGCTTACAAACTAAAATACTTCAAAATCACATTTAAGAAGATGAGAAGAGGACATAACCCACCCACCGTAAACCTAGATCGTAAGATAGAAAACCTAACAATTCAAGCAAACATATCCCTAAACACCAAATCTCCCAAAAAACCACAACTTAGCTCTGATACCAATTTATTGCGGCAAATACGCTCATGAAGTAATATACAAACGATAAAAAGAAGCAAACAAATAAACAAAAGTAACAGAAATAAACGACAAACCAAAAGACACAAGAGTTACATGGAAAACCCTTATGGGAAAAACCACGGACGAAAGAGAAGCACTTTACTAATCGAACAAATATGGAGGATTATAATAGTGAATGAACTCTCACAAGATCCCTCTCAAAATCCTAGCTTCCTCTCTCTCTATCTAACTAAAAGGGTTCTACCGAATTAGGGTTGCAAAATACAATTTATAGCATGAGATAAATAGAATAAAAATTGGATTTCCCAAAACAGTTTAGAATTCGGCTCGGGTCTATTTGAGCCGGCTTAAAATTGTAGGGTTCCTAGGCACCCTAGTGAGGTCTCACAAGTGATCAAACATGCAAATTTCTAAAAAATACGGTGCCGAGAAACCCTAGAACGGATCGTTAACTAGATATACATAGGCGAAGCAAGCATGTAATCAAATTAAATGCTAAGGGAAAGTGACTACAACCTTTGTAGATCCGGTCCACCACCTCCTAAGCTCCGTGATGAAGTGCCCTCGCTGTCCAAATCGTATCTTGGGCTCTAGCGTCGGCTTCATCGGAGGAAAAACGGGCTAGGTCATCGACGACGTGCCGAAGATGATCTACGTCGAGGCATCGCTAGAACAAGCTCCAACTTCACCAAGTCGGGAAAACTTGTGAAGGAAACACCCTATACTACTTGGCAAGAGGTAGAGGATGAAGAAATAGGAAGTGGGTAGACTTTAGTTTTGGATTTCTCACTAGCTTTCATCACTTGCCATTGGAGTAGCAAGCTTTCTCCATGGAAGAAGAAGATGAAGAAGAAGAAGAAGATATGATAAGTCTTAATTAAAAATAAAAACAATATTATACTTATCATGTCAACAACCATGGTTTAGTGTAGAGATTTAACCAAGGTTAGATAAGTGGTTAGGGTTAGAGAAGAGACAAGAATGGTGGACTTAGTCAAGGTTTCAAGAAGTTTCAACTAAAAACAAAATAAGTCCACCATTTATCTTTCTCTTTATCTTTTCTAAATGAAATAAATAAAAAGATAAATGAATAAGCAAATGAAAAGATACCCTAACCACTAACTAACCATGGTTCAATACTTTACACAAAACCAAGAAAGACTGTATCATCAAACATGATACAATGATGTGCACAAAAATATATCACATATACAATGTGCAATACAAGTGAGTAAATCCATTTAAAGTGAACCAATACTAGTTAATGCAAAGTAATATATCAAATATATAATTATACATTAAATCATTAAATCAACACTTGATTTAACGATCCGGTCATATCGGATATAACCGACTAGTATCATATGTATCGGCTTATCGAATCAATCCTTGATTCGATAACGAGGTTATATCGCATATAACCATTCGACACATACATCGCGAGAATGAAATACGGTATCACATACACGAATTATTCTCGGTCCCGCACATATCTCATATGCGCTCCTATTTCGTTTCGCTTGAACTAGGAAACCTCTGTGTAGGACTCTAAAGACTCGTCAATACGCCGGCAGCAGATGATGATCATATCAAACACCCACAAGCCACAAGCGGTCTGCTAAACGTAACGGCCACTCGGGTATTGAGCGATCAGAAGATCGACGAGCAAGCCCGCTCACACTCCTGTGAATCCAACCAGTAACACTTACCGTACAGTCCGGTCTGTTCGTCTGATATGTCGCATATCTCGCCTAGGGGTGGTAAACGTCAGACCCCAATAGCTCGATAAGTCATGCCGACTTGAGGTCCATAACATTCGTGAAACTACTGATAACTCTTACCAGTATATCACTGCAACCCTGGCCAGGGATTTCCTGTTATGGCCAGTCGAGCATAGCACAACATCAACCCCCAATACCGGGAGAGACGAATCCCCTCCTATCGCTCATTGCCTCCATGTGAATCGGGACTGTACCCAAAAACCACCTGTTTTCACAACTCAGTAGAGCCATGGTAGGGTGGAAATCAAAGCACAGTGGGAGACACACAAGACTCTATGACGATCTCGGGTCAACAGACTAAGCTGTACCAGTGTCACCAGAGAACTGCCATCTGACGTGAGGTATAATACCATCTGGGAGTTCTCGGCGAGTCCGTTCAATGTACCCAGTCTCCACTGAGCACCCGCATACCATCTCCGATGTCAAACACCAATGGATATGGGATCATCCATCGCCCATCGCATGGGTCGAGAAGATATACGCTAGTCTACTCTGGAATATCGATGCCCCGTCTCGATATTCCCTCGACTAGGAACATTTCAAGGATGTACTCATGGACTATCCAGGCCCCACTAGTATGATCTGCATCACAGTCCTGGAAGTCGAGTACACATCCTAAGGGCTTTATCAACATGTAATCAGAGAGACAGAAAGTATACATGTTAAGATAAAGAGCAACCAGATAGCGTACTATCATGTCGAGCAAGAAAGTCCTACCTATATATGTCCCAGCATCCACTACAATATACATCCAATGTACAGTAATGGCCTCTAGGGCATACATATAACTAACAATCTCCCACTTGCACTAGGGCCATCTGTAGCAGTGGTTGCAGTATCACATACTCAACCATCCCCTAAAAGTCTCTCTTTGGGAAAAGGGCCTTCGTGAGTGGATCCGCCGTGTTGTCCTCTGAGTCTACTCTCCTAACCTCGATCACCCTGGAGATCAACTATCTCCATGATCAGGTGATGCTGCCTTAGATTATGTCTGGGTCACTGATGGGACCAGGGTTCCAGGGCCAAAGCCACAGTTCCATTGTCACACAATGGTAGGAACCTAGTTCATCCTATGAACCAATATACACCCAAACTGCCTCTTTGGTAGTATCTTTAATAGCGATGTCACCAGCCTTTATCATCTAGTTTGCCACGGTATCTTGCTTAGAACTCTTCCAACATACCGTCCCTTTACAGAGGGTAAAGACAATGCCTGTGACTGACATTCAGTCGTCTTTATCACCCTGGAACACTTCCAGTGATTCTCCCCAGGATCGATTGATACAATCTCACTATACCTAGTGAGAACCCTAATATCCCTTTAGATCTATCTCATAGGTCCAAATCTCAGGATCTAGGAGGTATCATCTTTATCCTATTTGGAGAATCCTTGTGATAATAGGAGATTGATCGATCGTAGTATAGGAAACTCTTTTCCTATCAAGAGTATGTTGTCTACGTACAATACGAAGATGACCACCTTACTCTCTACTACCCTTTTGTATATACAAGGTTCATCTACCATTTTGATGAAGTCAAACACTTTGACTATCACATCAAAACAGACGTTCCAACTCCGCGATGCCTGCTTCATTATGTAAAGCAACTTGCACACGTTTCCGCTGCTCCCACTGTTTACGAAGACCTCTGGCTGTGTTCTTATAGACGTTCTCTTCTAAATCAGTATTTAGAAAAGCAGTCATGGCACCCAACCACCAGATATCGTAGTCATGGTATGTAGCCGTGGTAAGTAGGATCTGGATAGACTTAAGCATAGCTACTAAAAAAAGGTTTCATCATTATCCATGCCTGGTCGATGACGAAAACCTTTAACAAGTCTAGCTTTGAAAGTCTCAACTTTTCCATCTACACCAAGTAATCTTCTCAAGATATACTTGCTCCTGATGGGGATTTAACCCTTCAGATATAGCAGCTAAAGTCCATACTTTGCTGGTGTACATGGATTCCATCTCAGATTGCTAAGCATCCAGCCATTCTTACAGAGTCCCTACTCTCGATGGCCTGCTTGAAAATAGTTGGGTCATCATCTCATGATGCAATCCTTGCTCCCACTGTCATCGAGAAACCGAGGTATCTCTCAGGCGGATGAGGAACCCTACTAGATCGGCGGAGAGGCTGAGGTTCGTCGGGAACTATAGAATCTTATGGTTCTGTCAAATCATCAACTGCAGTTTTGTATAGCTGGAACCTTTCCAGTTCTACAGAACTGATCCTGCCTCGATCTTGTCCGGATTTTGCTTTAAACATAGGCCGGACAACCCCAAATCTTAACTCGCTTAAGAGATGGGTTCTTCCCATACCATATATGGAGTGGTAGGCAGTGATTTGATTCAAACCTAATTCAATAGGTATGCAGCTTCTCAAGTGCATAACCCCAAAAGGAAATAGGTAACTCAGTAATACTCATCATAGAGCACACCATATCTAATATTGTGCAATTGCTCCGCCCTGATACACCGTTGTGCTGTGGTGTATTCAGAGGAGTAACACTGAGAGAAAATCTCATTCTCCTTTAGAATAGTCCAGGAATTCTATGCACAAGTATTCTCCTCCCTGATCTTATCATAGGACATAATACTTATACCCGTATTTTGGTTCTCTACTTCTAATTTATATTCTGTGAATATCTCAAAAGGTTCGGACTTATGTTTCAACAGGAATATATGACTGAATCTTGAGAGATTATCAGAGAATATAATGAAGTATAAAGAACCAGTCCTTGCATGTGTAGACAGGAGACTTTACATACATCATCATGTATCAGTCCCAAGAGTTCATTAACTCTTTCTCGGCTTCCAGTAAGCAGAGCTGGTGTCATTATATCTTTGTGACATGACTGGCAAGTTTCACAAGATGTAAATTTAAACTGATTTAAATATGCATCTAAAATGTAACTTCAGCCAGTCGGGTCGCATTGATATGACCTAGTCTACAATGCCTCAAGAATGATTCGTTCATTTCTGAACTCTTCCTCTTGTGTGTGTTCAGTATACAAGGAACTGTAGTTTGATTTAGAACGTCAATGCTTTTAGATGACGTGCCTGAACCGATCAACTTTTGATATAGGAAATGTTCAAAACATTATCCATCAATACAAAATTATATCCTTTCTTTACTAATAAAGAGACTGATATGATTTTGTATATCAGGTTCGGTATCTAATAGCATTTGTTCAGAATCAATGTATTCGTAATACAGGGTGACAGTGACCAACAGACTTGGCTGCAACACTTGCCCCGTTTACTGTCTCATGAAACTTATCACCCGTTCTCAGTTTTTCTACCCTTTTGTAGCCCTATGTAACAGATTACATATCTGGGATCCTGATCCGGTATCATATACCCAGGATGCAGAGGATACTGAGAAACAGTTCTTTGTAATGAACACACCCGAAGGAGATGCATCATATGCACTTTCTTCGTTTGGGCGGCATAGGAATTCTGGTATTCCCCAATTTCCTGCTCTGTCTTATAACAATTATAAGTTGGAGCGGGACCAACGTTCCCCAGCTCAGTATAACAAGCGGGTTCGGTCAATACATCCGTATTATTATCTTGATTAAGGCGTGATATGGTTGCTACCAGGAGAGAGAGAGACGAAAACACTCTGCGTGCGCTCTTGCAAGATCAGATTGGTTATATATTTTATCTAATCAGGATGGCTCCCACTGTTTTTATCAAATCTTTCTTCAAACCTTAAAAGGAAAGACTAGCCGGGATTAATTACACTCTACAAGTTCGCCAATCTTTCAGCCAGGCCAGTGTCGGTACTTTGAGGGAGGTTCCCCGTGCTTTCGCACGAACCTAATTAATGTAAACCTCGTTTTCCCAGAGGCGTAACCCCGTTGACACCTTTCTAGACACCTACTTGATCGGCTAATTGCAAAGTGCAAAACTCTCCCGGGAGTAACAATTACTCGCAGTGGGTATCGGGATCCAACTATCATATAGAAGGTATGCAATCTCATTGCAAATTTCAACACTTGAAACTCCCGATAAAGGTTTTTACCCCTAGCACCTATGACCTTAACTATGGTCAACAAATCATAAGTACTAGTCAAGTTCTACCCGTCATTTCGTGATTAATTAGACCCACCCACATGACCCTTAACTATGGTCAACAAAGTCACGCGACTGTCCTAACTAATCGCATCATATGCGGTGTAGGAAGACATCACTTAGCTACCGTACACTGTGCCTTGACTATGGTCAACAAACACAGCACGAATACTAAGTACTCTACTTCCTAAAATGACGGAAGGTTGCGAATGGTTTTTGTGAAAACCTTTAACGCTTTGAACTTGATCTCGTTGCGGAATCAAATGGTTTTTAAATGGAATGTTTTCGAGGCTTTTCTAGTTTTGCTAAAGGGGTCACTCCCGGTGAAGGGATCGTCGGCCCTTTCCTCGTCGAATGAGGTGCGGGATATATCATATATATCACTGTGCAAAGCGGAAACTATAGAAGCGATCAAAGACAAACCGAGGGTTGTAGCATCTGCCAGTTATTGCTAAAGGAGTCACTCCCGGTGAAGGGATCTCGGTCCTTTCCTCATCGAATAAGGTGCAGGATGTTCTATAATGAACACCGCGATGCAAAGCAAGAACTGTAGCTACCTGTTTTTATTTTGAAATTCGATTCCACAACATCAATTAGGTTTATTTTCTTTCATTAATCTCATTAATGAATATCCCATCATTTAAGTCCACCTAATCATCACAGATAAATATAACGTACGCTTATGCCATCCGCATTCGCCTCGATGTCCCGTCTGCACCGTTAGGTTAGGTAACTAACGGCAGAGCGGGGCAGGGCTAGCGCGGGTGTAAAACATAAGCAACGTCTATATAATATATCATATATACTATATATAATACCTGTCACAGAACATCACATGATCTCATCACAGATAAAACACAGCAGAAGAAACATATGAAATATTGGATATACTAGGACGTCCGTGTTTTCAATACGAGCCAGTATAAAACACGGATTCCATGGTCGTGATGAATAGCCAATCCCACACCCCTAGACCCCTACGAGAGCGGCAAGCAACCCTACCAATTCTAGGGTTAGGAGACCCGGACTCGACTCCTCGAGATGGTCTCCCACTGGACCCCAGAACCCGGTTACTTGTGCTTCCCTCCTTGGGTCTATCCTAGTGCAGAAAAGTAAATAATATACAAATGGTGACAACATCCGCAACCTGGAAGTGCCCCAATAAAAGAATATTACATACAAGTTTTTACATGAATGAAAATGAAAAACACTCATCTCACATAAAAAAAACCCCGGCTATTCAAACACGACGATCCAATATAACATATCCAGCAACACATAACATCACATGTCATCAACGTAAGTAAATATGCGCATCCCAATTGTCGTTGACATATAGCAACGAAACCGGCGATATCACATATTACACTTACGGTCACAGAAAAGAAAATGTAAAACTACAACAGTTGGAATCCGCAACCTCCTCAGACATCGCATGCCTGACCAAATGAATTACTTAGACATCGCATGCCTAACAATTATAAACCCCGCATTTTAGTCTCATTATCGAAAACTCTTTTCAATATCAAGTCGGGCAATTCAACAGGATTCCCGACATTCTGATCGAATGCTCGTCGCAAACTTTAGTAGGCGGCCGCACCCCTAACGCCGTCGACGAAGTGCACCAAGGCGGAACACCGCTACCGGGAGCACCTGAACGGATGCTTTCGGCGACGGGGTTCTCCTACAGTCACTTGGTCGGGGCTATGGAGTGAGGCTGTCTATTAAGTTTAGCCGGCGAGTATCCGCGTACGCTACGTGATTGCGACGGACTTTTGATCACATCAAAATTCCGTGGCAACCGATCAAGTAAGACTAAACTGCTATGTTTATAACATTCATTCCGTTATCTCATAACTATTTGTGAATTCCAATTATTGTATCACATTCCGGATAAATAGAAAATGCTAAACTTTTCGATCGAACAATCGAACACCCAAGTTTTCCCGATACAGATCAACACATGAAATATGAGTCTAACAACATTCAGTTCCTGCCTCAGTACCAACGGTCCAGCCGTAGAAGGGTCAAGCCAACGCCTCACATGTGGCACGCCGTACTGCCCCAAACCCGAAGGTTCAAAGGGCAGTTCAAGACGGTCACATAATCGAGTTAAGGTTTGTTGTCTTCTAGAGGGACCATCGCGTTACTTGCACTACTTAGAACGTCGTTAAACTACGGAAAAATCCAACACTTGGAAATTTCCCGACAGGGGAAAAGGTGGGTATTTATATCCGGTCGAACTTTTTAACATATTCAAAAATTTATCCGGAAAGCCACACAGACAAAATTTGATAATCCGATCGAACATTCGAATCCCCAAAACAAACCCAGAATGCTCAACTGTGGAGTAAATGTTAAAATATCCCAGAAAATACAGCACTAGGAATTAGGAATTACTGTGCAGATTGTATAAGATGACGTGGCTACTTAGCCGCGGAACCGCCGCATGAGCACTGCTCATGCCGCGGTTCCGCCGCCGTTTAAACGATTTAGCCGACCGAATTGCACAGTAATTCTTAAAAACACCTGCTGATTTTTCTGCATATTTTTAATATTGAAAAAACCCATTTTTTAAAAAATGTACAGAGAGCATCTATGGAGTTAGGGTTTCGGTTCGTTCAGATTCCAAACTTCGTCTAGACTTCGCCAAAGGCTCTAGCTAGGCTCTGATACCACTGTAGGGTTCCTAGGCACCCTAGTGAGGTCTCACAAGTGATCAAACATGCAAATTTCTAAAAAATACGGTGCCGAGAAACCCTAGAACGGATCGTTAACTAGATATACATAGGCGAAGCAAGCATGTAATCAAATTAAATGCTAAGGGAAAGTGACTACAACCTTTGTAGATCCGGTCCACCACCTCCTAAGCTCCGTGATGAAGTGCCCTCGCTGTCCAAATCGTATCTTGGGCTCCAGCGTCGGCTTCATCGGAGGAAAAACGGGCTAGGTCATCGACGACGTGCCGAAGATGATCTACGTCGAGGCATCGCTAGAACAAGCTCCAACTTCACCAAGTCGGGAAAACTTGTGAAGGAAACACCCTATACTACTTGGCAAGAGGTAGAGGATGAAGAAATAGGAAGTGGGTAGACTTTAGTTTTGGATTTCTCACTAGCTTTCATCACTTGCCATTGGAGTAGCAAGCTTTCTCCATGGAAGAAGAAGATGAAGAAGAAGAAGAAGATATGATAAGTCTTAATTAAAAATAAAAACAATATTATACTTATCATGTCAACAACCATGGTTTAGTGTAGAGATTTAACCAAGGTTAGATAAGTGGTTAGGGTTAGAGAAGAGACAAGAATGGTGGACTTAGTCAAGGTTTCAAGAAGTTTCAACTAAAAACAAAATAAGTCCACCATTTATCTTTCTCTTTATCTTTTCTAAATGAAATAAATAAAAAGATAAATGAATAAGCAAATGAAAAGATACCCTAACCACTAACTAACCATGGTTCAATACTTTACACAAAACCAAGAAAGACCGTATCATCAAACATGATACAATGATGTGCACAAAAATATATCACATATACAATGTGCAATACAAGTGAGTAAATCCATTTAAAGTGAACCAATACTAGTTAATGCAAAGTAATATATCAAATATATAATTATACATTAAATCATTAAATCAACACTTGATTTAACGATCCGGTCATATCGGATATAACCGACTAGTATCATATGTATCGGCTTATCGAATCAATCCTTGATTCGATAACGAGGTTATATCGCATATAACCATTCGACACATACATCGCGAGAATGAAATACGGTATCACATACACGAATTATTCTCGGTCCCGCACATATCTCATATGCGCTCCTATTTCATTTCGCTTGAACTAGGAAACCTCTGTGTAGGACTCTAAAGACTCGTCAATACGCCGGCAGCAGATGATGATCATATCAAACACCCACAAGCCGCAAGCGGTCTGCTAAACGTAACGGCCACTCGGGTATTGAGCGATCAGAAGATCGACGAGCAATCCCGCTCACACTCCTGTGAATCCAACCAGTAACACTTACCGTACAGTCCGGTCTGTTCGTCTGATATGTCGCATATCTCGCCTAGGGGTGGTAAACGTCAGACCCCAATAGCTCGATAAGTCATGCCGACTTGAGGTCCATAACATTCGTGAAACTACTGATAACTCTTACCAGTATATCACTGCAACCCTGGCCAGGGATTTCCTGTTATGGCCAGTCGAGCATAGCACAACATCAACCCCCAATACCGGGAGAGACGAATCCCCTCCTATCGCTCATTGCCTCCATGTGAATCGGGACTGTACCCAAAAACCACCTGTTTTCACAACTCAGTAGAGCCGTGGTAGGGTGGAAATCAAAGCACAGTGGGAGACACACAAGACTCTATGACGATCTCGGATCAACAGACTAAGCTGTACCAGTGTCACCAGAGAACTGCCATCTGACGTGAGGTATAATACCATCTGGGAGTTCTCGGCGAGTCCGTTCAGTGTACCCAGTCTCCACTGAGCACCCGCATACCATCTCCGATGTCAAACACCAATGGATATGGGATCATCCATCGCCCATCGCATGGGTCGAGAAGATATACGCTAGTCTACTCTGGAATATCGATGCCCCGTCTCGATATTCCCTCGACTAGGAACATTTCAAGGATGTACTCATGGACTATCCAGGCCCCACTAGTATGATCTGCATCACAGTCCTGGAAGTCGAGTACACATCCTAAGGGCTTTATCAACATGTAATCAGAGAGACAGAAAGTATACATGTTAAGATAAAGAGCAACCAGATAGCGTACTATCATGTCGAGCAAGAAAGTCCTACCTATATATGTCCCAGCATCCACTACAATATACATCCAATGTACAGTAATGGTCTCTAGGGTATACATATAACTAACAAAAATTGTTCTGAGCTGTCTTTTGCAAACAAAGAATAATTGATAATTCTAAACGACTCGTGAGCCGTCTCAGACTTCACTTGAGCCGTCTCATCATAGGGTCAGGCCGGCTCAAGATTATCATGAGCCGGCTCAACTTTCAGGCATCAGAGAATATGTGGTAAACTCAACATGATTCAATTGTTCTAAAGTTGAGCAATTTTTAGAATAAAAGGCATCGACCCTTGTCAATTTCAGACTCCTTAGGTGTGAACCACCACCAAATTCAGATGAGAAAGTTTGAAGCTTTTGTTGATGATGAGTCATGTTGCCTTTTTCTGATCCTTTTTTATTTATTTACGGAAAATTATAAATTAAAGATCTAACAAAAGTTTGAGCACTTGAAAGAGGAGTTGTCTTGCTCTTTAAATTACTTCTAAATAGAAAAAGGAAAAAAATACAGAGACCCGTTTGTTTCATTTCTTAAGAGATCGACTGCTGTGTATATGCATGAAAATGTCGAAGATTTTTTTATCATTTTTTTTTAGAACGAGCAAAACTCAAAAAGGTCCGCCCAATGATATTTATTAAACAAACAAAAAATGCAGTTACACGAACAATTACAAAAAAATAAAAAAAAAATCTCTCTCATACAGCATGTCCACCTCTGCACCAACCATGAAAATGTCGAAGATACTTATATTCATTTCCTTTTTTGAAGATACATATGCATGAAGGATGACAGGATAGCTTGTTAGGCTCTTCTTCTAATAAGTTGTTCATAGCAATTTGTCTCATATTTTCATATTGACAAAATTGCACGCAAAACAAAAACGATGAAATGATTATTTCCTTTAGGATGTTGGGCTAGCCAGTCGAATTTTTGCCTTATTACACTTTCATTACTTCCCGAAGTTTGTAGATTCGATTTACTCATGCATTTGTCATTTCTATGATTATTATCTTGTTATAGGAACCTATAGCTTTAATTGTTTCTACCTATATTTATTCTATCTTAACATTATCTAATAAACTAGTAGATCCGTCAAGTTATCTTAGTATTTATACAAAATCCGCAACAATTATAAAATATAGAATTGGACAAAACATAGACGGCTATAAAAATATAAATTATTGGCAGTCCCCTTGCAATAATGAGCACATGCTAGGTTCTCGAAAGAAATCTACATCGTATGGTGTGTTGAAATTTCCATGGAGCCATAAATGCTGAAATATTTTTGTCTCTATTCTTGCAGATTGCATAAATAAGGACATATTCCTTGGTTTTCTTGTGGGACTAAAATAATTATAAAATGAACATCTGAATATGAACCTTCCTAGCAATATGGCAAAGATAATTTCCAACTCAATATTACGTTGACGATTTTTTTTCTTCTTAAAAATAAATTATTAGATAATTTTGGTATCAATTTGTTTTCTTGTGACATTATTTTGCAGTTGAGATTTTTTGTTGGGTTTAGACCAATGAGATAAAATGCACATGGAGCAATAGAATTGGAACACTTTGTGTGAGTTTTTATTTCTGCTTATTTTTTAATATAGGAGCCCAAAGATATTGTATTTTGAAAAACAACTTCGAAAAATTCATATTCCTAAAATCCACCTCCATAGCCTCTGAGCTAACTAAACATGCCTTTCGAATTAAAATCAACCTCTCCATCAGAATTAACGGTCGGACTGTAGGAGGTGGAAAAAGACAATATTACCCTTCTAATGAATCGTGAAGGTGCTAAGAAAAACAAATTCTGATTAAGCTTGGGGTTTAAGGTTTTGTCATGAAGAGTTTAGGTAAAAAAAAAGGATAAGAAAAACATGGATGGTTTATTTTATTAATTGTCTATTTGACAACAGTCAACCTTAAATCAAACAAACAGAGAGTCATCTCGAGTTAGCGTAGAATCTCTGGAATGTATTTATGATCAGTAGCCTTTGGGAATTGTTTTTTGAAAATAGCTAATTTCTTAGGGTCCTGTTTCAAAAAGGAAAAATAAAAGCCCTTACTGTAGTTATTATTCCTCCTTGACCTTGGGAGAATTAGATTTATAAACTAGAATTATTGGAAGAACGTTAGTACTCGCCAGATTTCAATTTCAGGTGCCAAATCTCTATAATGAGCCAGCTTTTGTTCAAACCTAACAACAATAGACTTTTAGCTTGGAATGCCCCAAAAGATTGTGCTCAGAATGTTTCCTAGCTACAAAAAATGTTAAGAGATGACGTTTATGATGATGTACAGAGATGTTTGGTAATTTCTGAAGGCTGGTTGTGAATTTGTGATCTATATTTCTACCAGATCTTTTATGACGTTACTCGATTCAATTAATTTTACTTTATTCCTGTTAGATTTATTAAAATGGAGTATGATCGTCATGTTTCATGTTTTTCATGGTTAGGCTCTATTCCTCATATACATTTGTACATGGTAGATAAACATTATTTTCACAAACAATTAATTGAAGTACAACGTGTAGAATATCAATCATGTGACCTTATGAAATCTCTCAGGTATAGATAACCACATCCTAACTTTTCTTTGCTAACCGGCTAATTGAGAAGATAGGTGTGTCAAAGACATTTCTATTTGAGAATAACGGATGAAAGAGACCGTAGGAGGAATTTCCTTCTATGCGTCAATGAAAAGCAATCATCCAACATGTTATTAGATAACCGGCACCCATCATCATCATCATCATCATCTTTATTATCTAAGATGTGGATTTTATCATTTTTTTCACTGTTGAATTAGCAATATAAAAAGTTCTATTATTGGTAAACCGTTAATTTTGCAGCCACTAAATCAACAATGAAAAATGGGGTAGAATCAAATAAATTTGGTGCATCCACATCTTAAATGATGAAGATGATGAATACCGATTGTCGAAAATATCGTAGAGGAGGTGTAATTTTTCGACTCCATAGGAAGAAATTCCCTCTTCCTTATCACCTTTCTTTCATTATTCTCTTTCTATTGAAAATATTTTCTATTGAATATATGAGCAGCTAGGTTTTAGTTCTTTTCTCCTTTTTTCATTTCGACCTTCTTTCCATCTTCTTGTAATATGTTATTGTACCATATAAAATTTGTATGCTTTGTTTTTTTTATTTTGGATCGTGTTGCATGTCAACCTATCATAATAACTAATCTATCAATTACTATCCTCACTGGTTTATTATCAAATTACACTTCTAAGAATCGAATATATATATATATATATATATATATATATATATATATATAATGGAGGAAAGAAGCCATAAGAGGGAATTTCCTTCTATGGCGTGTGTGTATGAGTGAGAATAATGAAGGAAATAGGCCATTAAGAGAGAATTTCCTCCTATGACGTCGAAAAAATACGCCCTCCATCGTGTTTTCCGACGATCGGAATTCATCATCTTCATCGTTATCGTCTCAGATGTGGGTACGCTAAATTTCATTTGATTATACAAACTTTTCACCGTTGATTTAACAATATAAAAAGTTCTATTCCCGGTAAACCGTTAATTTTGAACCCACTAATTCAGTGGTGAAAAGGTTGTAGAATCACATTAAATTTGGTGTATCCATATCTTAGATGATAACGATGAAGATCATGGGTGCCGATCAACGAAAAACACGATGGAGATTATATTTTTTCGACGCTATAAGAGGAAATCACCTCCTATGCCATCTTTTCTCCATTATTCTTTCTCTATATAGATGGAAAGAGACTATGGGAGGGAATTTCCTCCTATGGCGTCGAAACAATACGCACTCCATCGTGTTTTCCGATGATTGGAATATATCATTTTCATCGTTATCATCTAAGATGTGGGTACGTCAAATTTCATGTGATTCTACAATTTTTGCACCGTTGATTTAACAATGTAAAAAGTTCTATTGTCACGACCCGAAATTACGGACATGACCGGCACTTAGACTACGAACGTCTCAAGGCGTACGTATTCTAAGTAAGCCGAAACCCAGAAATCCAAACCAAGAGAAGTAGTAGAGAATAGGAAAAACCATACCAAATCAACCTGTATGCATCAGAATATACAACGCCTAAAGGCGAGGATCACAACAGAAATGAAACTCAACCAGCAAGAACCCATCGAAATATAACCCGCGACTCTAAGGTCGAAAGAATAAACATCACCGGTCTCTATCTCAAATAAGTACATGTTTTGGTTGATGGAACTTCTAGATACAACTGAAATATAATATACAATGTATAATGATGGGTAAGATACAATAAACCCACCTACTAGCAAGTCACCTGAAGAAGATGTGCCCGCAAAGCCGTAATGAAACCCGTACGGCAACACCTGCAAGAAACTGGGGCACAACGGGGGTGAGTTGCCAACTCGTGAGTAGAAAAAGATCTACGAACAGAAAATCGCATGTATGCCGCAACCTCGGTCATACGATCAATATATATAATCATCAATATATATAACCAGTAATCTCTAACCATGTCTAGGGTAAATATCTAACCCAAGTGTAATCCCATATGTCCATGTCAGTGCATCAGGTAACAATGTATCATATAGATGATGTATGAATGCATGTAACAGAATGCATGTACTGAAGAAAACTGTTTTCATAATTTGTGAGATTTCTGTATTTTTAAAATGAGGTATCATAAATGAAATCAGCATAAACAGTGCCCAGCATCGGCACAAAACATAAGTCTCAGTATCTCGATACCTCTGTATCACAATCTCTGTACCTCAATATCTCGAAATCTCAATGTCTCAATCACAAAATCTAGGGCACCGTCAGTCCAGATCGGCCCCTACCATCCATCTCATGACTACGACGGTATCCTCCGGATATCCGACGTGTCGGGTAATATCACCGGTAGGTAGTGCTCCCCTGCCAGGCTCAACGCCATCTCCTGCGATCTTCTTGTCCCGGGGTACCGCACCGGGTCCACCATGTACCCGCAATCGGTCTCATCCGCCTCCTCGATTCGGGTTTCATATGTCACTCTCAGCACCGAGAAAACACATGGTGAACGCACTGAAACATCATATCAAGGGTAACCGGGTTTTTAAAATATTTACATAATCTCTTTGAAATACCCACGGTTCCCAAATCCAGAAATAACATAGAAACAACATATCTCAATGCGTATAATCAGGAAGCATGATGTATGTGACATATAAATGGAATGCAAGTGTAACAGTATGTCCTGCAATATGGAATAATAGTATGCACATACAAGGGTCATATCCTGATGCAATAATACTACTGTGTAGTGACATGGCAATTACCGATGAAGATGTGTGTGAGCTGGCAAGTAAGTGTATGTGAACATACGCATCATCGGTAATGGTGCTGGTGTCCTAACAGCATGATATCAATACTGGGATATGAATCACAATGAGTACACGATGCAGAGTAACAACAATAATATGCGGGAGCTGAGTGCTAAAACACAATGATAACTGAACTGCATCTAATGTCATAAGAGTCATACAGCTATGCCAACAATAAGGCTGAGCTAATAAGCTAACTGCAGGTAAGGGAAACCGCCTAACCTCTGAGTCGATACATAAATATAAGTATATATAGTCGGTGATCCGCCTCAATAATATCACATCCGATAACATATCTCTATAATCGATTATTCCCAAATCAAGAGTGCGAATCAAACATCAATTTATGGCTAGTACGTAAATCCGTCGTACGGCCTCCCCAATCTGGGTACGGGTCAATATCACATTTGTCATATCATTCATCGAGTATTCTCTTTATCAATATCATCATCTGTGTACTGACCTATTTCTAGTACAATTCTAACATCATTACTACAATCAAGATCTAACTACTGGTCGACAATCCCGTATAAATCGATATCATCAGCACATATCATCTCAAGGAGTATACCCCGCCCAAGGCGACCTATTATAAATGTCTTGTCATATCATATCATTTCATATCCTATCTCGTATCATAATCACCTGTCGATCATTTTATACATATATCACTATTCATATGGCATCATCATCCAAAATACGCTAAAGCATCAAGACTTATCTCAAATATGAATTTTACCATATCACCGATATCATAATCTCGGATCAAACTCATCGACTCATCTCAATCCCATGTATCGTCCTCAAATCTGTATGTGAGCATATGGTCCCATATCCATACGAACACATGACAATATAGAACCCCAATGTACATATGAATAAGGCTGTATGCAAGTATGTATATGTGTGCATGTATGTGTAGTGCACCCACTACCCTAAGGTTCCGTAACCTTACACCAATCCAATATACCAATATCCATTTAAACATCAATAATAATCCCAACAACAATAATATTTATAGGTGTGTATACGCATCTGTATACACCACCTCGGACTGCGGGGGTGCTATACGCCATCCACCCGACTTCTCCCCGTAGATATAAATCTACTCACATAGCTTTATGCGTTCCGGTTCCGACGTCGCCATTCGCATCTCCAACGCCTCGACGCCATGTGGGGTACCTACAAGGATATCACACGCTAAAACACATGAAAACCATGTCGGAAACCAAAACGGTACACGCTACGCTCATAGGTGAAAACCTATAGCCTAGCGTGCAAAAACGACCAATAACCCTTTGCCGTTGACGTTCAAATGCCACCCGACAGAAACGAATCACCAAATACCAAAACTTAAATCTATAAACATCATGAAAAACATGGCAGCAACCCAGAAAAGTGGTCCCAGATTTCTGTTCAGGTCAAAACAAGGCAAATAAACAACTCTAGGGTGATGTACAGGGTATATATGACCTACCGAAGCAAATTAGGCACCTATCTTTACAGGGGGGCCGGCGACATCCCCCTAAAAACCGGCGAGGCCGGCCCTACAAGGGATTTGGCTCTCATCTGCATAGGGTGGTCTCCTGGTGGTCTATCTAAGCTCATGGTATTGTTTATTTTCCCCGTAATGACCCCGGATCACTCCAGATTCACCTGCACGCCATATATCCTCGCAAACCGACATGAAACTGTTCTGTTTTGGGTTCCATGTTTGAAATGTGTCCAATCTGGGTTAGATCTATGCTTAACTGATATCAACAGCTCCTAATAAGGTTATACCAACATTCCAAACCAATACTTTGTCAAGTCTCGCTCAAATTTCCTAAACTAGCACTAATTCACGTAGTAACACGATATTTCAGCTAAACAACTATAACTTGGCAAGAAAAGAGTTTGGGTTGCGAGATTATACCTCGAGGGGCTCCTAGGAGGAAGGAGAAGGGAAGGAAGATAAGGTGGAAGGGCTGTTGCTGCTGGGGAGCTTCTCCATTTGCTCCAGAAGATGCTGAAGTAGTTGATGCTGATGCTGTTGCTTGCAAAAAAAAAGCTTTTCTTTAGTTGCTGTTTGTTTCTGTTGCTATGGAAATGGCTGTTGTTGTTGTTGATGGTGATGATGTAGGGTGTTGTGAAGTATGAGGTTGTGGTATGCTTTGAGGGTGTGGAGTTGTTGAAGGAGGCTGATGTTTTTGTTGCTGCTGATGGTGTATATGGGCTGAAGTATCGTTTCAGCATATAGATGAGCTGATATGGAGGCTGATATGGTGATAAATGGGGCTGCAATGCTGATGTATGATGTAGGTGTTGGCTATGGTGCTAGGAGCTAGGGGTTGCAGCTGATGCTAGTGGCTGAAATGATGGTGTAGGTGTAGAGTTGGCTGAATTTCAGCTATTGTGGCTGAAAGTATTGACAAGGGGGCTGATGTACTGCTGCTGATGTGAGGGGTTTGGGGTGTAGGAGTAGGGAGGGGGCTGTTCTGATGCTGGAGTCAGCCATTGTGGCTGAAGGTGTTGATAAGGGGGGCTGATTAGCTGCTGTTCTGATGCAAAAGTCAGCCATTGGGGCTGAAAATGATGATGAGAGAGTGTACATCAGCTAGGGGGCTGATAAGCCTTGATGGAGGGGTGTTGGTCAGCTATGGTGGGCTGAAAATGTTGAGGGTAGGCTGAAGTGATGATGTAGGTGCTGGGCTAAGGGGGTTAGGGGCTGGTGTAGCTGATGTGGGCTGCTCGTAGGGTGGCTGAATTATTGTTTTAGCTGCTGATGTTGGCTGATGTAGCAGCTGATGTGTTGCTATGGGGCTGAATTTGGAGAATTTGGGGCTGCTGTGTGAGAGGGGGTAAAGAACACAAGGAATACTGAAATGGGATGGATCATGGCACATCCTAACCACCTATCTCTTTCTCCAAAACAATGCTCACAAGACACCAAGCCACCATGGCTCACTTCTCCCTACACAAGTCGACATAACCCCAGCTCTAATCAAATGGTTCAACCCACCATGGTCACCTAAACATGGTCCAACCCTAGGCTACCATGACCAAAACAAGAAACAGGTGTAGAAAATGTCATGTGCACATTTTTGCACAAAAAGCCAAAAATCCGGTTAGCGATCTTCAATCGCAATTAACTCAAAAAATAACATATACTTAACCATAAAAACTTACAATGACATATTTCCACAAAATACCCTATTTTAGAATTTCTAAAATTTTCTCCCGAATTTTCACCCTTTATCGATATTTAATTACACCGACTATTAAAATATTCATTAAAATTTATGAAAATTCCCAAAAATAATATTTTATTTTTTTGAAATGTTACAGTCTTCCCCCCTTAAAGAAATTCGGTCCCCGAATTTAAATTTAAACCTCCCAATTCTAAAACATTTCAAATAAATGCCCAAGTCAACGGGGCTCCGAAATCATCAATATATAAAAGGTATCATAGCGCAATACATGCGCATGAGTAACGAGCAGATAACTCGAAGTCAAAACTCCGTCAAGCATCCTGCAATTATCGGAGTCAAGGTAAAACACGAATGCCAAATCCAAAGCAAAACCGATATGCTAGAAATCGGAATTTTACATGTAAATATCTGAAGGAAATGCATGACAAGTCTTTTAAAGTCAATGTGCAATACGCATAACACTGCACAGTGGCGGACGTTCTCTTATAAGAAAATAGCCATATACGTATATATCTTTTGTGTAATACGCACGATCCGCCGTTTTGAAAACAATTTAGAAGGGTTCCCTGTTTTAAACGTTTCGTGTCATATCGGACACGTATGTAAATAATGAGACTATAGCTCGCTTTTGGAAATCCCCTTGAAATCTATCAATGCATGCAAAATATATCCAGGCACTGTCATCTGATCAGTCCTGCTCAGTACGAAAATCAATCGCAATATCATAAGAAATGTACTGCCCCATAGAATCAATCCAAAAGTGCATATGAAAACCCTGTGCGTCCAGTGCGCACGGAAATCAAAATCCATATATGTGCCAAGCTAGTGCACAAAACGACATAAAGGTGCAACGGGTGTGCACACAGCATCTGTCCTAGGCACGTGTGTGCCTGACAGCAAAGTCAGGTGCATCTGACATGCACGAAAAATTCCGATTTAGTACATCTGGTGTGCACCAAATCTCATCTCCAAACATGCGCCCAACATGCGCTAAAAATCCAAATCCGGTGCATCCATCATGCACGAAACAAATATCGAGCATCACCATCGAATTCGAAGTCCAGTGCATCCAAGTGCACGAAATACGAATCACTGCACTGTAAACATACGTGAACTATGCAGAGTGCAAAAACCAAATCGTGTGCATATATACGCACGAAATCAACTCAGACGTCTAAACTCCATAAAATCACAAATATGTGAAACCAAGGCTTAAAAACGATATCAAGTGCAACAACTGTGCAAAAATCGTAAATCCTCAATCATCAAAATCAAATCATGCGGATAAATCGTCCAACAATACCGAAATCAAGTATGGCGGACTAGTTCCGCTCAAGCACGTCCTCTAAGAATTCTCTGGCCAACTGTCGTGGTCACTCATAGCATGTCTCGTCGATGATTCTGAAATCTGGCCTGCTGGTGTGCATAACATGACCACTCCTGGGTCCAAGTCTTCTCTGTATATTACCGATCTTATGATCCGTCGGCTCATCGGCCCTGTCAGGTGTGCTAACGGGGACGATTCCGTTCTGGCACCTTTTCTGGTCATCTCTCGGCCAATCATCGCGACCACTCGTAAAGCACCATGTCACTGGCGTCGGCCTCTGGCTCTCTGAATGTACGTGACACCTCTGATCTTGTGTGCAAATATCATTGCAGCAGTGTCCTGGAAGGAATCCTGCTCAAGGTCTCTTCCAATCTCATCTCTGCCAACTGTCCGGAAGTCATCGTCCTTTACTATATATGCATCTTATTCCGGAACGGCTGCATACTCATCGTGACTCCTTCTAGAAGGTATATCCAGTTACAATGCCTTGGTATGCGTATCGCATCTCTGGTGTCGGCGGAGTGGAACGTCGTCTCATCGTGGCTGCATGGACTGAGCTCTAATGGCTATCCTCGTATCTGGAGTCTCCCAAGAAATGCATCTCACCACCTAGCATCCGAATTAAGTCGAGCCATCCGATCGAGTCGTCAAAACCTCATAATCCCCCAAGAGCTCAACATCTTGGGTACAGTATAATAGTATCGAGTACATACCACAGTATCGGTGGTCAAGCCGTAGAAGGGCAAACCCAAGCCTCACTAATGGCGCCGCAGAACTGCCGCAAACCCTAAGGTTCAAAGGCTTTCACACGGTCATTAAGTCGAGTTAGGGTTTCATTCTTCTAGAGGGTCCATAGAATTGCCTGCATGTTTCTTCCGAACACTTTAAACTTGGAATAATAGGTTTCTGACATTCGATCGTCTCTGTAGACTCTCAACGTCTCTGCGTGAAGTCATCTCTAGCTGGAATCAATCTATCTGATGACCTTGCATCGGGGTAGTGAACAATCAACATGTCCTAGTCATTTATTCTTGGTGACTAGCGATCTTCTATCATCTCTTAGTACAATCTCGTACTATAATAGCTCCAATCATCTGGGGTAATAGCTCGTCGTTCGCAGCAATAACTGGCTCACTCGTCTGCACACTGAACTGTGCCTCAATCATCAGGAGTAAGCAATTCACCAATGGTCATCAAAATCTGGCTGGCCTTTGTCAGTGGCTCAATCCTATGGTGCTAATCTGCACGTCCGAGTAATCTCATGCAGCGATCCATCCAACGCTCGTGGCACAAAGCACAATCAAAAGACACATCTCTACAATCGCGTGTCGCCAGAATCACGCCCCGGTCAGTCCTCGTTCGTAACGAGCTCATGCTGACCGCAACTCTTAGCCGTAGCTCTCCCTGCCCGTAATCGTGGCAGCAAAACCATAACTCGTACCGATGAAGCTAGATCAGGAATGAATATGATACTGAATAAGGAAATGTACATCCTGAGGCTTCTTAAGTGGAGTGGCGTGTCGTAAATATGCCGCGGAACATACCAACGGTACGTCACTCTACTTCAGTCGCCTATTCCATCAACCAAGGGTCATCCTATACTCCGAAGGTAAAACCTAACGCTCTGATACCAACTTTGTCACGACCCGAAATTACGGACATGACCGGCACTTAGACTACGAACGTCTCAAGGCGTACGTATTCTAAGTAAGCCGAAACCCAGAAATCCAAACCAAGAGAAGTAGTAGAGAATAGGAAAAACCATACCAAATCAACCTGTATGCATCAGAATATACAACGCCTAAAGGCGAGGATCACAACAGAAATGAAACTCAACCAGCAAGAACCCATCGAAATATAACCCGCGACTCTAAGGTCGAAAGAATAAACATCACCGGTCTCTATCTCAAATAAGTACATGTTTTGGTTGATGGAACTTCTAGATACAACTGAAATATAATATACAATGTATAATGATGGGTAAGATACAATAAACCCACCTACTAGCAAGTCACCTGAAGAAGATGTGCCCGCAAAGCCGTAATGAAACCCGTACGGCAACACCTGCAAGAAACTGGGGCACAACGGGGGTGAGTTGCCAACTCGTGAGTAGAAAAAGATCTACGAACAGAAAATCGCATGTATGCCGCAACCTCGGTCATACGATCAATATATATAATCATCAATATATATAACCAGTAATCTCTAACCATGTCTAGGGTAAATATCTAACCCAAGTGTAATCCCATATGTCCATGTCAGTGCATCAGGTAACAATGTATCATATAGATGATGTATGAATGCATGTAACAGAATGCATGTACTGAAGAAAACTGTTTTCATAATTTGTGAGATTTCTGTATTTTTAAAATGAGGTATCATAAATGAAATCAGCATAAACAGTGCCCAGCATCGGCACAAAACATAAGTCTCAGTATCTCGATACCTCTGTATCACAATCTCTGTACCTCAATATCTCGAAATCTCAATGTCTCAATCACAAAATCTAGGGCACCGTCAGTCCAGATCGGCCCCTACCATCCATCTCATGACTACGACGGTATCCTCCGGATATCCGACGTGTCGGGTAATATCACCGGTAGGTAGTGCTCCCCTGCCAGGCTCAACGCCATCTCCTGCGATCTTCTTGTCCCGGGGTACCGCACCGGGTCCACCATGTACCCGCAATCGGTCTCATCCGCCTCCTCGATTCGGGTTTCATATGTCACTCTCAGCACCGAGAAAACACATGGTGAACGCACTGAAACATCATATCAAGGGTAACCGGGTTTTTAAAACATTTACATAATCTCTTTGAAATACCCACGGTTCCCAAATCCAGAAATAACATAGAAACAACATATCTCAATGCGTATAATCAGGAAGCATGATGTATGTGACATATAAATGGAATGCAAGTGTAACAGTATGTCCTGCAACATGGAATAATAGTATGCACATACAAGGGTCATATCCTGATGCAATAATACTACTGTGTAGTGACATGGCAATTACCGATGAAGATGTGTGTGAGCTGGCAAGTAAGTGTATGTGAACATACGCATCATCGGTAATGGTGCTGGTGTCCTAACAGCATGATATCAATACTGGGATATGAATCACAATGAGTACACGATGCAGAGTAACAACAATAATATGCGGGAGCTGAGTGCTAAAACACAATGATAACTGAACTGCATCTAATGTCATAAGAGTCATACAGCTATGCCAACAATAAGGCTGAGCTAATAAGCTAACTGCAGGTAAGGGAAACCGCCTAACCTCTGAGTCGATACATAAATATAAGTATATATAGTCGGTGATCCGCCTCAATAATATCACATCCGATAACATATCTCTATAATCGATTATTCCCAAATCAAGAGTGCGAATCAAACATCAATTTATGGCTAGTACGTAAATCCGTCGTACGGCCTCCCCAATCTGGGTACGGGTCAATATCACATTTGTCATATCATTCATCGAGTATTCTCTTTATCAATATCATCATCTGTGTACTGACCTATTTCTAGTACAATTCTAACATCATTACTACAATCAAGATCTAACTACTGGTCGACAATCCCGTATAAATCGATATCATCAGCACATATCATCTCAAGGAGTATACCCCGCCCAAGGCGACCTATTATAAATGTCTTGTCATATCATATCATTTCATATCCTATCTCGTATCATAATCACCTGTCGATCATTTTATACATATATCACTATTCATATGGCATCATCATCCAAAATACGCTAAAGCATCAAGACTTATCTCAAATATGAATTTTACCATATCACCGATATCATAATCTCGGATCAAACTCATCGACTCATCTCAATCCCATGTATCGTCCTCAAATCTGTATGTGAGCATATGGTCCCATATCCATACGAACACATGACAATATAGAATCCCAATGTACATATGAATAAGGCTGTATGCAAGTATGTATATGTGTGCATGTATGTGTAGTGCACCCACTACCCTAAGGTTCCGTAACCTTACACCAATCCAATATACCAATATCCATTTAAACATCAATAATAATCCCAACAACAATAATATTTATAGGTGTGTATACGCATCCGTATACACCACCTCGGACTGCGGGGGTGCTATACGCCATCCACCCGACTTCTCCCCGTAGATATAAATCTACTCACATAGCTTTATGCGTTCCGGTTCCGACGTCGCCATTCGCATCTCCAACGCCTCGACGCCATGTGGGGTACCTACAAGGATATCACACGCTAAAACACATGAAACCATGTCGGAAACCAAAACGGTACACGCTACGCTCATAGGTGAAAACCTATAGCCTAGCGTGCAAAAACGACCAATAACCCTTTGCCGTTGACGTTCAAACGCCACCCGACAGAAACGAATCACCAAATACCAAAACTTAAATCTATAAACATCATGAAAAATATGGCAGCAACCCAGAAATGTTGTCCCAGATTTCTGTTCAGGTCAAAACAAGGCAAATAAACAACTCTAGGGTGATGTACAGGGTATATATGACCTACCGAAGCAAATTAGGCACCTATCTTTACAGGGGGGCCGGCGACATCCCCCTAAAAACCGGCGAGGCCGGCCCTACAAGGGATTTGGCTCTCATCTGCATAGGGTGGTCTCCTGGTGGTCTATCTAAGCTCATGGTATTGTTTATTTTCCCCGTAATGACCCCGGATCACTCCAGATTCACCTGCACGCCATATATCCTCGCAAACCGACATGAAACTGTTCTGTTTTGGGTTCCATGTTTGAAATGTGTCCAATCTGGGTTAGATCTATGCTTAACTGATATCAACAGCTCCTAATAAGGTTATACCAACATTCCAAACCAATACTTTGTCAAGTCTCGCTCAAATTTCCTAAACTAGCACTAATTCACGTAGTAACACGATATTTCAGCTAAACAACTATAACTTGGCAAGAAAAGAGTTTGGGTTGCGAGATTATACCTCGAGGGGCTCCTAGGAGGAAGGAGAAGGGAAGGAAGATAAGGTGGAAGGGCTGTTGCTGCTGGGGAGCTTCTCCATTTGCTCCAGAAGATGCTGAAGTAGTTGATGCTGATGCTGTTGCTTGCAAAAAAAAAGCTTTTCTTTAGTTGCTGTTTGTTTCTGTTGCTATGGAAATGGCTGTTGTTGTTGTTGATGGTGATGATGTAGGGTGTTGTGAAGTATGAGGTTGTGGTATGCTTTGAGGGTGTGGAGTTGTTGAAGGAGGCTGATGTTTTTGTTGCTGCTGATGGTGTATATGGGCTGAAGTATCGTTTCAGCATATAGATGAGCTGATATGGAGGCTGATATGGTGATAAATGGGGCTGCAATGCTGATGTATGATGTAGGTGTTGGCTATGGTGCTAGGAGCTAGGGGTTGCAGCTGATGCTAGTGGCTGAAATGATGGTGTAGGTGTAGAGTTGGCTGAATTTCAGCTATTGTGGCTGAAAGTATTGACAAGGGGGCTGATGTACTGCTGCTGATGTGAGGGGTTTGGGGTGTAGGAGTAGGGAGGGGGCTGTTCTGATGCTGGAGTCAGCCATTGTGGCTGAAGGTGTTGATAAGGGGGGCTGATTAGCTGCTGTTCTGATGCAAAAGTCAGCCATTGGGGCTGAAAATGATGATGGGAGAGTGTACATCAGCTAGGGGGCTGATAAGCCTTGATGGGGGGGGTGTTGGTCAGCTATGGTGGGCTGAAAATGTTGAGGGTAGGCTGAAGTGATGATGTAGGTGCTGGGCTAAGGGGGTTAGGGGCTGGTGTAGCTGATGTGGGCTGCTCGTAGGGTGGCTGAATTATTGTTTTAGCTGCTGATGTTGGCTGATGTAGCAGCTGATGTGTTGCTATGGGGCTGAATTTGGAGAATTTGGGGCTGCTGTGTGAGAGGGGGTAAAGAACACAAGGAATACTGAAATGGGATGGATCATGGCACATCCTAACCACCTATCTCTTTCTCCAAAACAATGCTCACAAGACACCAAGCCACCATGGCTCACTTCTCCCTACACAAGTCGACATAACCCCAGCTCTAATCAAATGGTTCAACCCACCATGGTCACCTAAACATGGTCCAACCCTAGGCTACCATGACCAAAACAAGAAACAGGTGTAGAAAATGTCATGTGCACATTTTTGCACAAAAAGCCAAAAATCCGGTTAGCGATCTTCAATCGCAATTAACTCAAAAAATAACATATACTTAACCATAAAAACTTACAATGACATATTTCCACAAAATACCCTATTTTAGAATTTCTAAAATTTTCTCCCGAATTTTCACCCTTTATCGGTATTTAATTACACCGACTATTAAAATATTCATTAAAATTTATGAAAATTCCCAAAAATAATATTTTATTTTTTTGAAATGTTACATCTATTGTCGGTAAACCGTTAATTTTGAACCCACTAATTCAACGATGAAAAAGTTGCAGAATCACATGAACACTACTACAAATAAGGGTTGCCCCTACGGATTTATCCGTAGGAGCAAACCGCTGCCCCTACGGATATATCCGTAGGGACAAGAAAATACCCTGTAGGTACAAACGCTGTAGTTGCAAGTCGAAATCTTGAACTTGCCCCTACGGACCAAAATTTGCCCCTACGGAGTTCTGTGTAGGTCTAGTTTGCCCTACGGAATAGGCCGTAAGGACAAAAAATTTATTTTATTTACGGTTTTATAAAATAGATTAGGTGTACCTACGGATGAATCCGTAGAGCCAAGTAGTAGCCCTACGGATAAATGCGTAGGTACCCATCCGTAGAGGCAAAATGTCAGGATTCCTGATATTTTGCCCTTACGGATCACTGTGTAGGGGCATTTGTTTGCCCCTACGGATATATCCGTAGGGGCAAGCTTAACCCCCTGATACTGAGATCACAGGGGTAAATATCAGTTATCCTGATATTTTGCCCCTACGGATTACTCCGTAGGGGCAACGTTGGGCCCTACAGATTAATCCGTAGGTACATATTATCAGTTTTTTTTTAAAAAAAAGGGCTGCCTATTTTTTTCTCGCCCTGTGCACAATAATATATATATCGATCAAATATAAATTTAATCATCACACAGAACATATATCGCAGTATTCATAATCACATCTCACGCATATAATATACAAAAGAAACCAAAAAGCAGAATATGATATAAATATAAACAAGCAAACACCACCAATATCAATATCGTCCAAAATGTAGTACAATATATATCATATAAATAAATACATGTTTAAAATATAAGAATCAAAAAGCTACCCTAGCTCGGTCCAGCTCCACCTCTGATAAACGCCAGAATCTGGTGCGCCTGCTCCTCGGTCAATAAATCATGCGATGCGGACCGTGCGGGAGTCTGAGCAGGCTGTGGAGCTGGCGATATGGTCTGCGCAGCCGCCGTCGAGGTAGTGGCTTGCGGAGCCGCGACTGCGGGTGTCTGAGTGGACGGTGGAGCTATAGGAGCTGTCTGCAGAACCGCAGCCGATGTAGTGGCTTGCGGAACCGCAGCCGAAGGAGATGCATGTGGAGGCTCGGCCGATGTATCCTGTCGCGTCTGGACCTAACGTGTGTAATAAGCGAGTAAGAACTGTGTATTATTCGAATTCATATCATTATCAAGTTATTTCGAAACCCCATTTGGATATCTAATTTGGAAAACCATAGTTTATTTTGATTAGATATGTATGTATGATTAATCAAAGCTAAGTCTACAACCAAATAAGCTTAGGCTACGTACTAATATTGGATATGTTGATATCTATAATATGACATGATATTTTACTATTAAGTAGTATATATACCAGCATCTCCTTCAACTCCTGAACGGTGGCCTTCAAGCTCTCCAGTTCCTGCTGGACACGTCGCTCACTGGAGATGGAGGAAATAACCGCCGGGGTGGAGTCCAACCTCATATGGGCCCCGTCCCCAGCCTCTCTCCCAACCTCCGTGGTGCCCTCCGTGTGTGGCGTCCAGGACTGGGGTCAGCAGCCTCGGGTCGCTCTGTCCGGTAAAATCGATCCCCAATGCCTCGGCTTGCTCAACCACCCGCTCCTACACCCACATTAAGCAGTAAAATATAAGTATATCATTTAAATTTGAACCTTCCAAAACTAAAATTTCAAATAGGGGTTGAATAAATATTAACACTTACGCAATACTCTTGGGTAGCGACGTCGGGATATCGAAGCTCACCTGTGGCGGGATCTGTCGAGGTGCCGTGGACGGCAAGATATGCGGACAGCACGCTCGGTGTACCACCTTGCGCCAGGGTCTGAGCTGTCTGCAATATTAGAAAATAACTCTTAAAATTAGATATATTAGAAAATAACTCTTAATATTGCATTATATCACAAAGGCCGGTCTATTGTAATTTACCGATAACTACATGGCTCGAGTAATATTTCTCGAGCCACCTGTATAAGTGGGGTGACCCCACTTCGCTGACTTCCTATTCTCTATATTTTGAGCGGCCTGTTTCTGCACAACACATTCATATTTAGTTTTCTAATTAAGGAACACAAAAAAATAAATTATATACTAAACAATGAATTACATTTAAAATACATACCTGTTTGCATCGAGAGTCGAAATATTCGCACATTAGAGGCCATATCTCTACGCCGACTTTCGCAAAAGTCGGAGTAGATAGGAGGGCCGCTCTCTCTGCCTCGGGGGTCGCCATCCACAGGGAGTAGCAGTCGGCCTTCAGCTCATTCCTGTTGTATCGGATCTTGGTCTGCATGTTCTTTATCAGGCCATTGTACAGAGCATGAAGGTCGAGCACCCTCCTAGGATGATCAGGGTTGGGTACAGGCTGAAAATCGTAATCCAACTGAAAATACAAAAAAAACATTGTTATTAGATTGCAAGTGTTAATAATAAATATATTGGATAAATCAAATAAAAATATATATTAATACCCAAGCCTGATCAAAGAAGAAGGCGAATGAGCGCCGGTGCTGCTCGCCCCACTCAACATGAAGTGGATAGTTCTTCACGAGCCGGCTCTCATCCCCCATATACCGGCCGAACCTTTCGGCATGAGGACCGGTGTAGCAATAATCAAGGATAAAAAAGAGGGGGAATGCTGCCTCCCCCCTAACTTTGTCAGGCCTCAGCCTATGGGACTGATTCGGGCGTCGAGTCCCCCTCTGGGAATGGGGAGGCCCTGCGTCTGCGAGAAATATCAAGACAATCAATATTAAAACAAAGTTGTATTAAGAAATTAAGGTTAAACGAAAATTGAAGTGTGATATATACCTCCGGTGACTAAAGCACGAGCCTGGGCCCGAGCAGCAGCACGGACGGGACGTTAGTTCCACCGATGAGGAACAGCCGGTGTCCCGGATGTGGACGCATCCCCTCCAACTAGAAAATAAACATTGACGCTAAATTTCCATGAAGTTCATATTTATTTTATAGAGTATATGTAAAATGAATAAATGTTTTATATTTATTCATACTAATCTACAGACGATGCGGAGGGTACGGAAGTGGCAGGAGTGGCCCCTGCGTCAGATGTGGACGCTTCCCATGAGTGTTGTTTTCAGTCATAAATTTGGTGTACCGATATCTTAGATGATAACGGTGAAGATGATGGGTGCTGATCGTCGAAAAACACGATGGAGATTGTATTTTTTCGACGCCATAGGAGGAAATTCCCTCCTATGAGCTCTTTCCTTCATTATTTTCATATATATATATATATATATATATATATCTATCTAGTACTTATCAGGCTTCAACTAATTTATTAGCGCATGGCATTTTTAGGATTAAACTTGATGACTTAGAAAAGGAAATTAGATTTGATTTCTGACTAATTTAGTTGTGTCAAACGTTACTGAACCAGTTTCGCAAAGGCAATTGTGTGTGTGTGTATATATATATATATATATATATATATATATATATATATAATTGCCTTTGCGAAACTGGTTCAGTAACGTTTGACACAACTAAATTAGTCAGAAATCAAATCTAATTTCCTTTTCTAAGTCATCAAGTTTAATCCTAAAAATGCCATGCGCTAATAAACTAGTTGAAGCCTGATAAGTACTAGATGTTAACATATATATATGCCAAAGCTATAAATGCATTACACCTCTATTTTAATTTTTACAGCCATCCATCTCAATAACAAATTATGGATAGACTCGGACAAACAAAACACCAGTCATAAAAAAGAGAGATGCATGCACATTTAGCCTGCACCTCTAAAAATTGCATGCCACAACATCCAAAAGCCTTGTCAGGAAAGCTATGCTAGGTACATGCCATGAGAGGAGAGAGAGAGAGAGAGAGAGACCTACATGGACCCAATTAAAGAAAGAGAGAGGAAACATGCAATGAGATCAAGGCTAGCCAATGCCCCTCTCCCTTGTGGGGTTTGGCCCTCATGGCCTCCAGTATGCTTCCCATGAGTGTTGTTTTCGGTCATCACTAGCAGCGTTCAGACCCTTTTCCAACTTTGCTTTCTCCTTTCACATTCCCCCCCTTGTACTCCTATAAATACCCCTCCTCTCCTTCATCGACCAAACCACACAACAATACATTACAAAGCAAAGCAATATATAGTTATTAGAGAGAGAAAGAAGCTAAAGTTCTTTTAGATAGAGAAAGCAATTATGGCATCCTTCCCAGTTATCAACATGGTCAAGCTTGATGGAGAGGAGAGGGGAGTTGCCATGGATGTCCTTCACGATGCTTGCGAGAACTGGGGCTTCTTTGAGGTATTATACCATAAGTACAGAGAATCTGGACTGCTGCGCAGCGGTATGTTTTTCTTTTATCTTAATGTTTTCTAAATAGGATTTTGGTTCTTTTATTTTGTAGCTCCTGGACCATGGGATATCCATTGAGCTAATGGATAAGGTGGAGAGAATGACCAAGGGCCACTACAAGAAAAGCATGGAGCAAAGGTTCAAGGAGTTTGCAAGCCAAGCACTCGACAAGGGCGAGGAGTTGGACACAAGCAACATGGATTGGGAGAGCACCTTCCACTTGCGCCATCTCCCCGAGTCCAACATCTTCGAAATCCCAGATCTCGAGGACGATTATAGGTAATGATCCGGTGCGCCGGGTGTCTGGATATGTGAGAGAAAGAAATGGAGAATTTCGGACACCTTTGGGATGGTGTCCGTGTTTATATTTTTTCTCTCTCTCATGACTGGCACGTGTGATCGGAATACCGAATAATTTCTCTTAAGTCTACACTGGTCTAAAAGCCTAAACATCAAATTGTTGTACAGGAAAACGATGAAGGAATTTGCTGTTGAGCTAGAGAAGCTAGCGGAGACGCTCCTAGACCTGCTCTGTGAGAACTTGGGCCTAGAGAAAGGCTACCTAAAGAATGCATTCAGTGGCTCAAAGGGCCCAACATTTGGGACCAAGGTGAGCAACTACCCGCCGTGCCCCAAACCGGAGCTGTTCAAGGGCCTCCGGGCCCACACCGATGCCGGAGGGATCATCTTGCTGTTCCAGGACGCTAAGGTGAGCGGCCTCCAGCTGCTTAAGGACGGGGAGTGGGTCGACGTGCCACCGATGAGGCACTCCATTGTCATCAATCTCGGCGATCAACTTGAGGTCCATATTGAAACTTCCTTTACAAATAGTAATATCGTGTACTTTAGGACACTCTTGTTTGTCTTTTGAGTAGAAAGAGACGGGACAAACAAATTTTTTTTTGATGTCCTAACATGTAATTTTCGATAGGTAATTACCAACGGGAAATACAAGAGCGTGCTGCATCGGGTGGTAGCTCAGACGGACGGGAACAGGATGTCCATCGCCTCCTTCTACAACCCCGGCAGCGACGCCGTCATTTTTCCGGCCCCGGCCTTGGTCGGAAAGGAAGCAGAGAAGCGAAAAGATACCTACCCCAAATTTGTGTTTGAAGATTACATGAAGCTCTATGTTCAACAAAAGTTCCAGGCCAAAGAGCCCAGGTTTGAGACCATGAAGGCTATGGAAACATCTGCTTAAAGAAAAAAATATCGTGAGGGTTGAGCTACTAAAATAGGTTAATTATTAATATTGTTATCATTAGTGTGGTGAAATTATTAACTATTTCTTGCATATTGTGAGTTCGTGAGGTGTTTCATTATGATGAAATTAATGACGTGGTTGTTTTGTAATGGGCGTTATTAATGTATTATTTTGTTGTTAATACCATAGTCTAGGTGTGTGCTTAAATTTCAACAAATCAACGTTTTCCTTCTTTATAATTGCTTTGAGATTATTTGGATGTGAAGGCCATGACCATAGACTTGTTTCAAATTAAATTTCAGGCTCTGCTCCCACGGCTGTTCTTTTGAGTCAATTGCTTTAAGTTTTATCTATGTGATTATGAACCTTTTTCAGAACCTAAAAGTTTTTGATTTTTTCAGTAAAAGGAAGTGATGGAGTTGTAAAAGCAACTTCATCCGGTTCCTTGTTGGCATCATTTACGGTTTAAATTAGAATAAAGTATGTGATACTCCCTCCGTCCCATAAAAATAGGCTGATTTAGTTTTACAGAAGTATTAAGAAAACTTATTTAATGTGATGTCTACTAAAATATACTCTTTGTTAAGATATGCATATTTTTTATCATATCTTTTATATCTTTTTTATTGGGGTTTACGTGTATTATACGTATATTACGTATTAGAGTTTTATCTTGTGGACTATATATAGAGAGGCATATTATATATTGTATTTTGATCAATCGTTAATAATATTTTTCCTCTCTCGAATTCAATGGTTTCCAATATGATCTGATGGTTTCGACGCCACTATAGATCTATTTCTCCTTTTTCTCTTATTCGAACATAAATTTCTCCTTTTTGCTCTTTGTTTCTTGCTTATTTACCACAATGTGATGTTTCACATCAAAATCATTATTGCCATCACCATCATCATCTGAAATCGCAATATCAGAATATGATGAATCTAAATCCTTTTCTTCTCTTTTCCTCCTCCTTCCTTCGATTTTCCCGTTGTATTCACCTTCTTTCTATCTTTTCCACGATTACCAATAACAATAAAATTATCATAGACATCCAAACATCTATTCATCATCATCTTCTTACTCTTCTTTTCTCGTTTATCCATAACAACATGATGCTTCACATCCATCTCCGCCGTCCTCGTCTTCCGAAAGCTCCATCAGCGATTTCTAGATCCTCTTAATAGCACATCTTCCCACCGATGAAGTCACCTTCTTCTTTTTCTACCTTTTCATCTGCATCTACTTCTTTATGGTTACAATCAACTTTTCGTTTTGGTGGTTCTTTTTCTTCTTTTACCTCTTTATAGACCGTGTCATTTTCTTTTTTCTTCGTCTTCCTTTTCTGTAGCTATAAAGTGGGCAATTGTTTCACTTTGTTCTTCTATTCTTTCTATTTTGTTGGTGATATTATCTACTTCCTTTTCTTCTTCTACTCTCAATGTGGAATGTCCTCTCCTCTTCTTCATTTTTTTTTTCTCTTTTAGTACTTCTATTTCAATATGATTGATGTCATTTGTTCTTCTTTCGCCTTTTTTTTTCTTATTAACTATTCTTCTTCTTGTGATTTTATTTTTATTCTTCTTGGTCTTTTTTTCCTCTTGATCTAATTTCATCTTGATCCCTTGATCATGATATAATTTCTTCTTGATTCTTTTTTTCTTCTTATTTTCTTGATAGAACATCTTCTTGATGTTTTGATCATTTTTATTCTTTTGTGGAATCCCTTCTTGATCTTTTGATCATTCTAATTTTTTTTGTTGAATCTCTTCTTGACTTTTTGATCATTTTTATTCTCTTGTGGAACTTCTCCTTCTTCTTAATTTTGTCTCAATACCATATTAAGTCCAATCAACTGTTTTTTATGACGTCTTCTAGTAACATGATCTCCATCCTTTAAGTATTTTCAGCGAAAGAGACTGCAAGTTATTTGGTCTATCTTGTAATCCGTGAAAGAGACCAAAGGGTACTAGTCCACCATGCTCAATACTTTAGATCTGCCGTTCTTCTCCGTTGTTTTACAAGTTGCATATTTTGGTTCAAAATATTATCCAAACTCTCGGTTATCCACCGTGAGTTTAAAGGAGGCTATTAAATTATAAGATATTTGAAAATAATCGTATTAGATATTATGGACATTTTGCGCTATTTCTTGAGGATTGAATTGTTCGCTCTCCCCGTGGCTGTTTTCTGTCAAAGCAGAAGTACATTTTTGATCTTCTTGCATGAGTCACGGTTGTCGATTCTACAATTACTGACAGTACTTCTACAGCTATGCCGATAGAGATTCATCTAAAACTTCGTTAAGTAGATGAAGCGACTCTACCTACATCCATTCCACAGATCGAGTGGCCGATCTCTTTACGAAATCTCAAACACGTACACAACTTATGCATTTCTTATCCAAATTCTCGATTTATGAACTACCGAGAGTTCGAGGGGGGCTGTTAAGATATGCATATCTTTTATCATATCTTTTATATTTTTTTATATTTATCTTTTTGTATTGGGGTTTACGTGTATTATACGTATATTATGCATTCGAGTTTCATCTTATGGGTTATATATAGAGAGGTATATTGTACATTGTATTTTGATCAATCGTTAATAATATTTTTCCTCTCTCAAATTCAATGGTTTCTAATATGGTATCAGAGCTAGGTTGATAACATATATGGATTTGTACTTTAATAAAACATCTGAGAGAGAACCATCTACATGCCCTCCTTATTTCGTTGTTGCACATTTCCTTCTCCTTATGCCAATTGTTGCACATTTCCTTCTCCTTATGTTGTTGCACCTTTCCTTGTGCGGTCTACTTACCTATGAGAGACTAGCCTCTATATGTGTTTGTACGATCCACGTGATAACTATATTGCACGTGAGGGGTGCTGAGAACTTAAGTATACTAGCAAGCTAATTTTAGAAGATAGCAACAAGGATTTTAAATTTTTTCTAGTTTACTAAAATTCCAAAAGCATGAATCAAAATAAAATGTTAGAACTTGCTAACACAAACTAGTGAGCTATGCTAATCAACTATGTTAGCAATACTCACATCCTCAAGCTTTCTTTAAGAGCTCCAGATCGGGTTTGATTCTAGCATACTCTCAAGAGCTCCGGATCCCGTTTGCAAGCCGGTCCTCCTTCGCCGAAGAAGATCCATCTGAGAGAACCGACCCAAGCTGCAGCTTCACCTAGTGAAACAACCGACGCTCCAACCTTGCTAGGAATGGAGAGTCAGGATGTAAGAATTTTCCACTATAATTTTTTCTCAAATCTAAGCTCAAGAGAGCATGTGTAGAAGGAGGAGGAGGTAAGGAAACTTAGCAATGAGCAAGTGTTGAAAGAAAGAATGAGAAGTCAAGAATGTAGCAAGAATGGATTCATAATATTTCTAACCAATTAAAAAATCAACCACAACAGTTTCCAAATAAACAAATGAAAACCTATCCCTCTCTAAATGTCTACAACCATGATCAAAACCACCTAACCCTCCACCTCATTTGCAAATGATTTTCTAAACAAAATCATATAATGAGGTGTCCTTCTTTTAGATGATATTCCGTAGAAATACAGAATACTACCCGATATATGTGTGTGTGTGTATGTGTGTGTGTGTATATATACGCGTATCCGTATAAAAATACGAATAGCCAAGAGAGAAAATGAACAGTGAACAATAATACTAGAATACATATATTAAAAATATATATATAAATTATTAAATCAAAACTTTATTTAATAATCCGGTTTAATCTTAAGCCACTAGTATTATCAACCGTCCGATTAAAGTCTGTGTAGCATGTACACATATTTAATCAGACACCTGTATGTACCAACAAACGTCATCTACATCATATCGCCTGAACCGGAAAAACCCTTTGTGTTGGACTCTAAAAACTCTTCAATACGCTGGCAGTGGGTTTAATTATAAGCACGTCAGCGGCACTAGCTGAAACGGCTACCCAGGTATTGAGCGAAAGGAAGACCGACGAGCAAACTCATCCGTACCCCTACTAAGCCTGTCTGTGATAATCTCTATATAGTCCGTTCTGTTCATCTAAGAGTATCGTATATCGGGTTTAGGGGGTGGATAAAATCAGACCCCTAATAACGCGATAATTCGTGTCGGTGTGAAGCCCATCACTCACTGAGAAACTACTGATCCAAATCAGTAAATCTCGTCCACCTTGGCCAAGGATTTTTAGTGATGTCCACCTGTGCACAGCGCGACATCTATCCCCAATACTGGGAGAGACGAATCCCCGACGATCCGCTCACTGCTTCCATGTGGCTCAGGACTGTACCCAACTAAAAACTGTTTGCATGACTCTTTTGAGCCGTGATAGGATAGTAATCAAAACACAGTGGGAACTCACACGAGACAAATAACGATCTCAAGTCGACAACCAAACCCATACTCATGTCACCAGAGAACTGTTATTTGACAATATATATAATACTATCTAAAATGTTCCCGGCGAGTCCGTCCAGTGTAACTTATAACCCAATGAGCACCTGTATACTATCTTTGGTGACTAACGACACTAATGGTTGTGAGACCGGCCATCGCCTCTTGTCGGGATCAAGAAACATATACATTACTCTACTCTTGAATATCGATACACAGTCTCGATATTCTCATGACTAGGGACATTTAAGGATTTGCTTATAGACTACCCAGTTCTTACAAGTGTGATCGCCACAATAACCCTGGTAGTCAAGTAAGAATCCTATGGGCTCTATCAACAGGTAATAGTGATCTATAATACCACATAATACATGTACATGATGATAGAGATGAACCAGATAGCTTACTATCATCTCGAATAAAACTGTTCTACCATATAGGTCCTCCCTCAATCATCATAATCGCCTTCCTGCGATTACAATAATTTTCTTGAGGGCACAATTTCTAACAATCTCCCACTTGCACTTAAGGCTAATTATTGCGGTGTCGCATACATACAGCCTGTGTTCTACTGAACACCCAACTTCTCTGCTTATCAGTTTCGTAAATCTTGTTTGCAAGACATTCATTTTTTAGAAATAGCCTCAGTGAGTGGATCGGCTCCATTGTTTCTATCTTAATCTCTCTATATCTTGACTTCGCGAGAATGACTATCTCCCGAAATGAGCGATACCTGTCTTAGAACTTGTCTGGATATCTGATGGGACATTGTTCATAACATGAACACCAAATCCAATATGTTTCTTAGACTGTATTCTTTTGCTGATGTAATCAGCACCCAATGCCATGACCACCTCAGTATGCTGCGTGGAAACCTCTCCAACACACTGCACCTTAAAAGAGGGAAAACTATTAATTCTGACAGCCACTTTTTCATCCACGTCATCTTGGAAGCCTGAAATGATAACCGCCTCCTTAAAGAGGTTGCCGTTACCATATAACAAGAACACCCTCTTATGATCATAACTACTTCCCAATGTTTCTTCAGGATTGGATTAATATATATTTATTGTAGCTAGTGCAAAAACAATATCTAGTGTGGTATTTGATAAAGCATGATTGACTCAATTTCCTAAGCATGTGATATATTATTCATGCAAATCTCTCTCTCTTCATCAATTTAGAAGACATTTCTTTAGAGGGGATGACTCTATCACCTGCAGGTACACCACCACGCCAGGAGTCGTCCATTCTAAAATACTTTAGAATAGTGTCGAAGTAACCGAATTTGGACACTTCCCAAATCTAGATCTAAAACCATAGATCTAGTTACCAGAATCCCTGATATTTTGTCCAGATCGTATATGGAGAAACACATGTGACAACCACAGTATAACCGATCGTAGTATAGGAATATCACTTCCTATCAGGAGTTCGTCATCTAAATATCAAGACATCACTCCCTACTACCTTCTTACCAGGTCCATCTGTTATTCTGATGAAATCATACTCTATGACTGTCATATCAAAAATAGATGATCTATCTCCTCTATACTTGCTTTAGTTTATAAATAGACATAAGCTACTGGCCCACCACGCTTCCGCTACTCACACTGACTATAATAACCATGTGGCAGAGTTATATACATGTGCATTTCTAAAGATAATTTAGAACGGCGTTATAGTCATCCACCTTCCAGATCTCATAGTATAGGACAACTGTAGTGTCAAGGTTGGGTCATCAAAATCTCCTTGTCACCGTCTTTGAGGAGAACAAAGTATTTCTTGGGTGGCTGAGATTACCCACCAAATATGTGGAGTGGCCAATTGAATTCTTAGGTTCTGTTAAATATTTAGTAATCGTTTGTGGTTCTAAAATCACTTCCAGTTCTACCATATTCCCACTAATATTTTCTGAAAAGCTATCATTTTACTAAAACGGGTGGCAAGTCAAGAGCAATATAACTATTGATCCTGCAAATGGTAGAATGTTAACCCTCGTCAAAGCCTGGGATAACTCACAAACTGCCATTATTGAAACGTGCCTTAAGTTTATCCGGATTCTAGTTTTAAGTATAAACCGGACAACTCCATATACCTAAATATCGTTAAGATATGAATCCATTCTATATCCAATATAGAAACAAAGACACTAATTTAATTGGAATCAGAATAAAAAAACATACATCTGTTTCCTGTGCATATCGACTAAATGGAAGAAAGTCATGCAATATTACTCCTCAAGGACTGCACTTACGAATTAGTAACCTGAGAGAGAAGCAAGTTCTCAAATATATTAATTACGACGGAATACCTAGCATAAGTATATACATCTTTGATGACCTCGAAAAATCATGATACTTCCAACGCATGGTTCTCTACTTTATTTTTATACCGATAACTTCTCAAAATTTGGACCTTGTATTTCAACGAAATACGTGTCTAAAACAAGAGAAGTTATAACTAAACGGAATATCGAGTACCAACCCTTGTCCTAATGGACTTCAGACAACATATAATTTTTTGTATAAGTCCTCTGAGTTTAATAACCCTAATCGTCTAATCTTCTAGTTTTGGCTCTGATACTATGAAAGTGTTTGTTAGCACCACCACTGGGTTTTACAAGCATCAACCATGCCAATTTAAAAAATTTCGGGTCGCTAATTAACACTAAACAAGATCTTAAACTAGATGATTAGGGTTTTTGCTTGATATCAAGAAAACTACTTAAAGAGAAAGAGGCTACAACCTTTATAGACCGTGTCCTTCTCTTCAAAACCTCTGTGTAGTAGTCTACGCGACTCCACTACGCTCCACTTCAAGTTGGATCGATCTTCCCTTGCGATCTTCGTGCTGAAAATGATCCACCCGAAGCTCCGCTAATCCAAGCTACATCTTCACTAAACTGTTTAGTGAAGTAAACACACTACACCAAAGTGCTAATCTAGTGTAGGATGGTGAAGTAGGTGTGTTGTTTGCTCATTAGGGTTCTCACAAGCTCAAGGGTTCACAACTCATTGTGAGGGATTGAGTTTGGAGGTGGAGGTGAAAAAGATGGAGAGAGCTAAAGAGCAAACGAGCTCAAGAAAAATAAGTAAGGCAAATGAGCTCAAGCAAAATAGCTAAGGCAAATGAGCTCAAGCAAGCACGCATAATGAAGTAAAGAATGACTACAATATTCTCACAATAATTGAAGCATCAATATTTTCCAATAATCAATTGGAACCATACTTCAATAGTATGACCAAATGAATATATAAATATAAAAGCCATGCTTCACCCCATTCCTCCTTTTCCACCTCATTTCTATTTTCACAAAATAGAAAATCAACCATGTTTCATATATATATATATATATATATATCACACACACATAAAGATAAGCAAATAATTAATGAGCAATAATATTAGTTAATATATAATTATATCAAATATAAATATATATCATATTATTAAATCAACACTTGATTTAATAATCCGGTTATATCATATATAACCGACTAATATCATTTATCTGTCTACCACATTATCAAATCAACACTTGATTCGATAATCCGGTTATATCACATATAACCTGACCGATAACAGATAATCGCCAGATTAGAATACGGTATCTCATACTCGTATTCAATCAGGCCCCCGCACATATCAGCATATGTGCCCTATTTCGTTTCCCTTGAACTAGAAAACTTCTGTGTGGGACTCTAAAGACTCGTCAATACGCCAGCAGTAGGTGATGATCATATCAATCACCCACAAGCCGTTAGTGGTACTATTTGGACGTAACGGCTGCCTGGGTATTGAGCGATTAGAAGATCAACAAGTAAGCTTGTCTAAACTCCCATGAAGCCTATAAGTAACACTTACCGTACAGTCTGGTCTCTACGTTTGATATGTCGTATATCGAGTCTGGGAGTGGAATCGTCAGACCCCAATAACTTGATAATTCATGCCGATGTGTGGCCTATAACGGTACGAGAAACTACTGATAACTCTTACTAGTAAATCTCATCAACAGCCCAAACCAGGGACTTCCTGTTACAGCCAATCGAGTATAGACCAACATCAACTCTCTATACCGGGAGAGACGAAACCTCTCCTATCGCTCATTACCTCTATATGACTCGGGATTGTACCCAAAATCCACATGTTTGCACGACTCCTTTGAGCCGTGGTAAGGAGGAAATCAAAGCACGGTGGGAACCACACAAGACTCTATGACTATCTCGGGTCTACAGACTAATCTGTACCAGTGTCACCAGAAAACTGCAATTTGATGATAGGTATAGTACCATCTAGGAGTTCTCGGCGAGTCCTGTTCGGTGTACCCATTCTCTAATGAGCACATGTGTACAATCTTTGATGTCAAACACCAATAGTTATAGGATCAATCATCTTCCCCATACAATGTCAAGAAACGTACACACTAGTCTACTATGGAATATCGATGCCCTGTCTCGATATTCTCTCGACTAGGAACAATTGAAGGATGTGTTTGTGGACCCAGGTCCCGGTAGTATGATCCGCATCATATTCCTGATAGTAAAGCCAACATCCTAAGGGCTTTATCTGTTAGTTGTATGTATGCCCTAGAGGCCAGTATTGTACAGATGATGTATATTATATAGGATGCTTGGACATATATAGAGATGAATTTCTTGCTCGATATGATAGTATGCTATCTGGTTGCTCTTTATCTTAACATGTACACTTATCTCTTTAAACTGTCTTATGGTTACATGTTGGTAAAGCCCTTAGGATGTGTACTTGACTACCTGGACTATGATGCAGATCATACTAGTGGGGACATTGTAGTCCATAAGTACATCCTTCAAGGTCCCTAGTCGTGGGTGTATCGAGACGGGGCATCGATATACCAGAGTAGACTAGCATATACGCTTCTCGACCCATGAGATGGGCGATGGATGATCCCATATCCATTGGTGTTTGACATCAGAGATGGTATACGGGTGCTCAGTGGAGACTGGGTACACTAGACGGACTCGCCGAGAACTCCCAGATGGTATTATACCTCACGTCAGATGGCAGTTCTCAGGTGACACTTGTACAGGTTAGTCTGAAAACCCGAGATCGTCATAGAGTCTTGTGTGATTCCCACTGTGCTTTGATCTCCACCTTACCACGTCCATGAGGGCGTGCAAAACGGTGGTCTTTGGGTACAGTCCCGAGTCACATGGAGGCAATGAGCGATAGGAGGGGTTTCGTCTCTCCCGGTATTTGGGGTTGATGTTGTGCTGTGCTCGATTGGTCGTAACAGGGAAGTCCCTGGCCAGGGCTGATCAGAGATTTGCTGGTAAGTGTTACCAGTAGTTTCTCGACCCGTTATGAGCCTCACATCGGCACGACTTATCGGTTATTGGGGTCTGACGTTTACCACCCCTAGACTTGATATGCGACATATCAGACGAACAGACCGGACTGTACGGTAAGTGTTACTGATTGGATTCACAGGAGTGTGAGCGGGCTAGCTCGTCGATCTTCTGATCGCTCAATACCCGGATGGCCGTTACGTTTAGCAGACCGCTTGCGGCTTGTGGGTGCTTGATATGATCATCATCTGCTACCGGCGTATTGACGAGTCTTTAGAGTCCTACACAGAGGTTTCCTGGCTCAAGCGAAACGAAATAGGAGCGCATATGAGATATGTGCAGGACCGAGAATAATGCGTGTATGTGATACCGTATTCAATTCTCGCGATGAATGTATCGATTGGTTATATACGATATAACCTAGATATCGAATCAAGGATTGATTCGATAAGACGATACATAAGGATACTAGTCGGTTATATGCGATATGACCGGATCGTTAAATCAAGTGTTGATTTAATGATTTAATGTATAATTATATATTTGATATATTACTTTGCATTAACTAGTATTGGTTCACTTTAAATGGATTTTCTCACTTGATGTGCAAGTTGTATATGTGATATACTTTTGTGCACATGTTTGTATCATGTTTGATGATACTTGCTCATTTGGTTAAGTGTATAGAATTATACTATGGTTAAGTTGATGTTTATGGTTTTGCTTTTTCATTTATTTATTTATTTGTTTATTTATTTATTTGGAAAAGAAAAAGATGAGAATGGTGGCTTTCTTTGTTTCTTATTGAAGCTTCATGAAGCTTTGACTTAGTCCACCATTCTTATCTCATCCTTAACCCTAACCATTCCAACTAACCCTAGTTTACTCTCTACACTTGACTATGGTTAGGATATGATAAGTATTCATATTAGTTCCTTTTTTAAATAAGAAACTTATCATATTCTTTATCTTCTCCTTCTTTTCTTCAAGCAAAACCTTGACTTCATTAATGGTAACTTGAGCAAACAAGTGAGAAATCCAATTCTAAAGTGAACCCACCTCCTATTTCTTCACCCTCTACCTCTTGCCAAGTTGTTTTGGGTGTTTTCTTCACAAGTTTCACAACTTGGTGAAGTTGGAGCTTGAACTTGTGATGCCTCGACGTAGATCATCTTCGGCACGAAGCCGACGAACTATTCCGCTCATTTCTTCGATGAAGCCGACGCGAGAGTCCAAGATCCGACTAGGACAGCGAGAGGACGTCTACGTGGAGCTAAGGAAGTGGATAACCGGATCTACAAAGAAAAACCTTGACTTCATCAATGGTAACTTGAGCAAACAAGTGAGAAATCCAATTCTAACGTGAACCCACCTCCTATTTCTTCACCCTCTACCTCTTGCCAAGTTGTTTTGGGTGTTTTCTTCACAAGTTTCACAACTTGGTGAAGTTGGAGCTTGAACTTGTGATGCCTCGACGTAGATCATCTTCGGCACGAAGCCGACGAACTATTCCGCTCATTTCTTCGATGAAGCCGACGCGAGAGTCCGAGATCCGACTAGGACAGCGAGAGGACGTCTACGTGGAGCTAAGAAAGTGGATAACCGGATCTACAAAGGTTGTAGCTTCTTATCTTTAGTTAAGATGTTAACTAGTTTAATGTTTCGCCTAGAATTCTAGCCGACGATCCGTATTAGGGTTTCTCGGCACCCATAAAATTTGAAATTGGCATGGTTGATGCCTTATGAGACCTCTATAGTGTGTCTAGGAACCTTTCACTGGTATCAAAGCAAGGTTAGAGCCTTAGGCGAAGTCTAGACGATGTTTGAAACCCGATCGAACCCGAAAACCTAACTTTTTGATGCTCTCTGGACTTTTTCTAAAAACTGGGATTTTTCCAGATTAAAAATTCCTAAAAAATTCAGCAGGAAATTGTAAGAATTACTGTGCAAATACGACAATGTTTGGAGCTTAAACAGCCACGGAACCGCGGCAAGAGCTGGCTCGTGCGGCGGTTCCGCCGCCACTTGATGACGTCATCCCTATCAATTTGCACAGTAATTCCTATTTAACAGTGCTGAGTTCTCTGGGTATTTTTAATATTTATTCAAGAGTTGAATATTCCAGGTTGTTTTGGGGATTCGATGATTCGATCGGATTATCAGATTTTGTCTATGTGGATTCCGGATAATTTTTGAATTTGTTAAAAAGTTCGACCGGATATAAATACCCAACTTTTCCCCTGTCAGGAAATTTCCAAGTGTTGGATTTTTCCGTAGTTTAACGACGTTCTAAGTAGTGCAAGTAACGCGATGGACCCTCTAGAAGACAACAAACCTTAACTCGATTATATAACCGTCTTGAACTGCCCTTTGAACCTTCGGGTTTGGGGCAGTACGGCGTGCCACATGTGAGGCGTTGGCTTGACCCTTCTACGGCTGGACCGTTGGTACTGAGGCACGAACTGAATGTTGTTAGACTTATTTCATGTGTTGAGCTGTATCGGGAAAACTTGGGTATTCGACTGTTCGATCGGAGAGTTTAACATTTTCTGTTTATCTGGAATGTGATACAATAATTGGAATTCACAAACAGTTATGAGATAACTGAATGAATGTTATAAATCTAGCGGTTTAGTTTCACTTGATATTGAAAAGAGTTTTCGATAATGAGACTAAAATGCGGGGTTTATAACTGTTAGGCATGTGATGTCTAAGTATTTCATTTGATTAGGCATGTGATGTCTAAAGAGGTTGCGGATTCCAACTGTTGTAGTTTTACACTTTCTTTTCTGTGACCGTAAGTGTAGTATGTTCATATCGCCGGTTTCGTTGCTATACGTCAACGACAATTGGGGTATGCATACTTACTTACGTTGATGACATGTGATGTTATGTGTTGCTGGATATGTTATATTGGATCGTCGTGTTTGAATAGCCGGGGTTTTTTATGTGAGATGAGTGTTTTTCATTTTCATTCATGTAAAAACTTGTATGTAATATTCTTTTATTTGGGACACTTCCAGGTAGCGGAAGTTGTCACCTTTTGTATATTATTTACTTTTCCGCATTAGGATAGACCCAAGGAGGGGAGCACAAGTAACCGGGTTCTGGGGTCCAGTGGGAGACCAACTCGAGGAGTCGAGTCCGGGTCTCCTAACCCTAGAATTGGTAGGGTTGTTTGCCGCTCTCGTAGGGGTCTAGGGGTGTGGGATTGGCTATTCATCACGACCATGGAATCCGTGTTTTATACTGGCTCGTATTGAAAACACGGACGTCCTAGTATATCCAATATTTCATATGTTTCTTCTGCTGCGATATCTGTGATGTGATCATGTGATGTTCTGTGATGGATACAGTATATAGTATATATGATATATTATATAGACGTTACTTATGTTTTACACTCGTACTAGCCCTGCCCCGCTCTGCCGTTAGTTACCTAACCTAACGGTGCACGAGGGGACATCGAGGCGAATGCGGATGGCATAAGTGTACGTCGTATTTATCTGTGATGTTTAGGTACTTAAATGATGGGACTTCATTAATATGATTAATGAAAGAAAAGAAACCTAAGATGTTGTGGAATCAAATTTTAAATAAAAAAGGTAGCTACAGTTCTTGCTTTGCACAGCGATATATATGATATATCCCGCACCTTATTCGATAAGGAAAGGACCGAGATCCCTTCACCGGGAGTGACTCCTTTAGCAATAACTGGCAGATGCTACACACTCGGTTTGGTTATTGATTGCTTTTAAGAGTTTTTGCTTTGCACAGTGATATATATGATATATCCCGCACCTCATTCGATGAGGAAAGGGCCGACGATCCCTTCACCGGGAGTGACCCCTTTAGCAAAACTAGAAAAGCCTCAAAATCACTCCATTTTTAAAACTTCATTTGATTCTACAACGATATCAAGTTTATTACGCTCATGGTTTTCAGAAAAACCTGCGTAGCCCTCCGTCAATTCAGATATGTAATATTCAGTATTCGTGCTGCGGTTGTTTGGCATGCGTCAAGGCGTAGTGTACGGTAGCTGATTATTACTTGTCTGTAGCATGAGATGCGATTGGATTAAGGTATTCGTACGGCGTTGTTTGGCATGCGTCAAGGGTCGTACGGGTGGGTTTAATTCAATCACGAATTGTACGGGTTGAACTTGACTAGCGGACTATGGGTTGTTTGGCATGCCTCAAGGTCATAGCGCGCTAGGGGCAAAATATTATCGGGAATTTCAAGTGTTGAAATTTGCAATGAGATTGCATACCTTCTATGAGATAGTTGGATCCCGATACCCACTGCGAGTAAGAGTTACTCCTGGGAGAGTTTTGCACATTGCAATTAGCCGATCAAGTAGGTGTCTAGAAAGGTGTCAACGAGGTTACGCCTCTGGGAAAACGAGATTTACATTAATTAGGTTCGTGCGAAAGCACGGGGCACCTCCCTCAAAGTACCGACACTGGCCTGGCTGAAAGATTGGCGAACTTGTAGTGTGTAATTAATCCCGGCTAGTCTTTCCTTTTAGGGTTTGAAGGAAGATTTGATAAAAAGCAGTGGGAGCCATCCTGATTAGATAAGATAATAACCAAACTGATCTTGCACGAGCATACGCTAAAGTGTTTTCTTCTCTCTCTCTCCAGGTAGCGACCATTTCATGCCCTAATGAAGATAATAATATGGATGTATTGACCGAACCCGCATGTTATACTGTGCTGGGGAACGTTGGTTCCGTTCTTTCTTATAAGAGTTATAGGAATGAACAGGACATAGGGGAATACCAGGATTCCCATGCCACCCGAATGAAGAAAGTACATGTTGATGCATTTTCTTCGGGTGTGTTCGTTACAGAGAACTGTTTCTCCATTTGCCCTACGTCCTGGGTATTAGATACCGGGTCAGGATCCCATATATGTAATCAGTTACATGGGCTTAGGAAAGGTAGAGAACTTGGAGAAGGTGATAAAGACATTAGAGTTGGAAATGGTGCAATTGTTGCAGCTAAGACTGTCGGGGAATATCACCTTGTATTACCAACTGGTAATACATTGGTTCTGATCGAATGCTATTACATGCCGAACCTGATATGCAACATTATATCGGTTTCTTTGTTGAGTAAAGAGGGATATAATTTTGTATTACAGGACAATGTTATGAACATTTTCCGTAACCAAAAGTTGGTTGGATCAGGCACGTTGTGCAATGGCATTTATGTTCTAAATCAATCAACAGTTTTGAGCATAACAAACACACACAAGAGGAAGAGTTCAGAACTGAACGAATCCTTCTTGTGGCATTGTAGACTGGGTCACATAAATGCGACACGACTGGCTAAGTTGCATAAGGATGGATATTTAAATCCGTTTGAATTTTCATCTTATGACACTTGCCAGTCATGTCTCAAAGGCAAGATGACCAAAACTCCGTTTACGGGACACGGAGAAAGAGTTACCGAATTCTTGGGACTGATACATAGTGATGTATGCGGTCCCATGTCTACACATGCCAGGGATGGTTCTTCATACTTCATTACATTCACTGACGATCTCTCTAGATTCGGATATGTGTTCCTGATGAAACACAAATCAGAAGCTTTTGAGAAATTTAGAGAATATAAATAAGAAGTCGAAAACCAAACCAGAAAAAGTATTAAAATCCTTCGATCTGATCGGGGAGGTGAATACTTAAGCAATGAATTCCTGGACTTCCTAAAAGAGAATGGGATTCTCTCTCAGCTGACTCCTCCGTATACACCACAGCACAACGGTGTATCAGAACGGAGAAACCGCACCCTATTAGATATGGTGCGCTCAATGATGAGTACAGCTGAGTTACCTATTTCCTTCTGGGGATATGCGCTTGAGACAGCCATGGACCTATTGAATAGAGTTCCTACCAAATCAGTGCCTACCACTCCATATGAGATATGGAAAGGGAAGAGACCACATCTTAATTACATTAAGATATGGGGTTGTCCAGCCTATGTCAAAAGACAAAATCCGGACAAACTCGAGGCAAGATCAGTCTTATGTAAGTTTATAGGATATCCCAAAAATGCACAAGGGTATATCTTCTACCATCCCGAGGAACAAAAGGTGTTTGTTTCTCGACATGCCACTTTCTTAGAAAAAGGTTTTCTTATAAAACAGACAAGTGGCATTGAGGTAGAACTGGAAGAGGTTCCAGCGACACAAACTATAACAGAAGACTTGGTAGAACCAGAGGATTCAGTAGCTCCCGATGAACCTCAGCCTCTCCGCCGATTTGGTAGGGTACCTCGCCCACCTAAGAGATACTACGGTTTTCTCATGGATGGTGGGAGCGAGGATTGCATCATGGAGGATGATGACCCAACTAGCTTCGAGCAGGCCATCACGAGTGGGGACTCAGTGAAATGGCTAGATGCTATGCGGTCCGAGATGGAATCCATGTACACTAACAAAGTATGGACTTTGGAAGTTGCTCCTGAAGGGGTAAAACCCATTGGGAGCAAATGGATCTTCAAGAAGAAACTTGGTGTAGATGGGAAAGTGGAGACTTTCAAAGCTAGACTTGTTGCAAAAGGTTTTCGTCAAAGACCAGGTGTGGACTATGACGAAACCTTTTCTCCAGTGGCTATGCTTAAATCCATCCGGATCATGCTTGCCATCGCTGCATATCATGATTACGAAATCTTGCAAATGGATGTTAAGACCGCCTTTCTAAACGGTGATTTAGAAGAGTGCGTGTACATGACTCAGCCAGAGGGCTTCGTAGACAGTGGGAGCAGCGGAAAGGTGTGCAAGCTGCTTAAATCCATTTATGGATTAAAGCAAGAATCGCGGAGTTGGAACATCTTCTTTGACGTCGTTATCAAAGAGTTTGATTTCGTCAAAAACCCAGATGAACCTTGTATCTACAAGAAGGTGGCAGAGAGTAAGGTTGTCTTCCTCGTATTGTACGTGGACGACATACTCTTGATAGGAAATGATATTCCTATGCTGCAATCGGTCAAGCTCTTCTTATCACAAAGATTCTCAATGAAAGATCTTGGTGATGCCTTATGCATATTGTGGATTAGGATCTATAGAGATAGATCCAAACGGATATTGGGATTGTCCCAATCCAGGTACATTGACACCATACTAAAGAGATTTAGTATGGAAGAATCCAAGCGTGGGAACTTGCCCACGATCTCTGGAGTCACTCTCTCCAAAGGGATGTCTCCCAAGACTGATTTGGAGAGAGCTCGCATGCAAGGGATACCCTATGCTTCGGCTGTAGGCTCTATCATGTATGCGATGCTATGTACCAGACCCGATGTAGCATACTCACTGAGTGTAGTGAGCAGGTATCAAGCTGATCCTGGAGAGAGTCACTGGACAGCTGTGAAGTGCATTCTCAAGTACTTACGAAGGACTAAAGAGATGCTCTTGGTGTATGGTGACGGAGAACTCCAAGTGGAGTCCTTTACCGATTCGAGCTTCCAGAGTGATAAGGACGACTCTAAGTCGCAGTCGGGATTTGTCTTTACCCTTTACGGAGGGGCGGTTAGCTGGAAGAGTTCCAAGCAGGAAACCGTGGCAGACTCGACGATGGAGGCTGAATACATCGCTGCCAACGATGCTGCCAAAGAGGCTGTCTGGATCAAGAAGTTCATTACTGAACTTGGAGTGGTTCCATCCATTGAGCATCCAATACCTTTGTATTGTGATAACAATGGAGCGGTGGCTTTGGCCAAGGAACCCAGGTCCCATCAGCGATCCAGGCATATTCTGAGGCGGTATCACCTGATCCGGGAGATAGTTGATCGCCGGGAGATCGAGGTCATGAGGGTTGACACGAAGAACAACACGGCGGATCCACTCACGAAGGCCATTCCCCAGATACAGTTTGAGAGACTCTTCGGGATGCTCGGTATGCGATACTACAGCAGCAGGCCCTAGTGTAAGTGGGAGATTGTTAGTTGTATATATGCCCTAGAGGCCAGTATTGTACAGATGATGTATATTATATTGGATGCTTGGACATATATAGAGATGACTTTCTTGCTCGATATGATAGTATGCTATCTGGTTGCTCTTTATCTTAACATGTACACTTGTCTCTTTAAACTGTCTTATGGTTACATGTTGGTAAAGCCCTTAGGATGTGTACTTGACTACCTGGACTATGATGCAGATCATACTAGTGGGGACATTGTAGTCCATAAGTACATCCTTCAAGGTCCCTAGTCGTGGGTGTATCGAGACGGGGCATCGATATACCAGAGTAGACTAGCGTATACGCTTCTCGACCCATGAGATGGGCGATGGATGATCCCATATCCATTGGTGTTTAACATCAGAGATGGTATACGGGTGCTCAGTGGAGACTGGGTACACTGGACGGACTCGCCGAGAACTCCCAGATGGTATTATACCTCACGTCAGATGGCAGTTCTTAGGTGACACTTGTACAGGTTAGTCTGAAGACCCGAGTTCGTCATAGAGTCTTGTGTGATTCCCACTTTGCTTTGATCTCCACCTTACCACGTCCATGAGGGCGTGCAAAACGGTGGTCTTTGGGTACAGTCCCGAGTCACATGGAGGCAATGAGCGATAGGAGGGGTTTTGTCTTTCCCGGTATTTGGGGTTGATGTTGCGCTGTGCTCGATTGGCCGTAACAGGGAAGTCCCTGGCCAGGGCTGATCAGAGATTTGCTGGTAAGTGTTACCAGTAGTTTCTCGACCCGTTATGAGCCTCACATCGGCACGACTTATCGGTTATTGGGGTCTGACGTTTACCACCCCTAGACTTGATATGCGACATATCAGACGAACAGACCGGACTGTACGGTAAGTGTTACTGATTGGATTCACAGGAGTGTGAGCGGGCTAGCTCGTCGATCTTCTGATCGCTCAATACCTGGATGGCCGTTACGTTTAGCAGACCGCTTGCGGCTTGTGGGTGCTTGATATGATCATCATCTGCTACCGGCGTATTGACGAGTCTTTAGAGTCCTACACAGAGGTTTCCTGGCTCAAGCGAAATGAAATAGGAGCGCATATGAGATATGTGCAGGACCGAGAATAATGCGTGTATGTGATACCGTATTCAATTCTCGCGATGAATGTATCGATTGGTTATATACGATATAACCTATATATCGAATCAAGGATTGATTCGATAAGACGATACATAAGGATACTAGTCGGTTATATGCGATATGACCGGATCGTTAAATCAAGTGTTGATTTAATGATTTAATGTATAATTATATATTTAATATATTACTTTGCATTAACTAGTATTGGTTCACTTTAAATGGATTTTCTCACTTGATGTGCAAGTTGTATATGTGATATACTTTTGTGCACATGTTTGTATCATGTTTGATGATACTTGCTCATTTGGTTAAGTGTATAGAATTATACTATGGTTAAGTTGATGTTTATGGTTTTGCTTTTTCATTTATTTATTTATTTGTTTATTTATTTATTTGGAAAAGAAAAAGATGAGAATGGTGGCTTTCTTTGTTTCTTATTGAAGCTTCATGAAGCTTTGACTTAGTCCACCATTCTTATCTCATCCTTAACCCTAACCATTCCAACTAACCCTAGTTTACTCTCTACACTTGACTATGGTTAGGATATGATAAGTATTCATATTAGTTCCTTTTTTAAATAAGAAACTTATCATATTCTTTATCTTCTCCTTCTTCTTCTTCAAGAAAAACCTTGACTTCATCAATGGTAACTTGAGCAAACAAGTGAGAAATCCAATTCTAAAGTGAACCCACCTCCTATTTCTTCACCCTCTACCTCTTGCCAAGTTGTTTTGGGTGTTTTCTTCACAAGTTTCACAACTTGGTGAAGTTGGAGCTTGAACTTGTGATGCCTCGACGTAGATCATCTTCGGCACGAAGCCGACGAACTATTCCGCTCATTTCTTCGATGAAGCCGACGCGAGAGTCCGAGATCCGACTAGGACAGCGAGAGGATGTCTACGTGGAGCTAAGGAAGTGGATAACCGGATCTACAAAGAAAAACCTTGACTTCATCAATGGTAACTTGAGCAAACAAGTGAGAAATCCAATTCTAAAGTGAACCCACCTCCTATTTCTTCACCCTCTACCTCTTGCCAAGTTGTTTTGGGTGTTTTCTTCACAAGTTTCACAACTTGGTGAAGTTGGAGCTTGAACTTGTGATGCCTCGACGTAGATCATCTTCGGCACGAAGCCGACGAACTATTCCGCTCATTTCTTCGATGAAGCCGATGCGAGAGTCCGAGATCCGACTAGGACAGCGAGAGGACGTCTACGTGGAGCTAAGGAAGTGGATAACCGATCTACAAAGGTTGTAGCTTCTTATCTTTAGTTAAGATGTTAACTAGTTTAATGTTTCGCCTAGAATTCTAGCCGACGATCCGTATTAGGGTTTCTCGGCACCCATAAAATTTGAAATTGGCATGGTTGATGCCTTATGAGACCTCTATAGTGTGCCTAGGAACCTTTAATTATCAACATGCATATGAGAGACAATATAATAATAACAGTGAACATGTTAAGATAAAAGCAACCAGATAGCATACTATCATGTCGAGTAAGAAAGTACTATATATATATATATATGTCCATGCATCTACTATATCATACAATAATGGCCTCTAGGGCATACATATTCCTAACAATCTCCCACTTGCACTAAGGCCAGTTATTGTAGTATCTCATACCTAACATCCTAAAAAGTCTCTCGAATTGCATCTGAGGGAGGGCATTCGTGAGTGGATCCGCTGTGTTATCCTTCGTTTCAACTCTCCTGACCTCGATCTCCCGGCGATCCACTATCTCCCTGATCAGGTGATACCGTTTATGAATATGTCTGGATCTCTGATGGGACCGGGGTTCCTTGGCCAAAGCCACAGCTGCATTGTTATCACAATACATAGGTATTGGATGCTCAATGGATGGAACCACACAAAGTTCAGCTATGAACTTCTTCATCCAGACAGCCTCTTTGGCAGCATCATTGGCAGCGATGTATCCAGCCTCCATCGTTGAGTCTGCTACGATATCTTGCTTGGAACTCTTTCAATATACCGCCCCTCCATTGAGGGTGAAGACAAAACCCGAGATCGACTTACTTTCTTCCTTTTCACTCTGGAAGTTCGGATCGGTAAAGGACTCCACCTGGAGTTCACCGTTACCATACACCAAGAACATCTCTTTAGTCCTTCAAGTACTTAAGAATGTTCTTCACAGCTATCCAGTGGTTTTCCCCAGGATCTGATTGATACATACTCACTACACCTTAAGCGACATCTGGTCTGGTACATAACATTGCATACATGATAGACCTGACTGCCGAATCATAGGGTATCCCTTACATGCGAGCCCTCTCCAAATCAGTCTTGGGAGACATCTCTTTGGAGAGAGTGATTCCTGAACAAGCGGGTAAATTACCACGCTTAGAATTTTCCATACTAAACCACTTTGGTATGGTGTCAATATACCTGGATTGGGACAATCCCAACATCCGTTAGATCTATCTCTATAGATCTATATCCCTAAGAGGTAGGAGGCATCAACTAGATCTTTCATGGAGAACTTGTGTGATAAGAAGAGCTTGACTGAGTATAGCACAGGAACATTGTTTCCTATCAAGAGTATGTCATCTACGTACAATACGAGAAAGACAACCTTATTCTCTACAACCTTCTTGTATATACACGGTTCATGTACATTTTTGATGAAGTCAAACTCTTTGATAGCTTCATCAAAATAGATGTTCCAGCTCTGTGATACCTGCTTTAATCCATAGATTGACTTAACCAGCTTGCACACGCTTCCGCTGCTCCCACTGTCTACGAAGCCCTCTGACTGTATCATGTACACGCTCTCTTCTAAATCACCATTTAGAAAAGCGGTCTTGACGTCCATCTGCCAGAGTTCGTAGTCATGGTATGCAGCAATGGCAAGTAGGATTCTGATGGACTTAAGCATAGCGACAGGAGAAAAGGTTTCATCATAGTCGACACTTGGTCGTTGATGAAAACCTTTTGCTACAAGTCTAGCTTTGAAAGTCTCATCTTTTCCATCTACACCAATTTTCTTCTTAAAAATCCACTTGCTCCCGATGGGTTTTACCCCTTCAGGAGTAACTTCCAAAGTTCATACTTTGTTGGTGTACATGGATTCCATCTCAGATCGCATAGCATCCAGCCCTTTCATAGAGTCTCCACTTGTGATGGCCTGCTCGAAACTAGTTGGGTCATCATCTTTCATGATGCAATCTTCGCTCCCACTGTCTGTGAGAAAACTGTATCTCTCAGGTGGATGAGGAACACTAATAGATCTGCGGAGTTGCTGAGCTTCGTCGGGGACTATTGAATCCTCCGGTTCTACCAAATCGTCGGTTATAGTTTGTGTTGCTGGAACTTCTTCCACTTTTACCTCATTACCACTAATTTCTTTCATAAGAAATTCCTTTTCTAAAAAGATGGCATGTTGAGAAACAAACACTTTTTGTTCCTCAGTATGGTAGAAAATATATCCATATGAATCCTTTGGATATCCCATAAACTTGCACCGAACTGACCTTGCCTTGAGCTTGTCCGGATTTTTCTTTTTAACATAGACCGGACAACCCCATATCTTAACTCATTTAAGAGATGGTCTCTTCCCATTCCATATCTCATATGGAGTGGTAGGCACGGATTTGGTTGGAACTCTATTCAATAGGTATGCAGCTATCTCAAGTGCATAACCCCAAAAGGAAATATGTAACTCGGCATTACTCATCATAGAGTGCACCATATCTAATAGGGTGCGATTCCTCCGCCCTGAAACAACATTGTGCTATGGTGTATACGGAGGAGTAAGCTGAAAGAGAATCCTATTCTCTTTTAAGTAGTCTCTGAATTCCGTGCTCAAGTATTCTCCTCCCCGATCAGATGAAGGATTTTAATACTTTTACTCGTCTAGTTCTCTACTTCGCACTTATATTTCTTGAATTTCTCAAAAGATTCAGACTTGTGTTTCAACAGGAACATATGTCCGAATATTGAGAGATCATCGATGAATGTAATAAAATACGAGGAACCATTCCTGGCATGTGTAGACATATGACCACATACATCACTATGTCTCAGTCTCAAGAGTTCAGTAGCTCTTTCTCCGTGTCCAGTAAACAGAGTTTTGGTCATCTTGCCTTTGAGACATGATTGGCAAGTTTCATAAGATGTAAATTCGAACGGATTTAAATATCCATCCTTATGCAACTTAGCCAGTCTTGTCGCATTGATATGACCTAGTCTACAATGCCACAAGAAGGCTTCGTTCATTTCTGAACTGTTCCTCTTATGTGTGTTCTGTATACGTAGAACTGTTTTGTGATTTAGAACGTATATACCGTTATACAACTTACCATACCCAATCAACATTTGATTTAGGAAAACAATCACAATATTTTTGGTACGAAATAACAGTCGCTCAGAATTATTGTGTTACCGCTTGGTAATACAAGGTGATATTCGCCAACTGCTTTAGTTGCAACAATTGCACCATTCCCTTATCTGAGGGGCATATCACCTTTTCCCAGTTCTCTAACTCTACCTAACCCATGTAACAAATTACATACGTGGGATCCTGATCCGGTATCCAATACCCAGGACGTAGAGCAAACTGAGAAACAGTTCTCGGTAACGAACACACCCGAAGAAGATGCATCAGCATGCTTCTTCTTCATTTTGAGTGGCGTAGGAATCTGGGTATTCTACCATTCCTTGCTCAGATTTATGACAGTCATAAGATAGAGTGGAACCTATCCCAGTATAATAAGCAGGTTCGGTCAATACATCCATATTATTATCTTGTTTAAGGCGTGTTATTGGTCGCTACCAGGTAAGAGAGAAGGATAATCACTTTTGCGTGCGCTCTTTGCAAGATTAGATTGGTTATTATTTTATCTAATCAGGATGGATCTCACCATTTTTATCAAATCTTCCTTCAAACCTTAAAAGGTAATATTAGCCGGGATTAATTACACCCTACAAGTTCGCTAATCGTTCGGCCAGACAGGTATTGGTACTCCGAGGGAGTCTCTCCATGCTTTCGCATGAAACTAATTAAATAACCTTGTTTCCGCAGGGGCATCACCCCGTTAACACCTTCTTAGACACCTAATGGATCGGCTAATTGTAAAGTGGAAAACTCTTCCAGGAGTAACTCTTACTCGCAGTGGGTATCGAGATCCAACTATCATATAGAAGGTATGCAATCTCATTGCAAATTCCAACACTTGAAATTCCCAATATTGTTTTTACCCCTAACGTCCTATGACCTTGATGAAGGCCAACAAACTATAGGCCGTTAGTCAAGTTCAACTTGTTCATTTCTTGATTGAATTAAACCCACCCGCACGACCCTTGACAAATGCCAACAAAGTCGCACGATTACCCTAATCCAATCGTATCACATGCTGCAGATAAGCACTAATCAGCTACCGCACACTACGTCTTGACGAAGGCCAACAAACGTAGCACAAATACTAAATAGTACTTATCTGAAATGACGGAGGGCTACGATTGGTTTTGAAGAAAACCGTTAACGTAATGAACTTGATATCGTTGTAGAATCTAATGATTTGAAAAGGAGTATTTTTGTAGCTTTTGCTAGTTTTTCTAAAGTGGTCACTTCCGATGAAGGGAGACTCTTTTCTCATCGAATGAGGTGCTGGATATTCATCAAGGAATACCACTATGTAAAGCTAGAACTAGAGAAGCTATTAAAACAAAACTAAATGGGTTGTAGCATTTACTAGTTTTGCTAAAGAGGTCACTCCTGGTGAAGAGATCTCGGCTCTTTTCTCATCGAATGAGGTGCTGGATATTCATCAAGGAATACCGCTATGAAAAGAAAGAACTAGAGAAGCTATTAAAACAAAACCGAGTGGGTTGTAGCATTTGCTATTTTGGCCTCAAATTTCTCCGGTGTTCTAATTACATCACATGTAACATTCTATATTTGTTTTAAAAAATTCCAGAGACCATTTAAAATTCGACAGAAACTTAGTTTTTTTGGGTTACAGTTTTGGAGTTGTTTTGGTTTCGTGATTTATATACACCGTCTAATCTTCTAGTTTTGGTTCTGATACCATGAAAGTGTTTGTTAGCACCACCACTAGGTTTTACTAGTATCAAGCATGCCAATTAAAAAAATTTCAGGATGTTAATCAACACGAAAAAAGATCTTAAACTAGATGATTAGGATTTTTGCTTGATATCAAGAAAACTACTTAAAGAGAAAGATGTTACAACCTTTGTAGACCATGTCCTTCTCTTCAAAAGCTCCATGTAGTAGTCCACGCGACTCCACTAGGCTCCACTTGAAGTTGGATCGAGCTTCCTTTGCGATCTTCGTGCCGAAGATGATTCACTCGAAACTCCGCTAATCCAAGCTATCTCTTCACTAATCTCTTTAGTGTAGTAAACACACTATACCAAAGTACTAATCTAGTATAGGATGGTGAAGTAGGGATGTTGTTTGCTCACTAGGATTTCATAAGCTCAAGGGTTCACAACTCATGTGAAGGATTGAGCTTGGAGGTGGATGTGAAGAAGATGGAGAGAGTTAGAGAGCAAATCAGCTCATGCAAAATAGCTACGGCAAATGAGCTCAAGCAAGCATGCATAATGAAGTGAAGAATGGCTTCTATATTCTCACAATAATTGAAGCATCAATATTTTCCAACAATCAATTGGAACCATGCTTCATTAGTATGACCAAATGAATATATAAATATAAAAGCCATGCTTCACCCCATTCTTCCTTTTCCACCTCATTTCTATTTTCACAAAATAGAAAATCAACCATGTTTCATATATACATATACATATATATACATGTATATATATATACATATACATATACATATATATATATATATATATATATATATATATATAAAGATAAGCAAATAATTAGTGAAAAATAATATTAGTTAATATATAATTATATCAAATATAAATATATATTATATTATTAAATCAACATTTGATTTAATAATCCAGTTATATCACATATAACCGGCTAATATCATTTATCTGTCTACCACATTATCAAATCAACACTTGATTCGATAATCCGGTTATATTACACATAACCTAACTGATAACAGATAACCGCCATATTAGAATACGGTATCTCATACTCGTATTCAATCAGGCCCCCGCACATATCAGCATATGTGCCATACTTCGTTTCGCTTGAACTAGGAAACTTATGTGTGGGACTCTAAAGACTCGTCAATACGCCAGCAGTAGGTGATGATCACATCAATCACCCACAAACCGTCAGTGGTACTAGCTGGACGTAATGGCTACCCAGATATTGAGTGATTAGAAGATCAACAAGCAAGCTTGTCCAAACTCTCATGAAGCCTATAAGTAACACTTACCATACAGTCCGGTCTCTTCGTCTGATTTGTCGTATATCGATTCTGGGGGTGGAATCTTCAGACCCTAATAAATTGATAAGTCATGTCGATGTGTGGCCTATAATGGTACGAGAAACTATTGATAACTTTTATCAGTAAATCTCATCAACAGCCCTGGCCAGGGACTTCCTGTTATAGCCAATCGAGTATAGCGCAACATCAACTCCTTATACCGGGAGAGACGAAACCCCTCATATCGCTCATTGCCTCCATGTGACTCGGGACTGTACCCAAAATCCACCTAGTTGCATGTCTCCTTTGAACCGTGGTAAGGAGGAGATCAAAGCACAGTGGGAACCACACAAGACTCTATGACGACCTTGGGTTTACAGACCAACCTGTACCAGTGTCATCAGAGAGCTGCTATATGACGATAGGTATAGTACCATCTTTGAGTTCTTGGTGAGTCCTGTTCGGTGCACCCATTGTCTAATGAGTATCTATGTACACTTTTTGATGTCAAACACCAATGGTTTTGGGATCAACCATCTCCCTCATACAAGGTCAAGAAATGTACACACTAGTCTACTCTGAAATATCGATGCCCTGTCTCGATATTCTCTCGACTAGGAACAATTGAAGGATGTACTTATGGACTACCCAGGTCCCGGTAGTATGATCCGTATCATAGTCCTGGTAGTCAAGCCAACATCCTAAGGGCTTTATCAACATGTATATGAGAGACAGTATAATAATACAAGTGAACATGTTAAGATAAAGGCAACCAGATAGCATACTATCATGTCGAGTAAGAAAGTCCTCTATATATATGTCCAAGCATCCACTATATCATACAATAATGGCCTCTAGGGTATACATATTCCTAACACCACCAATCCCAGAAGCGAGGCAACCCCAATCAACGAAGTGAGCGAGCCACCCAGCACTTCCAAAATCCAGTGACTTGGTCATCCTTCCGCAGGTTAAACCTATACCCCCTACGAGTGCGGCAAATAACCCGCCGATTCTAGAGTAAGGCACCCCAGTCTCAAAGCTATGAGATAGAATCCCGTTGCCCTCTAGAACCCGGTTACTCGAGCACTTCGCTGAGGTGTAATCCTAGTGCATGTAATGAAAACTTGAATATACAACAGTGACTACGTCCGCAACCTGGACACGCCCAAGGAATAATACAAGCCGCGATGACGGAAGTCCACATGTCTAACGCTCGTCACACAATATGAATATATATTACATCACAGAAAATATCATCTAATACTATATACACCGGGCTATCCATTGCGACAAATCCAACATAACCATAATCAACAGAGCAACACAGAATATCAACATGAATATTATGTTCGTAATCCCATCTAATTGTATATATAGCAACCAGTCAGATTATACCGCGCTATGATATTCACGGTCGCAGAAACAAATACACAGAGAAACACAAATTTAAAATTTCCATCGATTAAAACTTTCCGCATTGGCCCCAAGTACAAACCAGTACATAAACAGAGCTGGACCAAAACCAAATATCCCAAAAATCACAATTCTAAGTGCTGGACCATTGGAAAAAATTTGGTGGCCTAAAGCCAAAATTCGGCTGCTAATTAGCCCCCAAAAGCCTCATCTGGCCGCTATTTTGCCTCCAAATTTTGTCTTCAGTCCCCAAATCTTTTTCAGGGGCTATAAATAATCTACGGATAATTTTAAGGATCTCATAATTTTTTTTAAGCACCTTTAAAATTCCGAACAGCAAGCTAAAATATGGAATTGTGAATCGGAAAATTCCGTCGATTGAAACTCTAAATTTGTGCAAACAAGTCTAGCCTTTAGCCTGGCTCTGATACCACTGCTGGGAACTTAAACACACTAACAAGCTAATTTTAGAAGATAGCAATATGGATTTTAAAATTTTTCTAGTTTGCTAAACTTTCAAAACCATGAATCAAACTAAAGTTCTAGAGCTTGCTAACAAAAACTAGTGATCTATACTAAACTACTATGTTAGCAATACTCACATCCTCAAGATTTCTTCAAGAGCTCCAGATCGGGTTGGACTCTAGTATGCTCTCAAGAGCTCCGGATCGCGTTTGCAAGCCGGCTCTCCTTCGCCGAAGAAGATCCACCCTAGGAAACCGATCCAAACTCTGGGTTCACTTAGTGAAGCAACCGACGCTCCAAGCTCGTTAGGAATGGAGAGTAGGGATGTAGGAATTTTCCACTATAATTTTCCCTCAAATATAAGCTCAAGAGAGTATGTGTAGAAAAAGAAGGAGGAGATGAGGAAACATAGCCAATAGCAAGCGTTGAAAGAAAGAATGAGAAGTCAAGAATGTAGCAAGAATGTCTTCATAATATTTCTAACCATTTAAAAAATCAACCACAACATTTTCCAAATAAACAAATGAAAGTGTAAGTGCACGGCGGCGCCCCGGCCGTCAATCCGACGGCCAAACGCGGAAACGGTAGTAAACTTTTATTTTTGCGGACTTAGCAAACCGGCACCACCGCGCACTAAACTCCGGATCGTGCCATTAAACTAGTCTAAGCTATCTAGAGAGGGGGTAGAGAAATATACCATACGATCCGAGTCCTCCGGTCTTCATCTCCACTCCGATCTCCTCGCGGGATCTCCGTCCATCTCCTCCTCGTCGGAAAGGGCACCACGAAGCCGGGTACTTTTACGGGCTCCCACCTCAATACCGAGGCAACTCGCGCATGAAGCCGGCAAATCGACATGCTCAAGATATGCTGTAGGAAGTGTAGTGTAGAATCATAGTCTCTTTTGGGGTTTGGTTGCCATTTGTGGATGATGGAGGAAACAAGACAAGAAAAATGGTGCTTGCATTTTTCTTAACATGAAATGAGATCAATCAAATGAAACACTCTCAAGGATGAAGATGAAACTCTCTTCTTCTCTTTTCTTTCTCTCTTTCTTTTTCTCAACCATGAACAAAAACCTCTCATCAAGTGAGAGTGAAAATGGTGGAGCCAAAAACAATATGATGACAAGAGGGAGGTGATTGTAGGATGCAAAAAGTGGTGACCACAACCTAAAACATAATCATCACTAAATCAACATCAAACCTCTTTTCATTTCTAATCTCATAAAGCAAAGAAAAGAAAGAAAAAGGATCTCATCATGAAAAGCCATCATGATGCCACCAATATGCAAGATACCCCCTCCACAAATGTTATTTGCACAATTGCAAATAACACCCTCCATCTGAAAAGTCCGGCCGGGAAAGAACAAAGGAAAACCGGCCGGAACGGAATGCAAACTGGCAACTCCAGAAAACTGGTCCCGTAATAAATTACAGGAAAACCCCCATACTGTGCATACACACCCGCATCTGTATTCCGTCCGGATACAAATGCAATGAGACAAAATCTACACTGTACTATACTAGGATCCGGCTTAAACCAAAGCCGGCTAGTAATATCCGTCCGATCCTGATCCGTGCAATACCGCACGTATCTGATCGAACGCTGCCATATAACTATACGGCCACTAGTACAAAACCGTCCGATCCTGATCCGTGCAATACCGCACGTATCTGATCGGACCCTGCCATATCTCCATACGGCCTCTACAGTGTTTCGCCCGAAACTTGAGTAACTGTAAGTGTGGTGGACTCTAAAGACTCGTCAATACTATGGCTGTGGATTTCACCACTAGCACGTCAGAGGTATAAGCCAATACGTAACGGGCCACCAGTTATTGACTAAAAGGGACGTCGATGAGCAAACTCATCCTGACACCCTACTGAGCCTGTCAGTGACAATATCCGTGCAGTCCGGTCCGTTCGTCTATGAGTATCGCATGGGGGGCCTAGGGGGTTGGTAAAAGTCAGACCCCCAAAAGCGGTACAAGTCGTGTCGGAGTGTAGCCCAGAACACCCTGAGATACTACTGGAATACCTACCAGTAAATCTCCTTGCCTTGGCCAAGGACTTTGTGTAATGGCTCTCCTAGACACAGCATGACCTCACCCCCAATACCGGGAGAGACGAACCCCTGAAGATACGCTCACTGCCTCCATGTGGCTCGGGACTGTACCCAACTAAAACCTGTTTGCACGACTCCTTTGAGCCGTGGTAGGGTAGTAATCAAAGTACAGTGGGAACTCACACGAGACAAATGACGATCCCCAGGTCGATGAACTAACCTGCACACATGTCACCAGGGAACTGCCATCTGACGTCTGGTATATGACCAACTAGCATGTTCCCGGCGAGTCCTGTCCGGTGTACTCATAACCCAATGAGCACCTGTATACATCTTAGGTGATCCAACTGACACCAGTGGCTTGTGAGACCGGCCACCGCCCCTCGTCGGGGTCTCGACTGTATACACTAGTCTACTAATGGAGTATCGATGCCCGGTCTCGAAACTCCCACGACTAGGGACCTTTTAAGGATATGCTTGTAGACCCCCAGCTCCCACTTATATGATCGCCCTCATACTGCTGGTGGTCAAGCAAGAATCCTAGGGGCTCTATCAACGTGTAATAGCGACGTGTCAGGTCACCTAAAACAGTACACGATGATAAAGGTAAACCAGATAGCATACTATCATCTCGAGTAAGACTGTCCTACCGGGATAGGTCCTCCCTCAATCATTACAATCACATACCTGTGACCTAATAATTGACTCTGAGGGCACTATCTCCAACAATCTCCCACTTGCACTCAAGGCTAATTATTGCGATGTCGCATACTCACAGCCCGTGTGATACCGAACACCCAACTCCTCTACTAGTCAGTCTCACAAAGCTCGTTTGCGAAACTATTGCGTTCGAGGAATAGCCTCAGTGAGTGGATCCGCTTTGTTGTTTCTTTCCATGTCTCTCTATATCTCATGTTCGCGGAGAAAACCATCTCCCGAAAAGAGCAATACCTGTCTCAGAATATGTTTGGATGTCTGATGGGACATAGCTCATAAATGAACTCCAAATCCAAACTTCTTAGACTGTATCGTCAACTGAACTTAATCAGTATCCTGCGCGCCATGCCTCCCTCAGTATTGCCTTGGACCACCTGTCCAAAATACTGCCCCTCATCAGAAGGAAAACTATAACTCTGACAACCTCCTTGTCGTCCATGTCACCTTGGAAGCCTGGAATGATAACTGTCTCCTGAATGAGGCTGTCGTTATCATATCCCTAGAACATCCACTTATGTTCTAAAACTGCTTCCGATTGTTTCTCCAGGATTGGATTAATGTCAACTTATTGCATCTAGTGCAAGAACAACATCTGGTGTGGTACTTGACATCTCATGATTGACTCAATTGCCTTAGCAAGTGATCTGCCAATCATGCCCGTCCCTCTCCCCTTAAGTCTATAAGACACCTTTAGAGAGGGTGACTCCATTATCTGCAGGTACACTACCGTGCCAGGAGTCGTCCATCCTAAATACTCTTAGAATGCCGTCAAGTACCCTGATTGGGAAACCACCCAAATCTAGATCTAAGACCATAGATCTAGTAACCAGTATGCCTGATATAAAATCCATGTCCTTTGTGGAGAAACCACTGTGTGACGACCAAAGTATAACCAATCGTAGTATAGGAATATCACTTCCTACTACCTTCTCAACAGATCCATCCCGTATTCAGATGACGTCAAACCTATGACTGTCACATCAGAAATAGATGATCTATCTCCGCTACATCTGCTCTAGTCTATAAATAGACATAAGCAACCTGTCCACCAATGCTTCCGCTGCTCCCACTGACTACGACAACCCTCTGGCAGAGTCATATAGACGTACACTTCTAAAACTGGTTTAGAACGACGCTATACTCATCCTCCTGCTGGGTCTCGCAGCCTGGAACAACAACAATGGCAAGTGTGGGTAAACAAGAACTTCCCTGTCACCGTCCTTGAGGCTACCTGAGTACCTCTCGGGTGCCTGAAGTTACCCACCTTATCTGCGGAGTGGCCAATGGAATGTCAAATCAGATTGAATCTTTAGGTTCCTTATCAAATCTTCAGCAATCGTTTGCGGTTCTGGAATCACTTCCAGTTCTACCATACTCCCACTACTGTTTTTGAAAAATAACCATTTCTTTTAAAATGTGGCGAGTTAAGAACAATATCACTATTGATCTTCCAGATGGTAGAAAGTCAACCCTCGTCATAGCCTGGGTCAACCTACAAACAGCCATTACAGAAACGCGCCTTGAGCTGTCCAGAGTCTGGTTTTAATCATAAGCCGGACAACTCCCCGTACCTTAACAACGTTAAGATATGAACTGATCTATATCCAATATAGAAACAGAGGCACTGATTTAATTGAACCAGATTCAAATCATGCAGCTGTCCCCAGCGCATGTCAACTAAATGGAAGGAGGCCGATCAGCGTTACTCAACTTAGGAATGCTTCCAATTATGAGTAACCTGAAAGAGAAGCAAGTTCTCTTAATCATTACTATCAACTGAACACCATACACAAGTATCTACATCTTCGATCACTTTGAAGAATCCCGATACTTGTGACACCTGGTTCTCCACTCTATTCAAATACCAATAACTTCTCCAAATTCGGACCCTGCGTTTCCACGAAACACCTGTCTAAAAACTAGAGAAGTCATAAGTAAACTGAATGTTGTATGAGGACCAACCCCTCTGTCCTGATGGACCCTGGACAACATACAATACTCTGTATAAGTCTCTTGAGTCTGATAACTCATTCACTGTGTGTCGTAGGTTGAAAACTGTACCTTTGGTTATGAAGAATTACACCGTTGTTTAATGCTCCTTACCTAACCATCCACTGATATAGGTAAATGTCGTAGACATAATTTCATAAAGGTATATCTCACTCTATGAAAATAGACGTACAGATATATCAATTTGAAATTGGTGCATAACAGCGGATATTCAAAACCAAATATTTGCCAACCGGCAAACAGCCCAGGTGATTTCCTCAAATATCACCGATTACAACGAATCCCGATATAATGAGGATGATCACCCAATTCCCAATAACTTACTCCCACTCATCATCTGTAAAACTATACAGATGTGAGAATCGTACCTGGTAAATACATACCCTGGAGTAAGTATCTAATCGGGAAATCAGTTTTCCTTTAACATTACACAGTGAAACTGAAACATCGAAATGTTCCGATGGGGTATTATGGTATTCCTAGTAATGCCTCTTCCAGATTCACGACTGTAACCGTATAGTTCTTTGCCACCTCTCCAAATCCCTTCATATGTCTTTAGTCATTACCTTCTGCACACCCATTAGGCCAAATGGTTTTCTTCCTTCCCTACCGTTCGGCACCAGCCTATGGTTTGGAAGAGGACTATCCAATAAGCATAAAGGGTGTACTGTCCTAATCCTAGGAGCACTCGCAACGCGAGAGAAGGTGAAGATAAAAGACACCTGAATGTACTTTATTCCTATTTCTCCTGAACCAGGATCCATCCCCGAACTGGAACAAGTTCCTTTCGAGTTCGTATATAACCATACGATGGATTATCCAATAAAATGGGATCTTCGTAGTGATACGGAGTGTCCTGGAGAAATACAAAGGTGATTTAGGATTGGCGAAGAAATACTTGGTTTGGTCGTGAATAGCAGTCGCAATTTACTTTGCCCTCTTACTAATCCCTTGCTTTGTCTGAACTTAATACCTTCTGTACACCGTTTAGGCTAACTGGTTTTCTTTATTCCCTACCAGTCGGCACCAGCCTATGGTTTGGAAGAAGACTATCCAATTTGCATAATAGGTGTACTACTCCTAAACTAAGGAGTACTCGCAACCTGAGAGAGGGTGAAAAGAAAAGACAACTGAATAATCCTATCCGTTTTCTCCAGAACCGGAAACCATCCTCGAATCCCTTCGAGTTCGTATCTAACCATACGATGGTTTTGTCCAATGGAAGTGGACGTTCGTAGTAAAACGGGGTGTCCTGGAGAAAAGGGTAAAAGTAGGAGTGGCAATGAGGTTTGCAACTCTGACAATCCAAAGGTCGGTGTTTAAGAAGGTTCGGTCAACTTGGTCACTGAGTCAAAGTTTTAGGGTCGGGTCAATGGTCGCTGCCAAAGAGAGAGAGAAAAGAAACACTCAGCGTGCACTCTAACCTAGATCAGAATGGTTACCAATTTATCTAATCTGGAAACCTCCCACTGTACCTCAAATTCTCCTCCAAACCTGAAAGAAGAATTAGTCGGGGTCACCCGAGGAGTAAACCAACTCATCAGTGGGAATCGGGATCCAACTCTCATCGCATGATAACGTGACGGAATCCGCTCACGGTATCACACTCCAGAAGGTATGCGCATATCTGGCAAGTTTCAGTACTTTTGAAACTCCCGATGTGATTTTTACCCCATGCTCTTATGACCTTGACTTTGGCCAACATATCATAAGTCACATGTCAAGTTCAACCCGTCATTCTCCAGGTTAATTTGAATCCACCCGTACCTACCCTTGACTTTGGCCAAAATGGCAGCACGACTGTTCCAAACCAACGCATCTATCTATGCTGCATATGAATACCCCAATAGCTACCAATCACTGTGCCTTGACTTTGGCCAACATACACAGCTTGAATACTATTGACCACCCATATGAAACGACTGAGGGCTACGAATGGTTTCTGGCGAAAACCTTTAACGTAATGAACTTGATATCGTTGAAGGAACGGATAGCTTTTTAGAAAATATAGTGACGAAAACCTTTACTAAAGAGGTCACTCCCGGTGAAGGGATCTCGGCTCTTTCCCCGTAGAATGGGGTGCAGGATATTCCAACTGAATACCACGGTGCAAAGCAAAAGTGATCGGCTATAGTGAAGTTAATGCCCTGACGCAAACTTCTGTCCAAGGGGTCACTCCCGGTGAAGGGATCTCGGCCCTTGCCTCGTCGACTGAGGAGCAGGATATTCCAAATGAATACCACGATGCAAAACAAAAGTGAACGTCCTTGCAATAACAGCTTTTTGAAAAGTGTTCCAACAACATCAGATTAGGTTTGTTTAACTTGCATTGATCCGAATCAACGCAGTCCCATCAATTAATCACACCACAAAGAACGAAAATATACTGACGTACGTATATGCCATCCGCATTCGCCACTGGGTCCCGTCATCACCCGTTAGGTTAGCTAACTAACGGCAGAGCGGGGACTGGACTAGCGCGGATGAAAAACATATACAACATCTACTAATATATATACCAATATATTATATTTCGCTCAAGGCGTGAAAGAAATGCAACATCACAGAGAATGAACAGCATCACAGAAACAATACAGATATCTGGGATCCCCGGGTTTCACAGAGCCACTACTGAAACCCGACGTTCCCCTGGTCGTGTGGATAGCCTGTGCAATGAAATCCTAGACCCCTACGGGCGCGGCAAGTTACCCGCCAAAACCTGAAGCGAGGCAGCCCCCTTCAGCACCGTGAATGGACCACCCAGCATTTCACGGAATCCGGTAACTTGGGCACCCCTCCTGGGTCAACCTGTACCCCCTACGAGTGCGGCGAGTAGCCCGCCAATCCTAGAGTGAAGCCCCCTCCGTCTCAATGCCATGAGATGCGGGCTTGTTGCCCTCCAGAACCCGGCTATCCGTGCACCCCTCCGCGGGGCAATCCTAGTACAGAAAGTAAAATATACATACACCGGGTACATCGACCGCAACCAGGTCGTGCCCCAAAATAATAATACAATCAGGCAGTGACGGCAGTCCACATGTCGGACGCTCGCCCCGCAATAACAAATGTACATAATACAACAAAGACTGTACTAGCATTGCATCCAGGCTATCCCCCACGACCGATCCGCAACATCACAGCAAATACATAGAACATCAACGTGAAAGTCACGTTCGCAAATCCGTCTAACCGGGCTATAGCAGTTAGACCGGATTTACCGATCGAGTGACATTCACGGTCGCAGATATAATGTAAATACTGTGAAAAATGTGTTTAAAAAATTTCCGATTGATCAAACAATTAACAAGTGGGCCCCAAAGAAAACTGTAGCACTCACAGAAACAATTGGCCCAACTTTAATATTCCAAAGCCCATATTTTAAGCCCAGAAGGCCTCTGTAAAAAAATGGTGAAGTGATGTGAATAGTGCGCGGCGGAAGGGCCGCACAAAGGGGGTTTTCGCAGCGGTTCCGCGCTCCAACTGTGGAGTTACTTCGTCAAATTTTTACAGAACTCTTAGATTTTCCAGTACATCAATATTTTATAACCTGAAAAATTTTTCGAGACCAAAAATTTTCAACAGAAACTGATGCGAACTAAAATGCAGTTTTGGAACTTTTTGATCGATCGGAAATGCAAACACATTACACAAAGCTAGACTAAGTTAATGGCGAGGCTCTGATACCACTGTAAGTGCACGGCGGTGCCCCGGCCGTCAATCCGACGGCCAAACGCGGAAACGGTAGTAAACTTTTATTTTTGCGGACTTAGCAAACCGGCACCACCGCGCACTAAACTCCGGATCGTGCCATTAAACTAGTCTAAGCTATCTAGAGAGGGGGTAGAGAAATATACCATACGATCCGAGTCCTCCGGTCTTCATCTCCACTCCGATCTCCTCGCGGGATCTCCGTCCATCTCCTCCTCGTCGGAAAGGGCACCACGAAGCCGGGTACTTTTACGGGCTCCCACCTCAATACCGAGGCAACTCGCGCATGAAGCCGGCAAATCGACATGCTCAAGATATGCTGTAGGAAGTGTAGTGTAGAATCATAGTCTCTTTTGGGGTTTGGTTGCCATTTGTGGATGATGGAGGAAACAAGACAAGAAAAATGGTGCTTGCATTTTTCTTAACATGAAATGAGATCAATCAAATGAAACACTCTCAAGGATGAAGATGAAACTCTCTTCTTCTCTTTTCTTTCTCTCTTTCTTTTTCTCAACCATGAACAAAAACCTCTCATCAAGTGAGAGTGAAAATGGTGGAGCCAAAAACAATATGATGACAAGAGGGAGGTGAGTGTAGGATGCAAAAAGTGGTGACCACAACCTAAAACATAATCATCACTAAATCAACATCAAACCTCTTTTCATTTCTAATCTCATAAAGCAAAGAAAAGAAAGAAAAAGGATCTCATCATGAAAAGCCATCATGATGCCACCAATATGCAAGATACCCCCTCCACAAATGTTATTTGCACAATTGCAAATAACACCCTCCATCTGAAAAGTCCGGCCGGGAAAGAACAAAGGAAAACCGGCCGGAACGGAATGCAAACTGGCAACTCCAGAAAACTGGTCCCGTAATAAATTACAGGAAAACCCCCATACTGTGCATACACACCCGCATCTGTATTCCGTCCGGATACAAATGCAATGAGACAAAATCTACACTGTACTATACTAGGATCCGGCTTAAACCAAAGCCGGCTAGTAATATCCGTCCGATCCTGATCCGTGCAATACCGCACGTATCTGATCGAACGCTGCCATATAACTATACGGCCACTAGTACAAAACCGTCCGATCCTGATCCGTGCAATACCGCACGTATCTGATCGGACCCTGCCATATCTCCATACGGCCTCTACAGTGTTTCGCCCGAAACTTGAGTAACTGTAAGTGTGGTGGACTCTAAAGACTCGTCAATACTATGGCTGTGGATTTCACCACTAGCACGTCAGAGGTATAAGCCAATACGTAACGGGCCACCAGCTATTGACTAAAAGGGACGTCGATGAGCAAACTCATCCTGACACCCTACTGAGCCTGTCAGTGACAATATCCGTGCAGTCCGGTCCGTTCGTCTATGAGTATCGCATGGCGGGCCTAGGGGGTTGGTAAAAGTCAGACCCCCAAAAGCGGTACAAGTCGTGTCGGAGTGTAGCCCAGAACACCCTGAGATACTACTGGAATACCTACCAGTAAATCTCCTTGCCTTGGCCAAGGACTTTGTGTAATGGCTCTCCTAGACACAGCACGACCTCACCCCCAATACCGGGAGAGACGAACCCCTGAAGATACGCTCACTGCCTCCATGTGGCTCGGGACTGTACCCAACTAAAACCTGTTTGCACGACTCCTTTGAGCCGTGGTAGGGTAGTAATCAAAGTACAGTGGGAACTCACACGAGACAAATGACGATCCCCAGGTCGATGAACTAACCTGCACACATGTCACCAGGGAACTGCCATCTGACGTCTGGTATATGACCAACTAGCATGTTCCCGGCGAGTCCTGTCCGGTGTACTCATAACCCAATGAGCACCTGTATACATCTTAGGTGATCCAACTGACACCAGTGGCTTGTGAGACCGGCCACCGCCCCTCGTCGGGGTCTCGACTGTATACACTAGTCTACTAATGGAGTATCGATGCCCGGTCTCGAAACTCCCACGACTAGGGACCTTTTAAAGATATGCTTGTAGACCCCCAGCTCCCACTTATATGATCGCCCTCATACTGCTGGTGGTCAAGCAAGAATCCTAGGGGCTCTATCAACGTGTAATAGCGACGTGTCAGGTCACCTAAAACAGTACACGATGATAAAGGTAAACCAGATAGCATACTATCATCTCGAGTAAGACTGTCCTACCGGGATAGGTCCTCCCTCAATCATTACAATCACGTACCTGTGACCTAATAATTGACTCTGAGGGCACTATCTCCAACAGAAAGCTCATTCCTCTCTACATATCTACAACCATGATCAATTCCATCTCACCCTCCACCTCATTTGCAAATGATTTTCTAAAAGAAAATTATATAATGAGGTGTCCATCTTCTCGAAGATATTTTGTAGAAATACGGAATACTACCCGGTATACATATCGAAATACATATACGCATATTCGTATAAAAATACGAATAGCCAAGAGAGAAAATGAATAATGAACAATAATACTAGAATACATATATTAAAATATATATATATAAATTATTAAATCAAAACTTGATTTAATAATCCGGCTTAATCCTAAACCGCTAGTATTATCAACCGTCTGATTAAAGTCCGTATAGTCTGTGCACATTGTTCCCTCATGGGAACTGAATAAAATATGAATAAAGCAGCGAGGAAAACCCCAAATGGGGTATCACGTGCTCACACGTGATGGGGACTCATGTGCAAACACGTGACCTTTTATGGGCAGATCCTATCTGTGTCTGAATTGCCTAAATCGATAAAGTCACGTCTGTTCTCCACCGAAAGACGCGACCGGGACGTTGGGACGTCCGGCCTGAATTTTGGGGGCAGATGCTATTTGGTTTTATCCTTCCACCTCTCCGAAGATGCCAAATTGATTTATGGCACCGTGAATCGGAGGTTTAGGCGGATGCGGCCGATGTAGCAGACTTCGTTAGATTCCCCCTCATTTGAAGGGTTTTTGATTGTGGGGACGCTCTTCCCTGCAGGCGCAAGCCCCTGCAATTAATTACGCTACCGCATCGCGGTAACCACTTTCTCCTTCTTCAGATGGTCACTTCGTGTCGTGTATTTTTGTTTTGTTTTTGGTTGCCCGTGGATTGTATACGGAGACTAATTTATGTTGTCGCCCGTAGGGCGTGGATTAGTCCAAATCCGTATTTTCTTAGATTTGGGTTTTGGGTTGGGTTTAAGGATCGTCAATCTCATTTGAGAGTAAGATCAACTTAAGCATTTGTTTAGGATACGTTAGTCTAATTTTAGACTAAGATCAACTTAGCCGTTTGTTAAGGACACGTTAGTCTAATTTTAGACTAAGATCAACTTAACCGTTTGTTAAGGATACGTTAGTCTAATTTTAGATACGTTAGTCTAATTTTAAACTAAGATCTACTTAACAGGATCATTTAGATCCAACAAAAGAGTATTTGGACTCTATTGTTTAGTTTAGGGATATTGCGGTCCATAATTAGTTTAAGGACATTACGGTCTAATGTTAGTTTAAGGACACCTCGGTCCAGTTTAAAAACATCATAGTATGTAAAGGTTAAGGACATCATAGTCCATGGGTGTAAGGACCCCACAGTCCAAGGTTAAGGACTTCATAGTCTATGGGTTTAAGGACCCCATAGTCCAAGGTTAAGGACATCATAGTCCATGAGTTTAAGGACCCCACAGTCCATGAGTTTAAGGACCCCACAGTCCATGGTAGTTTAGAGACGTCATAGTCTGTAAAGTTTAAGGAAATCAAAGTCCATGAGTTTAAGGACCCCACAGTCCGTAGAATGTCTGGTTGTCGGGAACCGTCACCTTTCTGAAGACGTTGAAGGATTACAACGAAAAATATCATAGGAGAAAAGAGATGTACCCTTAAACCAATTTTGGATGGGAGATCTGTAGTCCAATTGGGACTAAAATCCATTAATTAGATTATGAGTACATGGGCTCAGTTAAATCTGAATTGAGGACTTATGGCCTACTTGGGCTAAGTCCAATTAGGTTTAAAATGTTGGACATTTGTTTGGGCTGCTGAACATTTGTCTAGGCTCAGCCTCCCTTTACTTAGCAATGCTAAGCATGGGTCTGGGTTCTGACAATATTTTTTGTCTTTTATTGAGTGCTGAGCACTCGTATGCCATATGAGATGATCAATTTTGGAAAACAAGGTGTATTTGAGGTTCAGTCAAATGAGAGTCTTGCCTCTGAAAGACTTAGCTAATTTGGGCTAAGACTGGTTCGAATATAGTGTTAAACACTAGCACATATTTGGCGATCACGTGTTCCCACGTGATGCACTCAAAACAGTGTTAAACACTAAAAGTGAAGCACTCACGTCGGGTCACGTGAGGCACCTGAGGATTGGGCCAGACTTCCTTTATTCTCAGAATATTCAAATAAGTGTTAAACACTTAGTCTTCATGGCAATCACGTGTGGGCACGTGATGGGTACCCATGCACTGGATATTGAAAGGATTTGCTAGGGGTCACGTGTGGACACGTGAGGGCGCCCAAAGTCTGTTCTGACTTGGCTCTGTTCTCTTTATTTCGAGGGATTTATCCAAGGGTTACGTGGGAGCACGTGACCCCATCTCATTCATTCTTCTTTTTGACCATTGAGGGGAGGGTCACGTGTTGCCACGTGATCATGTTAGGTACTTGATCTTTTACGTGCATGGAGAGATAAATCTTTTGTTGAAGAATTAAATTCTCTTATAGGGTTAAACTTTAATTTTTTTTAGAGGAATTAAATTCCTATATGTTCGAAAGAATTAAATTCTTTAAACTCAATTCTCCCTCTAAGTTTTGGATCTGCATGGCAGAATCTCCCCGATGAGAATTAAATTCTCAACTTATGGGGAGATCTGCTTCTGCAGATCTATTACCATGAAGAAGAACTAAGTTCTTATATTAAGGGTTAAACCCTATCTTTGTTGGAGGAATTCAATTCCTATATGATTTATGGGAGAATAAAATTCTCTGAACTTGGGTCCTCCCTTAGGTTTTAGATCTGCATGGCCGAATCTCCCCGATGAGAATTAAATTCTCAACTAATGGGGAGATCTGCTTCTGCAGATCTTCAACCAAAGGTTGAACTAAGTTCTTATTCAGAAGAGTTAAACTCTTAGATTGAGAATTAAATTCTCTTTTTATTTTGTGGGTGCTTATAGGATGATCTCTTACCTAGGATTTCTTTCTTTTCTAAAGAGACATTCTTTTCTCTCTGGAGAATTAAATTCTCTTTTCTTTTGTATTCTCTCTCTTTTGTTCTATCTCTCTCCTCTCTTCCTCCCTGGCTCCTATTTATAGGAGAAAGAAAAGAATCAATTTGTTTAGTCAATCTTTTATTGAAAGATTTTGATTGATTTTGTAACCAACATGATCTTTTAGATCACTCGGTGAATTTTATTCACCATTGGATTTTTAATTCAAAAGATATTTTATTTGTTGTTCCTGGCAAATTTTAGGAAAATATTTCCTTGTATAGAATCTTTCTATAAATTGGTGATTTTTAATCACCATTGGATTTTTAATCCAACGGTGCTCCACTTTACAGAGCGCAATCTTTTTTGTTTGGAAAGATCTAGAGAAATATTTTTCCAATTAGGGTTTTTGATTCCCTCTTAATTAGAATTTAATTCTATTAGTTTAGGAGTTTATCACGTGTTGGCACGTGACCCCATTTGATAAAGTATTCAGATTAGAATTTAATTCTATTGTTTCAGGGAGTTTAAGAACCTATCACGTGTTGGCACGTGACCCTACTGATTAAGCATTCAATTTAGAATTTAATTCAGTGTCTACAGGCCTTGCCTGTAAATGGTCACGTGTCTGCACGTGAGACCTGGTCACGTGTTAACACGTGACCCCATTGACACAGCATTTCCAATTTGTTTATTTTATTCAGTGTCTACAGGCTTTGCCTGTAAATGGTCACGTGTCTGCACGTGAGGCCTGGTCATATGTGGGCACGTGATACCCCATTAGGGGTTTTTTCTTGCTGTTTTATTATACCTTTTAATTCCTTTTAGTCGGTTTAAAGGCCTATCACGTATGGACACGTGACCCCATTTGATTAGGATTCAATTCTTATTATTTCAGAGTCCTCAGGAAGCCATCACGTGTCGGCACGTGACCCCCGATCACGTATGGGCACGTGATGCCCCATTGGGGTTTTTCCTTGTATTTTACGAGGGAACAAAAGCCCCCACAGCATTATTCTCACGTGTTTGCACGTGAGTGCAACGCTGTAACTTTTGTGGCCGTTGGATTTGCCTAAGGAACATGGAAGATGAACTGTTTCCCATCACATCCTATAAATGCAAGGGTCTCTTCTGAAGCGCCTCCACTCTTTCATCTTCTTCCTTGTTCATTTTCCATCGAGAATTTAATTCTTTTCCTCAGAGCTCAGTTCTCTATTCCAAAAATTTTAGAGTTTAACTCTGTCCCAGAAAGAATCTTTTCTTCGGGTATTGGTTTTGAACAACCGAAGAACTTATATATAAAAGAAAACTCTTTGGATTTTAAATCCACACCAAGTGTTTTTCCCTTCAAAGAACTCATCTTTTCGATCTTTAGATAGCAAACCCCAAATGTTGGGCACTTTCTGATTTCAGGGGTTTAATGATGGTATCTGTTTCCTTCTGGAATTTAATTCCATTTCAAATAGCTTAGCTCTGAAAATTTTCTGTGAATTTAGTTCCTCTGTTCAAAAGGAATTTAATTCCTCTAGAGAACTTAGTTTTTAAAAGAAGACTTCTTGGGATTTTTTTTATCCTGAGTTGTTCTTGACAACAAAATTTTAAGAGATATTCTGCCTGATTTGCACAGAGTTCATGATGGGTTTTGCCTTGGGGGAATGTGCAGAGATGTTTAAATTTCCCTATTCATTCATTGAGAATCTTCCTTTTGTTCTCATAATGATTATCCTGTCTCATCATTAGTGAGCCGCCATATTGATTTTGTGGGGCCCATGTGTTTTGCAACCAATGGTCCCATGAAATAAGTGGCTTGTCGTTTTCTTCCATTGTCTTCTTATATATATATATTTATACGCGTGTGGGCTTTACCAACAGTTTCCCATTCCTTTATTTCAGGAATAATGTCTTCTCTTCCATACTTTCCCTTTACTCGCTCGGAGGCGGCTTTTCCTCAATTACTGTCAGACGAAGAAGTGATGGCAATGATCAGGGCTCATGACCCGGATTGAACCAACTAACTTTTATGGGGAACCTAGTATGGGCATATCATCCGCGGTCGCCGAAGCTTTCTTTGCGAGGTGCCAACAGAACCTCTCCACCCGTTCTTGCCGATGGACCGTCCGCAGACTGCTTTTGCTGTAGAGGTGGCGGATTGGACTCCTACAGGCCGTCTCGAGCCGTTGACAGTTGGGATACCAAACCAACCTGTGTCGGCCATAGATATCTTGGGGCGTCGTATTTGGCAAGGCGAAGCCCAGCCATGGGGACAAGTCTACAAGATAGGGCTTACTCCTCGCCATCCCATGGGCTATCTTCTCTGGGCTCGTTACATCCTGTCCGCCCATCGTGCGCGACTGCAGAAGGTCGGGTTCTACCAGGCGGTGTATGCGTCTCTCTTCCATTATCAGTCTCCTCACGTATGGTGGGTTAAAGCTTTCCTTAATCAATGGAATCTTCCCACCAACACTTTCTTGTTAGGGGACCGCGAAGTTTCGATTTCTTTGGAAGAGTTTCGCGAGATCTCGGGTTTACCGATCAGGGGAGCTCCTTACGAAGAATTTTTGCCCTCTGATGAGTATGTCTTCGAGACTGTGCCCGCTCTACTTGACGGCTTGTCGACTGAAAATGCCATCCGCCACAAGAACCCGAGTCTAATCAAGACCCTGGGTATTTTTGAGAAGCTGTTCACAGAGTCGGAGGAACAGGGCATCACTTTTAAAAGCTTTATCGCCTGCTTCCTTCGTGGAGATGTTCTATCAAAGGCGGCTCCGAAGTTCGTGAATATTAATGACCCCTTCGGGTTTGGTTTAAATAAGCTACTGGATAGAGAAGAGGATTTTCCACAGTTCTACATTCCAATCTTGTCGGTTATATCTTTTGAGTCGATCGCAGCTCCTGGCATGGATGAAGAAACTTTCTTCGTCGGTTTTATCATCGTTTAGCTTAGTTGGTTTTTCGTTCCAACGCACCGTCAATTCATGAGAGCCTCGATCATTTACCCTGCTCATCGCATTGCCGAAGTGACGCGACTAGCTGTGGGCATTGCAGGGCTATCGCATCTGTACCATGAGCTAAGCACTCCAGCCAATACCTTAACCCCGGGCATGAACGTAGTGAGTTTCTCTCTTCATTATTTACGTCATGGATTGAGATGCACGTGCTAGGGGCATTTGCTGCACACCAGAGACCCAGCTTGTATGATGCTTATACCTTTCCGCGGCTCATGAGGTTGGTGGACACTTCTGTTCCTGACCCAACTCAATTAGGGGCTCTTCATGTGCTGCTCAATCCGTATGCCAACGAAAGCAGAATGGTATTTAATGATCGAATCCTCTCTGCTCCCTCGGGACCTATTCAACAGTTGTTTGATTTATCGAAAGAGGGAGAACCATCCTTGAAGCTCAAGGAAGCCATGCACTTGTACTCGATCAGGCCGGGTTATCTAGTGTTCCGCCGAAATGATGTGGTTCTTTTTATGCGGTATAATCCGCACCGCTTCACCCGGCAATTGGGTTATGACCAGGGTGTTCCCTTTGAAGCGTTCATGGTGGAGCCTAGCTCTTCTTTGGAAGCTGTTCGTGACGCTACCCACCATTTCATGAGGCTGAACACCGGTTCTCATTTCATGATCCCCGAGGCTGACTACATTCCGAGGTGCGTAGAGGCTTTCACGGGTTGGTATCGCCACCGGGTTAGTCCAATCATTGCTGAGGAGAGGAGGATACTTTTTGGGCTTAGGGCTCCCGCCCCGCTCCAGGCTACGGGAATCCCACCGCGACCGCGGGTAATGGTTCGCCCTCCCTTGAGGGGGACTGGAGCCTTACTTATTCCTGAGGCGGTGGACGCGGGCCTGACTCCTCCTACTGTTGGGCTGCCGACATGCACTAGAGCTCAAGCGAGGGCTTCTGATAAGGCGCCGGTAACAGTTTCACTGGCCGCGGCGTCAGCGATGGCAGTGTCATCATTGGTAGCACTGCCGAGAGAGGATACTGAAGGCGAAGTGGGTCAACGTCGCACCAAAGCACTGAAGGGAAGGAAGCAATCGTCTTCTGGCGTTAGCTCTGGGTCAAAGAGGTGAAAGAAGACGGTCACCAATCTGCTTGACTTTTTAGTGGAATCCGAGCTTATCTTTCAAGATGAACCAATAGATATGCAAGAGCCGGATGGTGGTCTTCTTTTTCCAAGTTCATCTGCCGAGGAAGCCGCACAATTGGCTGAGACTATAAGACGCTCCCAGGATGAGACTGAAAATGTGAGGGTCCCGAGGAGGCCTTATCCTGCCGTCATCTTTTACGAAGATCCTCCATCGATACGGCAGATATTTATAGGTCCTTTGGAAGAGGGAGGCGAGATAGCCCTTAAGCGGCCTGTCTCGGCCGATGACGAAGATGAGCTGTCGTTGTGGACTGGTGGCCACGAGTCTACCCTCGAACCCCGGTGAGCACAAATTCTTAAGAAGGAACGCCGGCTTGAAAAAGCCATACTAGAAGCTCCTTGGCGCATTGGTATACTTATACATCTTTTGTAGTATTTTGCACTGCTTATATATATATATATCCTTATCTTCGTGAAAACTTTGTAGGTACTTCGGCAATGGCAGAGGATCTGAGTTCGAGTCGCGCCTTGACTATGGACTTTGTAAATACCCTCGATGAGACACCAGTAAGTGTGGAGTGGGTCGATACAGCTGTTCTTCCTGCCACAGAGCTCCTATTGGTGGTTTCCGCTCTCCCGGTGCTTGCTCTCCCGAAAGAGGCATCTTCATTGGCCGCAGATTCAATGGATCTTTCTGGGGACGACCCAGAGACTATGGTACAGGTAGTCGAGGCCACCGTCCTTTCATTGGATCCTGCAGCGGTGGCCGCTGCTCTTCAATTGGAACTCTCATAGCGGCCCGTGTTCCCGATGATGTGCCTGGGGGCATGGAGGAGGCTGCCGAAGTTGCTATCCCTCTAGTTCATAGTGGGAAGAGCATTGAAGGTAGCCTTATATATTTTATTTTAATAATCTCTCCATCATCTGAACCTTTCTGTCTTTTCAGAATTACGCGGGTTGGCGGCGTCTATCGCCGATCTGTCTCCTAGAAAACCCTTTCAGCGTTTTCTAGAGATGGCCGTTCCGCAGGCAATATCCCCTCAACGCATCGTTCTCTCTTCCGGACAAGGTTAGTGTTATTTGTCTTCTTGCTGGCTTTATTATTATTTTGTATAATGATGCTGATGTCTTCTGTAATTTTGGAAGCTGACGATGAAGTTGAGATCCTTGATGGGCATGGAGATTCGTCTAGTCCTCCTTGCATGACCGTGGGTAAGTAAAGTTTTGACGTTGTTCCATCCGCTCTTTGCTTTCAAGTCTCGCTGGATTGTTTATAAATCATAACAGCTTTGCCAGTGCTTACCACGCTGAAATCTCGCATCTTCATGCCACCCGGCCTTTATGCTCTACGTGCCTCTGAACGGATGGCAAAGCTAAGCCTTCACTCTTTGTCAGCTTTGATCGAAGACCTTTGTGCTGGTAGCTTGGTCACAGCCGAAGAATTTGCCGCCGAAGCCAACAGTTCTCTCCTCTTTCTTGCTGCTTACCATAGTGAAACATTGGTGCATGTCTGGGTTGAGTTTTGTCGTCGAGTGGAGGCTTGCTTGCATAGTATTGAATGCACGCGCTTTCCTTCAGAGGTCGTGGCTGAAAAGGCGAACTTGCGAGGACTGGTTGAACGGTGCACCGCAAATATGCAGTCAGGCGAGAAGAGGCTCAACCGAAAGTTTTCGGAGAGGGAGCTGTCTTCTAAAGCGCTGGGGGAACTTCAAGCTGAACTTACAGCCAAGACCACTCGTGCGTATGAACTTTGGCGAGTGCTTCAAGAAGCTATCAGGGAGGTGGTAGCTGTTGATAAAGCCATCGTTTTTACTCGCGAGATGGTTGAAACTCACAAAGTTACCGAAAAGGAGCTTGAAAGTCGGCTCGCCTCGTACCAGGCCCAACAGTCTCTAGCGGAGGCCCGTCTTATTGCAATAACAAAATATGAGTCCGAGACCCGGCGGAAGAAGGATGAACTGACGACTCTATTAAATCGTCCGTCGGCTTGAAGACAATGTATATTTTTTTTGTACATACTCCTGAATGAGAGTATTTTTTTTATTTTTTCATAAATTGTACTTCGTATTCATTTTGATTCATGAATAAAAGACATATTTTGCTTCATGGTTGTGTGTCCCTTTTAGTGAATGCATTTTGTGGTAATCTATTTTGATCTCCTTATAGGACAGCAATGGCTTAGGAGTCAGGTTCAAATCTGCCTCCTAAGGTTTTCCAATTTTATGAGCCGTGAGGGTCTCATGAAGGTATTTCTCCTTACGAGTCGTGAGGATCTCGTAAGTGTAATTTCTCCTTAAGAATCGTGAGGATTCCTAAGTGTATTTTTTCTTGAGAGTTGTAAGAATCTCACAAGAGAGTTTTTCTTGCTTACGAGTCGAGAGGACTCGTAAGTGATTGTTTCCTTTCTTATTGGAGGGAGTGGCCCGTAAAAAATCTACCTTGACCTCTCTGCGAGGCAAGGATGGCTTGGGAGATAGGGTTAGGATCTGCCACCTAAGACTTTTCAACTTTATGAGCCGTGGGGGTCTCATAAAGAATTTTCTCCCTACCGGTCGAGAGGATCTCGTAGGTGCATTTTCTCCTTAGGAATCGTGAGGATTCCTAAGTGTGTTTTCTCTTGAGAGTTGTAAGGATCTCAGAAGAGAATTTTCTCCTTACAAGTCGAGAGGACCCGTAAGTGATTGATGAGTTGACTTGCTCCCGAATCAAAGAATTGCTTTGACGGGGAAGTCGAGGGTTAACTTTATCCGCATTTCATGGAGTCAGGGGTTGACCTTATCCGCATTTCACGGGGTCAGGGGTTGACTTTATCCGCATTTCATGGAGTCAGGGGTTGACCTTATCCGCATTTCACGGGGTCAGGGGGTTGACCTTATCCGCATTTCATGGGGTCAGGGGGTTGACCTTATCCGCATTTCACGGAGTCAGGGGTTGACCTTATCCGCATTTCACGGGGTCAGGTGGTTTACCTTATCCATATTTCACGGAGTCAGGGGTTGACCTTATCCGCATTTCACGGGGTCAGGGGGTTTACCTTATCCGCATTTCACGGAGTCAGGGGTTGACCTTATCCGCATTTCACGGGGTCAGGGGGTTGACTTTATCAGCATTTCACAGAGTCAGGGGGTTCACTTTATCCGTATTTCACGGAGTCAGGGGTTGACCTTATCCGCATTTCACGGGGTCAGGGGGTTGACTTTATCCGCATTTTAGGATTTAGGATTTGCTCTGGGCATTTCCCACGGGGTCAGATTGACATTAGCCGTGTTCTACGGGACCAGGATGTGCTCTGGGCGTTTCCTACAGGATCATGATTGACATTAGCCGTGTTCTACGAGACCAGGATGTGCTCTGGGCGTTTCCCATGGGGTCAGGATTGACATTGGTCGTGTTCTATGGGACCAGGATTTGCTCTGGGCGTTTCCCACGGGGTCAGGATTGACATTGGCCGTGTTCTACGAGACCAGGATGTGCTTTGGGCGTTTCCCACGGGGTCAGGATTGACATTGGCCGTGTTCTACGAGACCAGGATGTGCTCTGGGCGTTTCCCACGGGTGACATTAGCCGTGTTCTACGGGACCGGGATTTGCTATGAGCGTTTCCCACGGGGTCAGGATTGACATTAGCCGTGTTCTACGGGACCAGGGTTGCTCTCTCGGGTGTCTGTGAACCGTCGAGGTTTGGAACAGAGACTTTGCCATGGATCCAAGGTTGATTGTCGCGTCCGAATCCTGCTGGAATGAGGAGGAATGCTGTTGGTGATCTCTAGGCTGTCTGTGAACGGTCGAGATTTGGAACAGGGACTTTGCCATGACTCCAAGGTGGTCTCTAGATTGTCTGTGAACCGTCGAGATTTGGCTTTCTTTCTGATGGAGCCTTGTGGGAAGGTATGGTTCCCTTTTTGTTTGTGCCCCTGGATTGTATACAAGGATTAATGTGATCTCACCTGTAGGGCAAAAAGTTTCATTTTATATATTTTTCTTTCCGCGATGCTCTACCATTTCAGCTTTTATATCGCGAAAGTCGCGATTGCCCAATCATTTCGGCTATTTGTTTTATTTACTCGCTGCTTTTTATTGCGAGTTGCCTAACCATTTCGGCTATTTTGCATGCATATATTTTACTTGCTGATTTTGTTGCAAGTTGCCCCATCATTTCGGCTATTTCATATGCATTTGTGACTCGCTGACTTTTCGCTGCAAGTTTGGGATTTGATACCGATTTAGGCATCAGCATCGCTACAACTGGGATATTGGCAGGAGAAAATCATCAATTTCCTTTGTCGATGTCGAATAAAGGTGGTTTAGTAAACATGGTTAGGATCCTGTCGGCTAAGACTTTTGTCTTCGTGAGCCATAAGGGTATCATAAAAGTATTTCTCCCTACGAGTCGTGAGGATCTCGTAGGTGTGTTTTCTCCTTAAGAATCGTGAGGAGTCTTAAGTGTATGGTCTCTTCTAAGTCGTAAGGATCTTAAAAGAGTGCTTTCTCCTTATAAGTCGAGAGGACTTACAAGAGTCTTTTTCCATATGAGCATATCTCCAGTCTCTGGTGGGACTTTTGTTAGGGAAATGTTTATTCGCAACCGTGGATTGTATACAAGGGTCGATATCGATACGCTTGTAGGGCAACACTGGAGGTTGTGATGGCTTAAGAACAGGTTCAGATCCCTGTAGCTTAAGGCTTTTGAATCCTATGAGTCGTGAGGGTCTCAAAGGGGAATTCTCCTTACGAGTCGTGAGGATCTCATAAGTGTAACTTCTCCTTAGGAATCGTGGGGATCCCTAAGTGTGTTGCTCCCTTGTGAGTCGTAAGGATCTCACGCAGGTATTTTCTCCTCACAAGGTCGAGAGGACCTTACAAGTGTCTTTTAACGAGATTGCGCCCTTTCGGATTTTCACAACGCTCGCCGGTAGCTCTGCTGTTTTTACTCACGGAGCCCTTTTGGGTTTTCATCCGTGCCCATCTCACTTACGGACATACCGTTTTCTTTCTTTTTTTTTTATTTTTTTTTATTTTTTTCAGCCTTAGGATGCTGCAGTCCGTAGTAGTTTATCGACGTCTCGGTCAATAGTCAGTTTTAGGACATAGTGGTCCATTGTTAGTTTAAGGACGTTTCGGTCCGTTTGCCGGCTACTACTTATAGAGTTTGGGCTTAGGAAGAGAGTGAGCGTACATAGGCGTCGTTAACTATCGTTGACCTAAGCCGTGACTCGTCGGGCGTAGTATTTTTTCAGGAAGCGACCGTTTATTGGCCTGAAAGGTCTTTCACCATGCATGTCCATGAGTAGATAAGCTCCACCCTGGTAAACTTTGTCTATGATGTACGGGCCTTCATAGTTCGGCTCGAATTTTCCCCGTTTGGCACGATTAGGGATCATAGGTCTCTTGACCACTAGCACAAGTTTGCCTTGGCGGAATGTTCTCGGCCTAGTCAATCTCTCGTATGAGCGCGTCATCTTTGCTTTGTAAGCTTCCAGGTTTTGTTGCTCCATGAGCCGGGTTTCATCAAGGGCGTCGAGCTCCTCAAGCGGAAGGTGAGCATTCTCTTCGTCCGTTAGCTCGTAATGAACTGCCACTCATAGAGAGGGTAACTCTATCTCGAGGGGGAGTACTGTTTCCGTGCCGAATACCAATGCATACGGCGTTGTGTTCGTAGCTGTTTTGAACGTAGTTCGATATGCCCAGAGAGCTTCATGCAGTCTCTCATGCCATTCCTTCTTATTTCGATACACCGTCTTTTTCACGATTTTCGTCAAGGTCTTATTAAAGGCCTTAGCTAGACCGTTAGCTCGGGGATTATAGACCGAAGAGTATCTCCATTCTATATTATACTATTGTGCAAAGATGCTGATTTTGTGGCTTCTGTAGGCCGACCCGTTATCGGAGATAATCCGTCGTGGAGTGCCCAACCGATAAATGATGTGTGTCTTGAAGAAATGGATGATATTCTCCGTCTTCACTTCTTTTAGTGGTACCGCTTCTGCCCACTTGGAGAAGTAATCGGTGGTTGCCAAAATGAATCGATGTCCTCTGGACGATGCTGGTTCAATGGGCCCGATTATGTCAGTTCCCCACATTTCGAATGGCCAGCTAGCCACCGTTGGTTGTAGTGGATTTGGATGTTGATGGATAAAGTCCCCGTGAATTTGGCACGAGTGGCACTGCTTCGCGTATTCTAGGCAGTCTTGGATCATCGTGGGCCAATAGTAGCCCATCCTTTTGATCTTCAGTTTCATTTTCGGCCCGGCATGATGAGAACCGCAGAGTCCATTGTGAGTTTCATGGATGACTCTCTTTGCTTCTTCCAGCCCCAGGCATCTTAGCCATAGAGAGTTGAACGATCTCTTGTACAGAGTATCATTGACGAAGGCAAAAGATAAAGCTCATTTCATGAGCTGATGTCTTAAGGACGTATCTTCAGGTGTTCGACGGGATTTGAAGTAGTCTATAAAGACTTCTCTCCAATCCTTCGCCTTTTCTTGGTCTTTTATTTGTAGAGCCGTTTGCTCGGTCGCTCTTTTTTCGACTCCGAAGATATTTCTACCGGTGCAAGAACTCGACGGCTTTGCACAACGATCCTCATGTCATCGATGTTCTCGTCGGCCAGTTCTTTAGCGAGTTTGGCCAATGCATTCACTTTTCTATTTTCCGCACGCGGTATGCTTTCTAGGGTGTAAGAAGGAATTTGAGTCAGCAGTTGCTGCACTCTCTAGCCGTACTTCACTAGCTCTGGCTTGCACGTTTGATAGTCGCCGTTTACTTGGTTAATGACCAGTTGGGAGTCTCCGTATATGAGGAGGCTTTCAATTCCCATATCGACAGCGATCTCAAGACCTGCTATCAAGGCTTCGTACTCGGGTTCATTATTTATCCTTGGCTCTGTCAAGGAGAAGGCAAAGCGCATTATCCCTCGTTGTGGGGTCACGAAGATGAGGCCTACCCTTGATTTGATTATGGGGGTGCTTTGTTTGCGCTTCTTCATGGAAGATGCTCCATCGAAGTAGAGCTCCCACTGGGTATCATTCTCTCCTCTCTCCCCATCGATCGTGTCAAACGCGTGCTCGTCTATCAATTCACAGTTCAAAGGAGAATTGACAGGTATCGGATGCTCAGCGAGGAAATCGGCGATGGCCTGGCCTTTTACCGCCTTGAGGGGACGATAAGTTATCGAGAACTCCATCAAGAGAAGGACCTATTTAGCGAGCCGTCCCATTAATATGGCTCTTGACATCAAATACTTGAGAGAATCCACTTTCGATACGAGATGGACCTAATGTGCCAACGCATAGTGTCTGAGCTTCGTTATCGCGAAGATTAATGCCATGCAGTGTTTTTCAATGGGGGAGTAATTGTTTTCTGCCCCCAGAAGAACTCGACTCAAGTTGTAGAGAGCTCTCTCCTTCCCTTGGTCATTTTCTTGTGCCCATAATGCGCCTAGAGAACCCTCAAGGGCGGTTGTATACAGAATGAGAGGTTTTCCCTTGATCGGAGTGGTTAGCACTGGAGGATTCTATAGATATTGCTTATTTCGTCCAGCGCGCTTTGGCATTTGCGATCCCAAACGAACGGGGTTCCCTTCTTCATCAAGTGACTGTAGGGACGACATTTGCCGGAGAGGTTAGCTATGAACCGCCGAATATATGCGAACTTTCTTTGAAGAGACCACAGTTGCTTGAGAGTCCTTGGCGGAGGCATTTCCATGACCGCTTTGATCTTCGACGGGTCTATCTCTTTGCCTCGATGTCGGACGACGAATCCTAGGAACTTTCCCGAGGAAACTCCGAACACGCATTTGAGAAAGTTCATCTTCAAGTTGTATTTCCGAAGGCGCTGAAACACGGTCTTCATATGCTCTAAATATTCCTCGTATGATTTGCTTTTAACTATGAGGTCGTCAATATAGCATTCGACGATTTCATGTATGAGGTCATCGAAAATCTTCGTCATGGCCCTCTGATAGGTGGCACTAGCGTTCTTTAGACCGAAAGGCATCACCTTATAGCAGAATATGCCCAAAGGGGTCCGGAAAGAGGTATGCTTATGGTTCTTGGGATGCATCTTTATCTGATTATACCCTGATGAGCCGTCCATGAAGGAGAAGACTTCGTGAGTGGACGTGTTATCTATCATCAGCTCGGTAACCGATACTGGAAAGTCGTCCTTCGGGCAAGCTTTATTGAGATCCCGAAAGTCCACACATATGCGCACCGTCCCGTTTTTCTTCATCACTAGGACGATATTAGCAATCCAGTCAGGGTATTGAACTTCTTGGATGAAGCCGGAGTCGATTAACTTCTTGACCTCGGCGTTGATGCTCATTTCAAGTTCGAGCCGCATTCTTCTTGTTGCTTGCTTGACTGGCTTGACGTACGGAGATATCTCCAATTTATGCACCGTTATTTCCGGATCTAACCCCGGCATCTCGGAGTAGTTCCACGCGAAGCAGTCTTTATACTGCATGAGCACGTCTTTGAGCGTAGCCACCTTTTCTTCAGATAATAGTTCACTGACGAACGTCGGCCGTGGGTCGTTTGCCGTTCCCAAGTCGACTTTTCTGAGGTCATCTGCAGTAGTATGTATCCCATCTTCCAGCTCTTTTGACGCTGGTGGAAATTCTGAAGTCAACTCATCTTCATTATTTTCGAAGCACCAAGAAAGGTCATCCATATTCTCGGGTTCTTCTTCTGACAGCGTTATCGTGTAACAGGTACGAGATTGTTTCCAAGACCGATGTTGATCTGGTTCTACTCTCGCTATACACGTCGCTTTCGGTTCATGCTTTTGTGGCGGCGTTATCCTCCAACTGCTAGATAGAGCGAACCTACCTTGTTGATATTGTTTTTTGACCCAGTTCTTGAAGGTGAAGTGGTCTTAGAGAGGATGTCCTATTACTCGGTGATAGGAGCAATAGTCTGGGTAAGAGACCTCATCTGCTTGCTCAGGGTGCTTGGACTCCGGGAGCGTAATCATCCGATGTTTCACGACGAGGTCGAATATCTTGCTTGTCTTATCTTGGGGAAAAGAATATGCTCGACCCATCTTGTTTATAAGAGATGGATCACGGCTGCTCGATTCTCGATCGCGTGGTTTCTTAGACCCGCTTTGCCGTTGTCGAACGTTTTTTCCATTCTTTGGTTTATTTTTGCCTCTACGTCGGGTCTTTTGTATGACGGGCTGACGACGAAGAGCATTGTCATTCTCCGCGGCCTGCTGAAGGAGGCGCTGCATCATGGCTTTCTCATAAATGGCCATTTCGCGGCTATGGTCATCCCGGACCTTCTGACCCGCTTCCCTTATTAGCTTGTCCATCTGTTCTTCAAAGACGGACTTGGAATTCTTACCGCGGGACCTCATCTTTGTTCAGGATTAGCGTCTCTTAAAAGAGCATCCTCTTCTTCATCGAAATCATGTATAATGTAGCAGCCATAGAATCGCTCCCGTTTCTTGGATTGAACATATCCAAGCCCGATCATTTCCATTCTCCCGTTGGGCAATTTTCGCTGAGTTCCACGGACGCTCCAGATCCTGTTGTAGAATTGGGCTTGTTGTTCATACCATAATATTGCATTATTATATTCCCCAGTCCTAGTTATTCTACAAATAAACAGGTACTTTTGACCCATGTCAGCTACTTAGTTGCAGGTTACAGATTCTCAGGACAAAAACAGTGAAATTGATGAGAAAGATGATACAAAAGTGAGACTGCGACCGAAAAATGGTGGAATCTTGATCAAGCCTACACGAAGATCAGTTCACAAAGTACAAGGCATCGCAAGGTTCAAGACTTCGTCACGAAGCAACGGTAAAAGTCCACTACAATTATTCACTGTGGAGATCTGGAAGAAACCTAGAAGCCAATCTGAGAAAAGAACAAAAGAAGTAGGAAGAAACAGTCAACTAGAAGCAGCACAAGGGAACTGAGCATTCAAGACCATCTTTTAGCCGCGGAACCGCGGCCAAACCTGGCCTGCGGCCGCGGTTCCACGGCCGTGCGGAGCCCGTAGGGGCGGGAAATTTTACCATGTCTTCTGGCGGCGCTGACTAGTCTTCCTACGGGTATTTTTGTAAAAGCATACATGCGGCTATTGTAAACCTAGGGTTTTCTATGTCCTATAAATAGAGACCCAAATTCTTGTATTAGGTCATGCCTCTTTTCATTAATAAAATTCAGATTTCTTTTGGAGAGCATCGATGCCTCTTTTCATTTCATCTATTCAGATCTGACAAGTCTTGGGTAAATGTTTGGAGAGAGCCATCTGTAAAGTAAATAGTTTTATTTAATTGTCTTAGTATAGATCTTTAATTCCTTGCCCTAGTTAGATAGTTAGATATGTTCTTCAATTCCCTACTGAACGAGTAGTCTCCTCGTTTGTTAGGGTTAGCTTTGGGGAAGGCTTTTGAGAGATGAAGATCTCTCATCCCTTTCTTGCCCATCACATATAATTAATAGGACTCCATGCATACATGCACACACCGCTCCCTACGGCACCCTATCCCTCGAGGTAGCGGTGATACCGTAGTATAAAGGCCCGGCTGAGCGTGTTTTCCATGGAGGTTAGGGTAAGGATCGATAAAGGAAGGACAAGAATATAGTGGAAGAAACATCTTCCAGAATGGTTCTAATCCCTTTTATTGATAATTACCATAACTCCTCATAGATCTTAATTTGGGTATTGAAAGCGGTGAGATTTATTTACATTTCCAAACCTACCCTAAACCTAACCCTAGCAATATTTAGATCTAGATAGATTTAGTTTTTAGATTTAATCAATCCGACACCCATCGGAATTAGCTCGTAAGAACAATTAGGAAATTCACAAAATCCCTATGGACCGACCCGTACTCACCGGCTAGCTACCAAGCGACACCGTTCTTGATTGCGGTTTAGAAATATTTTTGATTCATCTTTTAAAAGCGCATAAGCTAATTAAAATCTCTTTAAATCAAATGGCGCCGTTGCCGGGGATGGCGTAAAATTTCCTTTTTGCAATTTCGGGTTAATCTAAATTAAAAAATCATAAAAACTGAAAACTTAAAAAATATAAAAATTTATTATTTTGTTATTTTCTGAAGGGTATTTTTTTTTGAATTTTGCAGGATCAACAATCGAGTTCGGATATGAAAAAATCCAGAAAGCGAAACAGAAAACGAAAGATCTGAACAGCAGAGGATTTCAACAACAGAATAACAGAAAAAATCTCGGGACCTGTACCAGCCACGTGACCGCGGAACCGCGGCGAGAAGCGCATTTTGGAGGCGGAACTGCGGCGGCCTAGAGAGAGGGGAAAAAAATTGCCGCGGAACCGCGGCAATAGCGCCTTTTGACCGCGGAACCGCGGCGATCAAGTGACGTCCTCATCTGAAAAAAAAGCTGTAAGTTTTCTTTTCTCTCCTCTGCAAATCCCGATATATCTTTTGCCAAATCTCCTGTAGGATTCTTTGCGCTTAAAAAAAAATCTTTCCCCTTCCAATAACAAATCTTGTGCAGGATTCTTTGCGCCGCGCTTAAAATAAAAAAATCTTTGATTGCAAGTGGTTGTTACTGTTTTGCATATATTTAATCTGACTTTAAGGGGCTTGAGACCAATCCAGATTGGGTGGGGATTTCATCGCCCTTCCCAGGACCCCAGAAATCACATAAGGCATCTGCATTGACCAATATTTAATTAAAAAATACTAGACTCAGCCCTAAGGACGTCGCGCTCAATAGGACAGAGGACTAGTTGTAGGCATCGGCCGTTGATCCTAACCCGACTTTGCGGTGTCTAGGCAAGTGTGTCTAAGGCGAGTGGTTACTTAATTAGGGCCACTATTTGTAGTGGAGAGCCTCCCACTCACCTGACACTTACCTGGCCGCAATTGGCGGTGAAGAGGCGGTTTGAGGTCCTATTTCTAGCCCTTTGGAACAGTTAGGAGCTGTCTAGCTGACCCTAGATCTAGGCCTGATTGAGCATTTGTGGTTGATTGAAAGTGTGCTTAAGCCCTTTATCGAAAATCTTGTTTTGCAAAAAGTTCCAAATAAAAAAAAAGGAAATTTTTTTATAAAAACTTGCAAAATTTTGTCGCTAAGTAATCCGTGCATCCCACCTTCTTTTTCTTCTCCTTTCTTATATCATGAGTACCCTACCTCATAAATCTCTTGCCGAACTTTGGTACCCTGACCAAACTTTGCCTCTTACGCGAATTGTTTTGGTCGAATTACGGACGACCCCTCCATGCCCAAAATTTCTTTGAAAGATCGAATAGAAGCGTCTAGGAGAAACAGTTCGACTCTGCAATCTACTTTGTATCAACCATTTCAACCTTCATCACCTTCTTACGTTGATACTACCTTTTCGAGTCCTGTTGTAACTCCGAAAGCCATGACTAATGCTGAACACATTGAACAATCTTGTAACCGATCTTTCACTCCTTTCAACACTTCCAGTTCTTGGGATCAACAAGTCCATTCACCTTTTTATCCAAATGTTGATTCTACTCCTGTCCAACCATTCAATTCTTACCAGTCCTACCCGACTTCCGCACCTTCCCTAGACATTGTTTCTACACAGCCATTTGGGAGTTTCACGTATCCAAACAATTTTGAATCTTTTACCGAAACCCCTTCACAACCCATGTCTAGTTTGGAATAGTCGTTAGAAGCCTATATGGTAGCGACAAACCAAATTCTAAGGAATGTGGATACGTCCATAGCCGCCTTTATACAACCTAGTGAACCGGTAGCTAGTTTCCAACTAGCTCCAAATTTTCAAATGTATGATGGGGCGGTTGGACAAAGTGAGAATTTGAGTGGAGAAAGTGAGTTATACACCCTTTCAAATCAAACCTACCCATACCCAATTGAATCCCACAACTCCGGTTTTCCATCGATTGTCCCAAATGATTCACAAGTTGAAAATTAAACATTTAACGAGTTGTGTGACTTTGTAGTGCTTGATTTGCCAGATTGTGAAGAATCTCTTTCGAGTGAAACCACACCTAATCCTTTTGAACTTTACACCTCCAGTCTAGAACCTGAATTGATAAATATCCATGCTTTTGATGAGGTGTCCGAAAAAATTGATTTTCACTTGATTGAGGATATAGACGCCGGGAATATTTTGGATGATGAACCCGTAAATTTGACTGAAATTTTATCTCCAATTCATCATCCCGAGTCATTAAATGTTTCTCCCGAACTTCATATGCGTCTTGATTTTGATGATAATAGCATGGATAGGCTAAATTTTGAGGAGAATTATGAGGATAGTATTGAGGAGAGTATCGAGGATAATATTGAGGTTGAACCATTTTTTTTTGATGTGTCGGATTTTCCAATTCATCCTCCTGAACCTTTAACTGTTATACTTCCTAAATCACCCTCCCTCCTTTCCATCGTTCCGACCATGCAAAAGATCACGCTTGAAGACTGTGAGCTTGAAAAATTTCTCTTTGAATCTGACACAGTTCTCACAGACGATAATGATTACGAGTGTTTCACTTTTTCGGACGATGTTGACAACTCACCTCCCGATTTTGAATCTTTTACATTTTCAGATGAGTTAGTTGAACCATCAGGCTCGGTTGCTTACAGTCATTTCGAACCATTGATGGAATCCTTCAAGTTCGAGACGGATTACTTAGGTGAGAATAAGACTATCCCTAAATCACTCTCTTTCGTCCTTCCTATCATTTCGACCATGCAAGACTCCGTCGCATTTCCATCTTCAATGGAGGTTTTACCAAGTTCGAAGTACCCATGTATTCTTGCGAATCTTGAGGGATTTGACCCCATTTCTCGACTGGTTGATAGATTAGCACAATCGCTTTTTACACATCGGTCATCACAAATTCCGCTAATTTATTCACTCGATTTACACCCTCAAGATTGTACTACACTTCTTTCTCTTTTCCGCCATTCTTTTCCTCCACCGAGACCATATTCCACTCTTTTTCCCGTTCGGTCTCGTGTGGGTCTCATTTTTTTCTTTACACTCCATTCTTTCACCAACCCCACCATTACCACGATAGAATTTTTGAATGGTTGGTGCTAACTTTTGGTCTGTGTAAGGCCTTGTATAATTTGATTTTTCTCCTCCCTAACTCTAAACTTTAACGCTTAAACAGTGGACACACTGTCTCACTTAAGTTTGGGGGGAACCTTGTTGCATATATATTTTTGTTTTTCTTTTAACAATAATATAAAAAAATAATAAAAAAAAATTGTAAATAAATAAACAGGGGAGTGCCGACATTCTCAACCCTCTTGGTGTAGCATGACAGTGAGGACACTATCAAGTTTAAGTTTGGGAGTATGCTCGGTAAGTTTTCTTCCTTCGCATTCATGTGTATATTTTTGCATCTGCATACTTATTTTAAAACCCATAAAAATTGAAAAATTTCAAAAATTATAAAAATTAAAGTATTCAATTTTGGCCTCAATTGACTTGAGTTTGACAAATAGGTTAACTAGCTAGGAACAACTAGATCTTATACTTAGTAAATTAAAAACCCTAAAAATAACCTTTTTAAAAATTTAACGGTAGAAAGTGTATGTCTTTGTAGTTTATTTAGAAATAGGAAAATTTTGAGTTCACTTCTTGGGCTAAGTTATAACAAGGGAAGGGTATTGATATTTTTATTAAAGCATAAGTTTGAAAAATAATTCCTAAGCTTAAGTCTAGATTCTGAAAATATATACCCAACAAATTGCACAAACACGAAACTTGAAACTTGGAATAGTAGGAGAGACCTTGAAATGCTCTTGTCTAAAGTCCTTAGTACGAAGAAAATAAAATAAAAATTCAAGTGTGAATAAAGAGATAATAAAAAAATGAACACTGGTTTTTGTAATTACTTAAGGCTGCAAAAATAGAAAAAAATATTTAGCGAGGGTGCTTCATCACCTAGTGCCTTAGACCAACTGGTTTAGGAGTCACTGCTAAAGCCTTAGGTGTTACAAGACTTGGAATTACTCTTTAATGCACATACACATTTTGTAATCGGTTTTTGGTACCTCAAAAAGTATTAACGATCGCATGAAGGATGTGTGAGCGAAATTCATCTAAAAATTCACCAATTAAGAAGTGCTTTGGACAACGGACAAGAGTATGATTGCTTGATTTGAATTTCCAAGTGTAGGGGTGATATTTACACACACGTAGGGGTATGTGATTGGGGTTTAGATAAGAGATAGGAATGAAGAATAGGACTTGTATCTTTAGTAGAGATGATAAAAATTCCTAAGTTGAGATAGAATCCTAGAAGGAAAACTTAAGAGATGCCAAAAGCTAAATAGGTCTACAGAATATATATAATCTTAAGTTAAATAATAAGGAAGCATGAAGAATATGGGTGGATAATTTACTAGTCGAAGATAATAGAATTCCTTGTTAGAAAACCTAATTGGAGAATAAAAGTCGATAGGCCTAATTGATAGGATTTTGTGGGTAGTATCCGCTGAAAACCCTCAGGAGACAACACTCCTCCTACTAGGGACACCTAGAAGTTTAACAGCTTGTTGCACGAGCTCAGTGCAATCGCGATTCCCTGCGAAAGTGAGGTTAGGTTTTTGTTGAGAATAAAACTAGGTTTGCTCGAGGACGAGCAAAAGATAAGTTTGGGGGTATTTGTTCATACCATAATATTGAATTATTATATTCCTCAGTCCTAGTTATTTTACAAATAAACAGGTGCTTTTGATCCATGTCTGCTACTTAGTTGCAGGTTACAAATTCTCAGGACAAAAACAGTGAAATTGATGAGAAAGATGATACAAAGTGAGACTACGACCAATAAATGGTGGATCTTGATCAAGCCTACACGAAAATCAGTTCACAAAGTACAAGGCATCGTAAGGTTCAAGACTTCGTCACGAAGCAACGGTCAGCGAGACTTGTAAGCAAAGAACAAATGGAACACTGTTGAGACTTTACTTACCCACAGTCATGCAAGAGGGGTCTGAAGGCTCCCCAGGCCCGTCAAGAATCTCAACCTCGTCATCAGCTTCCAGAACTGTAGAAGACATCAATGTCATTATGTGAAATAATAATAATAACACCGTGAGGAGAGGGCAAAAGACACTGACCTTGCCCGGAAGAGAGGACGATGCGTTGAGGAGATATCGCCTGCGGAGCAGCCATCTCCAACAGGCACTGAAAAGACTTCCTGGGAGACAGATCGGCAATAGACGCCGCCAAGCCACGCAATTCTGAAAAGACAGAAGGGTTCAGATAATGGAGAAATTATTAATGTAAAATATAGAAGGCTACCTTCGATACTTCTCCCATTCTGGGCTAGAGGGATAGCAGCTTCGGCGGCCTTCTCCGTGCCCCCAGGCACATCATCGGGGACGTGGGCCAGTGTAACGACTTCCGAGCGAGGAGCAGTGGCTGCCACTACAGGCTCCAGTAGATGGACGGTAGCCTCGACTGCCTGTCCCCTAATCTCTGGGCCGCCCCCAGAAAGATCCATTGGGTCGGCGACCAACAAAGATGCTTCTCCATGGGGAGCAAGCGCTTGGGGAGCGGGAATCACCGAAGGAGGCTCCATCGCAGGAGCAATGGTTGCATCGACCCTCTCCACACTGATTAGTGTTTCATTGGGGATATTAGCGGAGTCTCCAGTCAAAGCGCGACTCGAATTCAGATCCTCCGCCGCCGCCGAAGTCCCTGCAAAGTTTGTACGAGGATAAGGATATATATATATATATATATACGAGCAATACAAAATATTACAAAGAGATACATAAACATACCGATGCGTAAGGGAGCCTCTAATATGGCTTGTTCAAGCCGACGCTCCTTCCTGAGGAGATATGCTCGCCGAGGTTCAAGAGTAGACTCGTGGCCACCGGTCCACAATGAAAGAGTGTCTTCAGCGTCGGCTGAAATAGCCTGCTTAAGGGTCCTCTCACCCCATTCTTCCAAAAAGCCTATGAATAGCCGCCGTATCGATGGAGGGTCTTCGTAAAAAATGACGGCAGGATAAGGCGTCTTCGGGATCCTTACATTCTCAGATTCATCTTGTGAACGTCTTATAGCCTCAGCTAATTGTGCGGCTTCCTCGGCAGATGAACCCGGGAAAAGTAGACCACAATCCGATTCTTGCATGGCTAGTGGTTCATCTTGAAGAATAGGCTCGGACTTTATTAAAGAGTCTAGCAGATTGGTGACCGTATTCCTCCGCCTCTTGGGCCCAGAACTAACCCCCGAAGACGATCGTTTCCTTCCCCGTGGATCTTTGGTATGGCGTTGACCCACTTCTCCTTCAATGTCCTCGCTCGACAGTGCTACCGATGACGACACGGCCATTGTTGACGCCGCGGCCGATGACACTGCTACTGGCGCTCTTTTAGCCCTTGATTGAGCCCTAGTACGCAGTGGCATACCAGCTGTGGGAGTTAAATCCACTTCCGCCGCCTCCGGAATAAGCACGACGCTGGTATCCCTTAAGGGAGGGCGAACCGTTGCACGCGGTTGCGGCGGAACTCCCGTGGCTTGGATCGGAGTAGGAGCCCTATATCCGAGGAGCACCCTCCTCTCCTCGGTAATGATTAGACTGACTCGGTGGAGGTACCAGTCCGTGAATGACCCCACACATCGAGGAATATGATCATCTTCAGGAATCATGAAGCAGGAACCAGTGTTCAGCCGCATGAAGTGATGAGCGGCGTCACGAACAACTTCTGGTGATGGGCTAAACGCCACTGTAAATGCCTCGAAGGGGACGCCCTGGTCATATCCAAGTTGCCGAGCAAAGCGGTGTAGGTTGTACCTCATAAAAAGGGCCGCACCGTTCTGACGAAATACCAGATAACCTGGTCTGATCGAATATAGGTGCATGGCTTCCCTGGGCTTCAGAGAAGGCACCCCCTCTTTCGAAAAGTCGCAGAGCTGTTGAACCGGTCCTGAAGGAGCAGAGAGAACTCGGTCGTTGAATACCATCCCGTTTGTATTGGCATAGGGATTAATCAGCACGTGATTAGCCCCAGACTGAGTTAGGTCAGGAGCAGAAGCGCCCACCAGCCGCATGAGTCGCGGAAAAGTGTAAGCGTCATAAAAGCTGGGTCTTTGGTGCACAGCAAATGCCCCCAGCACGTGCATCTCAATCCAGGACGTAAAGTAATGAAGAGAGAAATTTACCACATCTACGCCTGGAGTTAAGGTGTTGGCCATGGCGCTTAACCCATGATATAGATGCGCTAGCCCTGCAATGCCCACAGCTAGTCGCGTCCCCTCAGCAATGCGATGAGCAGGGTAAATAACTGAGGCTCTCATGAAACGACGATGCATGGGAATAGCGAACCAACTGAGCCAAACACTGATGAAGCCCACAAAGAAAGTCTCCTCATCCATACTAGGAGCTGCAATCGACTCAAAAGACATGGCCGACATGATGGGAATGTAGAACTGTGGCAAGTCCTCTTCTTTAGCAGGCCGGTTATATAAACCAAACCCAAAGGAGTCGTTGATGTTTGCGAACTTCGGAGCCGTCTTTGATAGAACGTCTTCGCGAAGGAAGCAAGCGATAAAGCTTTTGAAAGTGACGCCCTGCTCCTCTGACTCTGCGAATAACTTCTCAAAAATGCTCAGAGCCTTGATCAAACTTGAGCGCTTATGGAGGACGGCATTCTCTGTCGAAAGGCCGTCAAGCATGGCAGGCTCAGTTTCAAAGACATATTCATCGGGAGGCAGCAGTTCTTCATAGAGCGTCCCCCTGACCGGCAACCCTGATATTTCGCGAAACTTTTCCAGAGAAATTGAAACTTCACGGTCCCCTAGAAGGAATGTGTTGGTAGGAAGATTCCATTGGTTTAAGAAGGCCTTAACCTACCAGACATGGGGAGACTGATAGTGGAAAAGAGATGCATATATCTCCTGATAGAGTCCGACCCTCTGCAGTCGCGCATGATGGGCGGACAGGATATAACGGGTCCAGAGAAGGTAGCCCGTGGGATGTCGAGGAGTAAGCCCTATCTTGTAAATCTGTCCCCATGGCTGGGCTTCGCCCTGGCAAATGCGACGCCCTAAAATGTCTATAGCCAGCACTGGATGGTTCGGAATACCAGTTGTTGATGGCTTAAGCCGTCCCATAGGGGTCCAATTTAGCATTTCCACAGCAATGGCGGTCCGTGGAGGATCCATCGGCAGGAATGGATAGGTAGGCTCTGTCGGTATCTCGCAAAGAAAACTGCGGCGACCGCGGATAATGTGACTGTACCAGGTCCCCCATAAAAGTAGATTGGTGCAATTCGGGTCATGAGCCCTGATCATCACCATCACCTCTTCGTCAGACGGTGACTGAGGAAAGGCAGCCTCCGAGCGGGTAAAAGGGAAGTATGGAAGAGAAGTCATGGTGCCTGAAATAAAAGAAGGGGAAACTGTTAAGCGAAGCCAACACGTGTATATATATGTTTATAAATGTATATATATAAAAAGACAGTGGAAGAAAGCGACAGAGGACTTATTTTATGGGACCATTGGTTACAAAACGCATGGGTCCCACAAAATCAAGATGACGGCTCACTAATAATGAGGCCAAGCAATCATCATGAGAATAAAGGGAAGATTCTCAATGAATTCAAATGACTCTACACATTCCCCCAAAAGAGAAACCTATCTTGGACTCTGCGAAAATCAAGTAGAACAGGGGAATTAAATTCCCAGAAAACTCTACTGCAATTCTTTTTTTGTAAAGAACAACTCAGGGCAAGAAAACCCCAAGAAGTTCTTTGGGAAGAACTAAGTTCTTTAGGAAGAACTAAGTTCTTTAGAGGAATTGAATTCCTTTTGAATAGAGGAATTAAATTCCCAGAAAATATTTTTCAGAGCCAAAGCTCTTTGGAATGGAAATAAATTCCAGAAAGAAGACAAGCATCGCCGTCGATCCCTGAAGATCAGAGAAGTCCTAAGAGTTTTATTATTTAAAGATTGAGTAGTTTTCTTTTTTAAGAACTTAAAAAAATGGGTTCTTGTTAAAGGGAAAAACCCTTGGTGTGGATTTAAAATCCAAATTTCTACAAGGAGTTCCTCCAGCCGTTCAAGATTCTCACCTGAAAAAAGGGAAATCTTTGTTGACAGAGTTAAACTCTGGAAAAATTTTGAATCAGAGAACTAAGCTCTGGGAAAGAGAATTAAATTCTCAAAGGAAAAACAAGCAAGGAAGAATATGAACAAAGTGGAGGCGCTTCTGAAGGGACTCTTGCATTTATAGGATGTGAGGGGGAACGGTTCATCTCCTCTATTCCCTAGACTGATCCAACGGTCACAAAGGTGACAGCGTTGCACTTACGTGTAAACACGTGAGAACAACGCAGTAGGGGAATTTGTTCCCTGATAAAATATCAGGAAATTCCCCAATGGGGTATCACGTGCTCACACGTGACCAAGGGTCACGTGCTGACACGTGATAGGTTCCTATGATCTCTACTTTATAGAATTAAATTCTAGTTAAACGAAAATGCAACAAAGCAGCTAAGAGAAAAAAAAACCTTAATGAGGTATCACGTGCTCACACGTTACCAAGGGTCACGTGTTGACACGTAATAATTCCGTAGCTCTTTTAAAAAGAGGAATTAAATTCTGAATGAAATGTTCAACCAAGAGGGTCACGTGCTAACATGTGACAGGTTCCTAAACACTTTAATTGATAGAATTAAATTCTATTTCAAACGATCAAATATTGGGATCACGTGCTAACACGTGATGGGCTTTAAAAGCCTTCTGAGCTAATAGAATTAAATTCTAATTAAGGGAAATCAAAGACCCTAACTGAGAAAATATTTCTTTAAATCTTTCCAAACAAAAAAGATGGTGCTCTGTAAAATAGAGTACCGTTGGATTAAAAATCCAATGGTGATTAAAAATCACCAGTTTATGGAAAGAGTTTATACAAGGAAAGATTTCCCTGAAATTCACCAAGAATAACAAATAGAAAATCTTTTGGATTAAAAATCCAATGGTGAATAAAATTCACTGAGTGATCTAAAAGATCATGTTAGTTACAAAAACAACCAAAATCTTTCAATGAAAGATTCACGAAACAAATTGATTCTTTTCCTTCTCCTATAAATAGGAGCCAAGAAGAGAAGAGAAGAGAGGATTTTTCTGGATCTTGGAATTTTGATTTTCTGAAAAAAAAAACAACAGAAGAGAGAAAAGAGAGGAGAATTTAATTCTCAAGAAAAGAAACCCTAGGTGAGAAAAGGGAATGAGATCTAAGCTGTTAGTTATGTATATGCCCTAGAGGCCATTGTTGTATATATGATGTATATTATAATGGATGCTTGGATATATATAGAGATGACTTTCTTGCTCGTCATGATAGTATGCTATTTGGTTTCACTTTATCTTAACATGTTGACTTGTATTGGTTTACTGTTTTTCTCTCACATGTTGATAAAGCCCTTAGGATCTGTACTCGACTATTAGGACTATGATGAGATCATACTAGTGGGGCCACGGTAGTCGATGAGTACATCCTATAACTGTTCCTAGTCGAAGGTATATCGAGACAGGGCATCGATACACCAGAGTAGACTAGCGTATACGCATCTTGACCCATATGATGGGCGATGGATGATCCCATATCCATCGGTGTTTGACATCAGAGATGGTGTACGGGTGCTCAGTGGAGACTGGGTACACTGGACGGACTCGCCGAGAACTCACAGATGGTGATATACCACACGTCAGATGGCAGTTCTCCGGTGACACTGGTACAGGGTAGTGTGTAGACCCGAGATCGTCATAGAGTCTTGTGTGATTCCCACTGTGCTTTGATTTCCACCTTACCACGTCCAAGAGGGCGTGCAAAACGGTGGCTTTTGGGTACAGTCCCGAATCACATGGAGGCAATGAGCGATAGGAGGGGATTCGTCTCTCCCAGTATAAGGAGTTGATGTTGTGCTGTGTTCGATTGGCTATAACTAGAAGTCCCTGGCCAGGGCTGATATAGAGATTTACTGGTAAGTGTTACTAGTAGTTTCTCGACCCGTTATGAGCCACACATCGACACGACTTATCGGTTACTGGGGTCTGACGTATACCACCCCTAGACTTGATATGCGACATATCAGACGAACAGACCGGACTGTACGGGAGTGTTACTGATTGGATTCACAGGAGAACGCACAGGCTAGCTTGTTGATCTTCTGATCGCTCAATACCTGGGTGGCTGTTACGTTTAGCTGACCGCTTGCAGCTTGTGGGTGTTTGATATGATCATCACCTGCTACCGGCGTATTGACGATTCTTTAGAGTCCTACACAGAGGTTTCTTGGCTCAGGCGAAACGGAGTAGAGGCACATATGTGATATGTGCAGGACCGAGAATAATGCGATATGAGATACCGTATTATATTCTCGCGATATTTAGATATGAACCGGGTCATCGGATCAAGTGTTGATTCGATGAATCGGTACATGATATATTAGTCGGTAATATTCGATATAGCCGGATCGTCGGATCAAGAGTTGATTCGATGATTTAATGTATAATAATATATATGATATATTGTATTACATTATCTAATATTGGCTCGCTTTATTATTTCATTTTCTCACTGGATGATACATTGATATATATGCGATATATGTTAATTGTATTATTTTCTTTTGTTGCAAATATATAATATATATGTGATATATATTATTGTGACATGATATGATTTATTATTAAACATGTTTAAGGATGATTAAAAGGGATTAGGGTTTGATTAGGGTTAGCTTCTTCTTGCACCTTCTAGAAGCTTTGTTTTTGTCATGCTTAAGATATTATGGTTGATATTTTTGCATGACTCATAACTTAACCAAACCAAACCCTAACTCTAGTTTATTCTCTACAAACTCTTAGCCACTCATCCTTGACCATGGTTGATATATCAATCATATAGTTTTCTTTTCTATTCATCACAAAAGAATTAATCATTATCTTTTCCATTATCATCTTATTCTCTCTTGAAAAAGCTCACTAGAAATTCTTTATGTGATGAATAAATATGAGAAAATGATTTAAAAAGAAAGCAAAAATACTACTCTCTCATCCTCATCTCATCTAGCCCATGAGATTAGTGTGTTCATCTCTTTAGAGTGAGAAAGCTTGAGTCTTTGCAACTTCGACGTAGATCATCGGAGATTTGGAACACTTCAAGCTAGTATGGATCGTTCGAGTCGTGGAGCCTCTCATGAGTCCGGGAGATCGTGGATCGCGGCAAAGGGACTTCTACTCGGAGCTTGTGAAGCGAAGGAGCGGACTATAAAGGTTGTAATCCCTTACACTTAGATAAAAGTTATCATCTTGCATGTTTAACCCTAATAATCTAGCAAAGATCCCGGCTTTGGGTTGTTCGGCACGTCTAAATTTTTATCCGGGCATGTTTGATGCCTTATGAACCTTCACAAGAGTGCCTAGGAACCTTTCAGTGGTATCAGAGCCTAGAGCATTAGGCGCCGTGTTTACGAAGTTAAAACTCCGATCGAACCCGTACCGACAAAGTTTACCCCCTCTCTGGAAATTTTTTAAAATCTGGAGTTTTTCTGAATTAAAAATACCTGAAAAATACAGCAGATAAAAATAAGAATTACTGTGAATTTCGAGCCACTGATCCGTACAAACGACCGCGGAAGCGCGGCAATTACCTTCTTCTGCCGCGTTTCCGCGGCCGTACTGTTCGATTTGATATTTTTTGTTTTACAGTAATTCATTATTTGTGCTTTTATAGTTTCTGGTATTTTTATATTGACTCAAAAGTTGAGTAATCTGGGGTTTGTTTTGTAATTGTAGACTCGATCGGAAATTTTATATTCGTATTTCTTTCCGGATATTTAGAAACTGTTAAACTATTTGAACGGATATCATTAACTCACTGTTTCCCGGTACGGCAAACTTTCAAGTGTTGAATTTTTATCGGGTTTAAATCTTTCGGAAAAATTGTACAAGTTAAGCGGTGGACCCTCTAAAAGACAACAAAGCTTAACTCGATTATGTGACCGTCTTGAACTGCCTTTTGAACCTCGGGTTTGGGGCAGTACGGCGTGCCACATGTGAGGCGTTGGCTTGACCCTTCTACGGCTGGATCACCGGTACTGTGACATATTCTGGGATTATTTGAACTCCGCTCAAGTGTTGAGCACTTTAGGAAATTTTGGGTATTTAATTATCTGTTCGAAAAGTTTAATACTGTCTATTTATCTGGAATGTGATACAATATGTGGAATTCATAGAGTTAGGCATGAAATGCGGAGTATGTGATATTTCGGATTTATGATGTCTAAAGTGATTGTGGATTCCAAATGTTGTAGTTTTACACTTTCTTTTCTGTGACCGTAAGTGTAATATGTGATATCGCCGGTTTCGTTGCTATATGTCAACGACAATTGGGATGCGCATATTTACTTACATTGATGATATGAGATATTATGTGTTGCTGTGATATGTTATATTGGATCGTCGCGTTCAGAATAGCCAGGGGTTTTATGTGAGATGAGGGTTTTTATTTTCATTCATGTAAAATTCATTTGTAATGTAATATTCTTTTATTTGGGGCACTTCCAGGTTGAGGTTGATGTCACCCTTGTATATTATTTACTTTTCCGCATTAGGTAGACCCAAGGTGGGGAGCACAAGTAACCAGGTTCTAGGGTCCAGTGGGGGGCCATCTCGAGGAGCCGAGACCGGGTCTCCTAACCCTAGAATTGGCAGTGTTACTTACCGCTCTCGTAGGGGTCTTGGGATGTGGGTTTGGCTATTCGTCGCGACCGTGGAATCCGTGTTTTATACAGGCTCGTATTGAAAACACGGAGATCCTAGTATATCCAATATTTCATATATGTTCTTCTGCTGCAATGTTCTGTAATGAGATCATATTACTGTCTGAGACGAATGCTTATACTATATATATATGCTGATATATAAATATTACTGCTTTCGTTTCTTCTGTGATGCTTAGGAAGCATAAGCTGATGGGATATTTATTAATGAGATTAATAAAAAGAAACGAAACCTAAAGATGTTGTAGAATCAAAACTTTATAAAAAAGGGTAGCTACAGTTTTGCTTTGCACAGTGATATATATGATATATCCTGCACCTTATTCGATGGGGAAAGAGCCGACGATCCCTTTACCGGGAGTGACCTCTTTAGCGAAACTGGCAGATGCTACAAAACGCGGTTTGTCTTTTGAATGCTTTTAGTGTTTTGCTTTGCACAGCGGTATATATAATATATCCATCACCTTATTCGATGAGGAAAGGGCCGACGATCCCTTCACCGGGAGTGACCCCTTTAGCGAAACTAAGAAAAAGCCTCAAAAACACTCTTTTTCAAAAACACATGATTCTACAACGATATCAAGTTCATTACGCTCGGGGTTTTCTGAAAAACCTGCGTAGCCCTCCGTCATTTCAGATAGATATTATTTAGTATTCGTGCTACGTTTGTTGGCCTGCGTCAAGACGTGGTGTGCGGTAGCTAACTAGTATTTATCTGTTTATGCATATGATGCAGATTGGATTAGGGTAGTCGTGCGACTTTGTTGGCCTGCGTCAAGGGTCGTGCGGGTGGGTTTAATTCAATCAAGAAATGACGGGTTGAACTTGACTAGCGCGCTATGGTTTGTTGGCCTGCGTCAAGGTCATAGAACGCTAGGGGCAAAATATTATCGGGAATTTCAAGTGTTGAAATTTGCAATGAGATTGCATACCTCCTATGAGATAGTTGGATCCCGATACCCACTGCGAGTAAGTGTTACTCCTGGGAGAGTTTTACACAGGACAATTAGTCATTCAAGTAGGTGTCTAGAAAAGTGTTAACGGGGTTACGCCTCTGGGAAAACGAGGTTTACTTTAATTAGGTCCGTGCGAAAGCATGGGGAACCTCCCTCAAAGTACTGACACTGATCTGGCTGAAAGATTGACGAAATTGTAGGGTGTAATTAATCCTGGCTAATCTTACCTTTTAGGGTTTTAAGGTAGATTTGATAAAACCAGTAGGAGACATCCTGATTAGATAAGATAAAAACCAATCTAATCTTGCAAGAGCATACGCTAAAGTGTTTTCTTCTCTCTCTCTCCAGGTAGCGACCATGTCAGGCCATAATCAAGATAATAATATGGATGTATTGACTGAACCCGATTATTGTATTGTGCAAGGGAACGTTGGACCCATTCTTTCTTATAAGAGTTATAAGACTGAACAGGAAACAGGAGAATATCTTGATTCTCACGCCGCCCAAAAGAACATGCATGTTGATGCATCTTCTTCGGGTGTGTTAGTTATTGAGAACCGTTTCTCAGTTCACCCTACGTCCTGGGTATTAGATACCGGATCAGGATCCTACATATGTAAACAGTTACATGGGCTACGTAAAGGTAGAGAACTGGGAAAAGGTGATCATTCCGTTCAAGTAGGGAACGGTGCAAGTATTGTAGCCAAAGCAGTTGGCGAATATCACCTTGTATTACCAAGTTGTAATACACTGATTCTAAATGAGTGCTATTATATACCGAACATGATGTGCAACATTATATCGGTTTCTTTATTAAGTAAAGAAGGATATAATTTTGTAGTAAAGGATAATGTTATGAACATATTCTTAGATCAAAAGATGATTGCATCAGGCTCGTTACATAATGGCATATTCATTCTGAATCAGAATACAGTCCTGACTATACAAAACACACACAAGAGGAAAAGTTCAGATATGAACGAATCCTACTTGTGGCATTGTAGACTTGGTCATATCAATGCGACACGACTGGCTAAGTTACATAAGGATGGTTATTTGAATCCGTTCGAATTATCATCTTATGATACTTGCCATTCATGTCTCAAAGGAAAAATGACCAAAGCTCCGTTTAGTGGACACGGAGAAAGAGTTACTGAACTCTTAGGACTAATACATAGTGATGTATGTGGTCCCATGTCTACGCATGCCAGGAACGGTTCTTCCTACTTCATTACATTCACTGACGATCTCTCTAGATTCGGACATGTGTTCCTGATGAAACACAAGTCTGAAGCTTTTGAGAAATTCAGAGAATATAAGCACGAAGTAGAGAATCAAATGGGCAAAAGTATTAAGATTCTTCGATCTGATCGAGGAGGTGAATACTTAAGCAATGAGTTCTTAGATTATCTAAAAGAGAATGGGATTCTCTCTCAGCTTACTCCTCCTTATACACCACAGCACAACGGTGTATCGGAGCGGAGAAATCGCACCCTATTAGATATGGTGCGCTCGATGATGAGTACAGCTGAGTTACCTATTTCCTTCTGGGGGTATGCACTGGAGACAGCTGCAGACCTATTGAATATGGTTCCTACCAAATCTGTGCCAACCACTCCATATGAGATATGGAAAGGAAAGAGACCATATCTTAATTATGTTAGGATATGGGGTTGTCCGGCATATGTGAAAACACAAAATCCGGACAAACTCGGCGCAAGGTCTATTCTGTGCAAGTTTATTGGATATCCCAAACATTCACGCGGGTATATCTTCCACCACACAGAAGAACAAAAGGTGTTTGTTTCTCGGCACGCCACCTTTTTAGAAAAGGAATTTCTTGAAAAAGAAATTAGTGGCTCTGAGGTAGAACTGGAAGAAGTTCCAGCAGAACAAACTACAACAGATGATTTAGTGGAACCAGAGGATTCAGTAGTACCCGACGAACCCCAGCCTCTCCGCCGATCTAGTAGGGTTTCTCATCCACCTGAGAGATACTACGGTTTTCTCATTGATGGTGGAAGAGAGGATTGCATCATGGATGATGATGACCCCACTAGTTTCGAGCAGGCCATCACGAGTGGTGACTCTGTGAAATGGCTGGATGGAATGCGATCTGAGATGGAATCCATGTACACCAATAAAGTATGGATTTTGGAAAATGCTCCTGAAGGGGTAAAACCCATTGGGAGCAAGTGGATTTTTAAAAAGAAATTTGGTGTAGATGGAAAAGTTGAGACTTTCAAAGCTAGACTTGTAGCAAAGGGTTTTCGTCAACGACCAGGTGTGGATTGTGACGAAACCTTTTCTCCAGTGGCTATGCTTAAGTCCATCCGGATCTTACTTGCCATTGCTGCATACCATGACTACGAAATCTGGTAAATGGATGTTAAGACCGCCTTTCTAAACGGTGATTTAGAAGAGAGCGTGTACATGACTCAGCCAGAGGGCTTCGTAGATAGTGGGAGCAGCGGAAAGGTGTGCAAGCTGCTTAAATCCATTTATGGGTTAAAGCAAGCATCGCGGAGTTGGAACATCTGTTTTGATGTTGTAGTCAAAGAGTTTGACTTCATCAAAAATATAGATGAACCTTGTATCTATAAGAAGGTAGCAGAGGGTAAGGTTGTCTTCCTCGTATTGTACGTGGATGACATACTCTTGATAGGAAATGATATTCCTATGTTGCAATCAGTCAGGCTCTTCTTATCACAGAGATTCTCAATGAAAGATCTAGGTGATGCCTCCTGCGTATTAGGTATCATGATCTATAGAGATAGATCTAAACGGATACTGGGATTGTCCCAATCCAGGTACATTGAAACCATACTAAAGAGGTTTAGTATGGAAGAATCCAAGCGTGGGAACCAACCCACGATCTCTGGACTCACTCTCTCCAAAGAGATGTCTCCCAAGACTGATTTGGAGAGAGCTCGCATGCAAGGGATACCCTATGCTTCGGCAGTAGGCTCTATCATGTATGCGATGCTATGTACTAGACCCGATGTAGCATACTCACTAAATGTAGTGAGTCGGTATCAAGCAGATCCTGGAGAGAGTCACTGGAAAGCTGTGAAGAACATTCTCAAGTACTTACGAAGGACTAAGGAGATGTTCTTGGTGTATGGTAACGGAGAACTCCAGGTGGAGTCCTTTACCGATTCCAGCTTCCAAAGTGATAAGGACGACTCTAAGTCGCATTTGGGTTTTGTCTTTACCCTCAATGGAGGGGCGGTATGTTGGAAGAGTTCCAAACAGGATACCGTTGCAGACTCGACGATGGAGGCTGAATACATCGCTGCCAACGATGCTGCCAAAGAGGCTGTCTGGATCAAGAAGTTCATTACTGAACTTGGTGTGGTTCCATCCATTGAGCATCCAATACCTCTGTATTGCGATAACAATGGAGCTGTGGCGTTAGCCAAGGAACCCAGGTCCCATCAAAAGTCTAGACATATTCTGAGGCGGTATCACCTGATCAGGGAGATAGTTGATCGCCGGGAGATCGAGGTCAGGAGAGTAGATACGAAGGACAACACTGCGGATCCATTCACGAAGGCTATTCCCCAGATACAGTTTGAGAGATTATTCGGGATGCTAGGTATGAGATACTACAGCAGCTGGCCTTAGTGCAAGTGGGAGATTGTTAGTTATGTATATGCCCTAGAGGCCATTGTTGTACATATGATGTATATTATAATGGATGCTTGGATATATATAGAGATGACTTTCTTGCTCGTCATGATAGTATGCTATTTGGTTTCACTTTATCTTAACATGTTGACTTGTATTAGTTTACTGTTTTTCTCTCACATGTTGATAAAGCCCTTAGGATCTGTACTCGACTATTGGGACTATGATGAGATCATACTAGTGGGGCCACGGTAGTCGATGAGTACATCCTATAACTGTTCCTAGTCGAAGGTATATCGAGACAGGGCATCGATACACCAGAGTAGACTAGCGTATACGCATCTTGACCCATATGATGGGCGATGGATGATCCCATATCCATCGGTGTTTGACATCAGAGATGGTGTACGGGTGCTCAGTGGAGACTGGGTACACTGGACGGACTCGCCGAGAACTCCCAGATGGTGATATACCACACGTCAGATGGCAGTTCTCCGGTGACACTGGTACAGGGTAGTCTGTAGACCCGAGATCGTCATAGAGTCTTGTGTGATTCCCACTGTGCTTTGATTTCCACCTTACCACATCCAAGAGGGCATGCAAAACGGTGGCTTTTGGGTACAGTCCCGAATCACATGGAGGCAATGAGCGATAGGAGGGGATTCGTCTCTCCCGGTATAGGGAGTTGATGTTGTGCTGTGTTCGATTGGCTATAACTGGAAGTCCCTGGCCAGGGCTGATATAGAGATTTACTGGTAAGTGTTACTAGTAGTTTCTCAACCCGTTATGAGCCACACATCGACACGACTTATCGGTTACTGGGGTCTGACGTATACCACCCCTAGACTTGATATGCGACATATCAGACGAACAGACCGGACTGTACGGGAGTGTTACTGATTGGATTCACAGGAGAACGCACAGGCTAGCTTGTTGATCTTCTGATCGCTCAATACCTGGGTGGCTGTTACGTTTAGCTGACCGCTTGCAGCTTGTGGGTGTTTGATATGATCATCACCTGCTACCGGCGTATTGACGATTCTTTAGAGTCCTACACAGAGGTTTCTTGGCTCAGGAGAAACGGAGTAGAGGCACATATGTGATATGTGCAGGACCGAGAATAATGCGATATGAGATACCGTATTATATTCTCGTGATATTTAGATATGAACCGGGTCATCGGATCAAGTGTTGATTCGATGAATCGGTACATGATATATTAGTCGGTAATATTCGATATAGCCGGATCGTCGGATCAAGAGTTGATTCGATGATTTAATGTATAATAATATATATGATATATTGTATTACATTATCTAATATTGGATCGCTTTATTATTTCATTTTCTCACTGGATGATACATTGATATATATGCGATATATGTTAATTGTATTATTTTCTTTTGTTGCAAATATATAATATATATGTGATATATATTATTGTGACATGATATGATTTATTATTAAACATGTTTAAGGATGATTAAAAGGGATTAGGGTTTGATTAGGGTTAGCTTCTTCTTGCACCTTCTAGAAGCTTTGTTTTTGTCATGCTTAAGATATTATGGTTGATATTTTTGCATGACTCATAACTTAACCTAACCAAACCCTAACTCTAGTTTATTCTCTACAAACTCTTAGCCACTCATCCTTGACCATGGTTGATATATCAATCATATAGTTTTCTTTTCTATTCATCATAAAAGAATTAATCATTATCTTTTCCATTATCATCTTCTTCTCTCTTGAAAAAGCTCACTAGAAATTCTTTATGTGATAAATAAATATGAGAAAATGATTTAAAAAGAAAGCAAAAATACTACTCTCTCATCCTCATCTCATCTAGCCCATGAAATTGTTGTGTTCATCTCTTTAGAGTGAGAAAGCTTGAGTCTTTGCAACTTCGACGTAGATCATCGGAGATTTGGAACACTTCAAGCTAGCATGGATCGTTCGAGTCGTGGAGCCTCTCATGAGTCCGGGAGATCGTGGATCGCGGCAAAGGGACTTCTACTCGGAGCTTGTGAAGCGAAGGAGCGGACTACAAAGGTTGTAATCCCTCACACTTAGATAAAAGTTATCATCTTGCATGTTTAACCCTAATAATCTAGCAAAGATCCCGGCTTTGGGTTGTTCGGCACGTCTAAATTTTTATCCGGGCATGTTTGATGCCTTATGAACCTTCACAAGAGTGCCTAGGAACCTTTCATAAGCTCTATAAAACAAAAAGAGAATTTAATTCTCAATCTAAGAGTTTAACTCTTCTGCAAAAGAACTTAGTTCTTCCTCTGATTGAAGATCTGCAGAAGCAAATCTTCCCATAAGTTGAGAATTTAATTGTCATCGGGGAGATTCTGCCATGCAGATCCAAAATTTAGAGGGAGAATTGAGTTTAGAGAATTTAATTCTCCCAATTTCATAGGAATTTAATTCCTCCAGACAGAACTAAGGTTTAACCCTATATGAGAATTTAATTCTCCCAATTTCATAGGAATTTAATTCCTCCAGACAGAACTAGGGTTTAACCTTATATGAGAATTTAATTCTCCCAATTTCATAGGAATTTAATTCCTCCAGACAGAACTAGGGTTTAACCCTATATGAGAATTTAATTCTCCCAAATGCATAGGAATTCAATTCCTCCAAATAAAACTAGGGTTTAACCCTACATAAGAATTTAATTCTTCCGTATACATTGGAATTTAATTCCTCTAAAACATAATTAGGGTTTAGCC